>CM063179.1:47089164-47741664 GCA_031835075.1 Saguinus oedipus | reverse complement strand
CCTTCTCAGAACGGCAGGCCCCCCGGCTCCCCGGCACCCCGGCTCCCCGGCTCCCCGGGTCGCTGAATCAGCACAGAGAATTCTCTAAGTCTAACCCCATCTCTTCTTCCCTGCCCCTTTCCTTGGGTCGGAATATCTCAGACCCGGATCTCAACCACTGATTCTGGACAAACGTTGCACTCCCTCTGTAATGACGAGCACACAGAGGAAAAGCACCAGGAGAATGAGGAGATAACACAGTTCAAAAGGAGGAAGCACTCTGAGGAATCAGGAAAAATATTTTCCTATAAAATATAGTTTCTGCAAGAGATGGGAACACTTTGAGAACACTTCTGATTTGTGTTTCCAATAAACTTCAAATGAACATTTCATCTATGAAATTGGAGTAGAGAACCATAAAATAAAAACAAACAGGGTCAGGAAGGCTGTGAGGAGATTTAAAAAGCATTCGTTTCAGAAATGGAAACGGGAAGGAGAGAGCAAAATGGACCTTTCAGTAAATAGATTTTATAAGAGAGAAGTCAAATTTGACATCACGGAAGTCAGAGGAAGAGGTAAGAGAACATTATGAGAGAAAATATAGGAAAGGCATGGACTGAGGTGATTTAATTTATAAATATTAGGCATTTCAGAAAAAGAACCACCAGAAGTGGAGCTCTCATTAAAGAACTATTTGGTGGAAATTTTCCGGAGCTAAACACAGACTTGAGTTTTTGAAAATGTAGACAAAATTAATGAGGGGTTTTTATTGCCTAGACTTACCCTGATAATGTATTTCAATTTTAAGAATAAAAAACAAATTTAGTGAGGTTCAGGCAATAAAACTTGGTTCCTGCTTCTTTGTAACACAAAGACAGTGATCAACAGTTGTGGAACTGTAACCAGGAAAAGGATGCTGACCCACTTGGGGTTTCCAGATAAAATGCACGATGCTCAGGCAATCTTGGGGGCATTCTTATACCAGAAGAGTTATTTCGTGTTTATCTGAAATTTAAATTGAATTGTCCCATTTTGGCTCCTGTAGCTGCCATGTGGACATTGAGATCCCAGTGCAGAAGACCTGTGTTCTCTTGTGCACATGAGCTCAGAAGTTCAGACCCCATCTGACAGTCTGGACAGACAACACCCACAAAAAAAAGCAAAGAAGAAACATCCTAATGAGTCATTTTTTTAAGCCAATTGAGTCAGGAATCAAAATATCAGATTCAAAAATGGAGAATTCATGATGTAAAATACTAATAAAAAATAACATACATAAACAAACATAAACTATAAAACAAAATTAATGTAATCGTCAATATGACATTAGAACACAATGAGAAGGCCAGAAACAACTCCCAATAGAGGACAAGTGGTTAAAAATGTTAATTAAATAATAGTGATCTAGTCCAAATTACCTACTGTGTCACTAAAAATTGGGAATTGAATGGTCAGAAGAAAGAAAAGCAGAGTATATTACTCATATCACACAAAGAAAGATAAATTTATATATATACATATATTTTTTTTTCTGAAGCAGGGTCTTGCTCTGTTGCCCAAGCTAAAGAGCAGTGGTGCAATCACAGCTTATTGTAGCCTTGAACTCCTGGACTCAAGTGATCCTCCTGCCTCAGCCTCCCAAAGTGCTGGGATTGCAGGTGTAAGCCTCTCTGCTGGGTCTATTTTGATAATGAAGATTAGAGAAAATAGATTGCAGTGCATACTTATTAAATGCCATTACTAATAGAATGAAAATAGTAGACATAATTTCTAAATCACAAGGGAAAAGTCAGGTTAAAAAAGTAACCTCAATATAAAAGGCCTGTTAAGAGAACCATAAAACAAAATAGCAGAAATAAAACTTAGCATATAAATCATGTTAATCAAATCATCAGCATGAACTCTTACTTTGAATCACAGACTCACATTTGGTTAAGAGTAAAATTTAAATACTGTGTTAGTGTACCCAGTTCATCCAAAATATTAAAAATAAAGCAATGGGCAATGATATAGTGGATGAATCCAAACAAAAAGAGACAGCAGTATGAATATGAACAGTAGACAAGGTGGAACTCAAGCTTTAAACAGCTAAAAGAAAAAATACACAATGAAAGTACGACAATTTTGCACACTTCCATGGTGATTAAAAAGCATCAGATGTAATTTGCAAAAGTTCTGGCAATAAAAAAGAAAATGAGGAAAGCACCAAAATTTATATTGCAACAAATCACCTGGACAACAGCTAATAAGTGAATAGAGGATTCAAATCATGTCACATATTTGTATTGCACAAATGGAGAATGTACTTTTCCAAATATACTTAGAATATTGATTACAAATTGATTATAAAAATCAACACATTTTCCAATTAGCAATTAAAATTTGCACTAGTGCCCAGTTTTTGGTTGTGTTGTAAAACACCCAGTGCTGTTGGGGAATTCACATAATGACGGCTGTTATCATAAGATATTGACCAAAAGCCTGTGATGCACGTGTGCCCCTGAAGCGTGCCACAGACAGGCAGCCCCAGGGAGGCCATTGCCACGCTTTCAAGAGAAAAGAAAAGAAGCCAGGCTTTGGTCAGTCATTAATACACAATCTCCTGGTTCCCAACCATTGGTTCATCATCCAGCTGGCAATTGTTGCGCCTCAGCCAATGGTGGAACCAAACTCTAGTGTGTCTGGAGTAATTTCCATTTCCACCAGAAAGTGAGTGACTTTCCCTGACTCTCTCCATTTGGATTTGAGGCGTACGTGCTTCATGGTAGAATGAGAATGACTTGCCCTAGAAGGGTCATGTTTTAGAAGCAGTGATCTTCATTGTGAAGTCTGAACTGTTCTGGAAATAATAAGCTTTGAAACCAAGGTAGGTAGTTTTCGTTTTAAGCAACATTTCAGGCCCACAGGGTAATTAACTGTTTATAAGGTGATTCTTCACTGTACAGATTAACTAAGGGATCTTAAATACTGAACATGCTGCTGCGTGCAAATTAGGCTTTTCCATGACCTCTCTAGAATGTATTTATGTGCATCTCTGAGGAAAAATCATTGGCTCTCTTACCAGGGGTGTCAACAGGGGATAAAATGAGACCACGAGTCTCTCCCCGGCAGAAGTGGCGTGCTTAAAGACAAAGCCACCTGCAAGGTTACTAGATTGTTTTTAATAAGTAGATAATGGAGAAAAAGCATGAAAATGTTTCCTTCAATATGTGACATGGCTTCATTCTAATCTGACTCGGCGGTGACTTTGTATTTTTAAAGAGCTGAACTCCTTTTCCATTTTCATCCAGTGTCGCCAGAATCTGACCAGGAATGATGTTGAAAAGCTCCTCAGCCATAAGGTCCCTGAAGTTGTCCGAGCCCCGCTTGTCCTGTCCTAGGTCACCCAGACTGTCAGAGAATGGAGTCCTGTTCACATACTCCCCGTCTGAGAAGTTTATACCTTGTTCCATACATACACAATCTTATCTTGAGCTCCTTTTAATTTGAACACTGACATCAGTTATTTACAGCTGCATGATTTCATTCCACATGGTGGTAATACTTTTTTCTCCAAATATGGACTCACTGGATGGTCATAAATAAAGCAATCTGGGCGTAGGAAATGGAGTATCCTTCCCCCCGGGGTTATTCCAGGGGAGGCAGGGAAGGAAGCAGAGCCCCGCTATTTCAGGAAAGCTGATGGACGCTTCGGCTCCGAGGCTGGCCTGCGGGGCCGGTAGCTCAGAGGCAGCTGCCCTCAATCTCACAACTTTAATGAAGGAGGGCTGCCAGATTTACATTGTTTAAACACTTAGCGAAATTAGCTATGAAAAGAAGGATGGGAGGAGCCCTGGTTACCGGGGGAATTCAGGACTTCTGTCTTCACACACTTCATTACCCCCCCCACACACAAAATGATTTTCCCAAGAGACTGCCAGGGGTAACTGGCAAGACATTATGTACCTCTTTATAGCAAAGTAAAAGCAACAAGATTAAAAGCAACAAAAATGCCTGCTGTGTCTGGTGGGGACTGGTCAAGGCTCTGGCGCTCTGAGCCCATGGGCTGGGCGGATTCTGAGCTGGCTCTGGATCAGCAGGATGAGTGCTGGCCTAGAATGGTGGGTCTGACATTTAAGGATGGGAACCCAGGGCCTCCAGTACTGGGAATGGAAACACTGGGATGGAAGTGGGAGCTTGCAGGCCCAGCCTTCTGAGGCTTTTTCAAATTATTCCTGGTGTACTAGATTTTTAGTTTAGCTCTATCTGATTAGAGCACAGTTATATCTAAGAAAGTTAAAGCTTGGCTGTTTGTCAAGCTGGGGTGGTCTCTAGTGGATGGCCACAGAACTCTGTCATTGAACTATCTTCTTCAACATTTTAATCAATGGGTTGAATGACATGCAAGACATATTTACCTAACATTCCAGTAACTAACATGAAAGCACATATGAAATAGAAAACAAAATCATGAGTGGAAATAAATGTGAAAAAATGGTAAATTGAGCTGAGATCAACAAGGTAAAGCTTGCAGGAGTAAATGGAAGATTCTAAAATTAGATTCCAGAAATTCATTTCATAAGCACAGTGTAGGAGAACCCCAGCTAGGCGGATGAGACACTTCAGAAAACCCTCTGTGGCCCTGGCTAAGTGAGGAATAATCAGTGACTCTCTTACCAGGGCTGCCAACAGGGGATAAAATGAGGAGAACACATGTCTCTCCTTGACAGGAGTGGCGTGCTTTAAGACAAAGTCACCAGCAAGGTTAGTAGATTGTTTTTAATAAGTAGATAATGGAGGAAAAGCATGAAAATATTTTCTTCAATACATGGCATAGGCTCCATTTTAATCTGACTCAGTGGCAACTCTGTAATTTTAAATTTAAGGAACTAAGCCCACAGTGAGCCACAAAGAGCCAGAACTTGCTCCCTTAAAAAGCTCCAGTGGATCTGGATTACCTCGGAGGAGAGAGACGACCCAGGCCATTGCTACAGCACGGCTAGCACCATAGCTTTCTGAAGTACCAGGTGGACACTGTTGAGTCCTCTTTAAGAAAGAAGATTGATTCTTTCCCCTAAATGATGACATGAAGCATCTTTAATGAATGAGACTCCTCAAAATGACCTGAGGGAAGCTGAGCGGCATCTCACTCAGATGGACAAAAGTTTCAGTCCTCCAGCCTAGAAACTCCCAAGGCCGAGGGGCGTGGCCGAGATGAAGAGGTATTCTGGGCCCCGCCTGACTTTCTGGGGTCCTCCAGGCCTACACTAGGCTCCCTGGGGAGCTACTATCTGAGCAGATGTGCAGAGATGAAGGTTCGTGCCCTGGAGGACCACTCTCATCCAGTGCTCACATCGCTGGACTGAGGGGGCTGCATCAGCGCTGTTCCCTTCCCCATTCTGTGGGAAGCCAAGGGGATTAGTGTCTACCTCTCTGGGCGGCCACAGATAGAGGAGGCTTTGATAAAGCTGCATAGTTCACAGAAACGGTCACAGACCCCCCAGTCTCTATTGTCTTCCTTAAATTGGTAGCAGAAGATTTTCCAGATGTCCTCCGCTCTGTGCAGGGCTTTGTGACAAACCTCTACCCGGGTTCCATTTTTGCCCTTCAGTGTAGGGTTTTTAAAGGTGTGCTGTTTCATCTCTGTGAGTCCCCTCAGTCTGTGGCTGAGAGTTGGGGCCTCACCAGTTTCCCACTCTGCAGAGAGGGGCCTGGACACAGGAGAACTCAGAACAGCCACATGCCTGGGCAATGTGGGGCTGGACATCAAACCCAGGTTCTGAGGTCCAGTCCATCATGTTTAGATACCATCCTCTAGGTGGCAGGATTACTCACGTCTCTTTTGGTGAAATTTCTTCATGCTTTGTGTGTTTTCCAGTTTTCTACATAAAGACACTTTGCACTAATAATAAAAAAGTTTGAAAACAGTGCTATGCAGACATGAATTGAGCCTACTTCAGAGAGTAGACTGGTTTCACCTGTTGTGCATGGGGTCCCCATCTGGGAACTGGGAGCTTTATCTTCATGGCACACAACACTGAGATGCTGTGGTTTTGGCTGGCTTGATCTCAGACTGTGACATTGCAGTGTCTTCTCTAATCCTGCCCCTTTAATCCAAATACCACCTGTCTACTGGTCTCCTCCCTAAAACAAGCCAGCCCCAAACACTCAACACTGTCTCTGACAACTGGATGAGGAGTTGGCTCCCTCCTCAGCCTCCTTTCACACTGGGAAGCTGCACTTTCTGTGCCTCCCTTGTCTCTGAGCTCCAGGTGATCCGTTGAAGAGAAGTAGTTTGAAGAAACTGAATAGCCAGGATCAGCCAACCAAGGGTCTCAGTTCTAAAGAGCTCAAGGGCCATGTAGTCTGCAAGCCATGTGGGCTTGGGAGACCCATCAGGGGCAGGCCCAGAGGCACAGCTATGTGATTCAATGGATCAAAGAATTGCACTTATTATTTTTGGGAGGTGTGACCTTGTCTTTTGTTGTACTGCTATACTAAAATGTCTTTGACTGGGTAATTTATAAAGAACAAAAATTTATTTTTTATAGTTCTGGAGACTGGGAAGTCCAAGAGCAAGTTGCTGGCATTGGTGTCTGCCTAGGTCTGCTCTCTACTTCCAAAATGGTGCCCTGTTGCTGCATCTTCATGTGGAGGAAGGCGGAAAGGCAAGGCACTGCTCTCTTCAATCTCAAGCCCTTTTCTTAGGGTAAGTGGTGTTAAAAGAAAAAAATTCAGAGTAATTAAATTTAACGGAGTTTATTTGAGCAATGAAAAACAAAACAAAGCAAAATGAAACAAGAAAGATTGACAAATTAGGCAGCCCCCAAAAGTGAGACAGGCTCAGAAGACTCCAGGCAGCAACATGATCAGACAACATTCCTAGATGGAACACGGAAGTGAGTGAGGTACAGAGACAACTTAATTGGTTGCAGCTTAATTGGTTAATTAATTATGGCCCAACAGTTTACATCATTTGAATCAGCCAGTCTTCTGTGATTAACTGAAGCTCAGTTGCCCGAAACTGACTGAAGCTCAGCCATTCACAAGAGTATATTTCTAAGTTAATTAGTTTCATTTAGCATGAATGATTTCATATTGATTTGGTCTGTTGGGCCCAGTACAGAAGCTTAGTTCAAAGCAATGGCCTCCTACAGATTTTATTTAATAGTGCTAATCTCATTAATGAGGGTAGAGCCCTCATGACTTAATCACCTCCCAAAGGCCACATCTCTTAATGCTACTGCACTGGGGATTAAGTTTCAAAGATGAATTCTAGAGCAATGCAGGCCCTTTGGGAACTCTGTGCTCTCCTGGTGTCTCAGTCCGTTCAGGCTGCTATAAAAGAATATCATAGCCTGGGTGGCTTATAAACAACAGGATGTATTTCTCACAGTTCTGGGGGCTGGGAAGTCTCAGATCAATGCACCAGCAGTTTTGTGTCTGGTAAGAGCCTGCTTCTGGGTTCATAGACAGCACCATCTGCTGTGGCCTTACATGGGAGGAAAAGCATGCGAGAGCTCTCTGGGATCTCTCAGGGCACTAATCTCATCATGGGGTGCCACTGTCAAGACTTCATCTAAACCTGATTATTTCCCATAGATCCCATCTGCAAACACCATCACACGGGGGTTAGGTTTCAACATATGGATGCTTGCAGGGGCAAACAGTCCATGGCACTGTCCTCTAGACCCTGAGTCAGCACTCTCTGCCCTGGGCGTTTCTCCCCTAAGGTCCACATCACCTGGCACACTTTACCACCATGAGCCTGCCCTGTGTTTCCTGAGGATCTGCTACCTCCCTGGGTTGTCACTGCCCCTACCTGTCATTCTCCTCTTTTGGCTGTTCCAGAACTCAGAGGTGCATTATTACCATGGGGCTATTGTTACATCTTCCTGGCTGGCCTCTCCTCTCTCCCAGCTCCTCCTGCTTTTCCCTCTGCTGGAACAGTGACTTTACTGGGTGTGAATTGAATCACCCCAGCCCCACTTAGCATACTTGGCTGACTCCCAGCTGCCCAAGGTTGCAGCCCAGGTTCTGACCCTGGCCTTTGCCTGCCTTTCCTACCTTGACCTCATCTCTCTCTCTGTGCTCACCCTCCCACCCCTCATTGCTTCCCCAGTGGTCATTCCTTCAAGCTGCTTGCTTGATGCTCCAGTTCTTCTTTGTCCTTCCTCTTGACCTGGAAAACCTCTCACATCTTTCAAGGTCAGGATCAGAGGCTCAGCCTCAAAAGGCCACAGTGCTTCTGCCTCCTTTAAAATAATTCCTTTGTCTTGGGATTCTAAGGGTTTCTTGGCCATTTCTCTATAGAAACAAATCCTGGATTTGAGTTCCAATTCTGTCCCATATCTGCTGGTGACTCTGGGCAAGTCATGACAGGCCCTGGGCAATTTGGCCTGTCAGAATCTCAGTGTCTTCATGCAGAAAGTCAGAACAGTAATGGTTTCCTCTGTGCTGTGGATGGAATTGTGTTCCCCCAGTTCCTATGTGAAATTCTTACCCCAGTGTGAAAGTATTTGGAGATGGGGCTATGGGGGAGTGATTAGGTTTAGGTGAAGACTTGAGGGTGGGTCCTCATGATGGTTTAGTTTCCTTATATGAAGAGACACCAGAGAGCTTGCTCACTCTCTCTGGCATGTGAATACATAGCACATAGGCAGCTGTCTACAAGCCGAGGAGAGGGGTCTTACCAGGAGCCAACCCTACTGGAACCTTGATTTTAGACTTTTAGCCTCCAGAATCATGAGAAAACAAATCACCCTTGTTGAAGCCACCCGGTCCGTGGTATTCTGTTATGGCAGCCTGAGCTGCTAAGACACCTGACAATCATCATGAGGTTTAAATATGATTCCATAGGCCGGGCGTGGTGGCTCCAGCCTGTAACCCCAGCACTTTGGGAGGTCGAGGTGGGTGGATCATGAGGTCAAGAGATCAAAAGCATCCTGGCCAACATGGTGAAACCCCATCTCTACTAAAAATACAAAAATTAGCCAGGTGTGGTGGCAGCACCTGCATTCTGAAGCAGACACATTCAAACTGTAGTCATTTCTGCAGTTGGGGTTGGTTTGGAGAGAGGGGGTGGGGATCTGTCCCAGCTACTTGGGAGGCTGAGGCATGAGAATTGCTTAAACCTGGGAGGTGGAGGTTGCACTGAGCCAGGATTGTACCACTGCACTCCAGCCTGGCAACAGAGCAAGACTCAGTCAAAAACAGAAAAGTAAATGAATATGATTCCCTAAGCTGTATTCTGTGGGACAACCCTGGCAATCTGTAGACCACACACCAATGGAACTGGCACATACTGGGGGCCTCAAGTTATTACTGTTGTTGTTCTGATTATTATTTCAGGCAATTGCATGGATCTATTTTCTCTCCTATCTTGCTAGCTCTTTGAAGATAGGACCTAGTCTTACCCACTTTTCTATAACCCAGAACTAGTCTAGAGTTTGATCCATAATAGTTGCCTAGTGAATATCTGCTACATGAATAAATAAGCTAATATATATATATATATATATATTTTTTGAGACAGAGTCTTGCTTTGTCACCAGGTGCCAGGCTGTAGTGCAGTGGCATAATCTTGGCTTACTGCAACCCTCGCCTCCCAGGTTCAAGCAATTCTCCTGCCTCGGCTTCCTGAGTAGCTGGGACTATAGGTGCGTGCCACCATGCCCAGCTGATTTTTGTATATTTTAGTAGAGACAGGGTTTCACCATGTTGGCCAGGATGGTCTCAATCTCTTGACCTCGTGATCCGCCCACCTCTGCCTCCCAAAGTGCTGGGATTACAGGCGTGAGACACCATGCCCAGCCTAAGCTTATATTTTAATATAAAATGCTGTTTATTACAGGAAGATCATCAACGTAATAAAGTAGCATAGAGGTAATAAAAATAATGAGCAATAATTAATTATATCCTTTGAGCCACTTTTTATGTAGTACTGAATTCTCACAGGAAGTCTTAGATGAAGACACTGCTAACTTCACTTTCAGAGAGAAACACTGAGGCTCAGAGCTAAACTAACTTGCCTCAAAGCCTATGTCCTACGCTTGACCCTCAGATCAAGTCTTGACCCACCAAAGCCTGTTCTCTTCTCTCCAGCTTCCTGGGCACTGGGGCAGATCCACAGTGACAGATGCATTGGTGGGAACAGCACCCATTCCAAGCCACTTCCTGACCTGAAGGTAGCACCCTGCTAGTCCTCATGTGGAGCCCTGGAGAAGCAGGGTTCCTTAACCCAGATTTGTATCAATAGCCTCACATCTGGTATGCACATCCAGGCCAAGTGTGGCTGAATGGGGAGCATCTGTTCTGGAGACGGCCACCCTCATGGGCTCCTCTGCTTCCTGTCCCTTTGGGCACTGATTTATGGCACACAGCAGGGAAGGGTCTGAGCTTGAGCCTTGGCAATCGTCATCATCACCATCCTTATTCCAGTGCAGTGAAGAACATTCTGAAGGTAGAGACGAAGGTCTTCTTTCTGAGTGAAGCTCCTTATGATTCAGGGGTCTTACTTTTGAAGGCACCAATCATTTTGACTTAAATGTATGCACTCTAACTTATTTGTGGTGATCTCTCCTGGAAATACATGGAAAAATGAAAAATAGGCTAATTGGGAAGATTTCTTAAATACCAGTTTGTACGGTTTTGTTAACTTGAATGATTAAATACAGAATTATTTTAAGTTACACATTGTAGGTTTCTGTTTTCCTCATTAATATCAATTGGTTCATTGATTTCTGCTTGTTCTGAAGCTGCAGAGTTCAACAGAACTGCCTGTGTATATGCAGCATCTACTAAACTGCCATGGTCTTACTGAATGTATTTCTTAATATCTTTTTGTGTATGTCGTTTTTGTTAAGTTCTATGAACCAGAACTGAAAAAAAAATTAAAATTTCATCTATTTACAAAACATTTTTTTGATGTTTTGGTAACAAAACAATTTTGCACTTAGAGCTCCCACTTCAGATGTTATTCTTTCTATTTTTATACAAAGCTTTTTATCCATCCCACCTGCCTTTAGGGGACACATAGCCTACAGATACATTTGCTAAGGTGGCAGGCATGCAACTACTCAATGCTGCTGGGGCAGGCAATGCACAAAGGAATAAGCATGTCCCAGCAAAACTTAATTTACACATCAAGCAGTAAACATGTGGGACCTCAGGCCAGAGTTTGCCAACCCCTGTTCCACAGAGTCAAATATCTCAGTTCAAGCTCTGTCTCTATCACTAACCGGTTTTGTGGGTGGGTGCCAATGTGAGCCCCAGTTTCTGCATCTGTAAAATGGGCATTACAGTCCTCTAGTCACCTCGGAAGGAGCTCACTTCCTAATATCAGCACATTGGCAGCACCTGCATTCTGAAGCAGACACATTCAATCTGTAGTCATTTCTGCAGCTGGGGTTGCTCTGGAGAGAGGAGTGGGGATCTGAGCCTGAGTCCCACAGGCGTGTGCACCAGGGAAGGGCCTGGAATGTGGAACAGGATGTTACCCTCTCACATCCCAGAGAGATGCCAGACTCCCCTCACAGGAGCAGTGAGTTAAAAAGGCGAACAGAGATTACGAAGATTCAGAAAACACTGGCAA
Source organism: Saguinus oedipus (assembly GCA_031835075.1). Lineage (NCBI taxonomy): Eukaryota > Metazoa > Chordata > Mammalia > Primates > Cebidae > Saguinus > Saguinus oedipus. The sequence goes on along the minus strand of CM063179.1, from coordinate 47,730,113 downwards.
GTGGTTGCATCTCCCCTCCCTCATCGTGTTCGCGTCTTCCTCAAGCCAGGGATGGACCTTCCAGTAGATTAATCAGCAGTCCTGACTCTGAGTCTTCTGTGGTCTATGGTTCTGAAGGCGGGTCCACACCTGTCTGCCTCAGCAATGGCCTGAAGTTCTAGACGTTGTCAGGATAAAGGGCATGAGTGTGCCACAGGAGCCTAGCCTGGAGACACCAGGCTTCAAGGGACTTTGCCCAGGAGGCAAAGGGCAAGAGCAGGGATGCCCCAGCAGAGGGTGTCTGTGTCGGTGGCTGCCAAAGCCTGAGGTGGTCCAGGACCAGAGAGAGGGTCCCCATAGTCAGGGCCCTGTGGGGTGCTCACAAATCACCACACAAGACCACGGACAGAAGCATTGCAGACAGCAGGACCCATCAAGGGAGACCTTGGTGGCCCTCTTCACTCTTCCTCCCTTTCTCCCCAAACACAGAGGAGTGAAGACCTAGCAAGCAGAGGAGGGGAGGGAGCAGAAGAACCTGTGGGGCACTCTCAGGACAGGCCTCAGCCAGGGACATTCTCAGTGGTGGCTGTGGGAGCTGACGGGCACTTCACGCCCAGAAGGGGGCTGTGTTAGTAAGAGAAGGGATCAGAGAACTTCCTCATGACCTGAGAGGGCCTGACAGGCATTGAGACTTCCTCCAGAGGCCGCCAGGAAGTGGACCCTCCCCACCCAGCTGGTCGTGGTGAGGAGGTGGGGGCTGCAAAGACCCGAGGCAGGGGCTCAGGGTGCAGACAGAGGTAGGGGCTATGACGGCATGGGAGGGGGCTACGGGCTGAACTGGGTCCCCTGCACCCCACAATTCCTACATTGAAGCCCTAGCCCCCAGCATCTCAGAATTTGGCTATATTTGGAGACAGGGCCTTAGATTAGATAATTAAGCTAAAATGAAGCTATTAGGGTTGGCCCTGATCCAATCTACATTGTCCACAAAAGAAGAGGAGGCGAAGACACAGATGCACACTGGGGTGAGGCCACATGAAGACGTAGGGGAACGCAGGCGTCTGTAAGCCTGGGAGAGAGGCTGCGGAGAAACCAGCCTGGCCACACCTCCACCTCAGACTTCCGGCCTCCAGACTGTGAGGAAACCGTTTCTGCTGTTCAAGCCGCCCAGTCTGCGACACTCGTCATGGCAGCATGAGTGCATGAATTCAGGAGGGCTGGAAAATCACGTCCCTCCCCACCTTTCCTAGCCCCACCAAACTGCTGCTTCCTTCTCCCCTGTCTCCAGGATGGAGACTCATTTGCCAGTTCCTGCACCTCTTTGTTGAACCCTCCTTCCCCATCTCATTTCACCAACTACTATGCATTCCTGCCAATCCTGGATCTTACATATCACTGGGGATAGAATGGCCCCATGATTTACTATGAAATAGGGACACTTTAGAAGTGAAAGTAATTGCGAATTATGTAGGACTACAAGCATACAGCAGACCGGCCCTGGCAATGGCATGGCAAAGATGGTCCTGAAGAACACCCCCTCTCTTCTTTCTTACCCCCATAGCTTATTTCAGGTCCTCATCTTTCACCCCCTGAATGACTGACAAGCCTTTCACTTCTCTCGCTGCCTTTGCATTCAGTAGCATCCTTCAGTGGATACTTGCTAAAATGCAAATCAAATCACGTTACTGCTTAGCCAATAAAATAACCACCACCACAAAATCAAGAAGTGGAAGACACACACAAATAATGTCAGAATTTCTCTATTGCCTTTCAGCGTGAGGAGAGCCAAGTCCTTTACCAATGTACCCAGTTCCTCCCCGGCCTGTCCCTTCCAACCCTAACCTCCCATCCTAAGGGACTAAGCTTCAGTACTCCATGTTTCAGGGCTGCCTCTTGTTTCTCTGAACCTCGATGCTGTTTGCTTAGGACACTGTCTCATTCCTTACCTGCCACCTTATACTCAAGATTCAGGCCAGTCATTCACTGGGGAGTATGTGTGAAAGATTACTAGCCAGAAGGTTATTTGCTGGTGCCAGCAAACAGCAGAGGCCAGTTAGGGGAGTGAGGACTGTGATCATGAAGATAAGTCAGGTCCAAGAGCTATGTAAGGAGAGGCCTCATCCAGACTGAGGGCTCAGAAGACCTTCTAGAAGGCTGATTTGGGAGATCTGTTCCCTTGAAGGAGAAAGGAAGAATCAGGTTCACCAGTAGGGATGGGAAAATATTCCAACCAATGGGGCAGGATGGCCCCAGAGAGGGGAGTGGGCTGGGCCTTTAGGAGAACCTAAAGGAGGTTCAATGTGGATACAGCACAACATTTCCAGTCCCCAAGGAGTCCCCCACCTCCCCCTCCCAGGTGTTAATCCCCCATGGGGAACCACTGACTGCTGATGCCATCCATCTGGCTTGTGCACTTTTGAACTTGCATAATTGAAATTGCATAGTCTTTAGTCTTTTTACTTGTCTCCTGTCCCCAGTAGACACTGAGCTTCTTGAGGGCAGAGATTGGGTCTTTTGTCTCCTTGTCCTCAGTAGAAGTTCAATAAATGGTGCTGACCAATGAATGAAAGAAGGGGTGGGCACGGCTTCATGGGGGCCTGGAAGCCTGGGGATGAGCAAGGATCCTGGCCTATGGGCTGCTCTGCTCTTACACAGGCATTGAAGCGATCAAAGTGCATTGACCGTGGGTCTTTAAATGGACTCTTGACTCAGGGGAAACTTTGGTATTGTGTCCAGATGACTTTTGTTTTAGTTTGAGGACACTGTAAGTTAGCAATGCGACGTTTATGTTGGGCTCTGTTTTCCCAGGTGTGAAATGGAATATAATCTGTCTGTGTCAGATCAGGGAGGGTACACTGCAGCTCTCCAGAAAAGACAGATTATCAACAGCAAGTAAAAGACTTCTTACAGACCCTGCAAAGGGCCTGGGTGTCACAGCCTGTGGTGAGACATTCTTCTGCTCTCAGAGAGCAGAGCAGGTGAAACACAGCTGACGGCCATTGTCACTGGTCCAAATAAATGCAGAAGCCTTTTTCCACCCAGAGGGGGATTTTTGTGTGCAGGCTTTTGGTTTCATCCTTAGGGAGAAATACTGCAGCCGCCCTGAGTCCCTCCTCCTGCTCCTGCCGAAGCTCCTCCAGCCTCTGGCTGTGCTGCTTTCCTAGTCCTTGGCACTTGGGGTTTGCTTTTCAGGTGTGCTTGCCTTAGGAATTAAATTGCAAGTGACCTGAGGCTGGTCCATGTCAGATTCTTCATTTCCAAATGTCAGTCTGTCCTGCCTCTCTCCCATTGAGCTTTCTCTCCGTTAGGTGCTCAGGGAATACTTGAATAAAATGTTTTCATAGGGAGAAGAATTGGAATCAGAGAGGCCCAGCACAGAGAATGGGGTCTGATCCCTGGCAGGCAGAGGCATATGGATTCATAGCAGGATTTGGGGACATCACACTTTAGCTCTTTTGGCAACTGTCCCTCAGGCTGGATCTGCTGATGGGCAGCTTTTGGGAATGCACATCTTTGGTCCCGGAGATGGTGGTCTCTGCACACTAAGGCCGGCTGTCGGGGAAGACGAACTTTGACAAAGGTAGTCTCAGCCAGCTCGGGCTGCTGTTAACCAATGACCACAGACAGATGGCTGTCTTCTAGCAGTGACCTCACATGGTGAAAAGAGAGAGGGATCCACTCTCATGATTTCTTTACCTCCCAAAGGCCCAACTGCCCAGCACCATCACACTGGGGGTTAGGATTTTGACATAAGACTTTGGTGTGCTTGGTGGGACACAAGTGTTCAGTGCATAATGAGGCTTTTATTACCCAAGCTGGCCTTGCATTGATGCAGTGGGTCCTCCTGCTGCTCCGAGGACTCAGCACCAGGAACACAGTTTTCACAGATGCAAAATGGGATATCGACCTATGCTTTGCGCCCCTGCAGCTGGGGCACATCGTGCCCTTGCTGGTTTCCCTCTTTATCCTCTTCCTCATCCTAGATGGCCTTTTGCCTCAGGGAGGGCTTCTGATCATACCAAGACCCTGAGAAACTGTACTTTCACCTAAACCAGAAATTTGGAGGGGGCTTGGACACTGGATACTGACTGAGGTTGTTCCAAATGTTTTCTTTGTAATTTGTATAAAGGTATTGGGTTCCGGCCAAACTGAACCAACTTCAGTAGTCAGTGGGCTACATGTCAATGACCAGAATGAAGCTCTCATGGGAATGCTGTCCTGGCTTAGGCCAGAGCACGTGGGAGTACTTCATATTCCAAATCAAACTCCTGCCGCCGTCTCTTTTGCTGCCTTTCTGAAAGGAATAGAAATCCAACCTGCTCAAATAGATATTGGTGGACCTGACCATCAGAAATTTCAGTGCCGAGTCCTGGAAAAACGTACGTCTATATATATCTGCTGTTTGTGCCACTCTTAGAGTAGTCAAAGGCAACCAAAAAATAAAAGGCATACACTTGACCTCTGACGCCAAGAACAGACAGCATGGGTGGCCCAGCACTCTCTGCTCTTCTTACCCCCACCAGAGTGTGGGGGGGCCGGGAAGGGGGTAGAGTCAGCTGCTGCAAAGAGGGCACAGAACCTGCTAGGAGGCATGAACTCTTCCCTCCACTGGGGCACAGAGACCACAGGGGTATTTTGGACCAGATGAAGCCTGAAAATAATCCAATTTTTTAATAGATGAGGTATCCATTATTTTCTGCTTGCCTGCAGTGTTACAATGCAATTCCTAAAGCCCTAAAATGGAGAAAGATTTAAAAAGCCTGTTGTGGACACCCTGTGGGGAAGTCATTCATAGTTAAGTCACTGAAATAGGAGGTTGGAGTGGACCGTGGCCAGGACTGAAGAAGGCAGGCAGAAGGTGCGGACCCTTATGACACCTTCCCTGTCCCTGCCCTGTGGAGGTGTGCTGTGGTGCTCCCCAGAGAGCGGCTCTCCTGCACTGAAGATGGGGCCAGACCTCTTGCTCCACGTTTCTCATCCACGTTTTTGCCCCCTGCAAGCTCCTGAATATCCACCCGGCACTCCATCACCAGTGAGCACCTGCATTCCCATCAGACGGATGCCGCTCTGTCTGCAGGACACTCCCCATGTCTCAGCCTACAGGACTCACTCCAGGGCCATCTCCTGGGTCTTTCACTTGCCCAGCCCCTGCCCCTGAGTCTTCTCTTGAATTCACGGCACCACTCCATCAGACCACCCTCCTCCTGAGCTGGGTTTCTCTCCCACTGGGCTGGGAGCAGCTCAGGTGAGGCTGTGTCCTCTCTGCCTGTCTTCCCAACAGCAGAGCCACGCAGTCCCCGTTCCTAGATGTAGGGACTATCTGGTGAGGAGTTGAGGCAAAAATGGGACTGTTTTCTTAAGCTTCTTTTTAACTTGATCCTTATTTCCTTCTCCAACTCAAGTGTGGTTGCCAGGGGAGCTACTGCAGTGGGTGAAATAGGAGCACTGCAAGTGTGGAAACAAACAGTCTGATCCCTTTGCTGGGCACAACTTGCCCATTGGCAACCCCATCCTTTTTCTTCTGTCTTCCTGTGTCTCCTGCCAAGCCAGTGTGGAGCCTCACGATGCCATGGACCCTGGTTTCCAGGACACGGTCACTCTGGAAAATCACTTCACCTTTCCTACTTAATATGCCCGACCCTCAGTTTCCCCATCTGTAAACTCATGACAATGGTACTTATCTAACAGAGTTCTTGTGAGCATTCAGTGAGGTAGCAGCAGTAATGGGTCTGCTCCGAGCCAGCTCAAGGAAGCACATGCACTGTGCCATGTGTCCTGCGGTAACTTCTCTCTCCTCACAGATGCATGAACTCCACTTAGAAACCTCTCCTCTTTCTGTAGCTGAAGGCATCCATTTCCAGCATCAATTTCGGGAGAAGGTAAGACTTTCCCTCTACCCTCTGAGTTTTGGTAACTGGGTCTATGAAATAAATGGACAGCATGGAGATTAACAGAAGAGACAGCAGCACTTACTGTGTGCACAGAGACATCACAGGGTGAAAACACGGGGATCTGAAAGAGTGGTGAGATTGGGAGCTTACACACCATCTTCACAGGGGAAATGGGAGAGGAGCTGCAGGTCGCTTAGGGGAGATAATGATTTTTAGGAAGGATGAGGGGTGCTTAGAAGAGCAGATGGGCGAATGGACGAAGCCTGTCTGGGTGTGGCACTAGCTTCTGGTCTATACTGTTGTGATGGGAGTCAGTCTTCCTGGCTGATAAAACTCCTAAGGAGGGGACTCGTGATGGGAGTTGCTTTTGGAAGATCTCTCTTTAGGCAGATAAAAAGAGTTCGGAGAGAGCTTCTTTTCGTATTTGCTGTTTTTCAAGTGCCTTTAACTCAAAATAATCAGTATATCAAAGTGGCATATTTTGGGGTGCCACATCCTGAACTCCTTCACGTGCTTTTATCTCAGCTCTGCCCATGGCTAATCATCCACAAAAAGTCACATGGCCTCTCTAAATCTCAACATTCTTGCCTGTAGAGTGGCAATAATAACATTATGCACTTCACAAGGTTATTGCAATGGCTTCAACAGTGTCTGCTCCGGATGACAGTTCCCCAGATACGCCAGGGGTGGAATGTGTGATGCCTACGCTCCCCACAGACTTGTCCCGGAGGCGCTTGGACCTGAAGCAGAATGAATGGCATCTTTACCCAGTGTTTGCTGGAACATGCTCCAGACAGATCCCCATATGCTATTTTTGGACATGGCTTGTCATCACATTGGCCACACTTTCCTTGTACATGAGGACGCCAGACTCTGAAGTGAAGCTGTGCCCATAGCTCCTGGGCCCCTGCCCTCCTCTGAGCTCCTTGGTAGAGTTACAGCCCATTTCCTTCAGAGGTCTTTGTGCGCTGATAACACTGGACTCACGAGACTGTGAGAATAGAGGAATGAGGTCTTGCATTTCTTCGGCATCTTTTGTCACAGGCTAGAGCACTGTGGACACTCATGGCTCCATTGTAAGCCCCAGAGATCAGGTGAAGGGGCTTATTCTTTCCTGCCTTCCAGCCCCATTGCCAGCAGGTGATTTGGAAACTGTTAGTGGGACAGCAAAGAGAAAAATGATTCTAAAAGAAAACCATGTCAGATGGCTCTAGATCCCCTTAAACATATAGTTTAAAAGGCATGAGGAGTAAAATGAGACTACTGCCTGTGTAGTGGAAAGCTGGGGTGGACAGACCCTCCAGAATTGTTCTGCAGTGTCCCAGGGGCTCTGGGCTCCATGCTCCTTGGTCCTGCCCCAGGGGGATGTGTCATAGCATCCAGCTGAGGTTCCAAGGCATAGAGGTAGCATCGGTGTCACTGGAGCCACAATTCCAGAGTGCACATCACGGACTCAAGGGTCTGGGTCTGTGGGAAACTGAGGGTTGAGCATGTGAAGTAGGAAAGGTGAAATGATTTTCCAGAGCAGCCATGTCCTGGAAATCAGGGTCTGTGGCATCGTGAGGCTCCACACTGGCTTGGCAGGAGACAAAGGAAGACAGAAGGAAAAGGATGGAGTTGCCAAAGGGCAAGGCGTGCCCAGCAAAGGGATCAGACTGAGTTTGTTTCCACACTCTCCGTGCTCCTCTCTGTTTCACACACTGCTGGCTTCATGGGTCTGTGCTCAGAACAACCCTGGGCTTGGCTTAACGCTCTGGTGTCACAGTCTTGAAATTCTTAAAAGTTTTGAACAACAGGCCCCACATTTTAAGTGTGTACTGGGCCCTGCGCAGTGTGTAGCCTGTCCTGCTCATTCTCAGCACAGGCCTATCAGCGTCTCCAGAGGAGGCCCCTGGTGGGTGCCCATGGAAAGGAGCCGACAGATGACCCAGCTGCTGGCCAGTCTTGGTAAGGAACCCCTGGCACAGACTCAGGGTGGAGACTCCTTTTAGCCGCTGAGTCTTCCCGAGGGAGCCCCACCCGTGGAGGCGTTCCTGCAGGTACTTGCTCCTCTGTGGGAACTCAGGATGAGCAAGACCAGCACTCCTCTGAATGACATCTCCCACTGACTTAGAAAGCAGCTGCTAAGACGCCCCATCTCTTCTGAGAGTCCACGTTATAGCCTTGGGTCAGCAGGCCACCGTATGACTTGGTTGGCCTTAGTTTCCAAACATTCTGCAGCTCTTTATAATTTCCTGATGATTTTGAAAAATGCAATCCTCTAGTGATTCTGACAATGTGTAAATCATGGTGCCTTTGATAGAGATATCTGGACATCTGAGGAGCCCCTGCTCTCTTCCTGTAAAGAAGGTGGAGCCCGCTGTGGAGAGTGTGGAGCCATGAGGGGATGGTGAGTGTCCACCGTTCTCTAGCCACTGAGGGAAGATGCAGAAGAAATGCAAGGCCTCGTTCCTCCGGTCTCATAGTCTCCTGAGTCTGGCATTATCAGTGCACGAAGATCTCTGAATGAAGCTCAGAGGAAGGGAGGGGCCGAGGAGTCATTGGCACAGCTTCAATTCAGAGTCCAGCATCCTCACATTCTCTGACATGACTGTGCGTCCGATAAGTTCAAGGCAAGTGTGCACCTGGTAAGGGTAAGCACAGAGTTACCTAGGGGGAGATGGGTGGTGCGTCAGCTGGCTGGGTGCTTGGCAGGGAAGGGTTAAAGTGAGTATCAGAGGTGGATAGAATTTAGATGCAGGAGCATGCGCCACGGCTGAGAAAGTGGGATTCGCAGAGGCATGGAAGAGGTGCTTCTGATCAAGTCCTATGCATAGGTTTTGCTGGGAAACTTGCGGGTAGGAGGCTCAGAGAGGTGCAGAGACTGCATCCTGGGGAGGAGCTGGCTCTAGACTGAGATGTAGTCTGAGGAAAAGCTACCGAAAGACAGAGAAGTGGCACAATCGGATCCATGCTGTGGCTGTGGAGTGGAGAGTGGACTCCATGTTGGGAGGGAGTGGGGGGATGTGGGGAGGGTAAGGGAAGTGGACACCTGGGTTTCAGAAGTTCGGTGTTTGCAATCTATAAGGTGGTTTGGTCCTGGGCAGTGGCAGGAGAGTGACAGCTGACAGGGAGTTCCACATGTTTGGAACCAGGCTTTGGTGGCTGAGCTTAGGGAAGGGTGAGAGAACAGAGAAGGAGGAGTGGTGGTCAGCTCCCTGCTTGGGGCTGTGTGGAGGACCTGGCCATCTGAGGTCAGCATCCCTCCAGGAGAGCAGGCTTGCAGGTAAGGGAAAAGGCACGAGTCCCATGTTAAAGAGGCAGAGTCTGTGGTCCCTGTGAGACACCCCCGAGTGTCCCATAAGCAGTGCGGTAGCTCAGACAGGGTCGGTGTTGTGGAAGCAGTCAGCCACCCCAAGTGTGCATTGCACCTGGGCTGCTGGTGCATCTGCCCAGGGAGAGCAAGGGAGTGGGAGAGGGAGGCCAGGTCAGCTCCCAAAGGAGCACCACTCTGCAGATGGGCCACGAAGGAGAGTCCGGGAATTTCCCGGCACAGCCTAATCTTCCACAAAAGCTTCCAGTTCCCTCTTTTTAGGAATGTCTGTGGATGTCCTTTTGTGCTCTCGTCTCCTCTTGCCTGGGCCTCCTGTCTCAAATGTTTAAACCGATCCCAGTGCCTTCTGAAAAAGGGGACACTGGACTCAATGGTTCCAGACACAGTCCCCTTAGCACATGAATTTTCCCAAATGTGAAGTAATACGAGCAAAGACAAGTAATAAGCATTGCTACACTTATGGTTAGAACCATCCCTCACACAGAGTAGTCACCCAATAACTATTTGTTGAGTGAATGAATATATGACTGGCAATTTTAGACATTCCTCCACAAAACTGACTCATCCTTGAATACGACCTGGGCAATCAGTTCCTTCCTCAGGGGCTGGGAATAGCTGATGCGGCCCCAGTCATCAGTTTCCTGTCTCAAGTGTATGTTTCTCAGAGGGGCTCAGTTTGGTTGTTGTTTCCCCTTAAGGGATCAGTAGGGCCCTAGGGACAGACATGGCTGCCTTGAATGGCAGCACAAGAAGCAAGACTCACCCTCCTGTGTGGCCAGCAGGGTGCCTGGAATGCACTCCAGCTGCAGTACAGAAAGTGAAGCTCAGGGCACCAACCTGATCCAGACAAATGTATTTGAAGCAAGGGCTTTAAAATTCTTTTCCAATCCTTTTTATTATGGTAAAACACACACACACAATTTGTAGTTCAGTGGCACAAAATATGTTTGCATTTTTCATTAGCTATCACCACCATCTATCCCCAGAACTCTTTTCACCTGCAAAAATGAAGCTGTACACCTCAAACAACTCTCCATTTCTCCGTTCCCCCGCCCTGAGTTCCTGGCACTGACCGTCCTACTTTATGTCTCTCTGATCTTGACTACTATAGGTACCTCACGAAAGAGGAATCACACACTGTTTATCTTTCTGTGACAATGAGCTTGTTTTGCTGAGCATAAAATCCTTAAGGTTCATTTGTGTTGCACCACCTGTCAGAATTTCCTTCCTTTTTAAGGCTGAGTAATATTCCATTGCATGTATAGACAGCAATTTCCTTATCCATTTATCCACTGATGGCCACCTGAGTGGCTTCCTCACTTTAGCTATTGTGAATAATGCTTCTATGAACATGGTGTGCAAATATCTCTTGGATACCTTGCTTTCAATTCTTTTGGACATATACTCAGAAGTGAAATTGCTAGAGCATAAAATCATTCTATTGTTAATTTTTTTTTTAGAAACTGACATGTCATTTTCCACAGTAGCTGCATCATTTTACATTCCCATCAACAGTGCACAAGGCTTCCAATTTCTCCACACCCTTGCTAACATTTGTTACTTTTCACTAAAATAATGTATGTGAAATAGTAGCCCTAATGGTGTGAGGTGGTATCTTGTTTTGATTTGAGTTTCCCTGATAATTAGTAATGCTGAGTATCTTTTCATGTGCTTATTAGCAATGTGTGTATTTTCTTTGGAGAAATATTTTCTCAAGTCCTTTGCCCATTTTTGAATTGAGTTATTAGTTTTTGTTGTTGAGTTTTAGGATTTCTATATACATTCTAGGTATTAATCTCTTATGAAATAAATGACTTGCAAATATATTCTTCCATTCTGTGACTCGTTTTCACTCTGCCAATAGTGTCTTCTGATGCACAAAATTTTTAAATGTTCACGAAGTTCAATTTGTCCATTTTTTTCCTTTTCTTGCCTGTTCCTATTTAAATCAATAACTACATTAAATGTAAATGGGTTACACACCTCAATTCAAAAGAAGACGTTATCAAATGTGCCAAATTCATAATGTAAATTTAAAAGAAGTAAGGCCAGGTGCAGTGGCTGACACCTGGAATCCCAGCTACTTGGGTGGCTGAGGCATGAGAATTGCTTGTGCCACTGCACACTAGCCAGGGCAACAGAGTGAGACTCTGTCTCAAAAAAAAAAAAAAAAAAAAAAAAAGTAAGACTGAGTATATGCTGCCTAAATAAAGGTATAAGAATTAAAAAAACTATTCTAACTCTGATCAAAAGAAACCTGGAGTGGCTATTTTAAATACAAGGCAAAGTATATTTCAGAGCAACAAATGCTACCAGAAATGAAGAAGGTCATTTCAAAATAACAAAGGCATTAATTTATCAATATGACACACAATTCTGAATTTTTATACATGTAATAAGAGAACCTCAAAATAAATGAAGCAAAACCTGGGAGAACTTGAAGGAGAAATAGACAAATCTATAGGTATAATCAGAGATTTCACTAGGCCATTCTCAATAACTGATATGCTATGTAACAGAAAATCAATAATATAGAAGGTTTGAACAGTACTGTCAACCAGCTTGAAATAATTGACACATCTGACAACAGCAGAACACATATTCTCTTCAAGTGCACTCAAGACATTTACCAAATTATACTATATTTTTGCCATGAATTAAAGGCCCTATTGATACAGAACCACTGGGCTCCTGTCTAAACCCCACTCTTAAGCCTGGAACTAGGTAAAAACAGCTGACTTTGTTTTTCTGTCCAAATGTTGCCTTTTTGGCCTGCCATGCCCCTATCCTGTGCCCACAAAAAGAGTTCAGCTGGCAGAGCAATACAAGCTGCTAAGCAGTGAGCAGAGAAGCAGCAAGTGAGCTTTGGAGACTAAGGATAGACATGGCTAACTTCAGATGGGGTGGCTTCAGGGAAAGCCACTTCTTCCCGCACAATACCCTTTCCAATTCTCCATCCCACTGAAAGCCACCTTTATCACCCAATAAAATCCTCTGCATATACTACCTTTCAATTTGTTTGTGTGACCTGATTCCTCCTGGATGCCAGACAAGAACCCGGGTGCTGAGAAGTCAAGGACTTGGACACCACCACAGGGCCCACACAGAGCCTGCTCCTGCCAGAGAGGAGTGACTGGCTGGATCTAGCTCTTCTGGTTCCTGCACTTGCTTGCTCATGTGCTCCCTTTCTCAAGGAGTGGCCAACAGCAGGTTGAGTGAAACAAACCACTCCAGTTCCTGCCCACAAAAAGGGTCAAGGGAACTATCTTGTCTCACTATCTCCCGATATAATCACATTGGAGGTTAAGGCTTCAACATATAAATTTGGGGCATAGAATTCAATCCATCAGAGGGAAATATCCTTAAAAACATTTTTTTTAGCAAACTGAATTTAACAATATATAAAATAAATCACCACTGAGTAGATTTATTGGAGGGATGCAATGTTTATTTAACATTTAAAAATCAGTCAATGCATTTCACCACATTAAAAAATTGAAAAAAAAAACTCACATTTTTCAATAAACAAAAGAAACAAAAAACAAACAAACAACGTTACTGAACAAACAAAGAAAAAGTACTTGACAAAACTCCACATGTATTTCTGATAAAAACTCCCTGAAAACTAGGAATAGAGAGGACTTTCCTGAGCTGATAAAAGGCAGTTAGGAAAAAACCCAATAGTTAACTGTTCTGCTTCAAACCAAGAGACTGAATGACTCCCATTAGGACCAGAAATGAAACAAAGCGTCTGCCTTCACTTCTTCTAGTCAGCATGGTACTGGGTGTCCTTGTCAGGGCAATTAGGCAAGAAAGAGGAGAAAAAGTCATCCAGAGTGGAAAGGAAGAATTAAAGCTATCTTTACCCACAGAGGGCATGTTAGTCCATTAAGATGTGATGGATTCTACAAAACCTAGTAAAAGACATAACAGAGAATATACTTCAGTAAGGAGACTTTGAAATCAGAAGGCAGGTTTACCAAGAAAAAGAAATGCACAAGAAAAAAAAGTAAACTTTTCGGCCATTTAAAATATGCTAATACTGAGGATTTTTGTTTACTTTTTAATTTGATTTAATTTTGTTCTTTTTCTTTTTACTTCTCTTTTGGGTTCGGGGTACAGGTGAAGGTTTCTTACACAGGTAAACAGGTGTTATAGGGGTTTATTGTACAGATTATTTGGACACCCAGGTACTAACCCTAGTACCCAATAATTATCTTTTCAACTTCTCTCCCTCTTCCTCCCTTCCCCCTAAAGGAGACCCCAATGTCTGTTGTTTCCTCCTTTGTGTTCATAAGTTCTCATTATTGAGCTCCCACTTATAAGTGAGAACATGTGCTATTTGGTTTTATCTTCCTGCGTTAGTTTGCTAAGGATAATGGCCTCCAACTCCATCCATGTTCCCACAAAAGACACGATCTTGTTCTTTTTGGATGGTTCATATTCCGTAGTACATATGTACCAGATTTTCTTTATCCAATCTGTCACTGATGGCCATCTAGGTGGATTCCATGTCCTTGCTATTGTAAATCGTGCTGCACTGACCATTCACATGTATGTGTATTTATGACAGAATAATGTCTTATTTAAAAAAATTATACTTTAAGTTCTGTGATAAATGTGCAGAATATGCATGTTTGTTACACAGGTATACACGTGCCATGGTGGTTTGCTGCACCCATCAACCTGTCATCTACACTATGCATTTCTTCTAATGCTATCCTTCCCATAGCCCCTGATCCCCCAACAGGCCCCAGTGTGGGACCTTCCCCTCCCTGTGTTCAGATGTTCTCATTGTTCAACTTCCTCTTATGAGTGAGAACATGAAGTGTTTGGTTTTCTGTACCTGTGTTAGTTTGCTGAGAATGATGGTTTCCATGTTCCTGCAAAGGACATGAACTCATCTTTTTGTGGCTGCATAGTATTCCATGGGCCACATTTTCTTTCTTATTTTTTTTATTGCACTTTAGGTTGTGGGGTACATGTGCAGAACATGCAAGTTAGTTGCATAGGTACACACATGGCAGTGTGTTCTGCTGCCTTCCTCCCCTTCACCCACATTTGGCATTTCTCCCCAGGCTATCCCTCCCCAGCTCCCCACCGACTGTCCCTCCCCTATTCCCCCCAATAGACCCCATTGTGTAGTACTCCCTTCCCTGTGTCCATGTGTTCTCATTTTTCATCACCCTCCTATGAGTGAGAATATGCGGTATTTCGTTTTCTGTTCTTGTGTCAGTTTGCTGAGAATGATGTTCTCCAGAGTCATCCATGTCCCTACAAAGAACACGAACTCATCATTTTTGATTGCTGCATAATATTCCATGGTGTATATGTGCCACATTTTCCCAGTCCAGTCTATCATCCATGGGCATTTGGGTTGGTTCCAGGTCTTTGCTGTTGTAAACAGTGCTGCAATGAACATTCGTGTGCATGTGTCCTTATAGTCCTTTGGATATATACCTAGTAATGGCATTGCTGAGTCAAATAAAATTTCTATTTCTAAGGCCTTGAGGAATCACCACACTGTCTTCCACAATGGTTGAACTAATTTACACTTCCACCAGCAGTGTAAAAATGTTCCTCTTTCTCCACATCCTCTCCAGCATCTGTTGTCTCCAGATTTTTTAATGATCACCATTCTAACTGGCGTGAGATGGTATCTCAATATGGTTTTGATTTCCATCTCTCTGATGACCAGTGATGATGAGCATTTTTTCATATGTTTGTTGGCCTCATGTATGTCTTCTTTTGTAAAGTGTCTGTTCATATCCTTTGCCCATTTTTGAATGGGCTTGTTTGTTTTTTTCCTGTAAATCTGTTTGAGTTCTTTGTAAATTCTGGATATCAGCCCTTTGTCAGTTGGGTAAACTGCAAAGATTTTTTCCCATTCTGATGGTTGCTGATTCACTCTAGTGACTGTTTCTTTTGCCGTGCAGAAGCTGTGGAGTTTGATTGGGTCCCATTTGTCTATTTTGGCTTTTGTTGCCAATGCTTTTGGTGTTTTTTTTGTCATGAAGTCCTTGCCTACTCCTATGTCCTGAATGGTTTTGCCTAGATTTTCTTCTAGGGTTTTTATGGTGCCAGGTCTTATGTTTAAGCCTTTAATCCATCTGGAGTTAATTTTATTGTAAGGTGTCAGGAAGGGGTCCAGTTTCTGCTTTCTGCACATGCCTAGCCAGTTTTCCCAACATCATTTATTAAACAGGGAATCCTTTCCCCATTGCTTGTTTTTGTCAGGTTTATCAAAGATTGTATGGTTGTAGATATGTTGTGTTGCCTCTGATTCCTCTTTTCTGTTCCATTGGTCTATATCTCTGTTTTGGTACTAGTACCATGCTGTTTTGATTACTGTAGCCTTGTAGTATACTTTGAAGTCTGGTAGTGTGATGCCTCCCACTGTGTTCTTTTTGCTTAGGATTGACTTGGCTATGCGGGCTCTCTTTTGGTTCCATATGAAGTTCATGGCGTTTTTTTTCCAGTTCTGTGAAGAAAGACAATGGTAGCTTGATGGGGATAGCATTGATTCTGTAAATTACTTTGGGCAGTAGGGCCATTTTCATGATATTGATTCTTCCTAACCATGAACATGGAATGTTTCTCCATCTGTTTGTGTCCACTCTTATTTCGTTGAGCAGTGGTTTGTAGTTTTCCTTGAAGAGGTCCCTTACATTCCTTGTAAGGTGTATTCCTATGTATTTTATTCTTTTTGTAGCAATTGTGAACGTCAGTTTGTTCTTGATTTGGCTCTCTTTAAGTCTGTTATTGGTGTATAGAAATGCTTGTGATTTTTGCACATTGATTTTATATCCTGAGACTTTGCTGAAGTTGCTTATCAGTTTCAGGAGTTTTTGGGCTGAGACAATGGCATCTTCTAGATATACTATCATGTTGTCTGCAAATAGAGACAATTTGGCTTCCACCTTTCCTATTTGAATACCCTTTATTTCTTTTTCTTGACTGATTGCTCTGGCTAGAACTTCCAGTACTATATTGAATAGGAGTGGTGAGAGAGGGCATCCTTGTCTAGTGCCGGATTTCAAAGGGAATGCTTCCAGTTTTTGCCCATTCAGTATGATATTGGCTGTTGGTTTGTCATAAATAGCTTTTATTACTTTGAGAAACATTCCATCAATACCGAGTTTACTGAGGGTTTTTAGCATAAAGCGCTGTTGAATTTTGTCAGATGCCTTCTCTGAGTCAATTGATATAAACATGTGATTTTTGTTTTTGGTTCAGTTAATGTGGTGAATGACGTTTATAGACTTGCGTATGTTGAACCAGCCTTGCATCTCTGGGATGAATCCTACTTGATCATGATGGAAAAGTTTTTTGATGTGCTGTTGCAATCTGTTTGCCAGTATTTTATTAAAGATTTTTGCATCTATGTTCATCATGGATATTGGCCTGAAGTTTTCTTTTCTTGTTGAGTCTCTCCTGGGTTTTGGTATCAGGATGATGTTGGTCTCATAAAATGATTTGGGAAGGATTTCCTCTTTTTGGATTATTTGGAATAGTTTAAGAAGGAATGGTACCAGCTCCTCTTTGTGTGTCTGGTAGAATTCGGCTGTGAACCCATTTGGACCTGGGCTTTTTTTGTGTGGTAGGCTCTTAATTGCTGCCTTGACTTCAGATCTTGTTATTGGTCTATTCATAGTTTCAGCTTCCTTCTGGTTTAGACTTGGGAGGACACAGGTGTCCAGGAACTTATCCATTTCTTCCAGGTTTACTAGTTTATGTGCATAGAGTTGTTTGTAATATTCTCTGATGATGGTTTGAATTTCTTTGGAATCTGTGGTGATTTCCCCTTTATCGTTTTTTATTGTGTCTATTTGGTTGTTCTCTCTTTTCTTTTTTATCACTCTGGCTAGTGGTCTGTCTATTTTGTTGATCTTTTCAAAAAACCAGCTCTTGGATTTATTGATTTTTTGAAGGGTTTTTCGTGTCTCTATCTCCTTCAGTTCTGCTATGATCTTAGTTATTTCTTTTATTCTGCTAGGTTTTGAGTTTCTTTGATCTTGCTCTTCTATCTCTTTCAATTTTGACGATAGGGTGTCAATTTTGGATCTCTCCACTCTTCTCATATGGGCACTTATTGCTATATATTTTCCTCTGGAGACTGCTTTAAATGTATCCCAGAGATTCTGGTATGTTGTGTCTTCATTCTCATTGGTTTCGAAGAACTTCTTTATTTCTGCCTTAATTTCATTGTTTATCCAGTCAACATTCAAGAGCCAGTTGTTCAGTTTCCATGAAGCTGTCCGGTTCTGAGTTAGTTTCTGAATTCTGAGTTCTAACTTGATTGCACTGTGGTCTCAGAGACTGTTATGATTTCAGTTGTTTTGCATTTGCTGAGGAGTGCTTTACTTCCAATTATGTGGCCAATTTTAGAGTAGGTGTGATGTGGAGCTGAGAAGAATGTATATTCTGTGGATTTGGAGTGGAGAGTTCTGTAAATGTCTATTAGGTTTGCTTGTTCCAGGTCTGAGTTCAAGCCCTGGATATCCTTGTTAATTTTCTGTCTGATTGATCTGTCTAATATTGACAGTATCCCACTATTATTGTGTGGGAGTCTAAGTCTCTTTGTAAGTCATTAAGAACTTGCCTTATATAGCTGGGGGCTCCTGTATTGGGTCCATATATATTTAGGATCATTAGCTCTTCTTGTTATATCGATCCTTTGACCATTATGTAATGACCTTCTTTGTCTCTTTTGATCTTTGTTGTTTTAAAGTCTATTTTATCAGAGACGAGAATTGCAACTCCTGCTGTTTTTTGCTCTCCATTTGCTTGGTAAATCTTCCTCCATCCATTTATTTTGAGCCTTTGTGCATCCTTGCATGCGAGATGGGTTTCCTGGATATAGCACACCGATGAGTTTTGGTATTTTATCTAATTTGCCAGTCTGTGTCTTTTTATTGGTGCATTTAGCCCATTTACATTTAGGGTTAATATTGTTATGTGAATTTGGTACTGCCATTTTCATGCTAGCTGGCTGTTTTGACCGTTAGTTGATACAGATTCTTCATTTTGTTGATGCTCTTTAGCATTTGGTATGTTTTTGGAATGGCTGGTACTGGTTGTTCCTTTCTATGTGTAGTGCCTCTTTCAGGCCTGATGGTGACAGCTCTTTTAAAGCAGGCCTGATGGTGACAAAATCTCTGAGTACTTGCTTGTTTGCAAAGGATTGTATTCTTCCTTCAGTTATGAAGCTCAGTTTGGCTGGATATGAAATTCTGGGTTGGAAGTTCTTTTCTTTAAGGATGTTGAATATTGGCCCCCACTCTCTTCTGGCTTGTAGAGTTTCTGCTGAGAGATCTGCTGTGAGTCTGATGAGCTTCCCTTTGTGGGTGACCCAACCTTTCTCTCTAGGTGCCCTTAGCATTTTCTCCTTCATTTCAACTCTGGTGAATCTGATGATTATGTGCCTTGGGGTTGCTATTCTTGCGGAATAGCTTTGTGGTGTTCTCTGTATTTCCTGGACTTGTATATTGGCCTGCCTTGCTAGGTTGGGGAAATTTTCCTGGATAATATCCTGAAGAGTATTTTCCAGCTTGGATTCATTCTCTTCGTCACATTCAGGAACACCTATCAAATGTAGATTAGGTCTCTTCACATAGTCCCACATTTCTTGGAGAATTTGTTTTTTCCTTTTTATGCTTTTTTCTCTAATCTTGGTTTCTTGTTTTATTTCATTGAGTTGATCTTCGACTTCTGATATCCTTTCTTCTGCTTGCTCAATTCGACTGTTGAAACTTGTGCATGCTTCACGAAGTTCTCATGTTGTGCTTTTCAGCTTCTTCAATTCATTCATATTCCTCTCTAAGTTGTCCATTCTTGTTATCATTTCCTTGAATCTTTTTTCAATGTTTTTTTCAAGGTTCTTAGTTTCTTTGCATTGATTTAGAACATGTTCTTTTAGCTCATGGAAGTTTCTCATTACCCACCTTCTGAAGTCTGATTCCGTCATTTCATCACACTCATTCTTTGTCCAGCTTTGTTCCCTTGCTGGTGAGGAGTTTTGGTCCTTTGTAGGAGGTGAGGTGTTTTGGTTTCGTGTGTTTTCCTCCTTTTTGTGCTGGTTTCTTCCCATCTTTGTGGGTTTATCCACCTGTCATCTGAGTAGTTGCCGACTTTTAGATTGGGTCTCTGAGTGGATGCCCAGATTGTTGATGATGAAGTATTTCTGTTACTTAGTTTTCCTTCTAACAGTCTAGCCCCTCTGCTGTACAACTGCTGAGGTCCACTCCAGGCCCTGCTTGTCTGGGGTACACCTGTAGCAGCTGCAGAACAGTGAGGGATGCTACCAGTTTCTTCTTCTTCTATCTTTGTCCCAGAATGATGTCTGCCAAATGTCAGTCTGATGAGTCCTTTTTGAGGTGACTCTTTGGATATACAGGGGTCAGGGAGCTGCTTGAGGAGACGGTCTGTACTTTATAGGAGCTCAAGTGCTGAGCTGTGAGCTTCTTTGGTCATTCAGGGCTGTTAGGCAGGTATGTTTAAGTCTGCTGCAGCAGAACTCGTAAAACCCCTTTTTTCCCTCAGATGCTCTGTCTCGGGCAGTTAGGGCTTTCTTTAAGAGTATCTGTTGCACTGTCCTGCCCAGCTAGCAGGAAGTCTAGTCACTATTTGCCTGCCGAGACTCTGCCCTGCTGCCATGGGGTCCGCCCTGTTGCTGTGGGCTCCGCCCTGCTGCCGTGGGCTCCACCCTACTGTCATGGGCTCTGCCCTGTTGCAGTGGGTTCCGCCCTGCTGTCGTGGGCTCCGCCCTGTTGGCAGAGTCTCTCTGTTATAGCGGGTTGCCTCGGCAATGGCAGGCTGTGTCAACAATGGGAGTGTACCTCAGTGGTGGCAGAATGCCTCGGTAATGGTGGACACCCCTCCCCCACCAAGGTGCACAGTCCTGGGTTCAGCTGTGCCTGCCGTGAAACTCTCAACCCCAAGCATTTCAAATCGCCATTCTCTTTGTTTCTGTGGAGTGGGACCCACTGAGCCTGATCACCTGGCTCCCTGCCTCAGAGCCCCCCCCTTTTTTTTAAAGTTGGACGGTTGACTCTCTCTCAGGTGATTCAGTCTCCTGCTGATAGGGCACCAGGATCTGTGTGATTTCCCATGCAGCAACCCACTGCACCGGCTCAAACATTGCTTCCTGGGAATCTCCTGGTCTGGCTTACTGTCCAAGTCCCATTTAATCAGATGGATATGCTAATTTGCCCTCCCAAATCTCAAATTGCTGAGACCAGTGCGTTTTGTGCTGAGTGCCGCTGCACTGCGGTGCCAGCCAAAACAGCCATGCCAGCTGAAACAGCTGTGCTGGCATCCTGTGTCTGTCCTACACCTGGGAATTTCCCCATTCTGTGGGCAACAAAGATCCATCTGGAAATGTGGCTTGCACTCACCCTCTGCGTTTTCACTGAGAGCTGCAATCCTGAGTTGCTCCTACCGCGCCATCTTCTTTTTCCCTTCTGGGCCACATTTTCTTTATCTAGTCTATCATTGATGGGCATTTGGGTTGGTTCCAAGTCTTTGCTACTGTGAACAGTGCTGCAATAAACATACATGTGCATTTGTCTTTAGAGTAGAATGATTTATAATCCTTTGGGTATATACCCATTAATGGAATTGCTGGTCAAATGGTATTTCTGGTTCTACATCCTTGAGGAATTGCCACACTTTCTTCCACAATGGTTGAACCAATTTACGATCCCACCAACAGTGTAAAAGTGTTCCTATATCTCCACATCCTCTCTAGCATCTGTTGCTTCCTGACTTTTTAATGATCACCTTTCTAATTGGTGTGAGATGGTATCTCACTGTGGTTTTGATTTGTGTTTCTCTAATGATCAGTGATGATGACCTTTCTTTCATATGTTTGTTGGCTGCATAAATGTCTTCTTTTGAGAAGTGTTTATTCATAGCCTTTGCCCACTTTTTGATGTGTTTGTTTGTTTATTTTCTTGTAAATTTGTTTAAATTCTTTGAAGATTCTGGATATTAGTCCTTTGTCAGAGGGATAGATTGCAAAATTTATCTCCCATTCTGTAGGTTACTTGTTCACTCTGATGATAGTTTCTTTTGCTGTGCAGAAGCTTTTTAGTTTAATTAGATCTCATTTGTCAATTTTGGCTTTCATTCCCATTGCTTTTGGTGTTTTAGTCACGAAGCCTTTGCCCATGCCTATGTCCTGAATGGTATTGTCTAGATTATCTTCTAGGGTTTTTATGGTTTTAGGTCTTATGTTTAAGTCTTTAATCCATTTTGAGTTAATTTTTGTATAATGTGTAAGGAAGGGGTCCAGTTTTAGTTTTCTGCATATGGCTAGCCAGTTTATGACTTATTAAACAGGGAATCTTTTCTCCATTGCTTGTTATTGTCAGGTTTGTCAAAGATCAAATGATTGTAAATGTGTGGCATTATTTCTGAGGCCTCTGTTCTGTTCCATTATTCTATATGTCTCTTTTGGTACCAGTACCATGCTGTTTTGGTTACTGTAGCCTTTTAGTATAGTTTCAAGTCAGGTAGCATGATGCCTCTAGTTTTGTTCTTTTTGCTTAGGACTGTCTTGGCTATGAGGGTTCTTTTTTGGTTCCATGTGAAATTTAAAGTAGTTTTTTTCTAATTCTGTGAAGAAAGTCAATGGTAGCTTGATGGGGATAGCACTGAATCTATACACTACTTTGGGCAGTATGGCCATTTTCATGATATTGATTCTTCCTATCCATGAGCAGGAATGTTTTCCCATTTGTTTGTGTCCTCTCTTATTTTCTTAAGCAGTGGTTTATAGTTCTCCTTGTAAGTTGTATTCCTAAGTATTTTATTCTCTTTGTGGCAATTGTGAATGGTAGTTCACTAATGATTTGGCTTTCTGTTTGTCTATTATTGGTGGATAGGAATGCTTGTGATTTTTGCACATTGGTTTTGTATCCTGAGACTTTGCTGAAGTTGCTTATCAGCTTAAGGAAATTTTGGGCTAGGACAATGGGATTTTCTAAATATACAGTCATGTCATTAGCAAACAGAGATGATTTGACTTCCTCTTTTTTTATTTGAATAACATTTATTTCTTTCTCTTGCCTGATTGCCCTGGCCAGAACTTCCAATACTATGTTGAATAGGAGTAGTGAGAGAGGGCATCCTTG
Source organism: Saguinus oedipus (assembly GCA_031835075.1). NCBI lineage: Eukaryota > Metazoa > Chordata > Mammalia > Primates > Cebidae > Saguinus > Saguinus oedipus. The sequence goes on along the minus strand of CM063179.1, from coordinate 47,707,794 downwards.
TCTTGTGCTGATTTTCAAGGGGAATGCTTCCAGCTTTTGCCCATTCAGTAAGATGTTGCCAGTGGGTTTGTCTTAAATAGCTCTTATTATTTTGAGATATGTTCCATCAATACCTTGTTTATTGAGAGGTTTTATCATGAAGGGGTGTTGAATTTTATTGAAGGTCTTTTCTGCATCTATTGAGATAATCACGTGGTTTTTGTCATTGGTTCTGTTTATGTGATGGATTTAATTTATTGATTTACATACCAGCTTGCATCCTAGGGATGAAGCTAAATTGATCGTGGTAGATAAGTTTTTTGATGAGCTGCTAGATTTGGTTTACCAGTATTTTATTGAGGATTTTTGCATGGACATTCATTAGGGATATTGGCCTGAAATTTTCTCTTTTTGTTGTGTCTCTGCCAAGTTTTGGTATCAGCATCATGGTCACCTCATAAAATGAGTTAGGAAGAATTCCCTCTTTTTCTATTGGTTGGAATAGTTTCAGAAGAGATGGTACCAGCTCCTCTTTGTATCTCTGGTAGAATTCAGCTGTGACTCTGTCTGGTCTTGGGCTTTTTTTGTTGTTGTTGTTGGTAGGCTATTAATTACTGCCTTGGAGGGTCCATATGTCCAGGGATTTTTCAATTTCTTTTAGATTTTCTAGTTTATTTGCATAGAGGTGTTTACAGTATTCTCTGATGTCTTTTGATCTTGATAGTTTGTATTTCTTTGGGATCAGTGGTGCTATCTTCTTCATCATTTTTTATTGTGTTTATTTGATTCCTCTCTCTTGTCTTCTATATTAGTCTGGCTAGCGGTCTATCTATTTTGTTAATATTCTCTATAAACCAGATCCTTGTTGAAGGGTTTTTCATGTCCATAACTCCTTCAGTTCTGCTCTGATGTTAGTTATTTCTTGTCTTCTAATAGCCTTTGAATTTGTTTGCTCTTGCTTCTCTAGTTCTTTTAATTGTAATTTTAGGGTGTCGATTTTTGATCTTTCCTGCTTTCTCCTGTAGGCATTTAGTGCTATAAATTTCCCTCTAAACACTGCTTAAGCTGCATCCCAGACATTCTGGCTCTGTATCTTTATTCTCATTGGTTTTAAAGAACTTATTTATTTTTGCCTTAATTTCATTACTTACCTAGTAGTCATTCAGGAGCAGGTTGTTCAGTTTCCATGTAGTTGTGTAGTTTTGAGTGAGTTTCTTAATCTTGAGATCTAATTTGATTGCACTGTGGTCTGAGAGACTGCTTCTTACAGATTTCCATTATTTCGCATTTGCCAAGGAATGTTTTACTTCCAATTATGTGGTCAGTTTTAGAATAAGTGCGATGTGGTGCTGAGAAGAATGTATATTCTGTTGATTTGAGGTTGAGACTTCTGTAGATGTGTATCAGAGCTCAGTTCAAGTCCTGAATATCCTTGTTAATGCTCTGTCTTGTTGATCTGTCTAATATGGACAGTGGGGTGTTGAACTCTCCCACTATTATAGTGTGGGAGTATAAGTCTCTTTGTAGGTCTCTAAGAACATGTTTTATAAATCTGGGTGTTCCTGTGTTGGGTGCATATATACTTAGGATAGTTAGCCCTTCTTGTTGCATTGATCCTTTTACCATTATGTAATGTCCTTTATTGCCTTTTTTGATCTTTGTTGGTTTGAAATCTGTTTTATCAGAGACTAGTATTGCAACCCCTGCTTTCTTTTTTTGCTTTCTATTTTCTTGGTAGATATTCCTCCATCCCTTTATTTTGAGCCTATGTGTGTCTTGGCACTTGAAATGGATCTCCTGAATACAGCACACCCCTGAGTCTTGACTCTTTATCTAATTTGTCAGTCTGTGTCATTTAATTGTGGCATTTAGCATTTTACATTTAAGGTTAATATTATTATGTGTAAATTTGATGGTCATCATGATGCTAGCTGGTTATTTTGCCCATTAGTTGATGCAGTTTCTTCATAGTGTCAATGGTCATTACAATTTGGTATGTTTTTTTGTTTTTGTTTTTGTTTGTTTTTTTGAGATGGAGTTTCGCTCTTGTTACCCAGGCTGGAGTGCAATGGTGCGATCTCGGCTCACTGCAACCTCCGCCTCCTGGGTTCAGGCAATTCTCCTGCCTCAGCCTCCTGAGTAGCTGGGATTACAGGCATGCGCCACCATGCCCAGCTAATTTTTTGTATTTTTAGTAGAGACGGGGTTTCACCGTATTGACCAGGATGGTCTCGATCTCTTGACCTCGTGATCCACCCGCCTCAGCCTCCCAAAGTGCTGGGATTACAGGCTTGAGCCACTGTGCCCGGCCTACAATTCGGTATGTTTTTATGGTGGATGGTACTGATTTTTCCTTTCCATATTTAATGCTTCCTTCAGGAGATCTTGTAAGGCAGGCGTGGTGGTGACAAAAATCTTAACATTTGCTTGTCTGTAAAGGATTTCATTTATTCTTCACTTATGAAGCTTAGTTTGACTAAATATGAGATTCTGGGTTGAAAATTTTTTAAGAATGTTGAATATTGGCCCCTACTCTCTTCTGGCATGTAGGGTTTCTGCAGAGATCCACTGTTAGTCTGAATGGGCTTCCCTTCGTGGGTAACCCAACTATTCTCTCTGGCTTCCCTTAACATTTTTTCTTCATTTAAACCTTGGTGAATCTCATGATTATGTGTCTTGGGGTTGCTCTTCTCAAGGAGTATGTTTGTGGTATTCTCTGTATTTCCTGAATTTGAATGTTGGCCTGTCTTGCTTTGTTGGAGAAAGTCTCCTGGATAATATCCTGAAGAGTGTTTTCCAACTTGGTTCAGTTCTCCCTGTCACTTGCAGGTACACCAATCAAGCACAGGTTTGGTCTTTTCACATAGTCCCATGTTTCTGGGAGGCTTTGCTTGTTCCTTTTGATTCTTTTTTATCTAGCCTTGTCTTCACACTTTATTTCATTAAGTTGATCTTCAATCTCTGATATCCTTTCTTTGCTGGATCAATGCAGCTATTGATACTTGTGTAGGCTTCACAAAGTTCTCCTGCTGTGTTTTGCAGCTCCATTAGGTCATTTATGTTCTTCTCTAAACTGGTTATTCTAGTTAGCAATTTCTCTAACCTTTTTTCAAGGTTCTTAGCTTCCTTGCATTGAGTTAGAACATGCTGCTTTAGCTTGGAAGTGTTTGTTGCTACCCACCTTCTGAAGCCTACTTCTCTCAATTTGTCAAACTCATTCTCCATTCAGTTTTATTCCTTGCTGTGAGGAGTTGTAATCATTTGGAGGAGAAGAGATGTTCTAGATTTTGGAAATTTCAGCCTTTTGCACTGGTTTTCCCTAATCTTCATGGATTTATCTACCTTTGGTCTTTTGTATTGGTGACCTTTGGATGGGGTTTCTGTGTGGAAATCCTTTTTGTTGATTTGATGCTATTCCTTTCTGTTTGTTGGTTTTCCTTCCCTCTGCTGCAGGTCTATTGGAGTTTGCTGGAGTTCCACTACAGACCCTGTTGGCCTGGATATCACCAGTGAAGGCTTCAGAACAGCAGAAATTCCTGCCTGTTTCTTCCTCTGGACGCTTCATCTCAGAGGGGCACCTGCCAGATGCCAGCTGGTGCTCTTCTGTGTAAGGTGTCTGGATCCCTGCTGAGAGGTGTCTCCCAGTCAGGAGGCATGGAGGTCAGAGATCCACTTGAGAAAGCAGTGTGTCACTTAGCAGAGCCTCACTTAGCAGAGCTCCAGTGCTGTGCTGGGAGATCCACTGCTCTCTTCAGAGCCAGCAGGTAGGAATGTTTAAGTCTGCTGAAGTTGCACCCATAGCCGCCCTTTCCCCCAGGTGCTCTGTCCCAGGGAGGTGGGAGTTTTATCTATAGGCCCCTGACTGGGGTTGCTGCCTTTCTTTCAGAGCTGCCCTGCCCAGGGAGGAGGAATCTAGAGAGGCAGTCTGGCTACAGCTGCTTTGCTGAGCTATGGTGGACTCCACCTAGTTAGAACATCCTGGCAGCTTTGTTTAAACAGTGAGGGGAAAACTGCCTACTCAAGCCTCAGTGATGTGGATGCTCCTCCCCGATCAAGCTGGAGCCACCCAGGTTGACTTCAGACTGCTATGCTGGAAGCAAGAATTTCAAGCCAGTGGATCTTAGCTTGCTGGGCTCCATGGGGGTGGGATCCACTGAGCTAGACAACTTGGCTCCCTAGCTTCAGCCCCCTTTCCAGGGGAGCGAACAGTTCTGTCTCGCTGGCATTCCAGGTGCCACTGGGGTGTGAAAAACACTACTGCAGCTAGCTCCATGTCTGCTCAAACAGCCACCCAATTTCGTGATTGAAATCCAGGGCCCTGGTGGTATAGACACTGAAGGAATCTCCTGGTCTGCAGGTTGCAAAGATGGTGAGGAAAGCATACTATCTGGGCTGGAATGCACCATTATTCCTGGCACAGTCCCTCAAGGCTTCCCTTGGCTAAGGGAGGGAGTTCCCTGATCCCTTGCACTTCCTGGGTGATGCCCCACCCTGCTTCAGTTCACTCTCCATGGTCTGCACCCACTGTCTAACCGGTCCCAATGAGATGATCCCAGTACCTGAGTTGGAAATTCAGAATCACCTGCCCTCTGCATTGATCTCGCTGGGAGCTGAGAATTGCTGCTGTTCCTATTCGGCTGTCTTGCCAGCCACTCTTTTTTTTTTTTTTTTTTTTTTTTTTTGCGATGGAGTCTTGCTGTCACCCAGGCGGGAGTGCAATGGTACAATCTCAACTCACTGCAACTTCCTCCTCCTGGGTTCAAGTGATTGTCCTGCTTCGGCCTCCTGAGTAGCTGGGACTACAGACATGCACCACCACACCTGGCTACCCTTTTTTTTTTTTTTTTTTTTTTTTTTTGTATTTTTAGTGGAGACAGAATTTCACCATGTTGACCAGGCTGGTCTTGAACTCCTGACCTCAGGAGCTGCCTCAGCCTCCCAAAGCGGAATCCACCTGCCTCAGCCTCCCAAAGTAGAACTAAAGCACTAGGCAACATGATAAGTTGGCAGATGAGCGGAGATGTACTTAGGGTAAAAACCATTCTAAAATTCTTGTATTGTCTGGGAAGAAATTAAACTATTAACTTTACACGTTGTAAAGTCTAGTATGCATGTTAAAATGTAATGGTAGCTAATAAAAATAACAGGAATAGAATGTGTAATTCTGAACTAATAGAGAGCAAGGGAGGAGGATGAATTAAACCTGGATACATGCAATGACAAGTAAAAAAGAAGACATAAAGAAAGAAAAGGCACAATAAATTCAAGATAAAAAATAGAATGATAAAATAGGTCCAAATATATCAACATTTATGATAAAGTGATTCTTTCTAGAGAAAAACAACTTTTTTCAAATTAGATTTTAAAAATCTATTCATATTGCTTTTACAAGATGATCACCTAAACATACAGCATAGAATGAAAGTAAAGAGAAGTTTGCTTTCATCATAATTACTAATAAAGCAATACTCATATTAGACAAAATATATTGTTAAGCCTGAAAACACTAATAAGAATAAAAAACGTAATTACTCAATAAGAAAAAGAAAATATTGAGTAAGAAGGCAAAATAATAAAATAATAGATAATATTTCTCAAAACCAAAAAACATAGCATCAAATAGATAAAACGGAATCTGGTCAAATTTGATGAAATTTTCACAGAGATAGATAAACCTGTAACACAGCAGGAGATCTTCACGGACCTCTGTTAAAACTGATGAGCTAAGTCATCAAACTGGGAAACAGCCATGATTCTCGACCACTTGGGAAAGGTATAAAGATAGAAATCTCAGCAAATACCAATGCATCATTATCATGTAGACCATATTTTCTGACCACAATGGAATAAAATTAGATATCAATAGGTAGAAGGCAAAAAACCCCAAGCAAACATCAAAGATAACAAAACATAGCAAACTAAAAAGACCCTTTAAAAATTTTATGGGTCCAAATAAGTTATCATGAATATTACCAAAGACTTAGAATTTTGTAACAATGTAAGTATTGCCTTTCAAAAGCCATGGGATAGAGCTGGAGCCATACTTAGGGGAGTACCGGTAACTTAAGCGTGTATGCTCTTTTAAAAAGTTAACAACAGAAAAACAGAATAATCCCAAAGTAAGAATAAAATAAATAATTAAAAGAGAAAGTTAGTGAAGTTGTGTGTATCACACACACAACTACACACATACCACACACACACACACACACACACATTTATACCAAAAGCCAGGTTTTGAAAAGACAAGTTATAGAATGGTACATTCTACCAGTGAGCTTGATGACGCAAGGTGAGAAAGCAGATATCACCAATATTAGAGAAGGAGAAGGATGTTGAGGTTGGAACAGGCTGGGAAAGGTCAGATTTTGAGGAACGTGTACATTATGTCAAAGATTTGGGGCTTTATTTCAGAGCAATGGGAAACCTCAAAAGTTTTTAAGTAGATAGTAAATATATGGATGGGGGAGGGGATGGTGGGTTGGGAAGGAGTGAGTTGGACTAATGGGAGGCACCAGTTACAGAGAGGACTGCAAAGGCCCAAGCAGAAAATGGTGGCAGCATTCATAAGGGAAGAAGCAGATAGAATGAAGAACTTGGAGGCTCAACAGAAATGTGGATCGTAGAACAAACGAGATTTGGTGTTTGACAGCGCATCAGGTCTGATCGGGAGGCAGAAGTCACACAATAATTTGGACTGAAAAAGTTTAACATAAAGAATTCTTGCCAGGCATGGTGGCTCATGCTTGTAATCCCAGCACATTGGAAGGCCAAGGCGGGTGGATCACCTGAGGTCAGAAGTTCAAGACCAGCCTGGTCAATCTGGTGAAACTCCATGTCTACTAAAAACACAAAAAAATTAGCCTGTATGGTGGTGTGTGCCTGTAATCCCAGGTACTCGGGAGGCTGAAGCATGTGAATCCCTGGACCCGGAAGGTGGAGTGAGTCAAGATTGTGTCATTGCACCAGTCTGGGCTACGAAAGCGAAACTTTGTCTCAAAACAAAACAAAACAAAACAACTCTTAACTGCAACAGGGGAATAACTACAAAGGACAAAACTAACTTTAAAGAATACTCTGAGGATGAGTAAAAACACCCAAGGAAGGTAGAAACTTGGAGTGCCCTTCACCAACGCTGGGATTCAGACCCAGTTGGAGAGGGCGTGGCCACTGCCCATTACACGTCACAAAGGAGTGGCCAGGCTTTGCTGGGCTGTCCAGTGCTATGAGTTGCACAAAGATGGCACTCCCCAGAAGTGCGGCTGGCCAGAGCCCTGCTGGGCAACCCCATTCCCACCTCTGCATGTCATTTCTGAAGCTGTGCCACTCATTAGCAGGAGGAATGGACCAGCACCAGCAAGACAGCCCCTTCCTGCTGCTGCGTCCCTCCAGCGTCTTCTGTTGACAGTTGAACCAAGTGCCAGTTGCAGACAAGAAATGCTTACAGCTCATGTTTTGCTGAACAAGAAATGAAAGATAGGTTTGGAGCTGAGAGGCATTCAACTGCTACCTGGTACAGATGGGATGCAGGGGACCCATGATGACTCCCAGGAAACTGGTCAAGCTCCTGAGGGGATAGTTGGTGGCATTCTAGGAGATGGGACCTTTGAGGAAAGGCTCTAGAGAAAGCAGAGGAATGGTGCTGGCATTTAAAAACTGCTGAGTTGAATGGGCATTTGAGAAATGCCCAGTGAAATGACAAATGGGCAGATAGTGTCTCAGGGGCCTGGGGCCTGGGGCCTGGAGTAGGGCTGGGCTGGAGTGAGAGAGAGGCAGGTCCCCAGCTGTGCTAGGCACACCTCAGGTTGGAGATGCTGCATAGGTAAAAGCGCTGATCGTTCATGATTATCAAGGTATTGGGGACTACATTTAGACTGAGGCTGGTGTTTTGCCTTTCAATGGACAAAAATATCACTGTCACAGCCAACTTGGGGCTCATTCATTGCACATACAGTGAAGGCAGCTGTGTGGCAGTGAAGCCACAGGGGAGGGAACACGGACAGAGAGAGAATCCTGAGTAACTTTTACTCCACAGGTTTTTCGTAAGGAAAGTCGGAATGAAAGCAGCCAAAGGGGCCAGAGAAAGAGAAAGGAGAGAGTGTGAGATTGGAGGAGATGGGCGAGTTCCTGTAAAGACACAACTGCCCGTGGTGTCACAGAAGACAAGACTGCGAAGAGGCCCTTAGTGTCAGTGACCCAGAAATCTGTCCTGGGGCCCGTGCTGACTTGTGGCTGGAGAAGTTTCAGTGGGGGCGGAGGCGGAGAGCACTGTGGGCCAAGGGATGGGGGCAGGAGAGGCAATGTGTGGTCAGGTTTGCCTGTGAATGAGAGGAGAAAGGATGAGAGTAACTGCAGAGAGGTGTGAGGCTGAGGCAGGGTTTTACTTTGACTGGGTGAAGTAGCGTATTGATGGTGATGAGACTGCAAAGGGTGGCACATGGAAGTTACATGCTATCACAAGTGTGAGTGAGGGAGGGAAGACGGCATGGGGCTCGCCTGGAGCCGGCAGTCAGGAATGGCTTAGGATGTTCACCAGCTGGGAGGCCTGTAAATGTCATTTGGATGCCTTCCAGGGATGAGCCAGGGGACACAGATGGATTTAGTGAGGATGATAACAGATAGTTCTCTTTTTAAGCAAGGTCACATGGAAGTGCACAGTGTGTGTGTGGTGTGCATGTGTGTGTGTGTTAATAGTTGCCAGAGCCCAGGTTACAAACTGAAATCACTTGCAAAAAGATGAATGTGGCTGTGGGGGCTGGAATCAGAGAATGGCTGGCTAAACCTTGACTACGACCTTCAGTTCTGGCCTGTGAGCAATAAGAAGATATCTTTAGCATAGTCTGACTTTCTCTTTGTTTATTTCCATCTGCAGCGATTTCTCAACATGTCTTCCAAAAGGCCGCCGTGGCTTTCAGCACCAATCACCAGCTTCTATTGGTACATAAAATGCACTCCCAGCTCTCCAGAGTGCCTCCTGATGCTCCCAGCTCCCTTTGGGTTGTGGATTTGTTTGTTTTGCATCTATAGTTTTGCCAAGTTTTTGGCATTTTTTTGTTGATTTATATCTCACTTTATCAGTCTGTTCAGGGTTTCCTTCCCTAGCTTGTTCTCAGATGTGGCCAACCCTCGCTCTTCACCAGGAAATGAGTGGCTCTGTCCTGGCTGTGGGAACACGAGCAAAGTTGTGCTACCTCCCTTCACCCAAGACTCACACCCTCTCCTTCAGTGTGGGGTGTCTGAACAGTGGCTCTCCTCCCTCCAGAATCTCTCAGGGGTGAGGCAATAAAGGACGTGTGAAGATATTGTACTTACAAAGCCATGCACACCTCAGGTTGAAGATGCTGTGTAGGTAAAGGCGCTGATGGTTCAGCATTAACAAGGTATTGAGGACTGCATTTAGACTGCAGCTGGTGTTTTGCATTGCAATGGACAAGCATATTGCTGTCACAGCCGACTTGGGGCTCACTGATTGCATGTTTTTGTATAAATGTGTATGAGCCAGAGCAGAGCAGGATGCTGAGGTCCTGCCTTTCTGGGCATCTCTGGAGGCAAATCACACCACTGGGCTTCCAGGTGTCGGAGTGAGATTGTCCTGCAGCCTGCCCCTCCATTCCAGGAGCTTCCTAATGTTTGGCTTCCAGAAGAGACCAAAAGCCAGCTGACATTAGGAGCCCCAGCCCTGCTGCGTGCCCCGCTGGCACATTCAGCCAGACCTTGCATGCTTGTATTCCTCTGATAACTCTGGGGGAATCTGGCAGCGCTAACTGGAATGCGCACTCCATTAACTAACTCAGATCCTAGAAGGTGCCAGGGACTTTCCTAGGAGTTGGGATGCAAAGACGGAGTCAGTGTGGCTCCTGCCCTTGAATGGCTCTTGGTTCATGGGGGAGACAGTCCACAAAGAAGTACAAACAGTACCTGAGAGAGACATGTGCACAGTGTCATGGCCAAACAGATGAAAGAGCAGCTGATCTGGAACTGATGAGAGAGAATGATGGGGTGGGAGGGAGCCAGGGAAGGCAGGCTGGGCCTGGAAGGAAGATGAGAAGCTCATTATATGGGGGAAAAAAGAGAAACGGCATTCCAGGCAAAGGTGAAAATGGGTAACAATACAGAGGGGGACTATGCACGGAGTGGGCAGAAAAGAGGTAGCATCCTATGAGACAGGGAAATGGAGGGATGGAGTGAGGGTGGCTGATGGAAATTAAAACCAAAGGGAGTGTTTGATGCCCAGTTCGAAGAGAACCTAATGGCTGAGTTCCCTCTTCAGCAGCAGAAGCTGTAGAAGGATTCTGATTAGCGGAGTGACAAAGGGAAGCTGTGGATGCCAGCGGATTAAAGAAGGTGAAACCGCGGGAAGCAGGGTGTAGCCGCAGGGGTCCTGGCTCACCTATCTGTGGGTGAACTAATGGGGGCTGCAGCACCATCACCATGGAGCTCTGTGAGGCCCTGCATTTCTGAAAGCTGCTCTGCTCTGCATCTTTCTGGAAGAGCTCAGTGTGCCTGGGAGAGTCCTGTGGGCCCAGGCAGCTCTGAGAGGCCCTGCAGTTCAGGGTGCCTGCTGGAAGCTGGGACTTCCCCAGAGCAGTGCCTTTTACCAGGGAGTGGCCTGGGCTAGACGTGAGGGGCCGTGGAGACTCGAGTAGCCAGGAGTTCTGGCCACGTCCTCCTTAGCACACCTAGGTGAGCACGTGATTTAAGGAGAAGCATCTTCAGTTTCATGGAAAGAATAAGGCTATCACCTTTAAGACAGGAGCCAATTTCAAAGCTGCTTTCAAATGCTGATTTCATCAGCTTCTCATAGAAGAGTGTTTGCTGTAGACTCTTGTAACCAATTCAAATCAGCAGCTGCAGGACACTGTTTTGGTGCTCACACGTTTTTCATAATTAAAGCAAGGAAAGGTCATAGCCCTTTCCTGCCAAATGGTGTTTCTTTTGGGATCCCTTCAGGCAGAAACATCCTACTGTCTTCCATTTATGATGCTTTAGAGCAAACTCAAAATAAAACTAAAAAAAACTGATGGCCGTAAAGGGAACCCCAAGACAGCAGGTGGCCCCACATCATGGAGGTGGATTCTGAGTGGGGTTGGTTAGGGACAGTTATGCTGGCTGCTCTACGTTTGAAAATCATTGTTTTGTGGAAAGGCTCTGTGACAACCATATGCTAACAAGAATATGAGCTCAAGTGCCACCCAGCAGAGGGTGGCATCATCCTGTGTTCTCCCATAGCCTAGTGCCACCCCGGGTGGGGGAATGGGGACGAGTAACTCTTCTGTTATGAGATAGGTGAGAACACAGACCTAGCTCTGTTCTTAATGGAGGAAAAATCACCTATTTTTTCCCACCAATATATACCATGGCAAACTGGAGACACTAAAGTAAAAGAACCGTCAGCACAAGTGTCACGTCATAGCAAGAGCTGGCACAGCCTCACCAGCCCATGCCTGTCTAGGTGTGCTGCTGAGTCTGGGTTGGGGAAAGGGCATGGGGGTAGCCGGGTGGGGAAGTGTGGGTGGGAGATGTGGAAACGGCAGGGTGGCGAAGCATGGGTGTGGGGCATGGGGGTGGCCAGGTGGGGGAAGCATGGGTGGGGGATGGGGGCGTGGCCGGGTGGGGAAGCATGGGTGGGGGGTGTGGGGTGCTGTGGGGGTGGCCGGGTGGGGAAGCGTGGGTGGGAATGTGGGGATAGCTGAACGGAGAAGTGTGGGTGGGAGGTTGGGAGTGTGGGAATGAAGAAGCACGGGTGTGGGGCAAGGGGGTGGCCTGGTGGGGAAGTGAGGGCAGGGAGGTAGCGGGTGTGGGGTTGGGGAAGATGGCAAGACCCGGGGAGGGGGTCCTCCCGCAGATGAGCCACCATTCCTGGCTCTGTGGAGCATGGCAAGCTCTGCCTGTGCAGAAGCACTGAATAAATTAAGCCCCCCAGTCAATCAAGAAAGTTCTTGTTGAATTCTGGTGCCTTTGGAGGCACTTTCTTTAGGAAAGGATGCTGCTTCTCTTTTTTCACCAGTCAGCATGATTTGGGCCCTGAAGTGCCCAGAGAGGAACTGACGACTTGTACCACTCCTGTCCAACAGGAAGCATCGGACGCATTTGAAGAGTCCTGGGCCTGAAAGCAACTCACAGTCCAGGAAGATGCCCAGGCCTTGGGTGACGCTCTGTCTCAGTAAATGGCCCTGGCTGGCAGGCAGTGGGAGGGACCCAGGTGGGGCCCTGTGTCTGCCTTTGTGCCCCTTAAATCCCCTTGTCTAGGGTCAGCCTGGAGTCTGGTGCAGGGACAGGAGGGCCCACATCTGCCAGGGAAATGCCCCGTGGTGGAGGGGGCAACTGGACCCCCAGGCCACACTGCATGCCCCACCCTCTAAGCCGCAGGGTGCATGTGCATCAATAGAGCACAGAGAGAGGGTCCCAGGTTTCCCTCCACACTAAAATGCCTGGGAACCCAACCCTTCGCAGACGAGATCCTGCCTTATTAGGAAGTGCACGTGACTTCTCTAGCAGCTTATTCCCACTTCCTTTGTCCTGAGTAAGGGTGGAGGATGGCTGGCCTCCTCCCACAGGAATGGTGCTCATCATTAGCCACGGCAGCTTCAATGCTCAAAACGCCTTTGCAAAACAGGTACCAGACAAATTACACTGTGTTTCCAGCCACACATTTGCTTCTCTATTTGTCTCAACATCTTGGCTCCTTCCTTAGAGATAAGCACAGGGAACCCAGAGAGACACATAAATTATCTGGCTCTTTTATTACCCCAGTTCTCATAATAGGCTACATTGTGTGACCCGACCATATCTTTTCTAGGTAATTTATGTTGTGGCAGTAATAATTCCTCCTAACAGAAACAGCCCTTAACAGGGTAGGTTTATTAGGAGATTATTTATGGCTAATCAAGCTGCCACAGACACTCCTGGGTGCCAGGGAGCAGATCCTATGGGGGATGGTGGGCATGGGAGAGAGCATGTGTTTCTGAGGGCAGGAGACCCTCCTGTGTCCGGTCGTGGACTCACGCCCAGCAGCGTTGAAACAACAGACTGAGACACTTCCCTTCTCTGGACTGAACTTGTGTCAGCTGGAAAGTGGACAGGCTGAATTAGGTGACCTTCATGCCCTGTGATTGTGAAACTGAGGGCATGCTGTGTGCACAGGGACGTGGCATGGGTGAAGGATCCCAGCTCTCCGAGGCCTCAGCCCCACCCACCAGTCCGTGAAGGTGACAGATACCTTTCCAGCATCTAAACTGGAAAGTAAAGGTAAATTAGACAACCCAAAGCATCATGGCATGTGTGTGTGTGTGTGTGTGTGTGTGTGTGTGTGTGTGTGTGTGTATGTATGAGACAGAGAGCGAGCTCTCAGCGTCTGTCCCTGACCCACACTGAGAAAGCCATTAGGGAAAAACACACTAACAGGAGGCCATCTGTGAACCAGAAAGTGCCCGTCATTCATCACCTCCCCTAAGTGTGTCTGCTTCCACTCTGGGGAGACTAACGACAGTCTTCCCACTCAGGGATCCTGTCCATCTTCCAGCCACAAATCCCTAGGCAAATACAGCTGGGAAGAAATTATTCTCACAGTTAGCAGTGACACATGCTTCTTGGAAACTGTTTTAGCACAGTTCCACCCGCCCCCTTGCTGAGGTGCTGGGTCAGTCTGGACCCCAGGGAAGTCAACTCCAACTAACCTGGCCCTCCCCACCCCTGCATGTACTGGGAGAAGGAACTGCAGCTCTTGCTTTCTCAGTAGGTGGCCGCTCATGTCCAGCGACGTTATATGTGACTGGCCTCTTTTACTTGGCATTATATTTTCAATGTTCACTTATACTATAGCATATATCACTACTTGATTCTTTTTTAATTGCCAGATAATATTCCATTCTGTGGATACATCACATATTATTTGTCTACTCAGTAGTTGATGGACATTGGGACTGTTCTAATTTTGACTATTATGAATAGCGCTGCTATGAACATTCATGTAAAAGACTTTATGTTGTATGTTTCCATTTCTTTTGGATATATGCCTAGAATTAGTATTGCTGGATCACATGGTTACTATGTTTCCTATTTGAGGAACTGTCAAAATTGTGCTGCACCATTTTACATTAGAATTCGTTGAGTAAATTCTTCATTCAGCAGTCATTTTACATTAGAATACATTGAGTAAATTTTTTATTCAGCAATATGCGAGACTTTCAGTTTCTCCATTTCCTTGCCAACACTTGTTATTTGTTGTCTTTTTTTGTTATAACTGTTCCAGTTGGTGCAAAGTGGCATCTCATTGTGTTTTTGGTTTGTATTTCTCTAATGATTAATTACATTGAGTACTTTTTCATGTGGCCATTTGCACATTTTCGTTGTAGAAGTGTCTATTTAGAACCTTTGTCCATCTTTAGTTTGTCTTTTTATTATTGATTTGCAAGAGCATATTATATATTCTAGATATAACTCTCTTATCCAAATATATGATTTGCAAACATTTTCTCTCATTCTGAGGTCTTTTCACATTTTTAGTCATGCCCATTGAATTGCAAAGGCATTTTAATATTGATGAAGTCCAATTTATCTATTTTACTTTTTTACTTGTGCTTTTGGTGTCATATTTAAGATACCATTGCTTAGCCCAAGATTACGAAGATATGCTCCTAAGTTTTCTTCTAAGAGTTTTGTAATTTTTGCTCTTACACTTAAATTTATGACCAACTTGAGGTTTTTTTTTTTTGGTATGGTGTACAGTAGGGTCTCAGGTTCATTCTTTTGCATTGAATATCCAGTTGTCTAAGCACCATTCTAAAAAGACTAATCTTTCTCTCATTAAATTGTCTTGCTTGCTTTCCTTGTTGAAAATTAATTGACCATAAATGTACTGGTTTATTTTTGGACTCCCAGATCTATTCCATTGATCTGTTCTTATAGGAGTACTAACTACATTGACTTGATTACTGTAGTGTTATAGTAAGCCTCAAAATCAAGAAGTATGAATCGTCCATGTTTATTTTTCTTTTTCAAGATTATTTTAGCTTTTCCAGGTCACTGCCATTTCCATGCAGATTTCAGTATTACCATTTCTAGAAAAAAATCCAGTAGGTATTTTGATAGAGACAGCCTTGAATCTGTGGGTGATGGGTTCAGTATTAATATTAACCAATATTGGTTAATATTGACTTGTATATTGGTTAATATTGAATGAATATTGATAATGTGACAATACTAATTATAGAATTAATCAATATTAACTCAAGGCATTTATCAATTTATTTTTGTCTTCTGTTTCTTTCAGTAATGTTTTGTAGATTTCAAGTTCAAAATGTGCACCTCTTTTGTTTGCTTTATTCCTAAGTACTTCTTTAATGTTATTTTAGATGGAATTATTTTTTAAAATTTTGTTTTTGTATGGCTCAATGTTTGTATATATTGCATTTTGCAAATTTGATCAACTTGTCTATTAGATTTAATCTTTTTTGAGTGTATTTAGAATTTTTCATATACAAGATATGTCAACTGTAAATATAGTTTCACTTACTTTATTTTAGTGTGAGCATCTTTTCATTCATTCATTCATTCATTCATTCATTCATTCATTTCTTTTTTTCTCATTGTCTTGGCGGGAATCCAGTACAATGCTGAATAGAAGTGGTCAGAATGCACATCTCTGTCTTGTTTTCTGAACTTAGAATAAAAGGATTTAGTTTCTCATCATTAACTGTGAAGTTAGTTGTGAGTTTTTCATAGATAATCTTTATCAGGTTGAGAAAATTCCCCACTTTTCTAATTTGTTGAGTCTTTTTATGAAAAATTTAGAACCTTTCAAGTGCTTTTTCTTTATTAAGATAATCCCATGGTTTTTGTTTTTATTAATATGCATTACGATTTGAATTGATTTTCAGATGTTAAATCTTGCATTCCTTGAATAAACACACTGTTTAGTCAGAATAAACACTTAGTCATGCTATATGATTGTTTTTATGTATTTTCTGGATTTAATTTGCTATTATTTTGTTGAGATTTATATATATATATATTTGTAAGTGCTTTGTCTATAGTTTTCTTTTTGTGTATGATATTTTTTGTCTGGTTTTGGTGTCAAGATAGTACTGAACTTGTAAAATATGTTGGAGTGTTTTCTTCTCTTCCATTTGTTTGGAAGAGTTTGTGAAGAATTGGTGTTGATTCTTCATTAAATTCTTTGATAGAATTCACCATTGAAGCCATCTGAGCTTCAGCTTTTCCTTGTGGATAGTTTTGAATTGCTAATTCAATATCTTTACTTTTATAGGTCTATTCACATTTTATTTTTATTTTTCAACTTTTATATTAAAATCAGAGATACATGCACAGGTTTTTTATAAAGCTATATTGTGTGACACTGAGGTTTGAAGTGTCACTGAACCTGTCACCCAGGTAGTAAGCATCATGCTCAATAGGTAGTTTTTCGGGCCTTCCCTCCCCACATCCCCTTCAGTAGTCCCCAGTGTTTGTTCTTCCCATCTATATGTCTACATATACCCAGTGTTTAACTATTACTTATTAGTGAGAACATGTAGTATTTAGTTTTCTGTTTCTGCATTAGTTCACTTAGGATTATGGCCTTCAGCTGCATTCATGTTGCTGCACGGTACACAATTTCATTCTTTTTATGGCTGCATAGTATTCCATAAAGTATATGTACCACATTTAAAAAATCCAATTCACAGCAGACCACCATGGCATATGTGTACCTATGCAACAATCCTGCAGGATGTGCAGATGTACCCTAGAGCTTAAAGTACAATTAAATAAATAAATAAAAAAATTTTTAAAAATCCAGTCCACCATTGATGGGTGCCTGGGTTGATTCCATGTTTTTGCTATTGTGTCTATTCATATTTTCTATTTTTTCTTGAGTCAGTCCTAGTAGTTTGTGTGTTTCTAGGTATTTGGCCATTTTATCTAAGTTATTTAATTTGTTGCCATACAATTGTACATAGAATTCCTCTATAATCTTTTTTATTTCTCCAATAGTAGTGATGCCCTCAATTAATTTTAATTTTGGTAATTTGAATCTTCTTTATTTATTGGTCAGTCTAGCAAAAAGTTTGTCGACTTTGTGGATGCTTTCAAAGAACCAACTTTTGGGTTTAGTGATTTTTCTTGTTTATTCTTCTATTCGCTATTTTATTTATTTCTTTTCTTATGTTTTTATTTCCTTTCTTCTATTTTCTTTGGGTTTAGTGTATCTTCTTTCTAGTTTCTAAGATGGAATGTTAGTTTATTGGTTTGAGAACACTGAATCCCAACTACTAGACCACCAGGGGTGCTTGGTTTAATAAATGGTTTGAGATCTTTCTTCTTTTTTCAATTTACAAGCATTTAGAGGTATAAATCCCCCTTTTCCCCAAATACTGCTTCAGCTGCAGCCCAGAAGTTTTTTCTATATTATGTTTTTATTTTCATTTATCTCAAGTATTTTCTAATTTCCCTTGTGATTTCTCCTTTGATCTATTGGTTATTTAATAATTTCCACATATTTGTGCATTTCCTAAATTTCTTTATTTCTATTGATTTCCTATATTATTGTGATTAGAGAAATACTTCGTATAGATTTAAATCTCTTTACATTTATTGATCCTTGCCTAGCGTGTAGCAAATCCTGAAGAATGTTTCATGTGCACTTGAGAAGAATGTGTATTCTGTTTTTGTTGGTTGGATTGTTTTATAGATGTCTCTTAAGTCTAGTCGGTTTGTAGTGATTTCTAGTCTTGTATAAGCTTTTTGATCTGTCTAATTATCCTATCTTTACTGAAAATGAGGTATGAAAGTCTTCAGCTGATATTAGCAAATTATCACTATCTTCCTGCAGTTCTGTCAGTTTTTGATTCATCTGTGTTGGGGTTCTGTTGTTAGGTGCCTGTTTATAATTGTTACAGTATTCTGATGGATTGACCTTATTTATCATGATAGAATTTCTCTCTTATCTCTAGGATTTTTTTTGCCTTAAAGTCTGTATTATCTGATATTTGTATAGCCATTCCTGCTGACTTATTGTTGCTGTTTCTATGGCATGACTTTTTACATTCTTTCACTTTCAACTTGTTTGTGTCTTTGAATCTAAAGTGACTCCTATAGGATTTTGTGGATCCCATGGATTTTGTTTGTCATCTGGTCTTAAAATATCTGTCTTTTGATTGGATGATTTAAAGTATTTCCATTTAATGTTATTGTTGATATAGTTGAATTTATGCCTGCCATTTCGCTTTTTGCTTTTTATGTCTCATTTATTTTTCTCTTCCTCTATTCCTCCTTTACCATTTCTTTCTCACTAAATGAGTATTTTCTACTTAGTTTTTTAATTCCTTTAACAAGTTTTTAAACTACTTTTGAATTATTTTCTCAATGGTTGTTCTGGTGCTTACAATATACATCATAACTTATCTAATCTAATTTATATTTAAATTAATTTAATTTCAGTAAGATACAGAAACTTTACTTCTATATGGCTTCTTCCCTTCCTCCTGTCATTTCTTTTATTATTGTTGCATATATTATAACATCTATGTAAGTTACTAATAGAAACACAAAGATACATTGTTATATTTATTATTTTACTTTTTTTTGTGTTTTAAAAGAAGCCAAGAAAAGAAAATAAAGCAAGTATATATTTACAGAGTTTCTTAATTGTCATTACTGGTTGTCTTCATTTCTTTCTGTGGATCTGAGTTACTATCTGGTGTCGTCTCCTTTCCCATATAGCTTTTCCCCCATTGATCTCCTTTGTTTTGGTATTTTCAGATACAATACATTTGTATGTGTTATAGATCCAATGATACAATTATACCCCTTTTATGTAATTGTTTTTAAAAAATATACCAAGAGAAGAAAGGAGAAAATTATGCAGTTTTACTCCCTTTTATAATTATCTACATAATTACCTGTACTGGTAATATTTGTTTTATTGTGTGAATTTGAAATACTTCCTGAAGTCATCTGCTTTTAGCCTGAGAGATTCTGTTAGGATTTCTTTCAAGGAAGATCTAACATTGAATATTCTCATTTTTAAATTTATTTAGGATTTCTTTCTTTAGCCTTCATGTGTGAAAGCATTTTCTTTGTTGTAAGGTTCTTGACTGACAATTTTTTTCTTTCTGTATTTTGAATCCGCCCACCTATGACCTCCATTGATTCTGAGGAGAAGTCAGCTGTTAGCCTACTTGGGATTCCCTTGCATGTGATGAGCCACTTTTTTTGTTCTGTGTTCAAGGTTTTCTTTTTGCTTTTGCCTTTTGACTAGTTTAGCGATGTCTATTTTCTTGTACTGTGGAGCTTCTGATGTCTCTGCTCTGAGGGTGCAGCCTCGGGAAGGCAAACCGTCTCCCTGGGCAGCATTGGTCTGTGGTTTATTTGGGTGCACTTTGAGTCTCTTTTCCTGATCTGCCTGTTAAGCTTCTGGCTGATCTGCCTCTATTTGTGTCTCACACAGATATTAGCCTCCACTAGTTGCTATTTGCTCTATTGTTTTAAAGAATACCTTGGTGTATAATGCTTCATTGTCTAATTAATTCAAGCCATGTCTTTTTGCAGGGGCAAGGTGTTCCCATCTTCATGTCCTGCACTGACCCAAGGAGGGCTCTTCTAAGCAGTCTTTTTCCCTGGTTCTTTTGTTAAACTTCTAGCTGGTATACCATCTTGCTTGCTTCCTCTACTGTCATAGAGAGACAGCCTCCTCTTACTTATCACTAAAATCTCCATTGCTTTTAACAATGCCCTTAGACACGATTCTCCCAAACTATGTAATAAATACTGTCCATCCCTTTAAGGAGAGTTAGGGTCTTCCTGTTCTTAAAACCCCCTTCTCCTTTTGGGCAGAATCTTTATGCCACAAAAACCAGAGCTGAGGGTGGAGACAGTGGCCCTTTTCTGCTGGAGAGATATCCCTGCTCTATGAGGGAGAGTTTCTCCTGTTGCCTCTCTGGGCATTGAGCCACGCCCCCGCAAGTGAGCTGGGGCAGAGGTGATCAGGGTCTCAGGTTCTCAGCTTTATAAGTGGGGCCTGAGTACAGGAAGGAAACTGTGGTGCTCTCAGGCATGCCTGCCTGGAATAGAGCCCTTATTCTATATAGGGGCACAGATCTGGGGAGGGCTGTGAGACTGGCTAATAACCTCCCCGTCCTGGGAGAAACTATAGCCCTAGACTTGGATGTTGAGGGAGAGGAAGCCCCACCTTCTTGGCCACACCCACCTAGAGTAGAGCTTCTATCCCGAGCTGAGGGTGGGCATGGGAGCTGGTTGTGGCTCAGATGCCACAGACTTTCAATGTTATTACTGAGATTTAGTAGATTTTCTTGAACAAATGTTCCCTATCTACCATATGCCCTTAGGACAATTCCCAGAGACTTTAAAATCATTGTTTTGTGAAAGGTTCTCCAGTTAAACGGTTGCTTTGCTGGGGAGAGGGTTTGCTGAGCTCCTCCCAACACCACTTTTCATGTCCCCATCTGCACCGCCCTATGATCCTTTTGAAGCTGGAGCAAAACTTGCCCTCATCTAATCCTTCAAAAACCATCACAACACAGTTCTACAACTGAACGTTATGAAGGTTTATTCTCTCCCATCATAGGGCCCCAGAAGTTTTCACCTTGGATTTTCTAGCTTTTCAGTTTTCTCCTTGCCTTTGGTCAGTCAGCCATTTCTGTTGTATTTTCTTGGCAGCCTGTGTCTGTAGTTACCGTCTTTCATGTTTTCTAATTTTCTGATTCAAGGCTGACTGGAAGATTATCAGAACTGTGAGACAATCACAGTAAAAACATTCTGACTGAAAGCCTGGAGAATTCTTCAACAAACCAAGGGCGGGTGCTCCGGGTCTTGTCATTCCGTGAAGACTACTGAGAGCCCTGTGGCGTCCTGCTTATTTCGGCATTGATGGCCTTCCAGACAGGGGGCTCATGGGGAGTTGAAGGGTGCTACACAAGGGACCTGGCAGGCTGCTCCCAGCGTCAGCAGTGATGACAGAGCCAGGCAGTCAAGAGACTTGTGAGAGCGTTACTATTTTAGTATACAAAGGGAGCCCCTTACCAGGGATGTTTGCAGGGACTGACAGCCAGTCCTGAGGTGAGGCAGGAAGAAGGCCAGCATTTGCACCCAACACAAAGAGATCAGCACTGTCTTTGCAGCTAGTCCCATCCAAGGCCAAGAATGTCCTGATCCTTATAACTGAGCTGTTGCATTTTCTCTGCCTCTGAATATTGCTATGGAAAACTGCTGCTCAGAGTGTCTACACCCTGGAGTGGTATTTCACCTTTCCCGTGTTCTTGTGAGAGGTTTGCATACACAGCACCCCCAGCTGGACTTGGGCCCTTGATGACAAGCCTTCCTAATGCTCACTGCAGCTGTTCAACAGCACTGGGCTCTGGCTCTGGAGGGTCTCGTCAGTCTGCCATGCTGTACCACCTTGCTGTGACTGTCTCCTGTGGTCCTACATAAGTCCCTTCCTACAGCTGGTCTGGTGGCCAGTGAACGTGTAACCTCAGTTGGAAGGTATGTTTTAAGCCCTGGCCTCTTCCAACCTACTCGGCCAATGTGCAACCCAGCTGCACTTATTGCAGACCTGGTGGAAACAATCAGTGCTTTTCAAACTCCAGCAGGCATCAGAATCACTTGGGGGCAGAGGGGTGGGGGTGGCTTTAATACACAGATTACAGGGTTTCTGATTCAGTAGGTCTGAGGTGGGGTCAGGAACAGGAATCTGTATTTCTTTATTTTTTTTTGTGTACTTGGAAACAACTTTAATTTTAAGATATTGTTGGAAACAATACCAACTACCACAGTAATAGAAGAGCACTATTTCTATTTAAATTTATTTACAAAACAAAAATAAGACCGTATTGTTGACAGTAATAAAGCACAGATAACTCTCCGAAATGTCTTTCTCTTCTGGCCACAACAATTTACACCTTCTTTATCGATGCCATGATTTATAGATTTTGGTTTTAAAATGTCTGTGACATAGACATTTATCTCATCATTATAGAAAAGTAAATCAGAGGCAAATACTGGATGCATATAAGAAACTCCTGTGCTGGAAATATGCATGTTTTCAGATGTACAAATATGTGAGTTTGCAAAGCACCAAGTAAGTCTGAAACTTAGGGGAGGAAATCCTTTTACGTTCTCTAAAGTTTCCCTAAGTGGTCACAAATTACTTTTGTAGTGCTTTAAAGACGGGGAAAATAAGTTAAGAATTCTGACTTGTGACAAATTTCTGCCTGAGAGCAAGGCAGAATAGAATAAAGAGGTAGACTCTCTCCAAAGTAAGACTTCTTTGTCTGCTTCTTAGGCACGTTTCCTTTGCACTGGACGCCACAGAACAGAACCCACAAGGGGTTTTCCCTGACTTTTCCAAAATAACTGTGCTCAACCGAGGGCCACTTAGTCAGTTAATCATTATTGATTTTAATACCATTTTGGTTTTAACTTTCTGTATTATACATGGTAATTTTTGGCATCATTGAAATAGCTATGCACTCCTGTGATACAGTGATACTGCAAAATTAATACACATTGTAAGATTAAATTATGTAACATTTGTGGGAGACTATTAAAACCCCCCAATTTAAAAGCAAATAATTTGGTGTTTTATCTAAATATTTTTTCCTCATACAGATACCACTTAAAATAATTTTGCAATGGCTTAATTCCTCTGAAGGTGTATTTGTCACAAAATGATTGCTTGTCTAATATCCTTATGATTAAGTTATGAAACTGCTTAGTGTAGGTGAAAAACAGAAAGATAGAGAGCTTTCAGATATTATCAACCAATATGAATATGCAGATTTCGGGTATCTTTATGTCCAAATCAATTTTAATTACATGAAATTCTAAAATCAGAACCTAATCATAGGTTTTGCAACCAGGGTTATGGCAAAGGGAAAGATTAAAATGTTGCTTATTGGTGTTTTTAGTCTGAAAGATTTACATATATGTGTGTACATTAATATATATAAACTTTGTTAATATATAACTAATATATAAAATATTGTTACTTTATTTACTGTAATAAAATATTGTCTTATTTATGTGACCCCTTATATTATGAATATAGAACTTCCTGTGATTCACCTGTATTTCTCTTTATTTTTCATTGTATTTTAAGTTCTTGGGTACATGTGCAGGTCGTACAGAATTGTTACACAGGTATACATCCTATGTAACAATTATTACATAGGCTGCATCCATCCCTTCTCACCTATATTAGGTTAAGAGCTTCTGCACAGCAAAACAAACAATCATTAGAGTGAATCGGCAACCAAGAGAATGGGAAAAAGTTTTTGCAATCTACTCATCTAACAAGGACTAATACCCAGAATCTACAAAGAACTAAAACAGATTTACAAGAAAAAAACAACCCCATCAAAAAGTGGGTGAAGAATATGAACAGACATTTTTCAAAAGAAGACCTTTATGAAGCCAACAAGTGTATGAAAAAGTGCTCATCATCACTGTCACTAGAGAAATGCAAATCAAAACCACATTGAGATATGGTCTCACGCCAGTTAGAATGGCGATCATTAAAAAATCTGGAGACAGCAGATGCTGGAGAGGATGTGGAGAAATAGGAACACTTTCACATTGTTGGTGGGAGTATAAATTAGTTCAACCATTGTGGAAGAAAGTGTGGCAATTCCTTAAGGACCTAGAAATAGAAATTCCATTTGACCCAGCAATCCCATTACTGGATATATACCCAAAGGATAATAAATCATTCTACTATAAAGACACATGCATGTGCATGTTTATTATAGCACTGTTTACAATAGCAAAGACCTGGAACCAACCCAAATGCCCGTCAATGATACACTGGATAAAGAAAATGTGGCACCTATACACCATGGAATACTATGCAGCCATAAAAAAGGATGAGTTCATGTCCTTTGCAGGGACATGGATGAAGCTGGAAACCATCATTCTCACCAAACTGACACAAGAACAGAAAACCAAACACCGCATGTTCTCACTCATAAGTGGGTGTTGAACAATGAGAATACATGGACACAGGGAGGGGAACATCACACACTGGGGCTTGTTGGGGGTTGAGGGAGCTAGGGAGGGATAGCAGGCGGTAGGGGGATTGGGGAGGGATAGCATTAGGAGGAATCTGCATTTTTAAGAACTCGCTAAGTGGTGCTGATTGCCGCTGGTCCAGGAACCACACATTGAGAACCACCGATCTAGAAGGGAACGACACTCTTAAAATGGTTCTAGTTGTTGTCCTGGGAGAAGATCACTGAAGCTGATTTTTAGTGTTTTCCTGCACTTTTTATTTCCAGTTTTTATAATTAATGAAATAATTAAAAATAGTAGGAAGAGACACAAATACCTATGGCTTCAAATGCATGCCCTTAAATTCTCCATTCAGGCTCTGGACTCCAGCCCCTGGGCCTTCCTCCTTTTCCTTGAGGACAACGTGCTGGTTCTTCCTCAGGGCCATTCATGAAGCTGTTCTGTGCCTGCAGAGCACCGCCCGGGAGGCCCCGCCATTCCCATGAAAGGTTACACCCTCAGAGAGAGCAGTCCTAACACGTGCTGCTCTCTGCCTCCTGAGATGCTGTTTTTTATGGCACTCCACAACCAAAGACAATCTTAGTTGTTTATGTTCGATGTCTTTTCTGTTCCTGACCCGCTGATTCTTCCACCTCCCTGTCCTCAACGAAGTCACCAGAGCATCAGCTCCACATGTCTTCCCTGTTCATGCTGAGTCCCACGGGCTCAGGGCAGCAACAGTCACATAGCAGGTGCTCAGTGAAATATTTGTTGAGAGACTAAATGGTGATTAAGAGAAGTAACAGTATTTAAAAACACCAGGACCAGACCCTCCACTGTGCTTTCAGCCATTACAGGGCCGTGTGCATTAATTTAGCTGGAGCAGCTCTCCAGGGAGGCACTGTACCTGAGCAGGGCATGGGGAATGAGGGCATGGCAGAGAAGAAGCTGTCAGAGTTCAGGGAGTCGGGGGACAGTGGATGGAGTGCTGCCCCACAGGGCAGGAGTTTCAGCAGGGCTGCTCACCCTGTCAGACAGAGCAGGGAGTGCCTGCATGCAATGGGTAGAAAGTTCTATTTAATTGCAGGTGGTTGTATGAGTTTACTAGGGCTGCATAACAATGTCCCACAATCTGGGTGGCTTAAATTACAGAAACTATTCTCTCACAGTTCTGGAGGCCTGAAGTCCAAAACCAAGATGTTGACAGGGCCATGTTGTCTCCAAAGCCTCCAGGGAAAGATCTTTTCCTCTTCCAGTTTCTGGTAGCCCAGGGGTTCCTTGGCTTGTGGCAGCATCACGCCAATCCCTGCAGCCATGGGGTGTTCCGG
This sequence comes from Saguinus oedipus, assembly GCA_031835075.1. NCBI lineage: Eukaryota > Metazoa > Chordata > Mammalia > Primates > Cebidae > Saguinus > Saguinus oedipus. The sequence goes on along the minus strand of CM063179.1, from coordinate 47,682,484 downwards.
TCCTGTCTGTCTGTGACTGTGTCTCTTCACCTCTTCCTCTGAGGATGCCAATCGTTGGATTACGGGCCTACCCTAATGACCTCATTGTAACTTGATCACGTTGGGAAGATCCTTTTTTCAAATCAGGTCACATTCACAGCTACCGGGGTGGGACTTCAACCTATCTTTTAGGGGGATATAATTCAATCTGTAACAGTGGTCTTGGTAGAGCAGTTTCCATGGGGGTGGTGTTTCATCTGCCAGAGATCTGTAACAATAGGTTACATCTATCCAAGAGAAGAATGTTTCACTCCACAGTCTACAGAGGAAGAGTGGCCCATTGAAGCCCCCGAGGAAAAGTATCTCATGTTAAAACGTGCACTCGGAATGAAGAGACCCCCCAAACAGGCTTTGTATGAGCAACATGGCTGTTTATTAACTCAGGTGTGGGTGGGCTGAGTTTAAAAAGAGAGTCAGTGGAGGGTGGTGGGATAGGAGTTGGTTTTATAGGTTTGGGGTAGGCAGTGGAAAATTACAGAAGTTATAGATTAGGGCAGTGTTTTGCAAGCTGGGAGGGGGTCATAGGGTGTGGAGGCACGAGGTTGACCAAGGTTGGTTACAAAGTCCAATGGCTTTGTCAATTGAGGCCGGAGTAAGAAACAATAGAAGAATGTCTCAGGTTAGTTAGGCACCCCAGGGGTTGATCGTTCTTCCATTTTTCATGATCTTCCAGATACTTTAGGTTTTCTAATTCTGGAAGGCCCTCCAGAGGTGTATGTGTGGGTCACGGGGGTTGCTGTAGCATCCATGGTGCCATCAGTCAGCCTAAAAGACCTTACACCTCAGTCCAGGACCCCCAAAGTAGGAAGTACCCTCACCTCGGGGCCCCCAAAAAGAAGTGGCTCACTTCAGAATCCTTCCAAGAACAATATCTCCATTGATGTACCCTTAAACTTAGCATGAGCTCCATCCTGTTAGGGCCGATTTTTTGATAGACTGGGAGGACTGAGCAACTGTGCTGACAAGGCAAGCTTGACCTGTGTCTTTGCCTGGGTTTTAGAAAACGAGGAGGCTTCACTGCTGGGTGATACGGCACATCCTGTAAAAGCCCGGTCTTTCTATGTGTGTGCTGGTGCAACTCTATGAGCAATGCACGATGATCCCTTACACAGAGGAGGAGACAGAGGATCAGAGTGGTTACAAGACTTGTCAATAGTCACATGACTCAGTAGTGGTAAAGCCAGGCCTCATGGCTCTACTCCAGTGCTCTGTGCATTGCACCATGAAGAGTCTATGTGTTTGGGGTACAGTTATCATTGGGGAACCTTTAATCCATGCCTGGTCCCTTAAGACTGGAGGGTGTCAGATAGAGGCTGAGGGGAATCCCTAGACATTGAGCCTAGGGCAGAGGACCCTCCCATCTCACAGGGCCATTATTTTACCTGCTCATTGTTATTAACTTTGGCTAAGCACAGACCAAATGGACCCTGTTCCCATGGAGCCTGCAGCCTCCTAGGCTCTGGCCTTTGTGTTCAGCATTGTGTGTGGAGACTTCTGGGGGCAGCCAGCTATCCCAGATGGGAGGGCTCTTGCTTGAGGATGTGACCACAAAGCCAGGTGCAGGGGGATTCTAGGAGCTTGACATCATGAAGAGAGACTTGGAGTGGGCCAGGGAATGGGCTTCTTGGATTTGGACCATGGGGAGCAAGGAATGGTAGGATGAGCCTTGTGGTAATCAGAGGTAAGGCCGCAGGGCCTTGATACCACGTGAAAGAATGTGATACTCTTCATTAAAGTCCTCAAGGATTGGGGTCATCCAGGGAGCGAGAGAGATGGGTATCAGACCTCCAGATGCTGCCACACTGTACAGGCAGGACCCTGCTCACTCTGTGTGCCTCCTAGGCCCTGGCATTGCTTAGGCCTGCCTTGGACCTCCCATCCCGAATGGAGAGGAGCAGCAGCTGTGCTTAGACTGTGCCCTCTCACTGCCGGGGTCAGCTGTTACCGGGGCTGTGAACCCTGTAAGATCCTGGTCTTTCTCCTAAGCCTATGACCGGAAACATTCCCTGCCTGGCAGGGTCGTGGAGAAGGCTGCTATCTCAGTACGCTAGGGAGTAGGGAAGATCTCTAAGACCATGGCTTCATGCCCTTCAACATGGCCACAGAGAACAGCAGCTTTGAGACTTGCAGAGCAAAAAAGCCTACCTGCCAGACTGGCTGGGTGAACAGGACCCTTATCAGAGGCACCCATTTTATCATTCACTTGAGCATCAAATATTTAGCAAGAACCCACCATATACACAGTCACCTGCTTACTGCAGGGGCAGTGAGGTGGGGAAAGATAGATCCTGACTCGAACCTCTTCACAGGGCAAAGAAGCAGATGCCCAGAAAATGTTCATTCATCAAGATCTGGGATCCAGAGCAGAAAGAGGTCAGCCTCGATGCACAGCCCTCAGTCCAGGGATGATAAACAGGACCCCAGAAAGTTCTGTCTGAAGTTGGTTGATTTACTGCTCTTATAGGATCCTACTGTGAGGAAACTCCTTCTCCCAACTCCCTAAAAGGCCATTTCAGAACTTTTAGGGAAATACTCATGGCATTAATCCTTCTGCCTCAGTCTCAGTTGATGAGCCTGTTCCCAACATGACCAAGAAGACAAAGCCAGCTTCAAAGGCCAATGGTCCCCAACAGCCATCCTCATCCCCTAGCCACATATTCCAGCTGCCCTCTGCAAGACAATGGCTCCCAGGAGAATGTTCTCAGCTCCAAATCACTCCCAAAGTCTAGCTCAGTCCCTGCACTTACTCCAAAGTACTTCAAGCTCAACTTGCCTCAAACTCAATATCCATCCAGTCTGTAGCCTCTCACACCAAAGATATGTGCTCATTGATCTGAATTCTATAACTTTGTTAATGGAGGTGTTCAACCAGCTCCCTGATTCAGAAATCAGCGGATCATCCTTGAAGCCCTCATGCAGTTTTTTGGATATGGGAAGTAGGTGAATATTTCTCCATTCGCCCTCCTCTGGCTTCCCACGTTCCTGCCATACCACCCTTCACCCGAATTTTGCTGAAGCGTGACTGTTGATTCCGTGCCTATCATGTGTCCTTTGCTGGTGCACCCTCCATGTTATTCCAAGGGTCAGTTCTCCAAAAGTGCAAAGCTGAAATTCAACCTGACTTTCCATTAAAAGCAGACAGGACCGTTCAGAATCTGCTCCCTTCTCCCTCTACTCTGATGTTCTCCACCTTCCGCTATAATCTCTCTCCCTCTTGCAGCTCTGGGAATCTGGAATTGTCCTGGTTGTTGGCACCACTGACTGCCCACCCTGCACTGCTCTCCTCCTCTCTCCTCATGTCCCATTACTCCCAGCCCAGCTCCCGGGAGGAGGGCAACTTGCCTTCGTCTCTGCCTACAGCATCCCCTGTGTAATTGACCGGGCATGGAGAGACACGCTGAAGGGAAGATGACTTCCTCTCTGTCTTGCTGGTGTGAATAACAGAGCCTGTAACCCTGTTGGCGCTGGCTGCCCTGAGACCACTGGGGCTACAGCTGACAGTGAGGACGGTGAGCCCATGGGGAGAAGGCAGCTGGGTCCCTGGTGGAAGTGTTAAGCCGCTGAATGGCACCTCACCTGGAGGTCGACTTGGGCTTGAGTTATACAAGCTTAGCAAGGGTTTTTGCTACTAGTAGCCAACATTCAGTAGCCTCTGTTCATGCCTCCAATGCCTGTGCAGACTCTGTTTAGACACAGGGTGAAAACGTGTCCCACATGTCTGGGGACAGCATTGGTTTATGCCTCTTATTTGATTATCAGTAGTAGCAGCATCCCCTTTCCCTCTCCAGTGTTCTGAGTCTGGATAATGGAATAGGTGTTCCTGCCGCTGGAGTTAGTCTGCAGACATCTACCCGGCAGACTCCTACCCAGAAGTCTAGAGCATTGCCTCGCTGAGGGGGCTGACCCAGCTTCTCTCTCTATGTCCCTGCTTGCCTGAACGGAATCCCGTATCCCTTTGTTACAATGCTTGTCGAGAGGACATGCTAGTACTGAGCGCACTAGACTGTACTAGTGACTTTTATTTATTTATTTATTTTTGAGACGAAGTCTTGCTTGTTGTCCAGGCTGGAGTGCAGTGGTGCCGCCTTGGCTGACTGCAATCTCCCCATCATGGGTTCAAGTGATCTCCTGCCTCAGCCTCCCAAGTAGCTGGGATTATAGGCGTGCGCCACCACACACAGCTAATTTTTCTATTTTTAGTAGATACAGGGTTTCACCATGACGGCCAGGTTAGATTGTGAGCTCAAGGGGAGTAACCACATGGCCACGTGTGCTCAATAGATGATTGTTAAAGACATAAATAAATCATTCAACATTATGTCATTTTCATATTGTAGGTAGGGCACTCTGAGCCACAAGGTGGCCATGTAATAATTTATGAGGGGCAGAGCCTTGGGCTTTTCCTCCCAGGTCACGGGTGCGCCATGTCCAGCTGAGAGCTGTCAGTGGAGGAATCTCACCCTCCTCAGCTTACTCAGCAGCCTGCAGGGTCTGCCGTCAAGAACGTGGCATGGTGCTCTGGGCTCCAACCTGCTCAGGGAGCCAGCAGCAGGACAACACCAACAATGTCCCTAAAGGCTCCCAGCTGCTTGGCTAATAAATGCCCCCTTGTTCTTAAGTGGACTTCAGGCATCCTAGAACTGAATGTTATTTCTTTGTTGCTTTGTCCTCGTGTACAGGCCTAGGGGCTTCCATGAATAGTTTCTCTATTGGAAAGACCTGAGTGAAGGGAGGCCGTGTGGCTGTGTGTCTTCATCTGCATCTCCAGGCAAGGTTCCACGCAGCCATGCGCTGCCTTCCCTCCTGGGCTGCCCTGGAAAGCTTAGCTTATCAGATAGTCCCACCATCCTAAAATTGGGAGGCCACGGGGAAGCCCAGGAAAGGAGATGGCTCCTTAACAAAGAATATGGGCACCTTGACGAGGAGAGTCAGAAAGAGTCTTCAACATCCTCCTAAAGCCAGCACCACCAATGAGAGAGACACAACCATGGGTGCTGAGAAGCACGGCGTGTGGGCCAAGGCCGGGCAGCTCAGTGACCAGGGAGGCCTCCTGCCCTGGCCCTCTGTCTATGGCTCCCATACAGTTCTGGATTCTGAAGGCTCAGGAAGGCAGGAGCTGGAGGTTTTGCAGAGAGCTGTCAGAAGTAAAATACACCCATCATAATAAAGGCCTAGCAAGTTTTCTAGCACCATCTCTGCACTCCCGCCTGCCGTCTCCAGATACAGATATTCCTGGGCCCTCAGCATCACTGAGATCCCACCCACTTCTCAACCTCTGTGTCTTTGCCCATCCATTTCTATCCAGCAAAACTGCACACAAACTTGAGGACCCAGTGGAAATAACTTCTCCTATAGAGCCTGCCTTCTATGAGCTTCCAAAGTGGAAGAACTTGGGATTTATTTTTATTTCTTAAACCACTGGACCTCCGTGACTACAGATGTTGGGATCCTAGAGTAGCAGTGTGAGTGTGTGTATGCATGCATATGTGTGCGTGCAAGCCCTAGTGACTGTCTGAGATCCCTTGGTGGGAGGCGCTGTGTTGTCCAGATTCCCAGAAGGTTCTCTGTTTTGTGATGCTCTGAAACATTGAATGAGTGGATCACTTGCCGGAGGGCTGGGAGGACACTGCTGGTTTCAGGCAGATAAACTCCGAAATTATGAAAAATGATCTTTTTTCTCTTCTGGTTTGGCAAATAACTTTCATTCTCTAACGGAGAGCTTTAATTGGAAGCTTGACTTTATATTCAGAGGTAATGGGCTTTACTAAAAACGGATTAGAGCAGTTCATAAACTCTTTCCCAAAATGTTAACATACTATGGGGCCAATAGGGGTTGTTTAGCTTGGCAAAAACCCCCTAGCATTAAAGATTAAAGTATCCACTTCCTGGATTCCTGTGCAGGGTTCTAATTTGTCTCAGGGTCCTTGGGCCCTGAGTGGACAGTCGTGATATCATCAGTAATGACCATAAATTGGCAAGAATTCCAATCTCTTCACAGTTTTCTTGCAAGAAGTTTGAAGGAACAAACAGGCAGAGTGTGTGTCAAGGAATAATGACTGATAACAGCCAACTTCCTGAGTGTCCCTGTCACCCGCCTCTCCTGGAGGGTTGCACCTCTGTGACCTCTGTAACCTCCTTCCAGCTTGTGAGTGTCTGAGGTCGTGTGACTGAGAACCTGTAACTGCACTGGATTTGAGAGTCCAGCTCCCTATCTGCTCTGCTGCACTTTCTCTTTCTGTTTTTGAGACGGAGTTTCACTCTTGTTACCCAGGCTGGAGTGCAATGGTGCGATCTCGGCTTACTGTAACCTCCGCCTCCTGGGTTCAGGCAATTCTCGGGCCTCAACCTCCTGAGTAGCTAGGACTACAGGCGAATGCCACCACGCTGAGCTAATTTTTGCATTTTTAGTAGAGATGGAATTTCACCATGTTGACCAGGATGGTCTCGATCTCTTGACCTCGTGATCCACCAGCCTTGGCCTCCCAATGTGCTGGGATTATAGGCATGAGCACCTTCTCAATTACAAACAACCTCTTGTGGTTCCAGATCAGAGAGCTTGGCTGAGGCAAAATGACGTACTCTGAAGGTTCGAATCTCATGTTCTTCACGCCACCATCGTGCCCTAGACGCAGTGGGACTGGGCTCTATAACAGGCCTGGACTGAGTCTGGATCCAGCTCTGTGGAGGAACAGGGTACCTCTGGGCATGTTGTTCACGCTGTCAATGCATCGGTGTCTTCCTCTGTAGAATGGGGTTGTTATGATGGTTGAATGAGACACTTTATATGCAGGGCTCAGCACGGCATTCAGGCTTGTGGTGAGATGGAAAAGGAGGATAGGGAGAAGGAGGAAAGGCAGTCATGGCTGTGGGTGTTGGTGGGGCAGGGGGCAGAGTCTGTCTGCCCTCTTGAAATTGCTCCCATTTCTGTGGTCCTAAGAATGTTCAAAAAAAGAAAAGTAAATATTTGCAGATAGGCCCTCAGGAATCTGTTCCCCGTGCCTTTCTAGTGGCCACCCAGTCTTTCAGCACCTCCAGGGCCTGGTGCCCGATTGCTGCTTCCCCTTCACTCTCCCCCTCCCTGACCACCCTTGCCACCTCTGGGATTGTGGGCTGGTCACTCAGCTGGGTGCCAGGTCTGGTGCTTGGGTCTGTGTGGGGCCTCCAGCACCAGCACTGCAGACACAGCCCAGCAACAAGTGCTCTGCCCCTCCTGCAGCCCGGCTGAGTGTTATACCCCAGCCCAGGTCTATTGGAGGGTGGGACCCCCTGGGCCACTCCCTCGAGAGTATCCTGCTGGCTGTGGCACACTGGGGCCAGGCCTACCTTCCCACAGAGTCACAGGGATGTTTCCTACAACTGAGAGGGCTTGGGGCTCTTCCACCCGGCAATCCCGTTGACCTGGAAACCAGGGGGAGAGATTTATGGATCTCCACGTTAATGAAGCTCAAACGCCAGCTGCCTGGGCTTCAGTGCATGGCCCTTTGTTCAGTTCCTCCATAGCTCTGCTACTTTCACAGTCAGAGCCAAGGTGACCAAATTCCTCACATAACCACAACACTCATTTATCATGTGTGTTTATAATAATGAACACACTTCAAGGCCATTGACAGAAAGCAGCCTGCTAATGGTCGAGTCTCCCTGGTCACACAGTACAAACGCCCATTGGCCAAGCCTCGAGATCCGGGTGAGATGTGACTTATCTCGGGAATGCCTGGCTTTGAAAAATATACACAAAGTGACCCACGACAGACCCTTAAGCCCTGTTTGCCAGCCCTCATGTATTCTCTGTCTCATTAAAAATGTTGTTTAAAATTGCCGAGGGATAATTAAACAGGCCTGGGGTTGATTTATGGAGGACAAACAGAGCTATGAAGGTACAGAAATATTGTGTTTTGGGGGAGGCAATTTATGAAGATAGGGCTAACTGCTGACCTGAAGTTGGCCACAGAAGTGATGTGTCTTGATACTTCAAGTCCGCAGAGGCCCAAAGCGTCCAGGTATTACATTCTGGCCCACATTTTGAGTTTAGTAGCTTTTTAATCTCAATACTCCCAACTCACAAATGAAATGAAAGATTGCGCCCATCCCCCACCCCACAGTCACAGGAATTTAAAGTGGAAAACAGGGGACTGACTGTGATACTGAGGTCGGAGTGAGTGGCCCTCACTTCTCAGCACTCAGCCTTGCCTGGCAACGTGGTTGACACTCCCCCAGGTGGTTTTTAGGGCAAGTTATGAATCAGAGGGTGTGGGTACGGCTCAGGCATGTCACTCTGGTAGTTCTTTGGAGTGGGATGGGGAAGGGCGTTGTTGTTCTCTCTGTGTTCACGCTCTCAGTAAGTGAGCAAAACACAGAATGTAGCCAAGGCTGCCTCCATAGAGGAGAAACATTCTAGAAGGCAAAGGACATGAGACTTTGGAGCCCGTGACCTTCTCAGCCTGGCTGAGCTCCCTGCTGATCTGGGAGCAGCTTCAGTCCATGCCTGGAGTCCTGAAGCAGGCCCTGCATCCCTGTGGCTCCTGGAGCTTCCAGCAGCTGAGCCTGGGGCCAATGTTTTGAGGCCACAGTCTCTGTCCTGTTCTGTCCAGTCCCTCAGTGGTCAGTGGATGCAGAGACACCTACTTCCAGCCACTTTAAAAGGTTGGATCTCCTCTATGTCAGAGAACGGCTCCTTCTACCCTGAGAGCTGGGTCCTGGAAGCCATCCTGCGCTGGGTCCTCCTGGGCACTTTTATGCTTTTACCTGTCACTCCCCCTTGACCTCCTCTTGTCTCCTCAGCTCTGCCCTGAGCATATTTCCATCCTTAACACTGCCAACCCCAGCCCAGGTCCAATGGAGGAACCACGTGCAGATTTCAGCAGTGGAGCCACAGGGCCCCAGTCCGTATGCTGAGGTGCGAGGCCAAGCTTCACTTCTGGCCTCGGGGTTGTGCACCTGGATGTCTCAGGAAATTCCAAGGGAAAAAAGAACATTGAACTCTAGAAATGACCACAGGTTGCATGGCGTTCATGACACATTTTCCCCATCTTGAAGGTGCTCCTAACATAATCAGGGTGACGGTGAGGGAATGTCCTGGTCCCAGCTTCCTTTGTTGGCTCATCTCTACCTACTCTTCTGTTCACCACGTCAGAAACTCTGTCCTCCTAGGAACCCCACGCTCTGCTTCTGTCTTTCTGAATGTCCCCGTGTTCATCTCCAGCAACCTCCCCACATGTCCAGTTAATGAAACTACCTGCCCCAGTGTTAGGCTCTCACCTTTCCTTCTGTCAGAAACTGCCTCAGAACCTGAGTAACTCCTCTGGGCTCTGAACCCCAAAGCTATCCACAAATCACCACCAAAGCTCCCTTTGTTCTAATGAAGGAAGCATTTCGCCAGCCTGGTTTGAGTTACTATGTGTACTTGGAAATATTTGAAATACTCAAAATACTCTTTCCTGTAGAATTAAGTTGATTTAAACTGTCCTTGTCTTTAATTTGTCTGAATTGGTAAATTTATTGGATGGGAAAGTTAAAATCAATGAGTATGTTTTACACATCACCCACGAACAAGAAACCCCAATCTTAAAATAAAGTAAATGGTTACTTTATTCTATTTAAGTGTCCTCGAGACTTAAGGTAATCACATACTTGAGGTTTTTACATTTCTGTCTTATCAGTAATTCTAACCCAAGAGCCGTTAAAAAAGTGGAACGTATTGTTTAGATTGGAAGGGAAAGCACTCCCTGTTCCGCGAATCACCGAGGCAACTCCTGTCCTGGCCACAGTATCCTGAGCCTTTACAGCCAGGACTGGGAAGAGCCAGTTCCCTTTTTACATGAATAGGAAAGTCACACCGCTGTGCATGTGACCCTGCAGACTGGCCTCTGCAGTGCACTCCAATCTGGTAAAAATGTCACTTCTCCGTCCCTCTAAGTTAAAGCATGTGGGTGATCCTGACAACACAAGAATAAGCTAGAATGTGAAGCAGAGTCAATCTTATCGGTTAATAAAGTGAAGTTGCTGATTCGGAGAAGATCGGCCCCAAGAGCGTTTCAGGAACAGCAGTGTCATCGGAGCCGAGGCTTCAGTTAGGGTTGTCACCACAAGGTCTTGGCTGAACCCAGAGGTGGACGAGAATCGGGCATGTCTATGGTGAAGGATGCAGTGGGGGCGGAGAGGTATTTATGGGTTTTAAGATTTAAATTTTAAAAAACCCACACTGTCGTCTGAAAGAAGATAAATAGCAAATTGTTGAAGCGACAGGCTCCTAGGGACTAATTACTCTTCCCCAGTAATTCAGGAACTTCACCAGTGACTTACATAGACTTAACATGTCAAATGTCAGGTCTGTGTTATGAAATAAAAATACATTTTCTTTTAGTGTAAACAATACAGAAATGTTCTCAGATGTCCCAAGTTGTTAGTCACACTGGACAGATTCAGTGCCCTACAATGCTTGTCCACGGCTCTGTGCCCAGAGGTTACAAAGTATAACAGGGCAGCCTTGTAGTTAAATCCAAGTAGACACCTTGTTCATCTGGGGGCTGAGGAGCATCTACACTGTACCTCAGAGACACTCATGTTGTACATTCAGAATGCAAGAGTGATCCTGAATAAATGTTCCTGACACTCTGTTCTCCAATCATTCTACTTTGGTTTTGGGGAGGTTGTTGCAGGAGATTGATGGGGAGGCTGCTGGCCAGCTGTGCCCCTGGTAGGGTTTGAGCTGGTAGCAGGATGGCAAAGCTTAAACACCGCACCACGTGGTGTGAGCTGCCCTGATTTCTCATGGGATATCACTGCAGATCAAATACAATGTGTCTGTAAAACAAGCCAAGAAGCTGCTGCACAGCTCACATGATACACATGTTAACTCAATTGAAATGGACTTTCAGCAACAGGTGCACACTGGTGCTTATTCTATACCAGCTCCATGCAGGGTGAAGAGGGCTAAGGCCCTGTGTTCAGGAGAGCAGGCCCTATCTTGCTGCTTCATCTCTGCAGCTTGGCTTAAGGTCTAAAGGTCTAACAGTTTCCAGAAACCCAATCCGTGTTGGTTGGCTTGAAGACAGGATCTCTGCCTATACACTTTTCATAATTTAGAAGAAAAATCCTATTAATCATCCAAGGTTCAACCAGGAAAATGGAGGCCACTCTAAGTATTTATAGCAGAGGACTTTCATTACCCAGGTGATAGGAAGACTCTGAGGCCAGAGCACAGGGACTTTGGAGGGAGCTGCAACCCTCCCTGGGTTGAAGGGACTAAGGAGGTAAGTGGTGCTATGGGGCCCAGGCACAAGGGTCATCCTTTCGAAGCTGGAGTCTTGGCTTCCCTGGCAGGAGCTAGACCCAGAATTAAATTCTTTCCAGGGGCAAAATTGTGACCCTCAGGGAAGCCTGCTGGAGACAGTGCTTAGGTGTGGGGAAAATGGTGATGGAGAAATACCCTGGCTTCCCCCTTCTTGCCCCTCTCTTCCAGCACCTCTCTCTGGGATGAATTCCACCAGAAACCAGAGCCGGGAATCACAGCCTAACAGGCTCAGTCTCTCCTTCTTTGAAGCCCATTCCCATAATGCAGAGAGGGAAAGGGCTTGGATTGGCTCTGAGAGCAGACAGGCCCAGGATTGGCACGTCTTCCATTGGATGGCATCCCACAGCCTAGGAATCAATTTCCTATATGTATTTCATTCTCAAATCCCAATAAAGACCCCACAAATGGTGCATTTTTACCTCATTTTATGTATGAGGAACGTTAAGACTCAGAAGCTTCTGACAAATTATTATAAACTCCCCAGCTAGTGCCTGGCTTGACAATACTCGAGGTAGGTCTATAAACACCCATTTCCCTCTTCCCCTTGCTCCATGTAACCTTCAAAAGGCTATTTTTCTTCTAAGGATTTATAGAGAGATCTTTTCACAGATGAAGGTTTTGCATTTTGTATTATGGTTCAAATTGTCTATTTCCTGTTGATCTCCTGTCTACTTATTCTATCCAAGATTCCAAGTGTGGCATTCATGTTTCCAACTATTTTTATTGGTCTGTTTCACTCATCATTGAAATCAGTTCTGTTTCATGTATTTCGGGGGCTCTGTTAGAAACATGTTTGTAACTGTTATATCTCCTTCATCAATTGACCCTTTTGTTATGATAAAGTGTCCCTGCTTGTCTTGGATAACTATGTTTGTTTAAAGTTTGCTTGGTCTGGTGTCCTATGGCCACTCCAGTGTTCTCACAGTTGTTGTTTTCATGATTATTGCTTTTCCATCCTTTTACTTTCAGCCCATTTATATCTGAATCTAAAGTGTGTCTCCTGTAGCAAACATATAGCTGGATCTTGTTTTTCTTATCCCATCCGATTATCTCTGTCTTTTGCGCTGCTTGATCCATCAATATTGGACGTTACTATTCACAGGTGTGGATTTATGCCCGTATCTTACTTTTTTTCTTTATGTCTCATGTATTTTTTGATCCAAGTTTGGCATATAAAGCTGCATATTATAAAATTTGGGTTTTGGAATGCAAAATTTAATAGCATAAAGTATTATTTTGCTTGCTTTCTTTTGTGTGTGAATCTCTTCCAAGGTCTTCTGTAGGAGAAACTCAAACACCTCTTATCCACCTTGCATGTCCTGCTGAGTTGTTCTTTGAAACGGTTAGGAAGGGAGATAGAGTTTCACATGCTTCTGGCAGCAGAGATGAGTTGCTATTAGGTAAACGTCCAGTAGCCCCTCAGCTACCACTTCCCCTTACCTGCGTCTCTTTAGATCATTCGCTTCAAGTTACTTCAGGTGCATTAAGAGATTGGTATCTGAATGGCAAAGAAATTCCCTTCAGACCTGCCCATCACTGTTCACGAGGACCAGAGGGCACTTCTCTGTGGATCACAATCAGCCTAAAGCACCTTCTCCTAAAGCCACCAACACTGAGGGACAAGCCAAGGCTTCCCTGCCATGAGCTTTTAGTACATGCCCTGAAAGCCACAGGCTTGTGGGAAATAATAGGGAAGCTGATTTGGCAAAGTGGAAAACATGATAGTAGCAAGTGAATAAAGCAAGCTATTAAATTCTACTCCTTGCTGGGACCACCAGGAACAACTAAGGATGCCTGTGGACAGGAGTCAGGGCGGCGTGGGTCAGACAGCTTTTTTTGTCACAGTTTAGTGGTGATGTACGTACTGCTTCTCTTTTGTTGTACGTCCTTCCATTAGTGTCATAATTCTTTTTGGTTTTTGATGTAAGAATCAATTAAAAGAAGAAGAGGCAAATTAAGGAAGGGCTGATGGAAAGAAGAGATGGGGAGGAAAAGAGGTAGAGAGGGTGAGAAGACAAAGAAAGGCTCAATTTCATTTGGGCTGTAGGAAAAAGCTAATCCCCTCAAGTTTTAAGCTAGCTATAGTAGATGAGTAATAAAGGGAGGTCCAAACCTCATTTATGCTTTAATATTGGCTTAGTGTAGTAAAAATAGAGTGGGAAAAATAGAGTGTCATGGGGAGTTCAAGACCTAAACCGGAGCATCTGAAACATAATCTAAAAAAAGGATACTGTGATTCCAATCCAAGGACTTTAATTTCACACAAGGGAGTAGGAAACTTCATGACCTGTAAAACGTTTTTTACTTTTGGTTATTTGTGCTGGGGGAGGAAACCGAGGCTCATCTCTGCGTCCCGTTCTCTCTGAGCTCTGCAGCAGATGCTGTTGCCGCCGCTGCGTCTGCTCTGCCGCTGCCCATGGCTCTCTGCGAGGCCCGTGCGCTGCCTGCCGCGGTCTCCTCTCCTGTGATCTCTGCCCTGCCTCAGCTCCCACGTCCCCTTTGTTGGGATCTCTCTCCTCTGAGTCCTCATGACTTGATCTCACCTGAGTCCCAAAACCAGCTGAGATGTTTCCACCTCCCTGGAGCCTTCCTGATCCCTGGACGTCATTTTAAAAGATCAGTCGAGTCCCCTGCAGTTGTGTTTCTGGAGCTCTCAGACTCTGTCTTTCTAGGAGAAATGATCACCTGTTAGGTTGCGTCCTGGATACCTGTTGGGTGGGTTTATGTCGGGTTGTCTTAGCTGAGCTGGCCGTCATTCCTCAGAATTGTCTTCTCTGAATAGTTCCAAGGTAGCCTAAAAGACACGTGACACAGAAGGCTGCCGCGGGGGAGCAGCCTGCCTGCTCATAAGTCCGTGCAGGCCGCTGTGCCTGACCCCCTGGCTTACCTGGTCAGTGAGGGGCAGCTGCTGGTGGCCACTTTCGGGTCCTGCTGCAGCTCCTTCTCCAGCCTCTCCTACAGAGATCAAAGCGGTTTCAGTTGTCCTGTGGGTCCCATGCAGCTGCGGGGGCCACTTGGTCTTGCTGTCTACACTTGACATCTGTCATCCTCCCTGAATGCTTGCCCTGCCCTGCAGGCTCTGGGCTACAGCCTCAGATGCAGAAACAGCAGCAGCAGCCCCACAGCCTGAGGAACCAAATCCCTGCTTGAGGCCAAACCCCTGCAAGAAATGTCTTATTTTACAGCTACCGCACTCCTGCTTGGCACTGGACCATCACTGAGGCCCACCTGTGAGCTGCCCAGATCTCTCTCAGGCAGGGCCAGGGGTCAGCTCTGGTTCTTCCCTCATGGAAAGTCTAGGCACAGAACAGGCACTCAGAGAACACGGGTTGGTTGGGGGTCTTGATGTACCCAAGCTGGCTGAGACAGCCTTGCAGACCCCGGCTGAGCCTGTCTGAACAGAGCAAGGGCTGGCTGGCTTCCCACAGCTGGAAGAGGCCTTTTGGTTGTGGTTGTTTGGGTCTTTGGTTCCCCTCGTGGTGGGACGACTTCTCAGGCAGGTGCTGGGAGACAGGATCCTGACGGCCATGACTCCGGGCGATGCGGTGTTTCAGGCTGCCTGTGCTGCACTCCCCTGGAGCTCCAGGAAAGCCCTCTCCTCTTGGCTCCCTTCAGCAAGGATGTCTCTGTGTCTCTGGTCTTTGGGATCTGAGCCCCCAGGCTCTCCCACAGGAGGATAGACCGTGACTGCTGGCCTAGTTAGTGGACTCTAACAATGAAGTCTCTGTGATGCAGTTAGGCCTAGCTGACAGTGTTTTCTCCCAGAACTGGCTCAGCACAGTCACCACACTGCCTCCAGTGCTGCTGCCCACCCTGCACGCTCTCTGCCCCACCCCAGCACATTTCTCTGCTGACTATGGGGTACCCAGTTGGGGTCAGGGGAAGGCAGCAAACCATCCTTCTACTTGGGTCCTTTCTGAGTTAGAAATCCCCAGTGTGACCTGCTGTGTTGAATTTAAGAATGACATCCAAATGTTATCAACATCCATTACCCAGCTCTGCTCCCAGGGCCTGAGGACAAAGCAGGACTCTGTGGTCACAGGCAGCAGGTCCTGCCAACGCCTTGCTCCACCAGGTGGGTTAAATGGCTGCTCCATCTCCCCCTGCCCACCTCAAAGCCCAGATCTACAAGGATGTCCAGGCCAGTGCAGTGTCACAGCAAATGACCCTGGGCTTCCTTCTCTCCATTGTTTCATAAAGTTCTGTGATGTGCATGTTACCATGGTTACAGATCCATCAGAACAGGCTCTCTAAGTGATCAGAGACTTTCTGCTTCCCAGTGGCTTCCTGTCACTTTAGAAAGGGGCTTGGATGTCTAGAGAGGAGAGGAGGTGTGGGCAGACATGAGAAAACCACTGAATGGTCTGTAATTCCAGTTTTGGAGCTTTTGGGGCTGAAGTGGCATTATGGCTGAGTTGTGTTTTCCCAAAACTTGTATGTTGAAGCCCCAACCCCCACTACTGAAGAATATGACTGTGTTTGGAGATAGGATCTCTTTAAAAAGAGGTGATTAAAGTTCAATGAGGTTATCAGGGTAGGCCCTAATCCAATACAACTGGTGTCCTTGTAAGAAGAGATGAGGACTCAAACATGCATAGAGGGAAGACCCTGTGAGGACACAGAGAGAAGACAGCATCTATGAGCCAAGCAGAGAGGCGTGAGAAGAAACAAGCCTGCCAGCAACCTGATCGCAGACTCCCATCCCCAGAACTGCAGGAAAAATGCAGACCTGGCGTCTGGTGCTTTGCTATGCAGCCCTGGCCAACTAGGATAGGTGGTGTCTTCGTCCATCTGTGTCACTATAAAGGAATGTTTGAGGCTGGGTCATTAATAAAGAAAAGGGACTTATTTGTCTCACAGTTCTGCAGGCTGTACAAGAAGTGGGGCACCAGCATCTGCTTCTGATGATGGCTCAGGGAGCTTTCACTTATGGAAGAAGGCACCACGTGGGGAGACGAGAAGCAAGAGACAGTGGAGGAAGCACCAGGCTCTTTTTAACCATCAGACTCATGGGAACTAAAAGGGTGAGAGTTTGACACCATGAGGATGAGGATGGCACCAAGACATTCATGCGGAACCGGCTCCCATGACCTGCACACCTCCCCCAGGCCCACCTCTGGCACTGGGGGTCACATTTCAACATGAGATTTGGAGGGAGCAAACATCCAAACCACATCAGGTGGTGGCCGAATTCCCCTTGGTTTCCTTTAGTGGCTAGAGCTTTGGTGGATTTGGTGCCCACTCAGTGATGGCTCAATTAGCCCAGTGATGCTGCATGCACATGGCTTGCTTTCCTTTCCATGGTTTCTGTGATTCTCCTCCGTGTTTCCAGCCTTCAACCTTCACATTTTGGATACTGCTGCTGCTGTGTGGCTCCATCTTGAATGAGCTGCCTCCACTCATCAGGTACCACGTGGGCTGCCATTTCCTCCATGGGAGTGGGGACAGTGGGGTGAGGCACTGGGGCAGCAGATCCTGTCCCTGCTTTTTCCTCCTGGCCCCTGCCTCAGCCCAGCAATTCCAAGGTGGGGCACAGAGGGGAGATAGATAGAGGGCGGGGTCCCAGGGCAGCTCCCATCACAGACCTGTGGGGAATCATGCTTGAATGTGGGTGTCATTGACTCAGGATCTTTCTTTGCCTTTCTCATCTTCATTCCTGGAGACAGCAAATTGCACTTGCCAGCCCTTGATGTTTTGCACAAGACATGAAAAAAAACAAACGTTGGCCTGCTTTGAGTTCAGTCGCTTATGCAGCCAAAGGCCCAGGAGCGCAAGCTGTCTGCAGGGAAGGCGAAAGCATCTCTGTTCATCAAAGCTGCCCATTTATTCCAGGGTTATGATAGCAGGAATAAATGGACAACCACACCTGACACTGTATAATGGTTTATGGTTTCCTGGCCACATTTTCAAGCATTTTTTAAAAAATTTTAGTACAGGTATTGTCGTCTTTGTTTTATAAATAAAAAATTAAGATCTGAGGAGAGCCTATTCTCCCAAAGTTCTCACAGCTATGCTGATTTCTAACCCGGTGTGACCACTGCCCCATCCACCTGGCTTCTGCCGTGACATCTCCCCAGCTCACCAGAACCATGGAACATGGCCCAGAGCACCTTCCTCCCTGTGTATGCCCTGTGAAGAAGGTGCCTCCTCAGATCTGTGACACTGCAGCATTTCTTTCCAGGGAAGCCTGTTTCCAACCTCGCTGGTGTTCCCTTGCCTGTTTTGATCAGTTCCCAGGGAATCTGAGTCTGTGTGGTACTCACCCTACTCTCCCGCAGGTTCCACTGCCTGTGTCTGAGCCCAACCTGAGGGTGTGAAGGGATGACAGCAGCTGTCTTTCCCAACCAGGGTCAGAAAATGCCATGCTTTCTCCAAGTCCACGACACACTAGCTGGCAAGTAGAGGGAAGTGGCAGTTTCTGAGAGTGATGGCACCTTCTTCCAACTGCAGGGCTGAGAAATTGCTGGATTTCCTTTCTTAGGAGGCTTAGTGACTTATGCGTGAAATGCTAGCACAGTTCAGATATTCTCAAGGCTCAGAATCTGCTGAGGCTCTGCTACCTCCAGGGCTCATGGGCTCCCGAATAGCCCTCAGTGTCCATCAGTGCTGCCTGCCTGTGGCTCCTGGTGTGCAGGGTGGCCAAGCTGTAGCTTGTCCCAGCCCTGTCCTGCATTGGTTGAATGTGGCATGGGCTCTGCCTTGTGTTTCTGCTTTGCTTTCTGCTGAACAGGCCTGACGCACCCTGTCCTGGACTCCAGCCAGGGCTGGCAAGGCACTGCAGGCCCTCCAAGGACCCCACACCAGTCATAGGCAGAATTCGTAGAGCCCTCACAATTCCCACCTCCTGGTTTCCATGCCCCATATAATCCCTTCCCCATGATTGGAGGCCACACTGCTAATCTGATGGCCTTCCTGCCAGTGATGAAGGTGCAAAGGTGAAGAACTTTGCAGATGTAATGAAGCTCTTTGATGAGTTACCTTTGAGATGATCGGAAGGGAGATCCCCTGAGCCTTTAAAATAGCCCCGGCTTTTCATAGAGAGAGATTCCAAACAGGAGAGGGACAGCCCTGCTGGTCTTGAAGAAGTAAGCCTTGTGTCCTGAGGAGCCCTGCCTGGGTGGACCCAGGGAGGGAGGTGTGTGGCCTCTTGCTGTGGCAGGGAGCAGGTATGACCTCTAGGTAGTGAGAGTCGCAGCTGGCCACTGCCTGGCAAGAAAGCTGGGATTTGGTCATTCCATTGCAAGGAACTAAATTTGGCCAACAATCATGTGAACTTGGAAGAAGACCAAGCTCTGGAGGGGATTGTACCCTTGCTGACATCTTGATTTTAGCCTGGTGAGACCCTCAGCCAAGGATGCTGCCCAGGCTTCTGATCTACAGAAACTGTAAGACAGTAAACACGTTTTAAACTGCTGAGTTCATGGTGCTTTGTAACACAGCAATGGGAAACTAATACAGTGCACCCCTTCCTCTCCCCCGACCCACAGGGCGCAGGTTTTTAGCACAGCCAGTAGGCACTCCTCATTGTCTCTGCCACTGTGTGACGTCTAGATTGGCCTGCGTACTGGAATCCTGTCCTTCACACTCGACCTAAGGATTACATCCTGGTATGGGTGATAGCCCCAAGCCTTGGGCTGCAGCTTATCCCAGGAAGAGCCCCTCTGCCCCATGCACCTCAGTGAACAGGAGGAAGGAGCAGTCACTGGGCCCCTATGGTCCTTTCTGAGTGGCTGTACTCTTCATGGCTCTGTTCCTAGTTCCCATCAGGTCATTTCTAGGAACTTACAGGAACTGCAAAACCAAGGCCTTCCCTAAAGAAGATAAAGAAATATCACCATTGCGCCAAGCTCAGACCACAGTAAGTTGAGACTCGAGAGGAGTGAATTTTTTTTAGAATTACAGTGCCTTCTGCTATCTGTAGGGTTGAGAAATTATCGTTTCATAAGAGGCTTGATTTATTTCTGAAATTCTTAGGAGGGATTGCAAGGAGAAGAGAACCAAAGTCTCAAAGCTGCTGACCAGTTTATTTAAAAGTATGCAATATAGTCAGCAAACACTTAGAGAGAACCACAGGAAAAACACAGGATAAAATTTATTGCCTTATGAAAAACAGTTGGAGATGTAAAGCCTGAACATGTGTCAATAAAGATGGAAAAAGGAGCAAGAGTCCCCACTTGATCTCCAGTTACATAACATAATAATTTTTAAAATGCTTTTGATTTTGATGTAATTAGAGCTTCCTAGGAAGTTGCAAAAATGGTGCACAGAGTGCCATGCCTTTTACCTGCTTTCCCCAGTTGTGACATTTTATACGACTACAGCACAATATCAGATAGGAAAACGATACTGGTACATGCTAGGACTTGAATTGCACGTCTGAAGTCCTAACCACCAGTACTTAAAACTGATCCTTGGAAGTAGGGTCATTTCAGACGTCGTTAGTTAAGATGGCGTTACAGTGGAGTAGCGCAGCCTGAATCCCGTATGACCAGCATCCTTAGAAGAAGACGGCGTGTGAATACAGACCCGCACAGGAGGAACGCCATGGGGCGAGAAAGGCAGAGATCTGAGTTATGCAGCTGCAAGCCAAGGAATGCCAACGTAGCCAGAAAACCACCAGAAGCTAGGAAGAGTCAAGAAAGGATTCAGACTTACAGGTTTTAGAGAGAGGTTCAGCTCCCCATTCTGCCTTGCTGACCGCTGGCAGGACGTTTTCCATGGATGTTTGGCTGGAGTAGAATAGTTATTGCTGAAAAGACCTGTTGTGTTAGACTGCCATCTCCCCAGTCCTGCAGCTGCAGGAAGCAGGCTTTTCCTGGGACACGTCTGTCTGCAGTGGTTGGCGGTTCCAGGTTGTGGGCTTCTTTCTCCAGTGCTTTGGCTGAATTTCATGGAAGCATAAAGAAAATCCAGGCACCTCACCTTGGTGCTACACCTCAAGTCCCAAAGTCTCCAAGAAGTAACCTTGCTCTTTCCACCTTTCAGAGTCTTCCCAGGTTTGACTGTTTTTAACATAGTAAAATATATATAACACAGAATGTATAATTAAATTAAATTTAAATTTGATTAAATTATACATTCTGTGTTATGTATATTTACGGTTCTAAGAATACTTAGTGCAGCACTAAGTACATTAACATTGTGGGGCACCCATCACCACCATCCTTCTCCAGAATGCTTTTCATCTTGCAAAACTAAAACTGCTTCATTAAACACCAACTCCCTATTTCTGGCTCCCACCAGCCCCTGGCAATCACCATTCTAATTCTTGTTGCTCTGATTTTTGAGGTATTTGTCCTTTGCGCTGGTCCTTATCTCACTTGAAATAAAGTCCTCAAGGTTCATTCATGTTGTAGCATGTGTCAGGATTTCCTTTCCAAGGTTGGATGGCATTCCATTGCATGTGCTACATTTTGTTTATTTCCTTCTTTGTTGATGGACACTCAGGTTGCATCTGCCTCTTGGCTATTGTGAATAATGCTTCTGTGAATGTGGGTATACACAGCTCTGTTTGAGTCCCTGATTTTACTTCTTTTGGGTAAACACCCAGAAATGGGATTGCTGAGTCATCTAGTAATTCTATGTTTAATTTTTTATGTTTGACTTTTATGTTATGTCCAGCATTTTTTTTTTTTAATTTTCAAGATGATGTCTAGGGAGGAAGTGGGTTGCTTCACCTTGGCTGGAACTAGCAAGCTAAATCAACTTAAAAAATGTTCTTCTTAGCTAAACCCATTTACAGAATAGCCAATGTGTCCCTTGAACATGTCCCTTGTGTCAAGAACATGAACACACTTCTCCTTAGAATCCTTACCTGCTTCCAGCACTCAGGAACTTCCTGAGGGATGATTTAGTTATAGCTCTTCTGGTCAACTGCAGAGCCTGAAACCATGGAGGCAAATTATTTTTCTTATTTCTTCAGTGTGATTTTCCTTCCTCCTGTTACACCTGTTAATGTGTAAGTAAAACATCGTTATTATAATGAAGGCCATACTGACCCTTTTCATTTTTGGAGAAATGTTCATTTTTATTATCTCATTCATCCTCATCAATCACTGTGAAGGAAGCAGCCAAGGCAAAGGTTATTTATGTTTACTTAATAGATAAGGAAATGGACTTGACATTGATTTGGGTTGAGAATTCTGAAACTTCTCGTGCAGAAGCCACTGCTCTTTCTTTTCAACATAATTCCCATATGATTTGATTAAAGGAATGCTAGGAGCACCACTTCAGCATTTCAGAGGATCAACCTCAGCTCTACCAATAAAGCACATTTGTTAATGGGGCTGTACCTCATTCTGTAGCCTGGGAACTGTGGGAGAAGGGTGAAGATAGAGGGAGCACGCTGGTGGATTGAAAACATCTGGTTTGCATTTGGCATTGGAGGGGTCATAACTCTGTTACCCAGGCCTGTAGTTCTCTTTCCAGTTTATCATCAGTGCTTCAGTGGTATATCCTTGAGTAGGACATTACCATTAGTACAAACTGAAGCATTTTCTGGTGAATACTATGAACTTGGGGTTACCTCCAGTGGGAGACTGTGTGTGGAGTGGGTTAGCAGTAGTCAGCTTACATTAGGCTGAGGCTAATGGAGCCGCAGGAGGGAACAGAAGAAACCCTGGGGCAATTTGGCTAATGGACACACTTGAGTCTAAGAGTTGTTTGCCCTCCCTAGGCCTGGGAAGTCGACCAACAGATCTCACAAAATTCTCCAATCAGAAGGTCAGATGAAGACTCAGAGCCCTGCCTCCCAGAGCCTGATAAGGTTTGATCAGGATTTGCAGGCTTTCTCAGCCTAGGGGTCCTGGGGACCTACAGCCTTTCTCTGGAGCCTCCAGCCTCCGTGGATGGCAAGGCCAACTTCCTGGCTGCAGTTGTGAAGCCGACTCCATGAGTCATTTTTCCATCTATGTCAGTGTTCTCTTCACGTTATGTGTGTGTCAGAACACCAACTCTCAGCTCTGGGAAGACAAGTGAGATGTCAGGATTGCTGGGCAAGAGCCCTCTAGCCACCCCTCTTTAAAAAAAGAAAACGACCAAATAGTTTTTATACTTTGTTTTCACCGCTCGACATGCAGTAGGTTCATCTGCAACATTAATTGCTTGTGTGACTTCCTGCTCATTTTTCTACGCAGTGCAGTAGTTGAGTTCTCTCCTTAAAGACTTCTTTAAATGAACAGTTTGAGTTGACTCTCAACTTCTTATTATCCCTTATACCGTAGTCCCCCTTGTTGATAGTTTCACTTTCTAAGGTTCCAGTTACCCTTGGTATGGCACAATAAGATATTTCAAGAGAGAGACCAATTTTATGTAACTTTTATTATGGTATATGTCATAATTGTTTTATTTTACTCTTAGTTATTGTTGTTAATCTCTTACTCTGCCTAATTTATAAGTTAAACTTTGTTGTAGGTCTGTTTGTACAGGAAAAAACATAGTGTATGTAAAGTTCCCTAAAATCTGATGCTCAGCCATCCACTAAGGGTCTTGGAATGTATCTCCATGTATGGGGAAGGGCGGCTACTGTAATTGGAATGCAGTAGGAGTGGAAATTTAGTTTCCATTACGACCTTTAAACTCAAAAGATTATCAGTAAAGTCTCAGGAAATCATGTGCTGCTCCTGAATGTGGAAAATGGCTTCTTCTGGTCTTCGTTTGCCACATTTTCAGCCTCTTAATGTTGCAGGACTTTTCCTTAGTTCAGCAACAGATGGGGTTCTGTGTCCCATGACCACAAAAATTCAGGCTCGCAGGCAACTTGAATAGTGAGTAAGGCAGGGTTTTATTGGGTGAAAGGAAGAAAAGGGGGAAACAGGGACTCTCGCAAGGACAGAGTCCCGGCTAGAGCACTTCCCGCCTTAGGGTTGGAATTCCAGGTTCTGCACAGGAAGAGGAGGGGCCCGGCTGCACTGCAAATGGTGTGAACTTCCTGGGGCTCCACCCCAGCATGCAGATAGGTTGGAGTTTTTCCGCGGACCCCCCTCCCACCTGGATACCGTATTAAGTAATGTGGCTGCCAGCCCCAGAGTGTTGATGCACCAGTCTGCAGCTTTGGGGAGTGTGACATCCAGACATCGGGTGGAACGGCCAGCCTGTCCTCATGCTGGGGCTCTGGGGGCTCCTAACACCTCTCCCACTCTCCAGTCACAACAGCTTCTTCTAGGTCCCGCATCTCACTACCCCAGAGTAAAGTGTATGAACATTCTGCAGGAGAGAGTCTCTTGGTTCTCATGGCCTATTTTAAAATTTTTTGTACGTATTAACCAACTTAGCAGATTTGAATGGAGGAAAGAGACTACATCTTTTTGGAAATTATTATTATTATTTTTGCAAAATATTACCCAAAGTAATGAAAACATTAAAAATAATCTGAAATGATGACTGTGGTAGGTTGCATGATGGACCCTCAAAATGTCCACATCTGAATCCCTGAAACCTGTGAATATGTCATGTTATGTTTCCAGAGAGAACTAAGGCAGTAGATGGAATGCAGGTTGTGAGTCAGGTGACCTGGGATAGGAAGAGGATCCTGGAGTCTCCAGGTGGGCCCAATGCAGCCACAGGTCCTGACAATGGAAAGAGAGGTGGAAGGCTCTGTGTGCCGTGCTGTGAGTGAGGGCTCCGGCCTTGGTGGGCTTCGAGGTTGGAGGAGCAGCCCCTAGAAGCTGGACAAGGCAAGGATAGTTTCTCCCTGGGCCACACATCTATTTCAGTCCAGTGAAGCTGACTTCAGACCCTTGACCTTGGAAACTGTAAGATAAAAAATGTGTGTTGCCACTGAGTCTGCAGTACCAGTTGAATAGCTCTTGTCCAAAATGCTTGGGACCAGCAATCTTCAGATTTTGGATTCTGAATTTTTTCAGATTTTGGAATATGTGCACATACATATTGCGATATCTTGGGGATGGGATCCAAGTCTAAATATAAAATTCATTTACATTTTATATACATCTTTTACACGTAGCCTCAAGGTTAACTTTTTATTTAACGTATTTCGAACTTGTTATTTAAATTATTTAAATATTTTAAATTAGGAATGCTCAGCCTATAATTTGTTATATCAGTGAGAGGAAACTAACACAATAACATAGCAGAAAGCCTGATTTCCGAAGCTTTCAGGACAGATGATATTGTGATTATAAATTATGTAGGAATACAGACACTTGGGTCACCTGGATCGGTGGGCAGTGGGACGCCTCCATCTGAGCTCTTTCTCTGCCCTGCACACATCTGCTGCTACTCTCATCAGTGGGTGGAGTTCATTTCCTTTTCTTTATCAACAGAATGTGGCAGAATTAGCCGGAAGCAGAATTGCCTGTTTCCGGTGAGGCCCCCTTTCCCTCTTGGAAGCAGCTGTTGGGTAGGAAGCCTGAACACCTCATGGGAGATAGAGGCCCGACCAGTTCCTGCCCATTCCAGCTGCCCAGCTGAGGGGCTCCAGAAATGAATGGAGCCATCGTGACCTCCAGCCTCAGCAGACACCTCCACACCATGCAGAGCAGGGCAACCACACCACTGAGTGAGCCCCACTTGCAGATTTTGAGCAAGTAACGATTGTGCACGTTGGATCATTTATTTTCTCTCATACACCAAGCACTGGCTGGATCCCATGCTTGTTGGTGATAGAGCTGCTGTGATACCATTCCTGCATCCCCTTCAACCTGTGAAGGAGGAGCACCATGAACTAGCCAACTAACATGTGTCTAATCACAAACAGGGAACTGAACACCCGAGAGCCACAGTCACTTTTCCAAGATCACACAGCCAAGTGCAAATGAGGCCTTATCCTCAGGGCTGGGCTCCAGGCCTGCTGGGCAGTTTGGTTACTGCTGCACAGTACTTCTGTTACCCCAAAATGGTTTCGGACAAGCACCAAAGGATGTCCCACAGTTCTGCTTGACTAAGGTTTAACGAAGTTAATGTTCATACTTTCCACTCTATTTTTCCACTCTTTCAGGATCCAAATTTTCTTGGTGTAACCGCATATAAACGTTTATTATAGAGATAAACCCACAAAATTTGATTAGGCTTCAATGAGTGGAAAACACTGTTGTCCAAATAAATGCAGAAATCATTGGTTTGGGAACCAAGGGATAAAATGGTCCCAGCTGTGGCAGTTCCTCTTCTAACTTCTTTAAGTGAATTTGCGACACAGAAAAAGTCTGATGAAGCAGAGACACTAATTATCAAAGTGCCTTCACTTCCCAGAACCGTCTGACACAAGATAGAATCCAGCTATGCTTAAACACCACATGCACAGCACTTTCTGAAATGCTTTCTACATCTTAGGGTGGGTTTTATTTTCTCCTAATAGAGGGGCTTTCCCAGACTTGCTGGGGACACAGTCTTCTCTGTTCCCTTCCCTATCTTGGCTCTTTCTTTGTTTTTATTGTGGTAAAATACACAAAACATGATATTGACCATGTTAACTATTTTAAGTATACAGTTCAGTGGTATTAAATATTCTCATAATATTGTGCCTACATCACCACCATCCATCTCCAGAACTCTTTTTAGCTTATAAAACTGAAACTCTGTACTCATTAAGTAGCAAGAGTCCATTTTCTTCTCCACCCATCTCTGGCAACCACTGTTCCTTCTGTCTCTATGATTTTATGAGGTACTCTGTGTACCTCATGTCAGTGGAATTATCCAGTATTTGCCTTTCTGTAACTGGCTTATTTCACTTGAGCCCAATGTTCTCACAGTTCCTCCTTGGCATAGCATGTGCCAGCATTTTCTTCCTTCTTAAGGCTGAATAATATTCCATTGTAGGTATAGACCACATTTGCTTATCCATTTATGTGTGAGTGGACACTGGGTTGCTTCCACTTTTTGGATGTTGTGAATAATGATGCTATAAACATGGATATACAAAAGTCTCTTCAAGTCCTTACTTTAATCCTTTTGGGTATGTACACAGTAGTGGAGTTCAAGATCATATGGTAATTCTGTGTTTAATTTTTTGAGGGTCCGCCATACTGTTTTGCAGTGGCTACACCATTTTATATTCCTTGTGCAAACAATGCGCAAGGGTTCCAATTTCTCTATATTCCTGCAACATCTGTTAGTTTCTGTTTTCTTCCTGGTAGCCATCCTCATGCATATGGAGTGATGTCTTGGCTCCTTCTTGACAGTGGGTCTCTTTGGAGTCTGTACCTGCCTGCTGGGATCCCTGTCTACTGGCTGCTCCTTGGTCCTGTGGAGCTTTGCTCCTGCACTCTGCCAAGCTCTGAGGCTGGCCTCTGTCTGGGCTGCTGATAAACACCTGTCCTCATGCTAAGATCTGGCTGACTGGCTGAGCAAACCCACTCCTCCAGGGCCTGCTTGCATCATGCTGCCTTCTTGTACTCACAGCTTAGGAAGGAAAAAGCAAGCCAGGTGTTCATACTTCTCTGCTGGGGACATAACAAATGGCATGACAAATACTAAAATAATAAATGAACTGAAAAATAAATGACTTGGCAATTATTTACTACAGAATCATCTGAGATGGTACTTCAAAGTATTTCCCCCCCCCAAAAAAAAGGATATTTCATACTGCATGAAGAGTCAAATGTAAAAGCAAAGAAATTCATCTCAGAGGGAGAGAGATGAATATTTATCAGATTCCAGGATGAACATGGGCTTTGTAATTGTAATGCTTTGGGGAAAATTAATTCACCAGAAGCCCCCCTGGGAAGAGCATGGTAATTGCTGAAAAGATGCCTGATAAGCCACTTGAGTGGGAGCGAGGTCCCCTTAGGAAGGGCAAAGGAATTGCAAAACTGCCTTCCAGAAAGCTGGGTACCTTGCTAATGAGCTGACCTCATGTTCTGCTAAGAGCTGGTAGATGGTTTAGGAACAAACATCAGGCACTGTGAAATGGGGAGGGAATTTGAGGTTTTGGGGGGGGTTAAGGAAGATACCCTGGGGGGAATTCATTTGTATTTCATAAAAATTAAAAACCTCTGAAAACAACGAAAAATGTGCCATGAGCAGAAATAAAAGTACATAACAAACCAAGAGAAATGTTTGCAACAAAGATAAATAAGATTTAGTTGGTGCATTTTCAGAGCTATGAAAGGCACTCAGGCTCCTAAAGCAAATTGTTCAAGGTCATTAGATGAGTCAGGGGCCCCTGAGAAAAAGAGCAGAAGATGGGAGGATTTTATTCAGGGAAATAGGGAAATGGGGGTGACAGGGAAGAGAGGGCAGCAGTTGACGGGAAGCTGGACTCCAGGGAGAGAGAAAGATGGGGGGAGTGTGCTGGACACCCTGAGGATTCCAGGAGCCCCAGAAAGAGGACTCCCTACTTCCAGGAGCTGGACCTTGATCCCCCAGCCTTACCCCGGTGAGCGTGAGTTGCCCCTGGGCAGCGTGGCCTCTCTCCCAGTGCAGCCTGGGTTTCCCAGCAGCAGTGGACCTGGACCATCTACACCCTTGGTGCATTTTCTCGGCCAGAACAGGTGTGACAAGAGAGTCCCAAAGGAAGACAGGCAGATGGCCAAGGAGCACTTCTGCAGGCTGTCCTCAGCCCTCTGAGCAGGTTTCCCACAGCAACGAGGCATAGAGACCTTCCGCGCTGTCCTCAGGGCCTAAACTGTGTAACCCCAGCAGAATCATAGATCTCTGAATCTCAAGCATGATCCCTTAGTGCACCTCCCCATCCTGTGGCTATCCAGACTGTGTCTGAATACTTCCCATGACCGGGCGCTTATTCACTTCTGTGACATTTCTGGATGCACTTTGAAAAGCTGTGTATACAGAGCATCCTTGACTTAACTAGCTCCATTTTAGAAAATGACTCTATTTTATGTTCACAAGGCACTTTACCAACAAGGATAAGATGTTTTGTTTAATAAATGAATAAAAAAATAAAGACTGCATTCAACAAAATAAGGTCGCAAACAAGCACACTCTTCTCTAACCGTCCTCACTAGAGGACTCTGTGACTAAAAAAGATTTGGCCTTCAGCAGCTGGAAATCGGCCATCCTAACTGACACCGTCTTGCAGTCACTTGTGATAAGAGGTCGGCACCTGCGTCCAAAGGCTCAGCCGCATCAAAGACTCTGCATTGCAAGACCCATGGACCACCCAGCCTAGACCAGGGCTCCTTCGGTCTTCTTTGCTCCCCCTGGACTGGTTTGTTAACTTTTTCTTCTATCTGTTTAGACTCTTGGTGCTAAATGTTACCTTGTTTGTTGTAGATTTAGCCTAGAATATTCATATATTGATTAAGTATACTATGATGTACGGTGTGCAGTACTGACTGGCTTGCCGGCTGGCCTGAGCCTGTGTGTCCAGGGCTATGTGCCCGTGACTCCCTAGTGAACGGGAAGTAAGACAGAGAACTGCCTCCTTGGGAACTTCATGTAGCTTATAGCTTTTGTCATTGAAATAGCCTCAATAGAAGCCTGATACTGTGGAAAGACACACACATGCATGGACCTGGTTATTTCTCATCTTGTACCACTCACAACATCGTGCAACTCAAAGTAGAGTCTACAGGCCACATGCTAAGATCTGCCTGATCTCTTTCGAAATGCAGAGCATCAGGCCCATCCTCGACCTAAGGAGAATCTCCCTCTTTGCAAAACCCAGAGCTGTGCATGCACGCTGCAGAGTGAGAAGCAGTTCCTTGAGGTGGCTGCTGTAGCCCGAGTTAGCATCTGCTTCCTCCAACTCTTAGCCTGGGTCTGAGTTTTGCCTTGTGGAACCACATGAAATGCCCTTGCTCCCTTCCCTGCTTAATGGTGCAGTGAAGAAGTGCCATGGCAGTCAGTTCCGGTCTGTTTAAGGGTCCTGCCCTGGAGGAGTGAGGAGTGAGGGAGTCAGTCCCACTTCAGGTGGACAGAAGTGGGGAAGGAGCAGCTGGCTTTGGAGATGAGGTGAAGGACTTTGTGCTTATGATTTAAGGATTGAGGGGAAGAATGGCCCAGATTGTCAGGGCTTTGAATGTCAGTCTGAGGACTTTTTTTGTAAACAGCAGATGGTGCAGGTGTGGGAGGGTGACACTCACATGACTTTCCAGCCTGGACCCCGGACCCCTCTCCTCATCCTGGGATCCAAATCTTCCGTTGCTGCTCCTCCACCTAGATAGGTTCCAAGAACTTTGCTCTGGACTGAATCGTGTCCCTACAATATTCATGTGTGGAAGCCCTAAATCCAGTGCGGCCGCATTTGGAGATGGAGCCTGTAAGAAGGTAAATAGAGTTAAATGAGGTCATGAGATCAGGGCTCTGACCCATAGGATTTATGCCCTTATAAGAAGGAAAATCGACCAGGGGAGGTGGCTCACACCTGTAATCCCAGCACTCTGGGAAGCTGAGGCCAGTGGATTATCTGAGGTCAGGAGTTCGAGACCAGCCTGGCCAACATGGTGAAACCCTGTCTCCACTAAAAATACAAAAGTTAGCTAGGTGTGGTGGGGGGCACCTGTAGTCCCAGCTACTTGAGGCTGAGGCAGGAGAATCACTTGAGCATAGGAGGCAGAGACTGGGCCATTGCACTCCAGCCTGGGTGACAGAGTGAGACTCTGTCTCAAATAAAATAAAATAAAGTAAAATAAAATAAAAAAAATAAAAAAAGAAGGGACACCAGAGAGTTCTCTCCGTCTCTCTCTGTGAAGGCACAGTGGGAAGGTATCATCTACATGCCAGAAAGCAGCCCTCGCGGAAACCAACTCAGCTGCACCTTGGTCTAGAATTACAGCCTCCAGAACTGTGAGAAACAAATGTCTTCTGTTTCAGTCACCCAGCCCGCAGTGGTTTTTGTGGCAAAGTCAACCTAAAATGCAGCATCTTCTTCAGGAAACTGAGGGTTTCTCCTGCAGAACTTGCCCTCCTCTGTGTTCCCAGTCACCGACAGCATCACTGCATGCCTGCTTTCCTGGCCGGGAAGCCCCTGACATCTCTTCCTCCTCTGTCCCCTGCATCTATGCAGTCACTCCATGGTTCGGCTTTATGTTCTCCTGAGTTCATGTCTCTGACCCTCCGGCTGCTGCCTGGGTTCAAGCTGCCTTAACTTACAGCCAATGATGGTGGCGGCTTTCTAGGTGACTCTCCTGCCCCTGAGTCCTGCCTGCAGCCCTTTATCCCACCCTATATACTGTGGGCATCTTTCCAGATCCTTCTAAAAACATTTATTTGATGAAGTCACCCCATTATCACACACTCCTGGGCCCCAGGAAGAGGTGCAGTTTCCTCTGCACAAACACTCTGGTGTTGACCTTGCCTGCTGCTCTCTTAGCTCACAGAGGCCATTCTCCCTGCCCTTCCTCACTCTCCTCACCCTCATGACCAGTGACCTGTGGCCCGAGTCAGCCAGACTCCCTGTTCTCCGTGGGAGCCTCTGCACATGCACTGTCTTCTCCTTGGAGTGTCTTTTCCTCCCCCACCTCATTACCTTCCAACCCCCTCACCTTTGAGCCTCGGCTGAGCTTCTTTAGGAAGCACCTCCCCACCTCCCAGACTCTAAGACAGCAATCTCCAGGCCCCTGTGGCTGCTGAGCTCCTGATATGTGGACAGTGCCATTGAAGAAGGGAATTTCTAAGCTGTGAGTAAACAATGTGGCAGATTAATCTCAATTTTTTATCCATTACATATTGAATCTTGAATAACAATATTTCAGATATATTTAGTTAAAATATATTATTAAAATTAATTTCATATTTTTAAACTTAAAAAATGTAGTCACAAGACAATTCAGAGACAATTCAAAATGATGTATGGGGCTCACCTTTGTGGCTCATGTTATATTTCTACCGGACAGTGCCCTGGTCTGGGTCAGATGTTCCCTTCTGTGTGTTCCCAAAAGGCCCTCTCCTTATTCCTGGTACAGCACATGTCAAATGCCCTGTAATCACCAATCCTATCCCTTGACCATCCTCTCCAATAGGGTCCATTTCCTGAAGGTGTGTCTGGTGTCCTGATCAATGGAATATCTCCATCACCTAATCACAGTAACTCACACAGAGGAGGGGCTCCCAAAAGATTGATGGGAAGAAGGAGGGAGGGAGGGAAGGAGAAAGTAGCATGGATCTGAGCACACAGGAGGAGGCAGTTGCATACCCAGGAGGTTCAGAGTGGGCAGCTTAGGGGAGCCTACCAGGTTAGGAGGGTGCAAAACTCTTACTGGCCTGGATCCAGGAGGAAGCCTCCTGGATCAATGACTAGGATAGGTTTCATGGCAGCCATGATTTCCTATCTCAGTGAATCACTAAGTCGTGTTAGATGTTCGCTTCTACACATCCCCAGAGGCCTGGAGGAGAAATGCTTGATCTCCTAACATAATCCAAAAAGTAGTCTAGACACTAGTATTTTAGGGAAAAGTACCTTCTTCCTCGTCTTTCAGTCCATATGATGAAAGCATAATGGATTCTTTAATTTATCCACCTGACAGCCCTTTTTTATTTCTTGGTCTGTAAGCCATAAATCAACCTGGGTCTGCTATATACAGCAAGTCCAGTTCACAGGAGAAGGTGGTGCTGAGATGCAGCCTTTCCTGCAGTCATTTTCGGGGAGAAGCCTCAGCACGCTGACAGCTCATGCCTGGGACAGTGCATTCCATGCAGTATAATTCAACACACACCCTACATATCCAGGAAAGGTGAGTTGGTTGGTGGGGGGTGGGGCATAGTTAAATGAGTCCAGGCAGTGAGCAAGACATAAAATACCATGCTTGGTGTCATTTTTTCAACATAGTAGAATCGATCCACTGACAATTTATACAAAATGCATGTCCTAAAATGAGGAGACAAGATGTATTTCAAACATGCCCAAATTAAGTAACATGTCTTTATAAGTTGTCTAGCTCTACACATGAACTCCAGGTATAGGAGTCCTAGGAAACTCTTTCCTTATGGATGATGGAAATAAATGGGTTGTATAGATTTTTTCAGTTGAGGTTTAGTTAAGAATCCTAATCTAGGTATTTTGAAGACTCAGATGTTAATGGCAGGTTATTAGAGGCTTAGGCAAGGCTTGGAAGCCAGAGCATATAAGGACCAGGGCAGGTCCCGAAGGGCGGAGCTCTCCTTGGTCTCAGCAGAATCCAAGTGAGTTCTCTCAGAAGGCTGCCCAAGGTGCTGGGAGCTTCTGTGTACACCTCGGGGCTCACAGTTCTGAAGTAGGTGTTTCTTGACAATGTCTTCTGGCAGAGGAAAAGCCCCATGGCCTCTGCTGTGGGGGATTAGATGGTTTCTCTTTTTCTGTTGCTACCCAAGTTTCATAGGAAGCCTTCTTGTTTCTTGTGAGATCCAGCTGAAGTTTAAGGAACTTGAGCATATATATAGTTTCCAGGCTTTATCCACTTTGACTTAGGGCGAGAGAGCTCAGGTGGGAAGGGGGCCATATCTGGAAGGTGCCTGAAATATTTAAGTGGTTTTTGGTTTATTTAACCACTATAGAAAAATCTGTCTTCATCCTGATTGTAAACATTTTTTTTTCCCCTGCAGGTCATAAACAGGATTATTAAGGCTTATTATGGTCAGAAGCTGGCCCCAAGTTGTACTAAACTTACAGACCTCTTAAAAACTTCAGCCTTACCAGCCATTCCTAGGTGGGAAGGTTATTGCACCTCTTCTTTCCACAGATTCTACATTGCTGCCATGAACAAGAGCATCATTTCATAGAGGTCCAGCACATGTTAAAGCAAATAAAATGTAAAGCAAAACTTTACAATGGCATAGATGCTAAATTATAATTGTTTTTCTTTTTGTCTCCCATCCTTAATATGAATGGCTTTCATTAGGTGACAACAGAGCTGAGTGTTGCAAGGTAAGTGGGGGTTGATCAGGTGGAAATTGGGGAAGGCAGGAGATCCTACAATCAAGAGGAGTTATATACTCAGAGCATGGAGACTTGCAAGAGTCTTGGGGAACCAAGGGTATATCTGCACCTCTGGGTCCTCAGATAGGAACAGGAAGCATGAAGGATGAGATGATGACAGAGGCAAAAGCTGAACTCTGAGTTTTAGATTTTTATCCTAAAGGCAATGGGGCCAAGTAAAAATAAGGCAAAGTGTTTGTGGTTCAAGGAGCCCAGAATGTACCTAGAAATAGATAGGTAATTTAAATATGACATAATGGATACGAGCAGAAATTCTGCATTTCACATTCCAGAGGATTCGATTCACATTGCAGTCTATAAATACATGTCCTGGGGTAGAGTTCATAGCCTGTACAGCTGTGCATGCTGGCCCTAGTTGCTAAGAAAAGCATAAGCACCAATTGCTATGTGCATATACTGAAAGGAAGACCTAACTCAGCCTTGACTAAGTAGAGAAAATTTCCGGAAGGGTTGATATCCAATCTGTGACCTCAAGTATAAGTGAGAGTTAGCAATTTTGAGATAGAGAGGAGCAAGGGAGAAAAGGTTTTCAAGATAGCAGTCTTAGCATGTGCAAAGGCCTGGGAGCATAAAAGGATGCCTGCAGTCTGACTAGCACCTAAAGGGCATAAAGGCAGAGGGCTGGTAGTGGTGTGCATGGGTGTGGAGAGACATACTGGAATATGGAGAGTTGGAGCCCAGAAATTAGGGGTAGACCAGAAACAGATGGGGATAATCAGCCTCCAGGTATCGGCAATGGGGAGGGTGAGTTGTAAAGATGAGACAAAGATGAAAGATGGAAGCCTGACACATACTGGCATGAGGGGGAAGGATGGGTGGAGAAGACCTCTACTTTGTGAAGACTGAGAGTCTTCTGCATGCAGCAGGAGGAATAGTTGTCCAATGTTGCTTTATTTCAAAGCTTCATTTGGATTTAGCTGCTAAGAGGTCATTGATAATCCTTGAGAGAAATGTCTTGGGGTTGTTTTGAGGTAGGAAGATCACTGAAATGAGTTCAGGAGTGATAGAGCATTCTTTAAGAAGGTGGTCAGTGAAGGGAGGAAAACAGACACTAGATAAGGTGGGAAAAAGAAGATTGAAGACCTTTAGTCCCCATTTAAGATCAGTGTGATTTGAACACATTTATGTGATACTGGGAATGGCTTGCCAGAGAGATACTGAGAACACAGGAGAGGGAGAGGAAATCCATGAACCGGCCTCTTAAGCAAACACATTTTGGGTGGGAGAGTCAGGGAGGTTGCTCTGCCTGGTGTCCAGAAAACAAGTAGAAGAATTTATGTTCAAAAGTTGTTTCTTAGCTAAGCTATGAACTGGAGGAAGGGAGGACAGGAAGTTGTAGGAGTTCTTTCCCTATATCCATCAGAATCTCCAGGGGATAGACACTGACGATGAAGCTTTGCATGCAGCGTTTTGGATGTGACTTTGGGAACAACACCTTGAAGAATGAAGGAAGCAGGAAAAGATGCAGATATTGAGCTGCAAGGCAGTTGCAACAGAGACCTCAGACAATCCTACAGGGAGCTGTGGACTGGGATGACGCTTCAGAGTCATCCTGCCTTGAAACAGAGACATACTTTTATACTCACATGTCAACCAGTTACAGCTCAGGCTATTTCTGGGGAGAGGCATGATCTTGGGTGAGGGAGCTCTTTATGCATGTGGGAAATTACCAGAGAGGAATTCAGTTGACAGCCATCAGCAGCTAACATTCCTAGAAGCTGGAACAATGAGTGCCTCAGCCTTGAACGGAGCCTGGATTGCAGACCACAATCTCCACTCCACACTTTGTTTTCCATGTAAACTAGTTAATCATGGGAGTAATGGAGGAGGAGAAGTGTCCAGAATACTTAGACTGGTGAAAGTTAGAACTGGTTTTGTTTTAAATAAAGAAATTTTCCAAGTATCAGAAAATGGGGGATGTTGTGGAAGCAAAGTTGGAGACTAAAAATTTTATTGGTGTTAGTTTTCATGCTTATGTGAGTTACTAGCAGAGCTCAGCACCTCCAGTGTACGTGTAAAGAAAATTTTGCAGCCAACCTCATTTAAGGTCAGGCGAAGCCGAAACTTTTATTTTATTATTAAATTTGACCCTCAAACTTCTATCTTCTGACTGAAGAACACCTCTCAATAATTCCACCTATATAGACACTCTAGTAGCAAAATACCCCAGTGTTTACATGAAAATGTATTTTTTCCTGCTCACATTCTTAAAAGATATTTTTGTTAAATATGGAATTGAAGATTGATAATTACTTTCTTTCATCATAGTGAATAAATCATTCCATGTCTTCTACATTCCTTCATTCCTGCTGAAAAGGTTGTCTCTTCTAAGACAGCTTTGTAAAAATTTCTTTTCTTAACTTTAAATTATTTGGTTTTGATATTTGTTACTTCTCAAATCTGTCACATTGCTTTTTATAGCTTTCAATTCTCTCTTGAAATTTTCAAGCTTGTCCTCTTCTCTCTGGATGCTGGGATTAAAGTATCTGAGGTGACACTGTGCCAGGTAAGGACACTCTCCTCTGGATGGCCAGGAGACCCTTACCCTCAGGACCCACGTGTAGCCTGCATGGGCACTGAGGCAGGTGAAGGTGGTGGATGAGATAGGAAGCAATAAGATACAGGCAACGATGCAAATGTGCTCTTCACTGCACAAGTGAATGGGCCATAGAACGTGGAGGGGAGAAATAGTAGAATGAGGGACGATGGCAGCCAGTAGGTAACAGATGCTGCAAAAAAGGAAGACAAATGAGCAGAATGAAAGTGAGCACAGAGAACGTCAGTCTCCTGTCTCTGCCTGAAGTGGATGGGGCCCCTCTCTGTTCACCTGTGGAGAACTGTGGGGAGGTGGGTTTCTTAGAGCAGTGTCACATTTCAGAACAAGCAGGAGAGCTGATCTGTTCTACAAAGAGGACAAAGCCTCAGCTGAGACTGTCTAGACTAAAGGAATGCACTAGACACAGTGTTCTAGACAGTGTTCAAGACAGGAATGGAGGGATGAGGTAGGGAAGGAGGGGAGGAGCAGAGCATCATGGCCGGAGGACATATGGCTATCGGGAGCCAGGGATGAGACAAGAATGTGACAATATGAGCAGCTGGGATCATGGGCCTTGTGTTGCTGGGTGGCTATGAAACCAAAGAAAGCCTGCTCTGAGCACATGGGGCAGTGGACCCATTAGCTCCAAACACGCTAACCTCATGCTGCAAGTGGCCGTGGACCCAGCTGAGTGAAAGAGGATGCACTCGTTCCAGACACCCTTACCTCCTGCCTAAAGAGCATCCAGAGGCCTTGTGGGATTGAGCTGGGCTCTTGTGGTGTGTGGGAAACAACACAGAGTAACTTAGCATTAATAACCAGAGGTACGGCTTTTTAACAAGCTGGCAAAGCTAGCCTCTCCAATACAATAGGAGATTAAATTCATGTCCAAAGCTGGCTGTGACTGAAACTTGTAAATAATGTGTATGAATGTATTTAAAACATAATATTACAAAAGTAAACAGAGTATCATCTTGTGTTTTAAAAAATCATACTTTATAAGCCAACTGATAAATTTTATATTAATTTGAAGAGAAAAAGGCCTAAGAATGTTGACTTGTTTCTACAATGTTATTTATAAAATAGCTAGAGCTGTTATTGAGAAACTGTTTATGTATACGAAGGACAATTCCAATACATACAAAAGATAATAAAAGGAAGACAAGTTCTCTGTCCCCTCAGAGAGCCCATTTCCCCTAGGATCATTCCTAAAGCAACTCCTCCTAGAATTTTCTTACACATCCTCGAAGGAATATTTTAAACATATAAAGCCACATATAGTCATCATTTTAAAAAATGTAGTTGGGCATGCTCTGTAGAGTATTTTCATTTCCTCTTCATTTTGTAATCAATTTCAGATATTATTCTGCATTAGGACACATAGATGGAATTTATTCTTTTACGTGGTTGCACCATATTTCATTTTGGGACCACACTGTGATCTAAGTAGTTATCCATTGATGGACTGATTGTTTCATTTCTTGTAAGGCCTCTAAAGACAAAGTTGGTATCATTTTACTTAGACCTTGTCAACGTGCAAAATGCTGTTTGTATCCATTGATTAGCAAGCTTATAGCATCTGAGCAATTATCATTTTTTGAGATTAAGACACATTGACTTCTAATGAGATCAGCTGGGGTTGTATATATACTTCCAATTGTGTGTCATCAAAATTTTGTTAGGGGAACAGTGGAAAAACAACATCTTAACTTGCAGTTATTTAATTAAGAGGTATGTTGAGCTTCTTTTCAGTTATTTATGTGAAACCTGAATTTTATTAATGTAAACCACCATTTTTCTTTTTCAACTGTTTTTATTATATTTTGTAGATGTGCAAAAAGCTTTTATATATTAAGGTTTTTTCCCCTCTTTCTATTATTTTGGCAATTTCTTTCTTTTTGTTGAACTTTTGCTCTTAATCATGATATTTTTGTTTAGCAGTCTTTTTTATGGGCTCTAGTTTTTGCTTCTTGCTTAAAATACTGTTTCTAACAAAAGACTATGTTTAATTTACTTGTTTTTTTCCTAATATATTTGCATTTGCCTTTTTAAAACCTTTGAGGTTTTGGTTCATGGGATTCATGGAAATTTGTCAGGAAGGGTGGAACTGAGTTTGCTTTTCCTGTGATGATGCAGTTGTCCCTTGTCGCTTATTTAACAGTCAATTTTTGTCCAATGATTTGATATTATGCATTATAATATGTTGTAATCCTCTATGTATTTTGTTCTGAACTCTCCTTCTAATGATCAATTTGTCTATTTCTGTTGTAGCGCAAAACTTTTGATGACCACAGTGGTAGCATATGTTTCAATATCAGATGGGCCTTGACTTCATTACTACTTTTGTTTTCCTTAGAATTTTCCTGACTGCGTGCATAATAGTGTTTCCAGATGAACTTTAAAAATAGGTTTCACAGTTTTAGAATAAGATAATATGAGGGATGAAAGTTGATCTTTTTGTAACACTCAAGGTCAGGATATAACTTCCATGTATTAGATCTCCTATGTTCCTCAGAAATGTAAAGTATTCCTCATAAAAATGCTTCACATATTTTTGTTTAGTTTATTCTAGACATCTTTACTATTGTTTTTGCAACTCTAATGGGATGTCCTTTAATATTTTATTTTCTAAATACTTGCTGTTTATGCTTAAATTACTTTTTTGATGCTTACAAACTGCTATTTTACTGAAGGCAGTTTACTAAATCTTTTTGAATTCTAATGGTTTTACTATATTTTATTTGAATGATTGCCTTGGTTGAAAGCTCTTTGTAAAGCCCTAAACAGTGTTGATTCACGCTATCATCATCGCCCTCCTCCTTCTCCTCCTCCTGCTCATCATCATCAACACTTTCACCATGATCCTTATCACCATTATCCTCCTCTTCACCATCATTATCATCCTCACCATCATCATCACTATCACCAATATTACCATCACCATTATCACCATTATCCTCATCATCCATCCTCACCATCATCATCTTTATCATCCTCCTCCTCATCTTCATCATCATTATCATCATCATCATCATCATTAACAATGGTAATAGGAGGGGAGTAATACCTGTGATTTCAACAATTTAGACCCTACATTATTAACCCTATTCTGCCCATGTAAAGAATCAGAGCAATTCTGAATGAGTGACTACTCAGAAAGGTGGGTCACACAAATGATAGTAGAAAAAAATGTTTATTCATTCAATTAATAAAAACTTTGTGAATTGTCTATGCCAGACATTCATTCAGTTATGGCCAAACATGCAGAAATAATCAAGGTACACGAAGAAAAATGGAAAGCTGAATATGTCAATGACCTTATATACCTCAACTCATGTAATTCTCTCCAAAGCAATTTATCAGGTGTATTTGTTAATTCTGTTTGTATAAACATGAAACTGACACTCAGAAAGGCTAATTCCCTTGGCTGGGATAATACAGTGGCGTATTTGGGATTGGAACTCAGGTCTATCTGATTCCAGAGTCCTCTCTCTTTTTCCTCTACTCCTACTTCCTGGCATTTAGGAAAAGCTCCAAGCTTGTTTCTTAGACAGTGCCATGAGCTAAGGGATATAAAGGACCTATGTGCAGAGGAAGGCAGTATCAAATGCCACCTGCAGTTGGGGGAGGTTCTGGGGAATGAGTTGTCATTCATCAGAAAAACAAGGGATTGGAGAGACATGTCTCCAGAGATGGAATATAGCATGTACAAACCACGTATAAACATTTAACTGTTAAATGTGGTCATGAATTGCTGTATCTGAAATGCAGTATGCTGCAATGGTGGGAGAGTTGGAGCTGAAACTCTGGTCAGGGGATGGAGAGGATAATCTGCAGTGTGTGGTAGGTTAGCACATCAATGGGCTGACATGCAGTTTTTCTTTTTTTAATGTCTTTATTATAATACAATTCACTACTACTCGTCCATAAAAAAGAATAAAATAATGTATTTTGCAGCAACTTGGATGGAATTGGAGGCCATTATTCTAAGTGAAGTAACTCAGGAATGGAAAACCAAATACCATATGTTCTCACTCATAAGTGGGAGCTAATATGTGGGTACACAAAAACATGGAGAGTGGTGTGTTGGACACTGGAGACTCAGAAATGGGGAGGGTTTGAGGGGGTGTGAGGGATTTAAAGAAAACCACATATTGGGTGTAATGGATACTGCTTGGGTGATCGGTGTGCTAAAATTTCAGACTTCACTCTTTTACAGTTCATCCTTGTAAGTAAGAACCACTTGTACTCTTGATGGTATTAGAAAATTAAAGATACAATGCACAAACATAAAATTCATCCATTTGAAATACACAACTGGGAATGCCCATCCAGAGGGCATTCACGTCTAGCCTGGCGATATGGACTCAGGAGTCCTCAGAGTATCTGAAGTGAGAATGTGTGGGGCCATTCGAGCAAATGGTGAAGGAGATAGAAAGAGCTTTGAGGACAGAGCAGAGAGATGCTGAGACTTAGTAGGCAGGCAGCGGAACAGAAGCCCATGGGGGAGAGGAAGGAAGGAGGAGAATGAGAGGCTGTGCGTCACAGAAGCATGGATCTGAAGAGGGTGCAGGAAGAGGGGGGCATCCACCAGGAGGACTGGAAAGTGTTCAGAGGACACAGTGGCTAGGAAGCCCTGCTGAAGCTTGGCAAGGGTGGGTCGGTGTGGAAGGACGCTGATCAGAGTGAGGAGAGGCAGGTGAGCTGCACAGTCAGTGCTCAGAGGACCGCCCTTCAGAGGCCTTCCCTGCTCCATGGCAACATCCAGACGCTCTCCCTGGCCTCTGTGTCCAGAATTGAGACAAACTGATCAGTTCACCTCATCTCGTCCTTTCCCTGGCATAATTTAGAAGGTACATAGAACCTGGGCTTGCCTCGGGTGTGCCTTCACACAGGCCATGTATTGCTTTCAGGACTCTAAGAGGAAAGCAGGAGAAGTTCTGGGGACCTGCAGCAGACAGACCCCGTTAAAAAGACAACTCAAAGACTCGAGCAAGACCTAAATTTGGCCTTGGGCTATATTAACTCAGGTAGTCATATTGAACTCTGTTGAAATATGTGGGCTATGTTACATTTGGAACCTAAACTGTGGTGAAGGCCCATGGGTACCCGATTCCAGGATATTCTTCAGTTACTCAGATGAAGGCTTTTTATTCATCAAGAAGAGTAAAGTCCTGGGCCTGATGCTTTTTGTTGCAGCTTGGTGATCTATCTATTTCTTAGCAATTGTGTTTGCAGTTCATAACAACACCACACTCCTCACCGATGACCCGGAACCTACACAGTTGGAGGAAGCTCAGTCTTATAGCCCTGGATCCTTCCTGCAGCCAGAGCTTAAAGAATGCTACTCCAGGCCAGGTGCAGTGGCTCACGCCTGTAACCCAGCACTTTGGGAGGCTGAGGTGGGTGGATTATCTGAGGTTAGAAGTTCAAGACCTGCCTGGCCAACATGGTGAAACCCCATCTCTATTAAAACTTCAAAAAATTAGCTGAATGTGGTGGCAGGCACCTGTGATCCCAGCTACTCCAGAGGCTGAGGCAGGAGAATCACTTAAACCCAGAAGGTGGAGGTGGCAGTGAGCTGAAGTTATGCCATTGCACTCCAGCCTGTGAAACAAGAGCGAAACTCTATCTCAAAAAAAAAAAAAAAAAAAAGGATGCTACTCTACTCCTGTCGGCGTGGAGCAGACAGAGAATCCTCTGGGAAAACCTGTTTGCCATAGACTCAGACTAGAAATGATCTTGCTGTGTTACAGTGAAATCCAGGGACCAGGCCAAGGCTTCTCTGCCGCTGTGCTCTTTGACCTTAAGTTTCTCGGTATCCCGGCCAAACCTCAGATGTTGAGGGACTG
Organism: Saguinus oedipus; assembly: GCA_031835075.1. Lineage (NCBI taxonomy): Eukaryota > Metazoa > Chordata > Mammalia > Primates > Cebidae > Saguinus > Saguinus oedipus. Next base: position 47,640,935 of record CM063179.1, on the reverse strand, counting down.
AGGTCGTTAGTAGACAGCCGTAATCTCAGGCCCAACTTCTCATCTCACAGACCACCGAGGCCTCACAGAGCCCTCCAGAAACGTGTGATCCCAGCAGCACTGTCCTCTCCCCTGGAGAACGGTTGCTATGTGCGTTCCGCCTTTTGTGAGGATTTCCTGACTGTGGCATTGACTGTTGCATTCTCATTTTCTAGATCTTCATAAAAATCCTGTAACATTCTGATTTAGGCAGCAGAAAAACTCACATTCAAATACATGTGTGCATGAGGGGGTGTGTATACACACAGATTATACATACGCTTTGAACAGTTGAAATAAACTTTTTCTCATAGATACTAATTCTTTTTAAGCCAAAGGAAATAATTTATATTTTTCAAAACTTTGTGTTTGGCCAAAAAATCCAAGCACCAAAACAAACCCCACCCCCACCCAAACTCCCAACCCCAGCACTATTGATTTCAAACAACTTGAGAAGTTTGAGGAGTTGCCTGTTTTTTTGTTTCTATTGTTTCCTGTATGTAAATAGCCTTGCATGGCCTCATTTATCACTGTGACTTCTCTGGGGAGCTGCCATTTCCTGCTACCTCAGCCTCCTACTTGTACAAAAACATGGAACAGGGAGCTAAATATCCAAATTAAACAAGTCGTTAAAAAAGCAGTCAATGATATGTGTAAATCATCTACCTGTAGGCAGGGGCGCTTATGCAAGGGAATCTCAGTGAGGGTGTGGAGGAGAGAGATCTGTGTAACGTAGCACTAGAGAAACCTGCACTCCCGCCTATCTCTGTCCGAGTGGTGACTGGAATTCTTGGAAGTGCTGTCTGGCTGTGGAGGAAAACCAGGTGGTGGTAACTGCTTCACCATGTGGCACTGAGGGGCAAGGCTTGGAGACCAGCATGAATTAATCACAGGCTTTTAGGATGTCATCACATTCCATGGGTCTGGCTTTGGTGAATTCCAAAGCAAAAGCTGGGAGAGAAAGGCCATTTCAGCTTCAGCATTTTCTTTTTCAAATGCCAGTGTTGTGGTTTCAGGCTCCCTTTGATGTCAGGAGCCCAGAGCCTTTGCAGAGAGGGAACCCACTGCACCTAGTAGATGTATTCAGGGTCTTCTGAAGAAGAGACGTGGAGATAGGTTCTCTGGCAGTGAAGTGGCCAGTGAGTGTGTAGGGCCCTCACTGCCGAGCAGCCGGCCTAGGATCCTTCCACTGATGCATTTTGCCTGACACAATCGATGCAGAGAGGTCCATTTACTGTTCTTTGGTCAGCCTTTGAAAGAGACACATTCCGTACCTCTCTGTAGATCAGCGTAGTTATGAGAACAATGAGCTCAGCATTGCAATCCCTGCTTGCCAGTTTGCTCAGTGACCTTGAATGTGAATTAGTAAGGACTGCAATTGCCTGTCTTCCTTCAGAACATGTCTCTAGGAAGATATGCTCAGGTGAAGTAAGCTGTTGACAAGCCAAGCAAAAGGCAAACTTCGATTATCTACTCAATGGAAACATCTAATGGAACTCAGCAGAGCTTGTATTACACTAGAATTGTAAGGCTTAGATATGGTCAAGTGTTTTGGAAAATTGCTTCTGGCTTTATCAATTACTAGAGGTTTAGTTTTCAGACTTACGTGTTTAGTTTTAATTATTTTGTTTACATTTAAGGTACTTCATTTTGTAAACAAAGTAATTAATCTGGAAGTCTCCTTGTGTATGAATGAAACTTGCTACCTATGCCTGAATAAACCTCTCCAACTTTCCACTGTAATTCCCAGGGAATAAACAAAAAGGTGCAAAACTTCCAGCACTAGAAACAAGTGGTTTGATCACTGAGCCCAGCTGTGGCACTCCTGTAAGTGATTTACATACAGCTCATACCCAAAGCTTTGAACATCACCATACTGGGGAGGAAGCAGGAAGGAGACTGTTTGCCTTTACTCCACCTGTCTGGTCCCAGGTGTCAACTGGAAAGCTTGGCCACCAATTCCTAGGAAGAGGATTTGCTCTTGAGATGCTCAAGTTTTTCCTTACCCAATCGCTTCCATACCTACCCATGCAATTGAGAATTTCTCCATTGTCACATCTATTAAGCACATTGTTACTTGAGTGTAAGTACTCACACAGTGATTCATTGCACCATAAAACTGAACTCAACAGAAGAGATGATGGAAACAGTAAGAACAATGGGGACTCCCCCTCTCTAGGTACTACCACTGTGCGTGAAATATCTTCAACATATGTTGATAGAAGATCTGCTTTTGGTATTCTTTTTACTTGAATACTCCTATGAGTATTCAAGGAGTATTGAATTATTTGGTATGCAGAGCTCCTAGAACCACAGGGAAGTATGCAGGTATTATCAAACCTGGCAAATTTCCTTTCAGGGATAACAAAATTGTGATTCTACAGCTTTTCTAAGATGTTTGAGATTCTCTTTTCGACTAAGCAAAATTCTCATTACGGAATGTAGCCCAGACCAATTTATAATTGGATCTCTATTTGTTCTGACGATGATTCTAAAATAGTACTGATATGTTTAAGAAGTTGGAGATTTTTAATTTACTTTAAGAATTAGCTCAGCCGTTTAACTGGAGTTTTAATCCTGTGATATGTGTATTGGATTCATGACCCTTTATGCAGCGTTTTTAGTTATGTGATGTTTGGCAGAATGACAATAAGGTTTTTTTTCCATTTTGGTTTCAGAAGGACATGAATAGTGTGTGTACTGTAACTCCTACTCCTAACCACTTTTAGAACCAGTATCTTTTTTCTTAGACGTTGGTAGTGTTTGTCTGGGTACCTCAATAGTAGCTCGTGTAATGTTTATGTATCTTATGGCTTTCATAATGGCTAGTTGATATCAAACAACCTACTTCTGTGTTTTGAGGGGGTAGGGAAGAAAACACCAAATGACAATTTGAGAAAGGCATATTGCTTCCAGATTGTGATGTGTGTGGGAAAATACCGTCACAGTGAAAAGTTTGATGATTTACTGTAAGGAGGTGCCAATAGCTTATCAAAACTAACTTGTATGGACTAATACTGGATAAAAAATAAAAGAAAGGTAGGAATGGCAAGGACTCTGTTGCAAAGCAAAATCTGTACCATAAAGCGTGAGAAAGGGAGTTGGCAAAAAAAAAAAAAAAATCAATTGCCTGGAGGCCAAACTACATAGGCTGTCTAAGAAAGTGGAATGAATATATAAGTGGAATATGATGAGAGGAAATCAAATAGATACCAATAATGGAAAATCCAGTTTATGACTGCATGGCATTCTGCTTACAAAAGCTAAAAGAAATGTGGTGAAAAATATCATCACCTGGAGGAAAGCTTTTGAGCTTATAATAGGAAATCTGGACTTTTCCAATACAATGGATCATCTTGTGAATAGAAATTCACATGCAGATACACTTTGCCCAAATGTCTTAATTTCAGTGATGAAGAATAACCGCCCCAAATCACCCTTGTAGGAAGAAAGAAAAATCACAAGAAAAATAAATAGAAAAAGTCTTCCAGAGATTTTAGAAAATTCTTCTGACATTGAGCAATAGAGAATACTACAGGGAATCTTGTACATTTTTCTGGGGAAAGATACAGATATTCAAAATTTGTGTTTCCAGCATATAAGAAAGACGTGTTTGGTTGTCTAAGACCCATGTATCTTTCTCAGGAAACTTACTGGTAGAGTAAGAAATACATTAAAGGCAAATATTTAAGAATAGGGAGATTATAATGCAAAATGCCCACAGTGGGCAGATGCAGTGGCTCATGCCTGTAATTCTAGCACTTAGAGAGGCTGAGGCAGGTGGATCACTTGAGATCAGGAGTTTGAGATAAGCCAGGTCAACATGGTGAAACCTCATCTCCACTAAAAATACAAAACTTAGCTAAGTGTGGTGGTGGATGCCTGTAATCCTAGCTCCTTGGGAAACTGAGGCAGGAGAATCACTTGAACTGGGAAGGGGGAAGTTGCTGTGAGCCGATATCATGCTACTGCACTCCAGCTTGGGTGACAGAAGGAGACTCTGCCTCCAAAAAAATATTACCAGTTCCACACATAGAGCCAGATATTAAATAGTTTTGTAACTAGTCAAATTTATTTGTAAAAATATTAAAATATATTAAATCAGAAGGTACATGACATTTAAATAGTAAAGTAATAAAAATCATTCCGGCATAAGTAAAAGAATAAAAGCATGCAAACTATTTTCATCTAAGGGGTTGTCAAAAATTATTAAATTTTCTTGAATTAGACAATTAGAGAAAACAAAGAAAGATGTATGTTTTGGAAAATCTTAAAGAATACCAAAAGTAAATTAGAAACAGGATATGTGCTTCCAAATCACTGAAGAAAATAAAAACGAAGGAGCTGTCCTTAAGAAAATCACAAAAGAAACAGTAAAAGCTTACCAAAGTAGAAAGCACAAAATGAGATGATAGAATTAAGAACAATATATATTAAGTCACTCAGCTTAAATTAAGAAATAGAATCAACTACAGTTAACATGAAAGAAAACACTTAAAAAGATATGGAATCATGCCAGGCAAAGCTAGGAACCGGCACCCTCCCCACTGCTGCTCACAAGCAGCTCCTCTCCAACAAGGCCGCTTTCATGGAAAGTAGAATTCAGTGAAAGAAAAAATTAACAAACATGAGGAAAGTTATACTAATGAGGAAAGGTACAATTAGCAATAAAGAAATAATAAGAATAAACTTATATGTGTTAAATAAGACACCATGAAAAATAAAGCAAGAGTTCCTAGGAAGCTTGTAGATGAAGTACATATTTATAAAACTTCCCTCTTGGAATGCCCCCCACGAACAAAAAGACCCCAATACAGAGAAAGAGTTGGTCACTGGTGAAGCAAAGAAACAACTCAACTCCTATAGTGAATGGAAGAGTACGTACAGAATGCAGTAAGTTTGAGACCACATGAGAAGAGGCTAGTAAGGCAAGGTGAGCATCTCTCCTAATGCAGGGGAAGAGGGCCCTTGAAGGTGAGAGATGATGATAGCCTTACAAACAGCTTTCAAGTTGGAGAGAAAGTTCTGCATTATGGATGGCTTGGGGTTCATTTTCATTGCATAAAAGAAATCAGGGCCAGGTGTGGTGGCTCACGCCTGTAATCCCAGCATTTTGGGAGGTCAAGGCAGGCAGATCACCTGAAGTCAGGAGTTTGAGACCAGCCTGGCCAACATGGCAAAACCCCATCTCTACTAAAAATACAAATATTATCCAGATGTGGTGGTGGGTGCCTGTAGTACCAGCTACCTGGTAGGCTGAGGCAGGAGATTTGCTTGAACTTGGGAGGCAAAGGTTGCAGTGAGCTGATATCATGCCATTGCACTCCAGCCCGGGCAACAGAGCAAGACTCTTGTCTCAAAAAAAAAGAGAAAGAAAGAAAGAAAGAAAGAAAGAAAGAAAGAAAGAAAGAAAGAAAGAAAGAAAGAAAGAAAGAAGAAAGAAAGAAAAGAAAGAAAGAAAGAAAGAAAGAAAGAAAGAAAGAAAGAAAGAAAGAAAGAAAGAAAGAAAGAAAGAAAGAAAGAAAGAAAGAAAAGAAAAGAAAAGAGGCATCAGGAAGTCTTGGCTGAAGGCGTGACCACATGGCCCTTCCATTTAGGTTTTCTCTAATCAGGAGGAGTGACTGGGGATGGAGCAAAAGAGAAATGGGGAAAATGCCTTGGAAGTCGGCTTTGCATCTGCAGATGCAAGTCCAGTGAGCGGAAATCAGTTGGCATAGACCCATCCAACGTTTTATCAAGAAGTCATTTTTTCCGTTTGCTGACATTACATCAGTAGCATTACAGGTGCTTACTAGTCGACCTGCTTGCCCAAGAGCAGACAAGACCAAAATTGGAAGAGAGAATTTCCTACAATGCACACACATGCACACCCTCCGCCTGCCACAGAAGCCAGTGATAGGGGCAGAGGGTTCAGCCACCGGAATGGGAAAGGCTCCCAGATGACGTGGGTGTCCACAGCCAGGGGCTTCGTTTTGCCCCACCTGCCTTTGTGTGGAGATCCTCCAGGGTCCCCGCAATGGCAGCATCCTGCCACTAGGAAAACTCTGGAAGGAGCAGCCTGGAAGCCGCACTGCTCATCGGTTTCTCCAAAGGGAGTATGGGGAGCTATGCAGGAGGAGAATCAGAGGCAGGGATGTCCAGAGACTGCGGGCCCTGCCTGTAGGAACTGAAGTCCTTGTGGCCGGGAGTTTCTCAGCAGAGGCTGGGCTGCTGCTTGGTGGGGATTTCCTCTTCTTGAGCTTACAATTTGCAGGGACCAGGAAGAAGGGGGCAGGAGATGAACGCGGCAAAAGCACATGAGGCCCCGATTGATGTCAGGTAGCAAGCACCCCTTACTCCTCCACCCTGGGTGAAAGCACACAGGCCCAGGCCCTTTCCCACCTGTGCTGGGGCAGGAGAACAGGAGCCTGGGTGGTCCCCTCCCTGGGCCCTGGACGTCCGCTATTCAGGGTAAATTTGCAGCTGCTGAACCCTAAAGCCACGGGGCAGGGCTCCGACAGGCTTTTGAGCCTCCCTTCCCATCAGCGTGTAGGGCTGATGGGAAAGGAACTGTTTATTTTGTTTTGTTTTTATATTCCTGGGTTAGCTTTACCGCTACAGAAAGTAAGGTAAAGGCCCCGCAGTCACAGAGAGTGCCTGTGCAAAGCGTGAACATGTGCCGAGTTTAAAAGCAGACGTCGGAGTCAGCGCTGCTTCTTGGTGACCCGCGTGCCCTGGCCCGCCAGGCCTCTGAGCCTGAGACCCCTGGTGTTTCTCTTCGGTCCCACGAAAGCACGTGTGAAGGGCAGAGCTACGTTTTCTCAAGAAGTCATTTTTCCCATTTCCCAGCATCACACCATCAGCATTGCAGGGGCTACCTGCACCTCGCATTTTGATTCCGCTGCTCGCGGGAAACCTGTAGTGTTGTGGCCACTCTGTGGGTGTCTCCCCGCCACCCGTCACCTCAGACTCTCCGGCCTGGGCTCTCTGCTGACACACACCGGCATGGTGCCCTGGCTGGCATCTGCCCTGCTTGGCTGGTGCCCGCCTTGCCAGGGGCAGTGGTAATGTAAATGCCTCCCTTTCCTGGCACCAGCCCCTAGCCTCTCCCTCCCCTTTCTACAGCTGTGTCCTAGTTCTCCACTGCTGCCAGGCGCCTTTTGTGAAAGCCTTCCTCAAGGTAAATTCCTCCGAGCCCTGGGCCTGGGTTTGCCCTGCTCATGAGGCTCTTCTGAACATCCTGGTCACTCCCAAGCCAGCCTCCACCTTTCCCTTCTTGCCTCAGCTTCGGTGGCTTCCTTCCTTGGCCCTTGGCTTTGGGCCGAAGCCAGCATTCCCAGCTTGCCTCCGCCTCCCATGGACAGTTCTAAGGAGCTCCTCCGAGACCAAGTGAACTCTGCAGGAGAAAGGAAGACGCCTGACTGAGCCCTACGGCCCCAACCCACTTGGGAGGTGCAAATACACTGGCTTTTCTCCTTAGCCCTTCCTCTCACCCTTTTCCTCAGGTCCTTTGTGAGGCAGAAGGCTCCCAACCAGTATCTGTAGCACAGACTCCCCTAAACAGGGACGTGCTGCTCCTCAGTCTCTCATGTGAGGTGGGCCACAGCCTCAGCAGGCTCAGGAGGCTCAGCAGGCCCAGCCTCTCCAAGCAGAAGCCACGCAGCTTAGCCCACCTGGGGCTGGCTGTGTCTCTCCTGCCTTCCTTACCCAGGCCAAGGGCAGCAAGGCCAGTATCTCTCACCCCTTTTTCTCCCATCCTTTTCCTGCACCCCCACTTCCCACCATGAGGCCCTGACAGTCTCCACCTTGATACCTCTTGTACTGTCCCACTGCACATCAGCCCCAAATCTCATAACCTAAGTGGCCTCTGAATTTACTAAAATTATTTCTTACAACGCCTCGAGGACTCCCAGTTGCCTGTAACCATTCTTCTCAGGCTGAGCTACATGGCCCCCCAGGCCACTTTCCTGGGTTCCAGGGCACAAAAAGACTCCTGGGAGATGTGGTGTGTTATTCTGGAGCATCAATTTTACTTGAACTTAGAACTATTTTAAAATATTAAAACAAATATCAACCTATTTACAGAGTAGAAGATAAAATTGGAATCTTTACAAATATTTAAAAGAAATTATGTGCACAGGGGTTCCCTTTTGGCTATGACCTAAGGGTTTGAGATCAGGCTCCTTAAAGAGTTTGAAAGTTAAGGGAGATCCTTCTATCCAAAGAAACACAGCATTCCAGTGTGTCCTGCTCGGCCTCTCCACATGTCTGATCTTATTTCTCAGCAGCTTTCTCAAAGCCTGTGCTCTGGCCACACTTCATGCATCGCACATGCACTTGGTGTTCATGGAGTTTCCTCTGCCAAGGTTGCTCTTGCCCCCTCCCTTTCCAGGTGACACGCACACGTCCTCTTCTAGGTTCATAAACAGTTTCTTCCTCTCTGAATCCTCTATTCTTTCCTCCCCAAATGGAGTAAAATCAGTTCCTCCCTCTCATGTGCCCAGTGTCCCTCTCTCTCTTCCAGTTTCCCAACACATTCATTTTGAAAAAGTCAATGCTTTGGCTTCTGTGTCATAAGCTCTGTGGAGGAATTCTTTCCCAACTGTGCACATTCTGTGAATGGGGAAAACCATCTCCCAGCTAAGGCACCTCCCTGCCTGCACAGTCCCCCAGTGGTAACTCTATGTACAAATGTCACACCTGACTCAAGTGGCCTTGGCTCTCCCTCTCCTTCACAGTTCTGGGGTCCACATTTAGGGTTAAACCCTGAGATGATCATTTCCTGGTTGTATTCCTGGGAACTGACCCCAGAGAAACCCCAGTCAGGGCTTGCCAGGGGGACCTGCCCTTCTTGCCCTGACTATGACAAACTCAGACTTGCTGCTGGGGATCCTCTCCCCATCACCTCACTTGTTTTCACTGCGCTTTCTTATTTGGATTTGGGAAACCCCTCGACAAGACCTCTTTCATCTTCCTCTAGAAAAGAGATTTGGGAATCTGCCTCCCTTCCTAGAACCTACTTCCATCTCTAACCCACAGCAGGTGCTGACTCAACTCAAGCTGGTTGGACAGATGAAGAGATCATTGCAGGGAGCCCCAGAGAACCTCCCTCTTTCAAGTTCCTTCCCAGGAAAGGCTGCCTCTTGCGGTCATGGTGTTATCCCTCCTCGCTAGCTTGAACAAATGGAAAAAATGTTTGTACTAGTCACGGAAAGAATAATTCAAACATTTACAAAGAGCTCCAGACAGAGAAGGTAATTCCCACTTATTCCTGGCCAGTGTGACACCAGGAGTGTTATCCCACAAGACCAAGGTGACCAACTGCACATGCATACCTAATTCCCACTGAGAGACCTGCTCTTGCTTTCCAAATCCCTCAGCCAACTCCCTTGAGATCCATTCACCCATTGCCTAGATCAACCCACACCACCTCCAGCCCTGTCTCCCACACTACGTTTTCCCTTCTGTGTGGTTTCTGGGCTCAGTTTTTTGTTTCTGCTTTTTAATTTCCACGACCAGCCTCTTTCCTATGGTATTAGCATTATAGGTCTCCATGAAGTAGCTGAGTGACTTGAGAAGCAGAGCTTATGCAGATAACTGGGGAGTAATCATTGCTGTAGCTGGAGTAAATAAAACAATTAGAAAGCCATCAATAGGAAGGACTAATTCTTCCTGGGGGAAGAGGAGAACAGGGACATCATCAGCAAAGAGGTGATGTGGGAGCATTTCAAAGGTGGAAGGAAGCAGAAGGAGAAGATGAAGGCACATTCTAAAGAGAAGGGAGAGGGGGTCACAAAGGAATCAAAGCATCCCTGACCTCTCCTTCAATCAAAAAATTGTAAACAAAATACATTTATTTATATGTGTTAGTATTTTTTCTCTTTCCAGGGGTAATTTTATACCTTTACGGAAGATCATTTAAAAGCCTTTTATCTATTAGAATTAAAAAGTCTATAAGAAAAACATAAAAATAATAAGGGCAATGTTATCTCAGACAACTCAGAATAATTTAAATCAGCATCTGGAAAGCCCATCAGTGACAGATCCTTCTATGGTCCCTTTCTCTCTCTCTCTCTCTCTCTCTCTCTCTCTCTCTCTCTCTGTCTGTCTCTCTCTCTCTCTCTCTCTCTCTCTGTCTCTGTCTCTCGGGCTCACAGGGTTCCTCTCCCCCAAGAATCACGTGTGCACTTGCCAAGGACAGTGAGAGGGTCAGTGCCCGATGTCCAACCATGACTCACACGGCCCAAGACTGGTGATGACTTCTCATGGTGGCATGGCTCTGACTTGGAATTCCCCCGCAGAGGTCCTCCTGGGTGACATCATGTGCATTTGGTGCTATGAGGTGTTTCGAGCATGAGAGTGTGAACTTTCTTTATGGACAGGAAGCAAAGGAAGGAAAGTGAATTTAGGAAAACAATGGCCATCTTAAAAAATAGGTCAGACTTTAAACAAAAGTATTCCAGCCTATTTCATATTTCTACTTATTTGGAAACGAGGCTGTTGAGCTGTACCCACAGGCTCTCTCAGATGGAGCTGGGCCCTAGGAGCGCCTTTTATGCAGGGCTTTGTGGGAAAGTTTGGTGAAATGAGCCCTTGGGAGTTCTGCACCCACCTATGCCACAGGGAAGCCAGAGCAAGCTTTCTGCTTTTAAAGGGCTAGTTTGATGGAGCTCAGGGCTGGTGGGTTAATGGCATTACTCTTATTAGCTATCTCGTTTAATAACTGGGATAGTTAATTAAACCACTGGGGTGGGCCCCGGTGGGTTTTATCTCCCATCTGAGCAAACATAAGTTGTTTCTTGCTACACTGTCAGCACTAGTGAGTGGGCAGAACCATGCCTAGGTTATTTGATGCCAAATGCTCACCCCAACAGAGTGAGGATAAAGAAGAACGTGAATGGAGGTTAGGATGAGAACTAGTAAGTGTGTGGCCTGCGGTCAAAGTCTGTAATTGCCTCTCCCGTGGCTTGGCCAGGACCGTCCTGCTCGTTAGCATGTTTGGCCAACAGTTGCTCCCAATGAGGGGACTTGGGAAGATAGGAAAATAGCAGTCATGTGGTAAAAGTGTTAAGGTTTGTAGATGCAATGAATCAGTACAGGAAGAAAATAGTCAAGTTGGGAGAAGAGAAATCACTTCCCCAACATCCAAGCTTAACTGATTTGCTTTGGGTTCAGCCTTCCACTCTTGAGTCCAAATACTACATCATGTCAGAACGTTCCTGTCTTGAAATGGTAACCTAATAATCTTCCCAGCCCTCAGGGAGATGGAACATCGTTTATTCCCTTCACCTTCTGCCCTTAGAAAGCACAGTCTTTTGGAAAGTATCTTTGGTTCCCTGGATTTAAGCACCGAGGGCACGGCAGGCTTGTTGTGGTTCAGAAAGAATGCACTCTCTCCATGGGCCTGTTCAGCCCCCACTCCAGGAATATGCCACTTGGCTTCAAAATATTAATGTTGGTGAGTTAAACTGGACCCTTAACCTCCTTTCCAAGTCATAATGGGTATGCAAACAGAGGGGTGGTCCTACGCGAGCTGGAAATAATGTTCTTGGCTGCCGCTTCCTTCTCTTTCTATTTTAGTCCTGAGGGACATGGCTTTTTGCTTCTTTGAGACTTAGGAGTCTTGAGGTTTTATTGCAAAAAAAAAGAAAGAAAAGAAAGAATTCAGTGTGGTTTTAGAAGGCAAGTCACTCTGAGTAATTTAAACCCTCATTTATCCAAACACAGAGGCTGAGGACCTCTTAGCAAACTGGGTCCCATGTTATAAAGCTTTAGGCAAAGATTTGTTATCTGTCCTGTGCTCTGCCCGCAATCTTACCTAGCAGGTCCAATTGTCATTTTTTCAAGCCATCTTGGTCCTGCTGGTTTCTCTTCATAAGTGTGCATTTTGTGCAGGTATGTGTAGATGTCTATGCAAATGAGCATGTGCTGTACAGGAGGTCATGTTAGAGAGAGCAGAGGCTGCGGCTGTTTACCAAGCCCTGCAGCCAGTGAGGTTCAGGGATAATTAAGAGAAATCTCCCTTGGCAGAAATGTGCCTGCTTAGGTCTGCTTCTCATTCCGGACAATTGGAAAAGGCAATCACTCAAATTTTATTGATGCCAACGAGTTTTTCACAGTCATCAATATGGGTTACAAAAATGAAGTTGTTGACATCTTATTCTGGGGGTTTTTCTTTCAAATAATTGTGAGCCCTCAAGCATCATATATTCTGAAATAAGGCAGTTCCACTCCAGAACTTAGCATTTTCAATGCAATGCATGCAACTGATCTTACAAACATTCTGCCAAATCCCTGATCAGTCATATCCATCTGTATCTTTTAAGCCCATTCAGAGTTCTCCCTCTGCTGTAAGACACAGGAAGAGTAAAATCTGAGAATAAGGTCAGCGTAAAATCTGACCTTGATTTTACTCCAAGACGTGTGAGATAAGGTTTAAATTATACATGACTGCTTTTAGCTATTTCTTAACATGATGTACATATTTTGGATACGAACTCCCAGGATGTTGTAGAGTCCGGCCTGCTCCCTCAAGCTCCCTGTTAGTTAGGTCTTCTGAACGGCTTTGTTTTCACTCTTGGACCATCCTGGGCTGGGGCTCTCGTTGGGAGCTCAGTTCAGCAGCTGTGAGCCCCAATGGTCAGCTCCCTAGGTCTTACGAACTCGTTTGAAATCTGCTAGGTTTCCCAGCTTCCATGGACTGGAAGAGGACACCTCTCCTCTCCATTTGTAGAGTGACAGCAGCCAGGACTTAGCTCTTGACAGCAGACCCCTGTCCCTGTCATGGAGGGCCAAGCTCTGTGCTCACTTGATCATGACGAGGCATGAGGCCGGCTCAGCCAGTCCAGGGCTGCCTTCTGTGAGCTCAGAGCAGACGATCTCAGCAGGGCCTTGGTGCCTGCGCCTTGTGGATGATCTCATGATGGAGGTGCTATTTCCCTCAGGCCAGCTCCTCGAGGGCTCAGACCTGAAACCAGGTGCACAGGAAGCTGAGTCACGAGGGGCCAACACAGTTGCTCTCAGCCCAGGGGAACGGAGGGGAGCTCATTACAGCTGGCAGAAGTCCTCACCATAAAAGCATAGATATTTACTAGCCCAGGAAGGAAATGGAGGGAGCCATACAATAGTATGACCGTGGAACAACTCTATGAAAGTCACAGTTTGAGCCATCTTTTGTTTAAGATTAAAGAGCTAAGTGGAATAATGGGATAAATTGAAGGTATTTGACAGGCCACCAGGATGATCTCATTTGCTTTCTATCATTTCTAAAACTGGAGCCAATTTTAGAAACTGAAGCCACCCCTTGCCAAATTACTCTCCTCTATTCTAGTGGGTAAATACTATTCTAGGCTGCCCATAACAGTCTCCACTGAAATCCATGTGCACATTATGTGCACATCTGTAGTTCCTTTCTGTGGAGGAGGAGCCGAAGGTTAAATAAGTTCCCCAATGCCACAAAAGAGTTTAACAAGACCTGAACATTTTTCTCAAACCCCCTCCTCTATCATCCATCTGAAAATGTGCTTCTCTCTCCAGATATGTGCAATGCTGTAATCAGTTGCCATGGAGACCACACTCTGGCCCCGTACCCTCAACGCCGTGGTTAAATAAGTGGTAACGTCAGACCTCTCAAAGCATCTCAGTGGCCCAATCCAGATACCAGAGCTTCAGCCAGCACAGGTCTGGCCAGTGTGGGCTCAGTGTTGGGAGCTCGTGGGAGCTTGGGTGGTCTAGTGCATCCCTGGCCAATGTTTAAATGCTGACTTCATGCGTGGGGCTGCCTTGTTGGGTTGTGATAAAGACACTATTCCTGTGAACTGCTGATAAGAAAGAACATTGTAAAAGAAACCATTTGTAACTGACTATGGCAAACTCTTCTCTGCCATACATCTGGATTCATGAAGTGCAACATGACCCCACAGAGCTTTAATGTGTTCAGGAGCTGGTTTTTCTTTATTTTCCTCTTGTCTGTCTAATGAGTGATTCCCTGCACGCCCATGTCTGCTGATGCCCAATGCATACATAGCTAGAAGTATAAATGAGTGTGTTGACCACTGAAGGTCAAAAAATATTTTTTTTGCATGATGTTCCTGTAAATGATGGGACTGTGGGTTTGAGCCTGCTGCAAACTTTAGGTCTTCTGTCAGTGGCCTGTTGCAAAAGCTCTGCCCAGATGGGTAGCTCCATATGGCACCATATTGACCAGTTACACTGTCTTTTTTCTGGATTTTGAAAATGAGACACACAGGGATGCCGACATTGGGCCGGGAGAGCCAGATGACTCACAGGGAGAGTCTGTGAGCAGACACCTTCAGACAGCAGGGCCTGTGCGGGCTTAGGGGCATTTGATTGGCAGCAACCGAAGGGAGATGCAGAGAAGAGAAAAGTCAGATCTCCATGTGGGGTGCAGGGTGGGGTGCAGGGCAGAGTGCAGGGCACACTTGCCCAGGATGGGGTGAAAGATGCCTCTCTGCAGCTGGCCTGAATTTTAGATATTTTTCATTGGTGGATGCTTTCCCCTTTCCTCTTGACTTCTCTCTTAGGATGAAACCCAAAGCTGTCCTTGCTTTTCCTGCCAGACAGATTTCCTTAAGTGAGCCATGTGTTGGTCATGAAATCCTGAATCCATGAAAGGAGCTGTTCTTTTATAGCTCCTTTCTCCTTCTTCAAGAAATCTAGAAATCTTTATTCTTCTCAATTATTCGAAACCCTACCAAATTTTCAGTCCATACCCTAGATTTGTACCCCTCCCTCCTCATAGACACTCATTAAGGACCAGGGACATAGTGGTTTAGCTTTTCCAGGAAGCTGAGGGTTCCTGGCAGAGCTGGGAACTTGTCCTGAGTCTTATTCCTCTGAATCATCCCTGCTGTGCTACTCCTGGACTGAAATGATCCCACAGCGGCCCCACCCCCTCTTCAGAGCTCGACCTGCTCAGTGGTATGACTGTGGAATGGAGAGCCACGTCCATTTCTCTTGCTGTCAAGATGTAACGCCTACTGAACCTGCACGTTCCCCATTACCTGGACACCCCAGCGCCCAGTGACTTCTCCCACACAGCTCCTGCCTCCCACCAGGTGCCTCTTCATGTCTTCCTACATCAGCATCTGGCCGCTGCCCACTCAGAATGTGGTCTCTCTCTGCCTCTTGAGCCCTGCCTGTCCTCAGCAGCCAGGCTGTGTCCTGGGGCTGTTGCACTCTGGCTGCCCTCACAGTGACTGCCCAGGTAGGGTTTAGTGGCAGACCCAGAGAACAAGAATGGCAAACAGAAATGTATCCTTGGTGTCCTGTGTGCTGTCTGTCTCCCTTGTTCTGGCCCATGCTCTCCCTGGGGCCAGGAAAGCACTGCTATGGTCATCACTCTGTCCAGTGCTGGACGAAGTGCCTTGTAGGCCAGGTCTCAGGTGTCTCTGCTGACCCAGCCACCACTGACCAACCACCCACAGGAGTGGCCAATTGTGCCTGCCGAGAAACGTGCACACATTATTTCATGAGCCCCCTTAAAAATCCTCGGAAGAAAACACTGTTTCTATTCCCATTTTACAGATGAGGAAACAGGCTCAGAGCAACTGAGGAAGTGGCTCCTCAGCCTGGCTAGTCAGCAGAATCACCCTGAAGCTTTTGAAATACAGATTTCTGAGCTGCTTTCCAGATGTCCTGAATCAACATTTCTGGAGTTAAAATATCTGTCATTTCCAAGAGTTGACCAGGGGCTCCTCATGATTAGTGGAGTTTGGGGCTAAATTAATTATTCAGGTTCCAAAGATAGTAGGAGAGAGGTCATGATTTACACCTGGGAGTAGCTGGCTCTAGGACCTCTGTCCTCCTGCTACAGAGACGGGGGATGGCAGCCTCTCTGCCTGTCCTTGGAGAAGTGGAGCCTCAGGGATCGTCTGGCCACAGAGTGAACAGCTGCAAGGCAGACATTGGAGGTCATATCCTTGACCCTGGTCTGTGGCATATTCCATTCCCTGGCTGCCTTGATGCATTTATATCCCAGGAACATGGGCCACATTGGCTGCTCTGGAAGCCAGAATTTGATCAATGACTAGAATGTAATATTTCAGGAATGAGTTTTAGAGGCTGGTTACTTTCAAATGAGGTAACAGGTCTGGAATGTGGTACAAGTGAGAAAAAGTGTATGCAAAGCACCTACTTTTTGGCCTGGGAGTGGCCCTGCCCACCTTCCCTTCTCAGAGTTCCCTGGGCATCGGCTGGGGACTGGGGTTCACAGGTGAAAAGATCACCCTAGCTTCTCTGCAGGAGTGAATGGCCCAGCTACTCTCTGGCATACTGTAGCGGGCAGCCAGAATGGCCTGCGGGAGGAGACAGGCAGTGCAGGGGATGGCATCTGAGCCTGCTGACTGGGAGCAACCAGAAGATGCCAGTCTTGCAAAAATCTCATGGGTAGGCGTGGGGAGTAGTGGTGCAGAAAATCTCCTGAAGACATGTGGGCCTGCTGCTTCCTGCACTGGAAAAAGCGTTTCACTGGGGCAAAGGGTAATGAAGAAGTGTTGAATAAGATATAAAGGTCACTTGTACCTACTTTTGGAGATTTTTTTTTACTGCTTGAGTGATCATAAACATTCTTAATTGTTTGTATTTTTCACTTTGGTGTTTGTTTTTGCTTCTGCCTGCCTGGCATCCACCTCATCTTCTGGTAAGGGTTCCCCAGTTTTGTGCTGGAGGCCCTTTTTCTATAGGGTAGCTTTCTAGTGGGGCTGTCAACCAAGTTGTCCTAACTTGCTCCCATCTTTGCTGACCAGTGAGTGAGGATTTGACCCAAGCCAGGTCGATCCACTGTTCTCTCCTTGGAATTTTTGTCTGAGAGGAGAAACTGGAAGTGCAATTGCCCTGGGCTTCCATTCGCCCCAGTGACTGCACCCCGAAGGCACAGGCCATCATCAATTCAGTTTCTCCATATCCCTGAACTATCCTGAGTCCTGTCCATTTGGAAGTCTTGTCTTTCTATTTCTATTATTTGAATCTCTCATAGCCTTCCAATTCAAAACTTTTTGCTTTCATGAGCCATGGTTGTTTTCAGTTGCTAGTCACCAAAGCAGAAACAAAAGCAAAAACAACCGAGAGATCTGCAGGGCTAGAGGATACGCTCCTAAATCTGAGAATGTTGTGGTGCAGTGGAGGAGCTAACCCCTGGAGAACTGCCTGTTGTTCGTACTATGCTTTGGGAAATAATCCCAAAATAATCCTGGCTCTTCTTCCTTTCCAGTTGGATTTGTTTTCTTCCAGATTTTGGTTTTTGCCAGATGTCTCTCTTCTGAGATGACCCCTAGCTTTGGGTTTTCCAATGGTCCCTGGGAAGGCACTGGCTTCTGTGCTCTGTGCTCTCTCTCCTTCTCAGTCCCTCCCTGCAGGCAGTGATGCCCTTCTGCTGACTGCAGCCTGGCCCAGGCTCAAGCTCAGCATACCTGGAGACAACATGATTGATTGCCTGTGGAGAAAATCTGATGGAACCTACAAAAAAGCTACTGGAACTAACAAGTGCATTTAGCAAGGTTGCAAAACACAAAATGAAATACAAAAATCAATTTTATTTTAATATACTACAGCAACAACACCCCAAAACCTAATATTAGAAACCGTATTAATTATAATCGCACAAAATATTAAATACTTAGAGATAAATCTGATAAAACATGTGAAAGACCTCTGCTTGTACCAACAACAAAATATGCTGTTGAGAAAAATTAGATTAAACCTAAATAAATTGAGAGTGATATGTTGTTCGTGAGTTAGAAGATGCAACATTATTACGATGTAATTCTCCCTAAATCAATAGAGTCAATAGGATCCCAATAAAAGTGTCAGGTTTTTTTTTAAGAAAAAAAATGTAAGTTAACTCTAAAATTCAAAACACCTAGAATAAAATTTAAAAGACCTAGACTAGCCAAAACAACTGAAAAAAAAAAGATTAAAGTTGGAAGACCAACGATGCCTGATTTAAGGACTTACTATAAAGCTACAGTAATCAAGATAGTGTAGTATTGGCATTAAGATAGATGACAAGATCAATGGAACAAAATAAAGAGTCAAGAAACAGGCACACTTATATGGGATACTGATTTTCAAGAAAAGTGCAGATGCGGGAGGGAGACAAAGCAGCGGCCATCGGCTTCGGGCCTCTGGAATCCAGCGCATGCCCTACTCGCCGAAGAAATGACTGCTGTTCAGGCAGGCAACATAAACGTCAAGTGGGACCCCAAAAGTCTAGAGATCAGGACTCTGGCAGTTGAGAGACTGTTGGAGCCCCTTGTTACACAGGTTACAACCCTGGTAAACACCAATAGTAAGGGGCCCTCTGGTAAGAAGACAGGTCGTTCCAAGAAGGCCCATGTTTTGGCTG
This sequence comes from Saguinus oedipus, assembly GCA_031835075.1. Taxonomy (NCBI): domain Eukaryota; kingdom Metazoa; phylum Chordata; class Mammalia; order Primates; family Cebidae; genus Saguinus; species Saguinus oedipus. The sequence goes on along the minus strand of CM063179.1, from coordinate 47,622,574 downwards.
CATCTGTTGAACAAGCAACTGAGAATTTCTTGGACAAGGGGGATAAAATCGCGAAGGAGAACCAGTTTCTCAAGGAGGAGCTTGTGGCTGCTGTAGAAGATGTTTGAAAAGAAGGTGATTTGATGAAGACTGCTGCGGGAGAGTTCGAAGATGATCCCTGCTCTTCTGTGAAGCGAGGCAACATGGTTCGGGCAGCTCGAGCTTTGCTCTGTGCTGTTACCCAGGTGCTGATTTTGGCTGACATGGCAGAAGTCTACAAATTACTTGTTCAGCTCAAAGTTGTGGAAGGTGGTATCTTGAAGTTGAGGAATGCTGGCAATGAACAAGACTTAGGAATATAGTATAAAGCCCTAAAACCTGAAGTGGATAAGCTGAACATTATGGCAGCCAAAAGACAACAGGAACTGAAAGATGTTGGCCATCGTGATCAGAAGGCTGCGGCTAGAGGAATCCTGCAGAAGAACGTTCCGATCCTCTGTACCGCATCCCAGGCATGCCTACAGCACCCTGATGTCACAGTCTATGAGGCCAACAGGGACCTGATATACAAGCAGCTGCAACAGGCGGTCACAGGCATTTCCAATGCAGCTCAGGCCACTGCCTCAGATGATGCCTCACGGCACAAGAGGGGAGGAGGAGGAGAACTGGCATATGCACTCAATAACTTTGAAAAACAAATCATTGTACTCCCCTTGAGCTTCAGTGAGGAGCGCTTTAGGTCTTCCCTGGAGGAGCGCCTAGAAAGCATTATTAGTGGGGCTGCCTTGATGGCCGACTCATCCTGCACTCGTGATGATCGTCCTGAGTGAATTGTGGCAGAATGTAACGCTGTTCACCAGGCCCTGCAGGACCTGCTTTCAGAGTACATGGACAATGCTGGACATAAAGAAAGAAGGGATGCACTCAGTTCTGCAATAGATAAAATGACCAAGAAGACCAGGGACTTGCATAGACAGCTCCGCAAAGCTGTCATGGACCATGTTTCAGATTCTTTTCTGGAAACCAATGTTCCACTTTTGGTATTGATTAAAGCTGCAAAGAAGGGAAACGAGAAAGAGGTTAAGAAATATACCCAAGTTTTTGGTGGACATGCCAACAAATTGATCGAGGTTGCCAACTTGGCCTGTTCCATCTCAAATAATGAAGAAGGTGTAAAGCTTGATCGAATGTCTGCAAGCCAGTTAGAAGCCCTCGGTCCTCAGGTTATCAATGCTGCATTGGCTTTAGCAGCAAAACCACAGAGTAAACTGGCCCAAGAGAACACGGATCTTTTTAAAGAACAATGGGAAAAACAAGTCCGTGTTCTCACAGATGCTGTCAATGACATTACTTCCATTGATGACTTCTTGGCTGTCTCAGAGAATCACATTTTGGAAGATGTGAACAAATGTGTAATTGCTCTCCAAGAGAAAGATATGGATGGCCTGGACATCACAGCTGGTGCAATTCAAGGCCGGGCAGCCTGGGTCATTCACGTAGTCACCTCAGAGATGGACAACTATGAGCCAGGAGTCTACACAGAGAAGGTTCTGGAAGTCACTAAGCTGCTCTCTAACATAGTCATGCCATGTTTTGCTGAGCGAGAAGCGGCCGTGGAAGCCCTCAGCTAGGACCCTGCCCAGCCCATGAATGAGAATGAGTTTATCGATGCCTCCCGCCTGGTATATGATGGCATCTGGGACATAAGAAAAGCAGTGCTGATGATAAGGACCCCTGAGGAGTTGGATGACTCCGGCTTTGAGACAAAAAATTTCAATGTCAGAAGTAGGACGAGCATTCAGACAGAAGATGATCAGCTGATAGCTGGCCAGAGTGCCTGGGCGATCATGGATCAGCTTCCCCAGGAGTAGGAAGTGAAGACTGCAGAACAGGTGGCCAGCTTCCAGGAAGAAAAGAGCAAGCTGGATGCCAAAGCGTCCAAATGGGACGACAGTGGCAATGACATCATTGTGCTGGCCAAGTAGATGTGCATGATTATGATGGAGATGACTGACTTTACCCGAGGTAAAGGACCACTCAGAAATACATCAGATGTCATCAGTGCTGCCAAGAAAATTGCTGAGACAGGATCCAGGATGGAGAAGTTTGGCCACACCATCGCAGACCACTGCCCCAACTTGGCCTGCAAGCAGGACCTGCTGGCCTACGTGCAACGCATTGCCCTCTACTGCCACCAGCTCAATATCTGCTGCAAGGTTGAGGCCGAGGTACAGAATCTCAGTGGGGAGCTCGTTGTCTCCGGGTCCCTGGGGTGGACAGCGCCATGTCCCTGATCCAGGCAGCCAAGAACTTGATGAATGCTGTGGTCCAGACAGTGAAGCCACCTTACGACGCCTCTACCAAATACCAAAAGTCTCAGGGTATGGCTTCCCTCAACCTTCCTGCTGGGTCATAGAAGATGAAGGCACCAGAGAAAAAGCCCTTGGTGAAGAGAGAGAAACAGGATGAGACACAGACCAAGATTAAACAGGCATCTCAGAAGAAGCACATGAACCTGGTGCAGGCCCTCAGTGAATTCAAAGCCATGGACAGCATCTAGGTCTGCCCAGGTCAGCTGCCCCCACCCCTTGGGGCTCCTGAAGATCAGTCACTGTTCATCACTCACATGAATTTGATAAATACAACACTGATGTTAGATTCCACGGGGAAATGGGCAGACTGTGAACCAGTCCAGGTGGTGAATTTTCCAAGGACATACTTGTATTTAAGTTGATTAAAAATGCTTTTAGAATGCATTATAGAATGCATTTAGCTATATTTTTTATATGCTTAAATAAAAGTAAAAATTCTATAACCAAAGAGAATCCCACATAAAGTTGTTAGTAATGCTCTGACCAAGCCCAGATGCCCATTCTCTTAGTGGTGGCGGCGTTAGGGTTTGAGAAGGGAATTTGGCTCAACCTCAGTTAAGAAGGTGCAGTCCAGACAGCCTGACTGCTTTTAAATGACCAAAGACGACCTTCAGTAAGCAACCTGGCCATCTTAGGAAGCAGTCTGTGGAGAAGGAATCTTCTCAGAAAGGTCTTTAGAGGGACAAACTCAGTAAAACTTAATGTATCATGAAGAAAACTGATTACTCTCTTTATGATATGAAATGAGAATTTTAATGCATGGTTACAATTACTAATGTACACTGCTGCAGGACATTAATAAAGTCGAGTTTTTGCAGGCTAGAGTGTCGTGATGCCATAATCAGAACACACCCTCCCCTTTCTTCCAGCTTCAAATGCAAATTCATCATCGGGCTCACTTCTAATAATTGGAATGTTTGCCGCCTTGGGCTTGCAGCAGAAAACCCTGACAAAATAGTGTTTGCTTAGGCAATAATTTAGACTTTACCTTATTTGTGATAACTATAGTGATTACTATAACTACAAGGCATAATTTACTATCTTATTTAAATTTATGAATTTGAATGTTTTTTATACTAACTTTTCCCAGTAAGGACCACTGTGAAACCATGAAAAAAAAAAATAAAGTGCAGAAGCACTTCAGTGGAGAAAGGATAAGTTTTTTCAACAAAAGACTGTAACAATGAACATATCCATGCAAAATAAAATGAAATTTTAATTTATATATCATATCATATACAAAAGCTTAACTCAAATGAATCAAAGACTTAAATGTGAAATCAGAAGTTATAAATCTTCTAGTAGAAAATGGAAATGAAAATCTTCATGATCTTGAGTGAGTACAAGATTTTTTCAAGGTACTATACCAAAAGTTCAATCCATAAAGTAAAAATAAAATGGGCACATTGAACTGTATTAAATTACAACTTCTGCTCTTCATTGTTGATGGAATGAAGACAGACCACAATCTGGGAGAAAATATTTGCAAATAAAATATCTGAAAAAAGACTTATATCCTAAATATGTAAAGAGCTCTCAAAATGCAATACTAAGGAAAAACAACTAAATGTGCAAAAGATGTAAACAGACATCTCACCACAAAAGGCATAAAGATGCAAATAAACACATGGAATTATGCTTAACTTTTTAGGAAAATGTAAAAGAAACCCACAAAGAGATACCACTGCACAGCTATTTGAGCGACTAAAATGAAAAAGACAACATAACAAGTGTTGGCAGGAGTGTGGAGAAACTGGAACTCTTCTACACATTGGAAAATGATTTGGTAGGCTCCTGAAAAAGTTAAATGTATGCCTGTAACATAATTTATCCATTCCACTCCTGTATATTTATTTAGGGTAAGTGAAAGCATATATTCGTACAAAGCATATATTCACACATCAATGTTCACAGTAGCTTTGTTTGCAGTAGCCCAAACTGGAAACAATCTAAATGCCCATCAGTAGATTAATGGATAAGCAATCTGTGGTATGTACATACAATGGATTATGACTTGGCAACAAGAATGAACTATACTGAGTGAAATAAGCCAGACAAAAAAAAGAGCACACATTGACTTACATTCAGCATCTCCTATCAATCAATGTGCCATGTTCCCCTGTGACAAATCTCTTGTGAACAGTGATACAGTCAAAGTAAATTTTCAGTTCCTGGACTCAATTACATTTCTTTGGTGCCTCTGAGAAATTCTGTTGAAATATTTATCTTCACTATTTATTTCCCAAATTCCCAAGACAACTCTCTCCACAGGAGTCCCTAGAATATTTTATTAACAAAATTAAACAGAGGATTGTCCAGGAAACATGCTTGGCTGTATTTCACATGTTGCTAAATGGATGAACTGCATCTTCTAGAGCTATTATCAGCATCCAGCTTCTGGAGATGGCTAAGTTGGCACATGCTGTTGTCAATTTGAACAGCAAGCTCAAGGACCCTGCTTCCCCTGTCTGCCAATGGAGGCTTCAGTTCTTTACATTATCTGTCACTTATCAGATCCAGTCTTGGCTATAAGAAGATTGAGGCTTCCTTAAGGTCAGACAGAGCTCCTCCCCAAGGTTGGCTACAGAGGGAGAATCATGACCCTGTGCCAAGATTTACCTTTGCCTTGGGGTTGCTGTGTGACTGTCCTTACTTCCTATCTTTGGAGGACTGCATGTCCTGAACAACTCACACTTAAGCGAAGAAAGATGCCCCTTCCCTAGCAGCAAAACCAAGGCAAGCCCATGCCATTTACACAAGGCTTTGCAGGATTTGGGGATAACATAAAAAAAAAGTAGAAAGGGTGGCGTAAAGTTGACTGATGTGGCTCAACTTCTTGGTGGTTGTCTCAGAGCTCTCCAGCCAGAATCCCACATTTAGTGATCAACCCTCCCACATCCAGAAAGCAGAGTAAGATATGAGAGGTCCCTTATCGGTCTGCCTTAGTGGAAAAAGGAAGTTTCGATTTCCTTTCTGATAAACTCTTTCTCCCAATTATTGATGTCAGGAATGCCCACCTACCCTATCCCCTTTAGAAGAATTCTCATGTAACCACCTGGCCTTTCAGGCCTCCCCATTAATAGCCATATTAGACGGTTATTAACACAATAGACAACATTAATACAATAGGCTCAATGTTCATTGCCTCAACACAGGCATCCGCATGCCCAGGGCCATATCACACAGGACAGAAGGGTAACAAAGTGTGGCCTGGTAGAAACAATGTCTACATAACCGATTCAGCCAGTCTCACACTTTATCATCTAGAGAGGGCAAAGGCAGTCACGTTTATACTATATCCCATAAACACTGGATTCCTTGACAATGGCACACCCCCAGCCCCCCTGCATAGTGAGTGTTCTAGCATTGCCCTGGGACTTCTCTCCATAGACGTTCCCAGGAATTTCAAAAGGGAGCACACCCTTGACTTGGTGTCAGGCCAGGGTGTTCTCACAGCTTATCTGGGGTGGGTACTAGAGACTTAGGCTTGCCCCTGGAGGTCAGACTCAGAAACTGGCTTACAGATGGTAGCATGGGAAATTCCCCCCTCTCTGGCAGCTGTAGTGACATAAATTGCTGCACAACTCTGCCTCTGAAAAAAATGCAAGGACACTTGTTTTGTCTTCTCCCCAAGGACCCTTGGGCTTCCCTATATTCCCACTGTGCAGGGGGGCCTCAGTCAATGCTGTCTGACCCTCAGGTGTGGGGACACCTTGGATTCATCATTAAGTGGGTATCTCAAGGACAATGTGCCTGAGCCCTGAAAGACTGTTGCTACTTTTTTTTTTTTTTTGCCAAAAGACATACATTTTCCCCCTCTGAGTTCACACATGCTGCCACATGTGTTGTGTCAAGATGGGATCTAATGTAAGCTGATAATAAGATGCCACCCCCAGTGACCATGAAAGGGTCCTCATGTGTAAGGTGATTTACCTCTCAGGAACTTCTTATCCCTTCTGGCAACTCAACCTTGGGTGGGGCATCCTGGTCTACCACCCATACTTTTATAGTTTCAGGCCTCAGTGGATGGGGAAATGGCTCATCTGTGTAGTTCCTGTCTCCCTGGAGACCCTCTGTCTCTTTCAAAATTCATGGTAGTACATCAATGTTGGGGAAAGAATCATTATCTAATTCCACTGGCCTCCAAGTATGTCCAGAATATTTAGTTTTGAATCAGAGACCCTTGATCAGGCTAGAGCCTCAGTCCCTCCAATGACGAAGGAGAAGGGAATCCCTAGACTCTCAATTTCTGTTTGAGTCTGTGAGAATCAAAAGTTAGGATTTCATGAGAAAAGACTGGAAGATAATTTCTCAAGTGTCTCATTTTAATTGTAAAGCTGTCTGGGACCACAGCAGTCAGCAGCCTCACTGAATGCAGGGGTGAAAGAAGAAAAATGGCAGCTGGTGCCTCCCCATGAGTAAACAAGGAAGCCTACTGGGGAGGAGTGAGTGGGGAGCTCTCCTCTTGCATCTCTGGGGTGTGTCCTCACACCAGCCCACCCTTGTTTTCTGCCTACTTGTGTCAAAGAACAATGTTTCAACAAACTGAGTTTCAAATAACTAATTAGTTTTTCTTAGTGATTCATGAATTGGGCAGCATTCCATCTAAAAAGTAGGTGCTCTAATGAACTGAGAAGAGGGGTTGAGCTTTATAGGCAGAAAAGACTGAAGAAAGCAGAAGTGGGTTATGAAAAATGGGTTTGGTGTTTCAAAGCTGCTTTCCTTATGTGGTAAAGCTGAGGGTACTTCCTTATTACGTTGGCTCAGGTTGACTGGGTTCCTTTTGCTTGGTTACTGTGAGTTTTTCAGAATCTTCATTTCTAGGTTTGGTTTGATTATGTGGCACCTAGCACAAGGGACTCCATTCTGGTTTGGTCTGGTCTGTTGGGCTGAGAGCAGGTGCCCAGTCTAAAACAATGCGCTCCCATAAACTTTATGTACCACGTATTAAGTCTGACATGATTTGATTACATTTCCCTCTTTTCCTGTGCATGTCTAACCAAATTCTAATTTATTTTAGAGACAGAACCAAAGTGGGGTAACTGAGAGTATGTGCCTCCTTTTGTGGATGAATGTCCCTGACAAGGTGGTGCTGTCTGTGAAAGGTTGGTGTGGCCACTTCGCACATTCTTGTAAGGCACATCTTAGGGCAAGGTGGGGCTGGGCCTTCACCTCCTCTGGCTTCCACCTGCTGGGAGAGTAGTGCTCGGAGAGGCTCGGATGGCAAATTGGAGGCTCGAGTAACAAAAATGTTTCCCTAATCTTGGAGACCAGTCCAGTTTTTTTTCCTCTCAGGGTACAGTTACCCATTCACACATTTCATAAATCCCACTCTGCCCAGTTTGTCTGTGTCTGTCTTAATTTGCTGCAGGGCTTAATCTCAGTCCCTTTAAATCTCTCTGGGCAACTGTCTATTGTAAGAATGAATCCTAATAAAAACAGAGATTGAGAATCTCTTATCTGAAATGCTTGGGACCAGAAGTGTTTTTGAATTTTGGATATTTTGGATTTTGAAATAGTTGCATTAGACTTACCAGTTCAGCATGCCAAGTCTAAAAATTTGAAATATGACATGTTCCAATGAACATTCCTTTTAGTCTCAGGTTGGTGCTTCAAATGTTTCTGATTTTAGAGCATTTCAGACTTTGGATTCTGGGATTTGTGATGCTCAATCTGTGTAGGGAATGAGCAGGAACAAGGACAAAATCCTTGATAAAAGCACTTGATAGTCATTAGAACTTAGAGCATTCAGGAACTACAAACAAAATCTCTCTCATATTTTTAATTAGCCAAGGGTACACTTGAATACTTCAAAATCCTTTCAAAAATAAACCTCCCCAACCCCCTCATTTAGGCAAGATTGAGAACATAATGGATTTAGGAATTTCAAAAGCAGTAACAGGTCCTCGCAGGGGACTTACAGACAGCGGGTTTTGGAAACATATGTCTTTGAAACATTTTTTCAGAGGCGTTTGAATTCCAGCTGGTGGACCGCATATGGGGTCAAGATAAGCATTCTAGCTTAAAAACAACAAAAAAGAAACTGGACTGAAACTTGCCCTGAGCTAAAGAGAAGGTCTTGCTCTTGTGGCAGCAGCAGCTGCAAACACACACCAGAGCAGAAGTAGGGATGACCAGGGACTTTCTCAGAGAAAAATGCTGGCTTTGACTAATAGGAAAACATATTTATATCTTTATACATTTTTCTGTCTTCCCCACTTCCCTCACCCACCTCCTCTCCCACCTACCAGGCTTGGCGGAACATAGCAGGTGATGCATCAGAGAAAATGGCCACTGCGGCACACTGTGTGTAGAGGATAAATGACTTTTCAAACGCTCCCTCCATGGAAAGTAGGGTGTGCTATCGGCTGAATTCTTTTCCCCCAAATTCCTATGTTGAAGCCCTAGCCCCCTAGTATAGTGTCAGAAGGTGACTATATTTGAAGATAGGGCCTGGTTGTTATGTGAAAATTAGGCCATTAGGGCTGGCCCAAATCCAATATGACTGGTGTCCTAATCAGAAAAGGAAATGAGGACACAGACTCATGCAAGGGATGGCCATGTGAGGGCACAGGGAGAAAACAGCCATCTGAACCGAGGAAAGAAGCCTCAGGAGAAACCAACCCTGCTGGCACCATGATCTTGGACTTCCAGCCTCCTGGACTTCAAGAAAATACACTTCTATCATTTAAGCTGCCCAGTCTGGGCATTTGCAAGAGCAACCCCAGTTGACTAATGTGGGGCCCCTCTCTGCCTAACCCTGGAGTCACAAGAAAACTTCAACCCAGGAAGGCCACAGAGGGCTCCCTCATCAGGACCTCCTCAGGAAGTTCTCTGCTGACAGTGGATATCTGGGAAGAACAAGGAACAAACTGCCTTTGTAGGGACAGAGGTCTCAGGAATGCTTAGTTTAGGGGACTGGCCAGAGTCTTAAGCCTGGAAACAGACGGAGGTTGATTAACATTTGGCATGTGGGTCCCTCAAAGGGAAAACCTTTCATGTGCACAAGAGGCGGCTCTTGGAAGAGAGAAGTGAGAGCCTTGAATTCCTCTTCCAGACAGACCCGTCACTAAATCCCACAACCAGGTTCTCAGGTTCTCAACATAGAAATTCTAGATTACTTCTAGGCCAATGCTTCTCCAACTTCACTGTGATGCAAATCATGGAATCACATAGGAATTTTTTTAAATTGTAGATTCTGATCTAGAAGGTCTGAGTGGGGTCCATGAACTTACATTTCCAATTAGCCCCCAGAGACACTGGTGCTGCTGGGGGCCACCCTTGGAGAGCTGTGCAGAGTCTCCATGCACATTCTGACCTGTGTCTGGGTCCAATGCGGCAGTGGCCCACATCCACCCTTGCTCCATGGCACTCACAATTCCTGCTTCTGACACTGGGCATCAGGGACAGATGAATAAGACAGTGAGACACAGGGGCGAGAGGGAAAAGGGTACATACAGAGCCAGATGGGTCAGAGCTAGACCCTGAAGGGCACAGAACTAACTCAGCAACCTTAGATGAGGGTTCTAACCACTTAGACACTTAGTTTTGCTTTCTGTAAAATGGGCACTCTATGTTTCATAAGGTAGACCTAAAAGAATTTGACACTTAGCTTACCTCAGACAAAAAAGAAAACAGTGAGCTCTCCAAGGGTCAAATGAGGAGGCTGACAGACAGAGAGACCTTTGGGGCAGAGTCTGGGGTCTTGCCCCTGTGAGGATGAGGATGGGGCACTGGACCACAGTAAAGGAGGAGTAGAAACAGGATGGTGCATAAAGTCTAGAGCTTCATAGAGCTGTTCCTTACTCTAAATAGAAACTCAAAAACTCAAGAATTCTGTAAGAAACTTTACTGTTTGGGGCAGAGGGAATAGAAAGTCATCCTTGAAAAATTGAAATGCCAGGTTGCACACACACAGATGTGCAATCCAAATTTGTACAACCAGTCTGGTGTGGGAATTCCAGTGGAGAAATTAAAATAACTGTTCAAGACCATTAAAGTCTTGTATTTTTAGCAGAAGAAAATGTGACATTATTGCTGTAGGGAAACTTCACAGCCCAGAGGTCATGGGGCTCCCACAGAAAAAACAACGTCCTTAAAGATGAGCTGACAATCAGAATTATAAACCCACCGCCAAGAAAATGAACCGCCATGAGGGAGAGTCAACAAACGCAATAAATGGAATCAGCACCTTCAAAACTGCAAAGCATGCATTCTTCTGAAAAGAACAAAGAAATAAAAAGATTTCAAAGTATGAAAGACACAAGAGAATAAATAGAAACCATACTCAAAGCATTAATCAGTGTGGAAAAGAGGACCACAGAAGTTCTTTAGGCGAAAAGCATAGTCATTGAAAAATAACTCAGTGGCAGAGTAAAACACAGATGAAGCATGGCTGAAGGACTGGTCAACAGGAAGATGGTTCTGAGGACCTGAAGGAGAACAGGCTCAGAAAGAAAAAGACACAGCAGCTGAGAGGCATGGAGGGGATGGAGGTTGGGTCCTTGAAACAGGAATTCTGGGAGAGAACAAAGTAAAAGGAAGACCAGCAATATTTAAAGAGATAAAGCCTGAGAATCTTCAGATTTAAAGAAAATACACATTTTCATTTTAGGGAAGCATGATAGTTCTAGAGAAGAATGAATAAAAATAGAACTGCTCTAGATGTATTAACACCAGAGAACTTTAGAGAAAGAGACACTCTTTCTTACAAATGCAATTATGTTTACAGATTTTTCACAGCAGTTGATGTCAAAATTAAGGAATAATCACCTTTTCAGAAAAGCAGGGAAGAAAGTTTCTCCGATATAAGCCCACTAAGCCGTAACTACTAAAAGATGGGTTGCAGTTAGATGAAAAAAATTTTTTTTTTTGAGACGGAGTTTCGCTCTTGTTACCCAGGCTGGAGTGCAATGGTGCGATCTCGGCTCACTGCAACCTCCGCCTCCTGGGTTCAGGCAATTCTCCTGCCTCAGCCTCCTGAGTAGCTGGGATTACAGGCACGCGCCACCATGCCCAGCTAATTTTTTGTATTAGATGGAAATTTAACCTGAGGTAGGAGTCAGTTGCCAGCAACAATGGTGACCCAAAAAAGGACAAATACGTTAGGAAATAAAAAGGGGCAGTGTCTGGGGGCAGAAAGGAAATTTGGGGAAGGTTTAAAATAGGTGCAGCTAAGATACTAATAAGCAATAGCATGATAGGTAGAAGGGTAGAAATCAGAAGTGATGTGCATCAGTATCTTTGTATTGTTCAGTGTGAAAGTAAAAGAATAATTCATTTTATATTTGTTTATTTAAGTACATAAATTAGAAATTTGAAGGTAACTAAAAAATGAAAATAGAGTATAAACTTTAAAATCATTAGAGGAATAAATGAATTAAAGGAACCTAACCAGTTCTACATGAAACAGAAAAAAGAAAAATAGAAATAATGAACAAAAACATGGTACAGAGAAAACACCAAATAATATGGTAAAAATAAGCACAAATGTGGGTGATTGCAACGTAAACACTAAATTTGAATTATAAATTAAAGGATTTTTACATTTGATTATAACAAATAAATAATACAAAACAAAACCCAGCTGGTGTTTAAGGGAAAGCATTTTAGAGATTAAGCAATTTCTTACATACTAATAAAATATGTATTTTCAGTAGGATTTTCAGCCTAAATGTCACTAACAACATAGTATCTGACTATAAGCCAGGACTTTTAGAATTACAATTAGAAATAATTAAGATATGGTCACAGTTGGGGAAAAATAACGAATCAGCCAGAAGTTGTACTAAGGTTGGGTAAGATCAGAAAAATGTATTAATGAGCTTAATCTAATGGATATTATGTGAATTCCGTACCCAACAATGGAAAAACATGTTGTTTTTTAAATATTGTGAACTTTTTTTTTTTTTCAGTTTTGAAGATTTAGTTTTAAATGCCATCACATATAAATGTCATTAATTCCAGTAAAAGCAGTGATGGTGCAGCCTGACCTAAAAGTAAAGTCTCTCCACTTAGCAGGGGGAGGGGAAAGGCACAGTGTATGTGACAGAATGTTGGAATGAGACAAGTATGTGAGGTAAGATGAGAATTACACAGCCCATCAGCGATTTCTGGGATTAGTTCCTAGCCTCATGTTAATTAGCTCTGTGACTCTGGGAAAACTTACTTAGACTCTTTGAGTCTCAGTTTCCTCATCTGTGTAATGGGTCTAATAGCAGCATCTATATCCTAGGGCTGTTGTGAGAATAAAATAAGACACTACATTTTTAGTGCCCAACACCATGTCTATCTCCTCATAAGAGTGCAATAAGTTAGCTGTTCTCATTTTCATTATTTTAATGTTCTCCCTCCTATGTCAAATTATTTGAATATATTACTATATTCTTTTTTTTTTTTTTTTTTTTTTTGAGATGGAGTTTCGCTGTTGTTACCCAGACTGGAGTGCAATGGCAGGATCTCCGCCTCCTGTGTTCAAGCAATTCTCCTGCCTCAGCCTCCTGAGTAGCTGGGACTACAGGCATGCACCACCATGCCCAGCTAATTTTTGTATTTTTAGTAGAGACGGGGTTTCACCTCATTGATCAGGATGGTCTCGATCTCTTGACCTCATGATCCACCCAACCCGGCCTCCCAAAGTGCTGGGATTATAGGCATGAGCCACCACGCCCGGCCTTGAATATATTACTATATTCTAAAGTAACTGTCTTCTATCTGTCTGTCTTCTTCCAAGAATTTATTCTATCATCTGTCTTCTTTCAAGAATCTGAACTCTGAGTTAAATATTTGTGTTTTAAACATCTTTTGTGTTAAGATGTCTTTGCAATGTGTTTTATTATAAAATGAGGGGGCTATCCAAAGGACTATAAATCATTCTACTATAAGGACACATGCACACGAATGTTCATTGCAGCACTGTTTACAATAGCAAAGAACTGGAACCAACCCAAATGCCCAACGATGATAGACTGGACTGGGAAAATATGGCACATATACACCATGGAATATTATGCAGCAATCAAAAATGATGAGTTTGTGTCCTTTGTAAGGACATGGATGAATATGGAGAACATCATTCTCAGCAAACTGACACAAGAACAGAAAAAGAAATACCGCATATTCTCACTCATAGGTGGGTGAGAAAAATGAGAACACATGGACACAGAGAGGCGGTCTACTACACACTGGAGTCTATTGGGGGGAATGGGAGAGGGACAGTGGGGGGGGCTGGGGAGGGATAGCCTGGGGATGAATGCCAAGTGTGGGTGAAGGGGAGGAAGGCAGCAAAACACACTGCCATGTGTGTACCTATGCAACTATCTTGCACGTTCTGCACATGTACCCCAAAACCTATAATGCAATAAAAATTAAAAAAAAAATGATGGGGCTATTACTGACACATGAGAAGTGAGGAGGCCCAGAAAAATAGATGAAGCTATTTTGAAGAAACTACATTAGTAAAACAATGAAGCAAAATATTTCAAAAATACATAATAAGGACTCCACATATTACTGAGCAGATGTTGAAATTTGCAGAGGCAAATAGTAACCATGTGGCTATTCTCATCCCAATGCAGTGAGGAACTCAAGAGTCTGGGGACATTCTAATCTTACTCGAAGTAACTCAACCCTACAAACACAACACTACAGTATGATTAGAACTAAGGAAAGACTTCTTTGAAAAGTGTCTATCTTAACACAGAATTTTTCACATAAAACCCCGACTTGGAAGCCCGAAGGCAGAGGTTGCAATGAGCTGAAATCGCTCCATTGGATTTCAGACTGGGCGACCAAGCGAGACTCTGTCTCAAAAAAAAAAAAAAAAGGAAAGAAAGAAAGACACATATTTACATATTTGACAAGAATAATTGAAAATTTCTGCATATATTATGTTTAAATAAAATTGTAGATAATAACTAAAAAAAAAAAAAAAACCCTTGACTTTGCCCTCCAGGATAATAAAAGTTCATTAGATAAAAACTTCAAGATTTCTCCTGAAACGCTGCCTTTCAGGAGCCCAAGTGATCTGCTGCTTTTGCTCAGATGCTGGTGTGAGCTCAGTCTGGATGACCTCTTTCCACAGCAGGAAAGGGCAAGATGTATTTTCATGGAGCCTCCATTTTCACCAGAATAAATGATGTGGTTTTTTGCTACAACTGAAACTTGAGTTGGGGGCTTGAAGCAGAAGGAAAAGGACCAGGCCATGCACCTGGGCAGCTGGGCCCAAACGTCTGTCACCGGTGTAAACAAGGCTTCATTCAGGGCAATCCTGCATCCAGTGCCTCTGAGTGCCTAGGACAGTTAGAGCAAGGGGGTGTCCCTAGGACCTTGGACAGTGTAGAGACAGAGAGGCCATGGGGAACAGGAAAAAGGAGCATGGCATGGGGTGAGGGTGGGGTTTGCCGTGTGTTATCAGGAAAATGAATGGATGACTACTTTGGCATGATTAGGTGGTGGGATGTTCTAAAATGCCAGGTCCACACAGTGGCTTCCACACATGGGGAGCTACGGACAGGTGTTACCAGGCAGGAGGCCAGGCACTTGGCACTGCAAGGCCCAGCCTGAAGATAAGTGACAGTGAGGGCTTTAACCAAGGAAGTGGCAGGGGGCATTCTGTGGTCTTCTGCTTGTCAAATCCAGGTACACAGAATAAACAATCACATGTGTGTGATCGAGGCACACACACAGAGACATGGCTCTGCTGTGTCACTGTGAAATTTCTAGCCCCTATCATGGGGTTTGGTGGTCTCCAAAGATGGGGTGCATCTATCCATAGGTACTCAGGATAACCTATCAGTCTGTGTTGGTTTCATGCAAGGAAACCCATTTCTTTGTAATATTTCATTTGTGGAATGACCCTGGTTTCCTGCTGTGGGACCCTGTGTCTGAGATGGTGTTTTACAAATACTGAAGCAGGACCCCACAGCACAGGGGTGATGGCTGCATCTTCATTTGTTTCTTTGCTTCCAGGACATCAGTATTTATCAATTTCTTTGCACTGGTTATGGATCTGCAGACTCTATGATCTGCACTGGGGGACCCGGGTGGGCTGGGGCTCAGGACCCACAGCAGGGATGGCTGTGCTGATGTGCACCCACTGTCCACTGACAACCAGCCCTGCTTTAGGCAACAGAGAGGACTATGGTGGCTCCAACATGCAAACACAGCTCAGTTCAGAAATCATTCAATTGGGGATATTATTCAAAATCTTCCCTCTTCTTTAGAAATTGAGATTTCTGAGTCTTCCCATGCTGGGGCTTGCTTCAGGGAGAGGATGTGGTCAGTTCTGCTCCCTGCACCACCGCTGTCCCCATCTTTCCCATCCACTAAGTGCTGTTTCAGAGGAGGGAGGGAGAAGAATGAGGGAGGAGAGGTCTGGGATGGGATAGCTCCTGCATAGCCAGAGGCTGTGTTGTCTCTGGGTCTAGAATGAGATAAAAGTAGATTCTTCATCTTGTTGATGTCATTGAGAGTCCTTCAGGGAGTCTTAGCTGGAGATGTGGTTTGTTCACCAAGACAGATGTACCTTTATCCAGGTGGTTTCCTGGAACTCCTTCTTTAGCATGTAGGATCCAGGAGCTTCTTGCCATTGGGTCCCTCTCTCCCTTCAAGCTGCCCTTTAGACAGAACCCAACTACTGCAGCTCTGTCTTTTTGGTGATCCCATTTTTTCCCCAGGAAGCATGATAACACCTGGCCCCTGAAATCCTTGGGAGTGGGCTTACCCTGCCCAAGTCTCCTCTGTCACTGTAGGCATCTCAGTGAGTCAGACAGGCAGCCCAAAAGCATCCCAACTTCAAGGAAGCAATTCAAGGCACCACATGAAGAATCAGCACCATCTGCCCCTTGCCAGGTGGGACTGCAGCTTTCTGCCAAGATGTGAGGTCAGCATGCCCCTCCCCTCCCTGCTCTCTAAACCCTTTGATTTTTGGTCTGGTTCGGGGCTCAAAATTAAGCTACTTCTTGGAAATTTTCTTTGTAAATTCTGGTGGTGGTGTTCCAGTCTGCAATTGGAGCACCAGAGGGGCTTCGAAACTTCAGTGTGACACTTTGTGACATGTAAATAGGGAAAACAGTTGCCCATATTCTTTTTTTCTTTTTTCTTTTATTTGGCTGATTCTTTTATTTGGCTCTTTCAAACAGAAAGGAGGGGAGACCACTGCTCTAGACTTTTGCTGTTTACCCTAGTTATCCATTCTAAGAGATTTCTGGCCCTTCTATACCAAGGTTCTTTGCTTCAGAAATTGCAGTAGAAAAGCATAGCCCAGGTTTTGAGACAAAATCCATCATTGGCTGCCTAGCCTCCAAAAGAAAGTTCCAAATAATTCTCCTTCCAGACTCAGACATTCCAGGCCCTATCAGAGCTTAAACGTGCTTTTTCTGTTTGGTCAGTCTGAGTGAAATTACTCTGGGCATTTCTGAGTTTCATGAACAGGAAAAAACGCTTTTTCAACCTGAAAAATAAATGGAAGCCATTCATTTTGGCAACAGATAACTCCAAAAGATGTGACCTTTCAGAGTTCACACTGCCTATGTGAATTGTTTCCTTGGAGAAACAGAATCTGCATGAGTTCAATCAAGTAATGTCAAGGAGAAAATGTTAAGTGATGGAAGAAGAAAAAATATTTATAAGACAAGGAATGTTTCGAGCCAATTATTCTCCTTGATTTCCCGACGCGCTGTACGTCTGGGCTTCAACATCGGGCAGAATGTTTTACATCACTTTGGTAACCAGATTAGTTTGGCTGAATACATACAATGATTTGATTTAGAGAAAGTGATCATTATGGTGGCTAGAAAAATAAGTCTTTATAGAAATGGGATAATTTGATAGCTACTGAGTGGGACAGATTTGTGTGGAAGCTTGCATAAACAAATCTGAATGATACTTTTCCCCTTGGTGGATTCCTTTGGTAATCAACCTACCAGTTTCTGGAAAGGGACCATTATGCAAATTCATAAAATACAACAAGATCTTTTCACCTTGGGATGTTTACAATTCTTTCCCTTGGAAATAAGATCTTTAAATGAAAATCTCCATGGTAATGTTCCATGAAGAGTAAAACCATAAATGTCTTGCTAGGCAAAAGGAAATAAAAAATGTTGGGGTACTCAGAGAAGTAGTAACTCAACTTCATGGCTGAGATATTTCAGATTTTCTCAAAGACTATCTTTTACAGATCTTTTATTATAGTATTGCTGTGGACATGACTGTTTTTATTGCTCCTTGCTGGCTCAAGGTAGTTGTAGGGGATATGTGACCAGGAACAAAGGCTATTTTCTTGCCTCACATAGCACAGGCACCTCTTTTGCTTGATGATACTGAGAAGTCCATCCATAGCTGCAGCACAGAGGGTACACGCCACAACGGCAGGGGCAGGGGATGCTGTTGGAGTGGAGTGGGGCGTTATTAGCCAAAACTGTAAAGGCATCTTGAAACTCACAAAACACTTTCCCATTCTGCAAATATTTAATGAGCAGCTGCTACAGGCTGGTTACTATACATTCATCACTCTTATGTTCAAATGCTTCTCCCAGGATTAAAAACCAGACCTCCACAAAGATTGGCATGCCAAAACAGCTTGCACATAGTCCTTGTCTTTACTGGCATCCTGCATGAGAAAAATCTCATTGCCCAGAGACTCAAAGAAAATGGTCGGATGTCAAAGGAGAGACTTCTAGGAGACACCAAAACAAAAGCATTGAAAAAAAATGAAACTCTTAAGAAGAACAACTAGAAAAACAAGCAAAATAAACCCAAAGCATAGCACAGAACTCATGGGCCCAATAAAGTATTTTGCAACTTAAATTAAGTACAAAGCAGGGCATCTTGAGAAATTCCCACATTTCCAAGGCCAAACCACAGCTGGAACTCAGGGAGTGACTAGAATCCCTTAGGAAATAGATGCAGTAAAGGAACTGCGTTGCGCAAGGGCCAAGTAGAAAGACTGCATGTCTCCACCACCCAAGGACATAAAGGGCCTTCCTGGGAAGCCAGGGTAAAACTAGAGACCTCATAGAAAAGCAAGAGCAAAACTGGAAACCCAGACCCTAAAACAAAATACTAAGTAAACACTTCCAGAGAGAGGGCTACAGAATAGTTGATGTGGAAAACACAGCAGTATGAATTAGTTGAGCACATGGAATGAAGAGAAGTGTGGGATGATGCCTTTCCAAACCCCACCAGGCTGTGCTTCCCTATGGAAAACATTTAAGAGCCTATAGGTCTGCCCTGTAAGTACAGCCCCGCTTTGGTAATAGGGAGGCCTAGGGTGACTGCAATCTGCAAATTCAGCTTCATTTAGAAATCATTTCACTGAATATTTTATTCAAAACTTTGATCTTCATTAGAAGTCAAGATAGGCACTAGAATAAAAATGTTAGGTTTTAAGCAATGGCCTGTCGTTCAGAGACTATCAGAAAATGGGATAAAACCTAGAAACCAAAGTGGACATCTGGCCAGGTATCCCACTTCACCAATTTGTTGTTGTTATGTTTTTATTTGTTTAATATTCAAGGGCATTATCTTATGTGTATTTCCAATAAAGTACATATTTTGATATCTGGCTCTGTTAATGTTTTAATGTGTATTTCACAGGTTTCTGTCAGCAAAACTTTGATCAGCCATGGATTTCCTTGTCCAAAATCCAAAAGGGAGAATGACTAAGTGTGGTTTGCAAGTCTTCTTCTTCTTCTTGTTTTTTTTTTTTTTTTTTGTCAGCATTACTCCCTACACATCTACATAGATACAGGCATACCTCAGAGATATTGTGGGTTCAGTTCCAGACCACTGCAATAAAGCAAATATTGCTGTAAAGTGAGACACACAAATTTTTTGGTTTCCCAGTGCATATAAAAGTTACATTTACACTATACTGTAGTTGACGTGTTGCGTTTACGCTATACTGTAGTTGACGTGTCGCATTTACGCTATACTGTAGTTGACGTGTCACATTCACGCTATACTGTAGTTGACGTGTCACATTCACACTATTCTGTAGTCTCTTAAGTATGCAGTAGCATCATGTCTGAAAAACAACGTTAATCTGCCTCAGTGGTGGTGACTGCTGACTGATCAGGGTGGTGGTTGCGGAAGGCTGAAGAAGCTGTGGCAATTTTAAAAAGTAAGACAATAAAGTTTGCTACATTGATTGACTCTTATTTTCACAAAAAAGGTCTCTGTGGCAAGTGATGCTGTTGATAATATTTTACCTTCAAAATTAGAGTCAATCCTCTCAAACTCTACTGCTGCTTTATCAGTTAAGATTATGGAATACCCTAAGTTTTTTGTTGTTATTTCAACAAGGAGCATAGCATCTTCATCTAGAGGAAATTCCATCTCATGAAACCATTTTCTTTGCTCATCCATAAGAAGAGACTCCTCATTCATTCAAGTTCTATCATAAGATTGCAGCAATTCAGTCACATCTTCAGGATCCACTTTTAATTCTAGGTCTCTTGCTATTTCCACCACATCTGCAGTTACTTCCTTTACTGAAGTCTTGAATCGCTCAAAGTCATCCATGAGGACTATAATCAACTTCTTCCAAACTCCTGTTAATGTTGATGTTTTGACCTCCTCCCATGAATCATGAATGGTCTTAGTGGCATCCAGAATGGTGAATCCTTTCCAATATGTTTTCAATTTACTTTGCCCAGATCCATCAGAGGAATCGCTACCTACTGCAGTTATAGCCTTATAAAATGTGTTACTTAAATAACAAGACTTGAAAGTCAAAACTACTCCTTAATACATGGGTTGCAAGATAAATGTTGTGTTAGCAGGCATGAAAACAAGATTCATCTCCTTGTAAATCTTCATCAGAGAACTTCAGGGTGACCATGTGCATTGTCAATGAGCAGTAATATTTTGAAAGAAATCTTTTTTTCTGAGCAGTAAGTCAACAGTGGGCTTAAAATATATATTTAGCAAACCATGCTATAAACAGAGATGCTGCCATTGAGGCTTTGTTTCATTTACAAAGCCCAGGAAGGGTAGATTTAGCATAATTCTTAAGGGCCCTAGGATTTTCAGAATAGTGAATGGACACCGGCTTCAACTTAAAGTCACCAGTTTCATTAGCCCCCAACAAGAGGGTCAGCCTGTCCTTTGAAGCCAGCATCGACTTCTCTCTAGCTATGAAAGTCCTAGATGGCATGTCCTTCCAATATAAGGCTGCTTTGTCTACACTGAAAATCTATTTAGTGTAGCCACCTTCATCAGCGATCTTAGCTAGGTCTTCTGGATACCTTGCTGAAGCTTCCCCATTGGCATTTGCTGCTTCACCTTGCACTTTTTTGTTATAGAGATGGCTTCTTTCCTTAAACCTTATGAACCAGCCTCTACTTGCTTCCATCTTTTCTTCTACAGGTTCCTTACCTCTCTTAGCCTTCAAAAAATTGAAGAAATTAAGGCCTTGTTCTGGGTTAGGCTTTGGTTTAAGGGAATGCTGTGCTGGTTTGAGCGTCTGTCTAGACCACTAAAATTTTCTCCATATCGGCAGTAAGGCTGTTTCACTTTCTTATCATCCATGTGTTCACTGGAGTAGCACTTTTAATTTTCTTCAAAATGTTTTCCTTTGCTTTTGCACCTTGGCTGACTGGCACAAGAGGCCCAGCTTTTGTCCTGTCTCAGCTTTTGACATGCCTTCCTCACTAAGTTAGTTGCGGGGGGAACCCTGCAAAAGCCAAGGCAAGGATCTGAAGCCTCAGCATGTTCTCATATAAACATAGAATTAGAAAAGAGTAAGAGATTTAGTTACATAGTTATTCCTACATATAATCATGAATAATCACATAGGTATTCATATGTAATCGTAAATATATACATATATAATCATATAATCTTTAATCTTATTAATAAATCTTGGCCGGGCACGGTGGCTCAAGCCTGTAATCCCAGCACTTTGGGAGGCCGAGGCGGGTAGATCACGAGGTCAAGATATGGAGACCATCCTGGTCGACATGGTGAAACCCCGTCTCTACTAAAAATACAAAAAATTAGCTGGGCACGGTGGCGCGTGCCTGTAATCCCAGCTACTCAGGAGGCTGAGGCAGGAGAATTGCCTGAACCCAGGAGGTAGAGGTTGCGGTGAGCCGAGATCGCGCCATTGCACTCCAGCCTGGGTAACAAGAGCGAAACCCCGTCTCAAAAAATAAATAAATAAATAAAAATAAAAATAAATCTCAGGTCAAGAAGTATGGGACTGAAATGGCATTGGAAAAGAGGTGACCCTAAGGCAAGATGCTCTAAGTTCTTTGTCACGCCCACATAAGGACTGCTGGAGGACGCCTCAGCTGTGCCACAGTGTCAGCGCCGTGAAAGCGCCCGCTGTTTAGTCAGCTAGGGAAGGAGACGTTCAAGTTGGCTGGGACATCTTCCTCAGGGGAGTGACGAGAAAACTCTGCTCTTCCAAGCTCTTGCGGTAGGCCTGATGGCTGTCAGGGAGGCCCACAGACATCGGGGACTTAATTGTCTCTATGTGGTGCTGTGCTTCAGGGGTCACATTCCATGTTTACTTTCAAATTCTGCTTCTGCACCTGGTTCCTCTTTTCCTTAGAAGGTAAGAATTAGTAATAGTAACATAAATCCTAGTGACCTTGTTATTTCTTGACAAGTATGAAAAAAGTGCTGGTGCCTTAGGTTTTCTCCTTGCCGTGACTTCTTTGAAGTCCTGGGCCTCTGTCTCCAAGACACGTGATTTACCTGACCCTATCACTGACCACCATGACTTCACCCTACCTACCCTTTCCCCAGCTTTGTACTCAATAAAAGTCAGAGTGTCCAGGCACTCCGGGCCACTGCTGGGCTCTCCGATTTGGTTGGCAGTGGGCCCCTGGGCCCAAACTCTGTTTTCTCTTCCTCAGTGTCTTGTGACTTTTATTTCCACAATTTCTCGTCTCCACACCAGCAGAGAGGGACTCATGGGACCCTCTAGTGCTGGACCCTACACTTAGTCATTTCTAGTTTTTGATTGAAAGGGAGAGATGTAAAACTTCCCTTCATTTGAACACTTAGAGGCCATTGCAGGATTATTAATTGTCCTCATTTCAGTAGCATTGTTAAGAAATAGAAACAAGAGGCATTCCCCATCTCTTTCCCTCTCTTTGGGCCTTTCTATTTCTTGAGAAATAAAAAAAATAAAAATAAAAATAAAAAAAGCTATGTGATTTTCCATCTCTTTCCCAAAGAGAGGGAAAGAGATGGGGAACACCTGGTCAGTGGAGCACTCAGAACACCGACATTTATTGATTTAAGTTTGCCATTTTATATGACTGGTTTTTCATGCACCCTCCCTAATTACAATAGTAACATTAGAAATTAATAATCAATTTGGGCAAGATGGCGTCATAGAGGTGACTCAGGATTGCAGCTCTCGGTGAAGGCGCAGAGGCTGCTGCAGGTATACCCCAGACAAGCAGGGCCTGGAGTGGACCTCAGCACTCATACAGCAGAGAGGATAGATCATTAGAGGGAAAACTAAGTAACAGAAATACTTCATCATCAACAATCTCAGTGTCCACACAGAGACCCAATTGAAAAATCAGCCACTACTAAGACGACAGGCGGATAAATCCATAAAGATGGGAAGAAACCAGCGCAAAAAGGAGGAAAGCACCCGAAACCAAAACACCTCACCTCCAAAAAAGGACCAAAACTCCTCACCAGCAAGGGAACAAAGCTGGACGGAGAATGAATGTGACGAAATGACGGAATCACACTTCAGAAAGTGGATAATGAGAAATTTCAGTGAGCTAAAGGAACATGTTCTAAACCAGTGCAAAGAAACTAAGAACCTTGAAAAAAGATTTGAAAAAAGATTCGAGGAATTGATAACGAGAATGGACAACTTAGAGAGGAATATGAATGAATTGAAGGAGCTGAAAAACACAACACGAGAACTTCGCGAAGCATGCACAAGTTTCAACAGCCGAATTGACCAAGCAGAAGAAAGAATATCAGAAGTTGAAGATCAACTCAATGAAATAAAATGAGAAACCAAGATTAAAGAAAAAAGCACAAAAAGGAATGAACAAAATCTCCAAGAAATGTGGGACTATGTGAAGAGACCCAACCTACGTTTGATAGGTGTACCAGAATGTGATGAAGAGAATGAATCCAAGCTGGAAAACACTCTTCGGGATATTATCCAGGAAAATTTCCCCAACCTAGCAAGACAGGTCAATACTCAACTCCAGGAAATACAGAGAACACCACAAAGATACTCTGCAAGAAGAGCAACCCCAAGGCACATAATCGTCAGATTCACCAGGGTTGAAACGAAGGAGAAAATACTAAGGGCAGCCAGAGAGAAAGGTTGGGTCACCCACAAAGGGAAGCCCATCAGACTCACAGCAGATCTCTCGGCAGAGACTCTACAAGCCAGAAGAGAGTGGGGGCCAATATTCAACATCCTTAAAGAAAAGAGCTTTCAACACAGAATTTCATATCCAGTGAAACTGAGCTTCATAAGTGAAGGAAAAATAAAATCCTTCACGAACAAGCAAGTACTCAGAGATTTTGTCACCACTAGGCCTGCTTTACAAGAGCTCCTGAAAGAGGTACTACACATAGAAAGAAACAACCAGTTCCAGCCATCCTAAAAGCATACCAAATGCTAAAGACCATCAACAAAATGAAGAATGTACATGAACCAACGGGAAAAACAGCCAGCTAGCATCAAAATGGCAGTATCAAATTCACACATAACAATATTAACCCTGAATGTAAATGGGCTAAATGCACCAATCAAAAGACACAGACTGGCAAATTGGATAAAAAACCAAAACCCATCGGTGTGCTGTATCCAGGAAACCCACCTCACATGCAAAGATACACAAAGGCTCAAAATAAATGGATGGAGGAAGATTTACCAAGCAAATGGAGAGCAAAAAAAAGCAGGAGTTGCAATTCTCATCTCTGATAAAATAGACTTTAAAGTAACAAGGATCAAAAGGGACAAAGAAGGTCATTACATAGTGGTAAAAGGATCAATACAACAAGAAGAGCTAACGATTCTAAATATATATGGACCCAATGTAGAAGCACCCAGATATATAAGGCAAGTTCTTAATGACTTACAAAGAGACTTAGACACCCACACAATAATAGTGGGAGACTTTAACACTCCACTGTCAATAGCAGACAGATCAACCAGACTGAAAATTAACAAGGATATCCAGGACTTGAACTCAGACCTGGAACAAGCAAACCTGATAGACATTTACAGAACTCTCCACCCCAAATCCACAGAATATACATTCTTCTCAGCACCACGTCACACCTACTCCAAAATTGACCACATAATTGGAAGTAAAGCACTCCTCAGCAAATGCAAAACAACGGAAATCATAACAAACAGTCTCTCAGACCATAGTGCAATCAAGTTGGAACTCAGAATTCAGAAAATAACTCAGAACCGCACAGCTTCATGGAAACTGAACAACTGGCTCTTGAATGTTGATTGGATAAACAATGAAATGAAGGCAGAAATAAAGAAGTTCTTTGAAACCAACGAGAATGAAGACACAACGTACCAGAATCTCTGGGACACATTTAAAGCAGTCTGTAGAGGAAAATATATAGCAATAAGTGCCCACATGAGAAGAGTGGAGAGATCCAGAATTGACACCCTATCATCAAAATTGAAAGAGCTAGAGGAGCAAGATCAAAAAAGCTCAAAACCTAGCCGAAGACAAGAAATAACTAAGATCAGAGCAGAACTGAAGGAGATAGAGACAAGAAAAACCCTTCAAAAAATCAATAAATCTAAGAGCTGGTTTTTTGAAAAGATCAACAAAATAGACAGACCACTAGCCAGACTGATAAAAAAGAAGAGAGAGAACAACCAAATAGATGCAATAAAAAACGATAAAGGGGAAATCACCACAGATTCCACAGAAATTCAAACCATCATCAGAGAATACTACAAACAACTCTATGCACATAAACTAGTAAATCAGGAAGAAATGGATAAATTCCTGGACGCCTGTGTCCTCCCAAGCCTAAACCAGGAGGAAGCCGAAACTATGAATAGACCAATAACAAGGTCTGAAGTTGAGGCAGCAGTTAAGAGCCTACCACACAAAAAAAGCCCAGGTCCAGATGGGTTCACAGCCGAATTCTACCAGACACACAAAGAGGATCTGGTACCATTCCTTCTGAAACTATTCCAAATAATCCAAAAAGAGGGAACCCTTCCCAAATCATTATATGAGACCAACATCATCCTGATACCAAAACCTGGCAGAGACTCAACAAGAAAAGAAAACTTCAGGCCAATATCCATGATGAACATAGATGCAAAAATCTTCAATAAAATACTGGCAAACCGATTGCAACAGCACATTAAAAAACTTATCCATCATGATCAAGTAGGATTCATCCCAGGGATGCAAGGCTGGTTCAACATACGCAAGTCTATAAATGTAATTCACCACATAAACAGAAGCAAAAACAAAAACCACATGATTATCTCAATTGATGCAGAGAAGGCATTTGACAAAATTCAACAGCCCTTTATGCTAAAAACCCTCAATAAACTTGGTATTGATGGAACATATCTCAAAGTAATAAAAGCTATTTATGACAAACCAACAGCCAATATCATACTTAATGGGCAAAAACTGGAAGCATTCCCTTTGAAATCTGGCACTAGACAAGGATGCCCTCTCTCACCACTTCTATTCAACATAGTACTGGAAGTTCTAGCCAGAGCAATCAGGCAAGAAAAAGAAATAAAGGGTATTCAAATAGGAAAGGTGGAAGCCAAATTGTCTCTATTTGCAGACGACATGATAGTATACCTAGAAGACCCCATCACCTCAGCCCAAAAGCTCCTGCAACTGATAAGCAACTTCAGCAAAGTCTCAGGATATAAAATCAATGTTCAAAAATCACAAGCATTCCTATACACCAATAACATACTTAAAGAGAACCAAATCAAGAACGAACTGCCATTCACAATTGCTACAAAGAAAATAAAATACCTAGGAATACAACTCACTAGGAATGTAAGGGACCTCTTTAAGGAAAACTACAAACAACTGCTCAACGAAATAAGAGAGGACACAAACAGATGGAGATACATTCCATGTTCGTGGTTAGGAAGAATCAATATCGTGAAAATGGCTATACTGCCCCAAGTAATTTACACAATCAATGCTATCCCCATCAAGCTACCATTGAATTTCTTCACAGAACTGGAAAAAACCACCATGAATTTCATACGGAACCAAAAAAGAGCCTGCATAGCCAAGTCAATTCTAAGCAAAAAGAACACAGCAGGAGGCATCACGCTACCAGACTTCAAACTATACTACAAGGCTACAGTAATCAAAACAGCATGGTACTGGTACCAAAACAGAGATATAGACCAATGGAACAGAACAGAGGCATCGGAGGCAACACAACACATCTACAACCATATTATCTTTGATAAACCAGACAAAAACAGGCAATGGGGAAAGGATTCCCTATTTAATAAATGGTGTTGGGAAAACTGGCTAGCCATGTGCAGAAAGCAGAAACTGGACCCCTTCCTGACACCTTACACTAAAATTAACTCCAGATGGATTAAAGACTTAAACGTAAGACCTGACACCATAAAAACCCTAGAAGAAAATCTAGGCAAAACCATTCAGGACATAGGAGTAGGCAAGGACTTCATGAACAAAACACCAAAAGCATTGGCAACAAAAGCCAAAATAGACAAATGGGACCTAATCAAACTCCACAGCTTCTGCACGGCAAAACAAACAGTCACTAGAGTGAATCGGCAACCATCAGAATGGGAAAAAATCTTTGCAGTTTACACATCTGACAAAGGGCTGATATCCAGAATTTACAAAGAACTCAAACAGATTTACAGGAAAAAAACAAACAAGCCCATTCAAAAATGGGCAAAGGATATGAACAGAAACTTTACGAAAGCAGACATACATGAGGCCAGCAAACATATGAAAAAGTGCTCATCGTCATTGGTCATTAGAGAGATGCAAATCAAAACCACATTGAGATACCATCTCACACCAGTTAGAATGGCGATCATTAAAAAATCTGGAGACAGCAGATGCTGGAGAGGATGTGGAGAAATAGGAACACTCTTACACTGTTGGTGGGAGTGTAAATTAGTTCAACCATTGTGGAAGACAGTGTGGTGATTCCTCAGGGACCTAGAAATAGAAATTCCATTTGACCCAGCAATCCCATTACTGGGTATCTATCCAAAGGACTATAAATCGTTCTACTATAAGGACACATGCACACGAATGTTCATTGCAGCACTGTTTACAATAGCAAAGACCTGGAACCAACCCAAATGCCCAACGATGATAGACTGGACTGGGAAAATGTGGCACATATACACCATGGAATATTATGCAGCAATCAAAAATGATGAGTTTGTGTCCTTTGTAGGGACATGGATGAATCTGGAGAACATCATTCTCAGCAAACTGACACAAGAACAGAAAAATAAATACCGCATATACTCACTCATAGGTGGGTGAGAAAAATGAGAACACGTGGACACAGAGAGGCGGTCTACTATACACTGGGGACTGTTGGGGGGAATGGGGGAGGGACAGCGGGGGGGGGGCTGGGGGGGATAGCCTGGGGATGAATACCAAGTGTGGGTGAAGGGGAGGAAAGCAGCAAAGCACACTGCCATGTGTGTACCTATGCAACTATCTTGCTCGTTCTGCACATGTACCCCCAAACCTATAATGCAATAAAAATTAAAAAAAATAAATAAATAAAATAAAATAAAATGAAAAAGAAATTAATAATCATGATTACAGATATAATAATATAAATAACATATAATATATTGATATTATATCTGTGATCATTATTATATAACAGAATAATATTATAACAGATATTATAATAACAATAAAGCTTGAAATATTGTGAGAATTACCAAAATGTGACACAGAGACAGGAAGTGAGCACATGCTGTTGAAAAAATGGTGACCGTAGAGTTGTCTGAAACGGGATTGCTACAAACCTTTAATGTGTAAAAACACTAGAGCAAAGTACAATAGAACAAGTTATCCCTGCAGTGCTATGACAAAGGTGACATGGAGCGCTGGATTTGTTGGCGTCATTGCTCATCTAGAAACTCTGAAGGAGGCTGAGCAGACTCCTTGCCAGCTCTAGCTCTTGTTCACATGAACTCAAATCTTCCCAGGCTCTGAATTACTAGAAATTCTTCCTGCCCTGCCACTGACTAGCTGAGGGTGTCTGTATTTTCTGCTGCTCCAAACCTGATGCCTGGGTCTCCTGGGATGAAATGACATCTGGGGATGCTGTTATCCTGCTGCGTCTCTGCTCTGGCTTCTAGGTCTCACCCCATTTTCTGGTAATCTCCAATCCACATGCCGTTCAGTTAGGACCTGACGTTCTTATACCTCCCACTTGGGGAGTCATCTGGACTGTTAACCTTCTGCTTCAGGAAATGCTCTCCTCCTGAATAACTCTCCTCATTTGTGGAAGAAACCACATTTTCTCCACTCCCTACACCTCTGCCTGCTCATGAAATGCTGTGTTCCTGGGGTGACTACGTAGCTCCCATTCTACTGTCTACACCTCACTCATCCTTCCCTAAGGGTGTGGGAGATTTGTCTGGCAGGCCAGTGGGTAGGCCCTTCTCTACACTCTTCTTTGGACCCCCTGCCCACAGGGTTCACACACATCCATGCACACTTGTGCCTCTGTCACCAGCCCCTTCAGGGCCTGACTTAAAAGGTACCTTCTCAGTGAGCTCTTCCCTGGTTACTTTACTGGAAACTCTGTTCTACTTTCAACACTGACCACACCTTACTCCTCTTCACTGCTTTAATTTTCTCTTTAGCTCACATTACTATTAAAAAATATATGTATATATACACACAGACACACACTCACAAACACTTTTTAATAGAGATAACTTACTTATCTTTTTGTTTGACTCCTCCAATCATGTTCAGATGAATGTTTTACCACTGGCTGTTCCCAGCAGGGTGTGGTGGGGACGCCCTGATGGGTAGTGCTTGCCAGTGGTGTAAACATTCTCACCAGGGCTAATTTGCAAGAATGGCTATGTTCAACAACCGGCTTGCAAAATCCCTGAGAATTTTACAATTTGGTCTTGCAAACCCATTTGAGCCAGTTCTAAGATACCATGGGCTGTCCCTACACTGAGACATCCCATGAGGGTGTCCCATGAGGGCAGGGGTTTCTGCATGTTTTGTTAACTGCTATAACTTCAACTCTCTAAATAGTTTTTGGTCCATAGTAGAAGTTTCATAAATAGCTGTTAAATGAGAGAATGAATATAAACACATACTTTACAATTGGGATAATTATATATAAAGAACAATGCATTCTGTTATTTTCACTTATGCTCACAATGAGAACTTTGCCCATGCAGTTACATGTTATTCTAGAATATTTAAATGATGCTTTAATGATTAACCTTGGGGTATAGTTTGTTGCACTGCTATTTTATATTTAGGTAAATTTTATCTCATTAAAAATAACTCTATTATAAATATCTTTGAACATAAATATTTACTCACATTTACTAGGTCAGACTTGGTGGTATATTGTTTGTGGTTAATAAAATTATACTAAAAGAAGTTTGAGAAATAAATTTGAGAAGATTTTGATAATATTCTGAAATTAAAATGACATATGAATGCTTGACCAAATACAACTGATATTAGAATTTTAAGAAACTAAGTTAATCAGTTTTTTAATTTTTAAGAAATTTGGTATATATTATCGAACAGATAAGGAACCCAGAAAATTGACTTTCTGTAGATACAAATGTAATATGTAAAACAATATTATAAACAATGCAGGATAGACATTAAAAATATGTTGGGGGTAATTTGTAGCAATATGAAAAGATTAACTTAGATTTATGCTTAATATTATATTGAAAAACAAAGTCAAAGTAGATAAAATAATAAAAAAAACTAAAATTGCTAAAGTTAGAAAATACGTTTAATACAAAGAGTATGGAAATGAGAATTTTCCAAGGATTAAAGCAATAGAAAAAAATAAATAAGTTCAACAAACTAACAAATATAATAAAAATGTAAAGTTATATTCTACAAACAGTAACAGAGTTAAAATTGAAATAAAAGTTGTGACAACTGTGACAGGCATAGTTTTGTTAAAATCTTATCCCAAACTACAAATTCTATGAAGTCAGAAATGGACAAGAGGTTAAATAATATAACAATAAGTTTTATTTTAAGTAAAGTGTAAATGATAAACACACATTAGGGAAAATAAAAATAAGGCAATACAAAGTAGAATTTTATCAGCATAGCTCGTATGCTTAGTTCAAGTCTCTTTCATTTATCACACCATCTGTATTGATTCCATTTTAATTCTGCCATGCCTTCATTGAGTTATTCATTGATTCAAATGTGGATCTCAATTTGTCCATTCCAAATTCAGTCATGGAGGTTCCAAAGGAAATATCAGAAGCTTGCCAAGGTAACCAACAGATCCTAGAGCTGATGTGTGATTGCATTGTCCTGAGAGCTATTGGAATAACATTCTTTTGTTCTTCCTCAAGAGAAGTAAAACCTCAAAGACTCAGTAAGCCAGAGGCAAATATATTTCAGATCCAAGTGAATTGCCTTGAGATTCCTTCACATTTGGCCCCTATGTGAAGCTTAAACACAGAGATAAGTGCATTTATGAGCTTCATGTGCACTGGAATCCATTGGTGCAATTTTGTTATGAAAACAAGGATCATTATGAGAGTATCCAGCTGCAGAAGGGGCTGTGCATCACTAAATTGTGGATTGCCAGGTGGTAGAAGAGATGGCAATTTTTGTCTGATCTGAACCTGCAGAGGCCCCATCTCCACACAAACCAGGTGGGCACTGATGGTATTTGAGTGTTTTGTTTCTGTGTCACTGATATAGACTTCAGAAAGATATGGCTGCAAGGATTCTGAATGGCAGTCTGGGAGGCCCAAAGGACTCAGGGAGAAAACAAGCACCAGTAGTTATTTTAAGAGTAATGACAATGATTATGATAAATAGCTGGCTATGATTTT
Source organism: Saguinus oedipus (assembly GCA_031835075.1). Lineage (NCBI taxonomy): Eukaryota > Metazoa > Chordata > Mammalia > Primates > Cebidae > Saguinus > Saguinus oedipus. Next base: position 47,591,161 of record CM063179.1, on the reverse strand, counting down.
TGAGAGATGAGAACAGGAGGTGAACTTTTTGTTCTCTCTGGTTTCTGCATGAAGTCACTTTTCAAACTGTGACACGAGGAAGCAGAGCTCCGTAAAGAGTTGCAGTCTCACTCATCAGTAAAGCAGTTGGATGTTCGGGGCCATGAGGGTGTGGGGCATCTAGTCACTGTCTGAAACTACTTAGAAAAGGGAACCAGTAGCCATTCCACAATGTACACATATTTCAAAACACCATGACATCTACCATAACATATATAACTTTTCAATAATTAAAAAAATTAAAACTGAAAACTACGGGGAATCGGTTAAAAAAAAGAAAAGGGGCACCAAAAATATTTGAGATCTCTTGATTCTTTGGCTGAGCACTATACTTCATGTGCACAAGGCAGGACTGAGAGCTGCAGCTACTGGGGCTCTGAGTCAGAAGGTGGCTTCTGAGGCCATATAGTTCGGAGAGATGCTGGAGTTCTAACCAGTAAGATCAGAATAAGCTCACTGAATGAGATCCCAAATGAGCAATGCCTCAGAGTAAGGCTCTGTTAATCCTGGACTAAGGGCTACTCCAGATGTGCCTTAACAAAGCTGAGATCATTCCTTGTCAGACTGATGCCTATCCACTAGTAAATAAACTGCCTGTCACAACAAAAATTGATACCTTTTGAAGGAAGAAAACGAAATTCATTTCTCAACAGTGTAACTAACATATGATTGAAAATGGAATGTAACCAGGCTGCTCCTTTTCCCCCTTTTCTCGTGGAGGCTGAGACTGGCCTTACACAACATGGCTGCCTGGCAGGTACGCTGTCCTAGAGCGGACGGAAGCAAGTGACTCTGTAGTCAACTTCCGACTTGGACTCTGAAGCTTGCTACAGAAAGATCTAGAAGAGGTAAAGGTGTTGCTGGAAAAGGCTACTAGGAAAAGAATATGTGTTGCCCTTACAGCTGAAATATCCAAGATTGAGACAGAAATCAAGAACAAGATGCAACAGAAATCACAGAAGAAAGCAGAACTTCTAGACAATGAAAAGCCAGCTGCTGTGGTTGCTCCCATTACAACAGGCTATACAGTATAAATTAGTAATTATGGATGGGATCAGTCAGATAAGTTTGTGAAAATCTACATTACCTTTACTGGAGTTCATCAAGTTCCCACTGAGAATTGCAGGTGCATTTCACAGAGAGGTCATTTGATCTTTTGGTAAGGAATCTAAATGGGAAGAGTTACTCCATGATTGTGAACAATCTCTTGAAACCCATCTTTGTGGAAGTCAGTTCCAAAAAAGTCAAGACGGACACAGTTCTTATCTTATGTAGAAAGAAAGTGGAAAACACAAGGTGGGATTACCTGACTCAGGTTGAAAAAGAGTGCAAAGAAAAAGAGAAGCCCTCCTATGACACTGAAACAGATCCTAGTGAGGGATTGATGAATGTTCTAAAGAAAAATTATGATGCTGAAGATGACGATATGAAGCGAACCATTAATAAAGCCTGGGTAGAAGCAAGACAGAAGCAAGCCAAAGGAGATACAAAATTTTGAGACTTTAAAGTCCTTTTTGGGAACTGCGATGTGATGTGGAAATACTGATGTTTCCAATAAGGGAATATTGGTGAGCAGCATATATAAATTTGACAGATAGCTATTTACATAGCCTTCTAAGTAAAGACAGTAAATTCTCCATTGCCTACTGAAGGATTTATTTAAATAAAATATGCTTACTAAATACACACACACACAAAACATATGATTGAAAATTACTAGGCATGAGAAGAAGTAGGAAAAGTCAATATAAACAGACTCAAATATGAGACAAATTTTTCAATTAGCAGGCATGGACTTTAAAACAGCTAATATAAATGTACTGAAAGATTTCAATGAAAAAATAATCAGAATAGTTGAGCAGAAGGGGAACAGGATCAGAGACATGGAAACTAGAAAGTAAACCAAATAGATACACAAAGACTAAAACATTATTATATTTGAAGTGAAAAGTTCAATAGATAGACTTAAGACAAGGCTATATACATTAAAAAAGAAAACATCAGTGAACTGGAAGAAAACTTCCTAAACTAAAAAAACAAAGAGAATAACTCCTTTTTAAAAAGAACAGAGCCTCCTTATTGAGAAGTCAACAAGCACTGGTGTTGTGAAGGGAGCATGGGCTTGGAGTTGTTAAGGCCAGGACATGAAACATGAATTTACTTATGCCTCAACATATCATTTAACTTCTGTGAGCTGACTTTTTAGGTGGAGATATTGTGGGGTGGGGATGAGAAGGCATATATTGCATGAAAAGTGAGGTAACTCTGGAGGCTGGGATGAGAGGATTGCTTGAGTGCAGGAGTTCAAGGCTTCAGTAAGCTATGATTGTGCCACTGCACTCTAGCCTGGGCAACAGAGTGAGACTCTTTCAAAACAAAAACCAAAAAGTGAACAAACAAAAAAGTGAAATCATAAAGTATAGAGACATAAAAGGACTATCCCAAGATCACAGAAACAGTAAAATTCAGAATAGGAAATCAAACGTTTATCTTCTGATGCTCAGTCTAACACCTTTTCCTGTAGAAAAGTCACTGGCAAAGGCAATGGATGTGCTGAGGCTTTTTGGATAATTGGGACATTTGGAGGCTGTGTTCAGACTGGAACCCGTGAATATTTGGTTCAGAAATGAGATTTGAAGAATTGTGACATTTCTAATTTCAAAGCAAGGCAAAAAGACCCAAATCTTGCAGCTGATTCCAGGTAGGTCAAGTCACCAATTATTCTGAACCTCAGACTACACGTATATAAAACAGACATTATGTACTGTGTGCACAGAATGTGGCGAATATTAAGTTGAAGCACACAGGAGCAGCCAGCCCCCAGGGAACATACCTTTCCATACTCTGGATCAAGGGTCTTGAACTATTATCCATCATTACACTGAGCTCCTGAGAGCCAGGGACAGAGGTTCTGGATCTTTTGTTTATTCTCCAAAAACAAGGCTAGCTCTTATATAAGAGCTGAAGTGAATGTGTGTGAAAGAGTACTTTTTTTTTGACAGTTCCCAGCCTCAGTTCCCCTTGGCTCAGAAACACAGGCCAATCTGCGATGTTATCAGTCTGTCTGGGCCCAACCTCCACAGAGTCAAGATTCCCAGATCCCACAGGGCAGCATCCTCACCCTACTCCAGTGCTGAAGCTGGGATACTAAGCAGAGTGTCAGTAGAAACCCAGAGAAAAAGCTGAAATATCCTGCTTTCCTTGATGGGTGAAGGTGGAAAGACATTACTTGTCAGATTCCAGTTTCATCTGGAAAGACCCGGGCAAGACTGGCTACATCCATGTCTGCTGCCTGCTGTGAGACAAAAGGAGTAGCCCGTAGTGCCCATTCATTCGGTCAGCAAACATTCACTGAATGTCAGTTCTGTGCCAAGTGCTGCAGGGGGCTTTAGAAGAGCAGCAGTGGATAGGACAGACCCAGTTCTTGCTCTTGTGGGTTCACTGCGTTGTGGCTTGGTGACCCCTCCAATGATGTGGGTGCAGGGACAAGAATTCCAGACCTAATAAGCAAACCTGGTTCCCAGTATTCCTTCCTTTCTCCTATCAGACCCCTAAAGATAAGGGGAAAAGCTGAAATACTAGGCATCAGTTTAGAGGTGCCGAGAAGTCTCGGCAACAGCTTTGGGATTTGGAGGAGCCTATTTGGAGGTGATATCTTCAATCCCCATCCTGTCCCTCTTTGGTCCCAGCAGGGCTCACCCCACATGGACACTTGTGGCTGCATTGCTCCTGTGGCCTCACTTCTGAATGCACAGGTAGGAATCGCCCCTGTTCATTGGTGTGATGCCACCTCCAAGCAGTTTCTGCTCTGACACTGTCTTCTGTTCCTGGCATGGCTTGGACCCAAATCTGCATTCCGAGTCTCCCCCATGCACCAGGTGGGTCTTCAAAGATACAAATAAAGGAAATACATTGGAAACAAAACACACGCCAATGAAGAGGTGGGCCCACATGTTGGGGCCTTCAGTGTGGCCAAGGAAAGATGCTTTGGTCTGTGTTAGGTGAGCCGTCTACTCCCATGACTCCAGTGTGCCTGACTCCCAGGGAAAGCTCGCCCAGGGAGCCCCTGAATCAGCCTTGTCCATCTCCCAACCACTCCTCAGAGAGTTCCCTGTTGACATGTTGTTTCCATGACTCAGAGCAGTTGTTCACCTTGTTGGTCAGGTGAGGGCACTGGGTCAAACAAGATGACCCAGGTGCCAGTGATGCATCTTGTGAGAGACAGGCACAGGTGGGGACCCAGACCAGGACTTCTGCCTCTCAGGCTCTGGTCCTCCCAGAGCATCCCAGGGCTTCTCTCTGTGGCTTCCTCTGCCCGGGCCCAGGATCTGCTCTGCAGAGGCGAGCAAAGCTCTCTGTGGCTGATGTGGCAAATCTTCTGACAAAAACGTGGCTTTTAGTTTGGCCCTCCTGCTCGGATCTTGTTTGAGCCCTGATTCTGGGTGAAAGAAACAGGAGAGCCCACGTCTATCTTGCTGGCTGCCTGAGGCTGGGCACACCCTTTGCAGGGCCTGGGTGGTGGGCTTCCATCATTCTGCTCTCATCCAGGGAGCTGAGCACATTTGCAGGCCCATTGTATGCTGGGCCGGTTGCCAGGCACCCGCTCCACACAGGGCTGCGCCACATCCCCGCTTTCCTGGAATTCAGGGAGTAAGAATAAAGCCGACTCCTTATTCATTCTGCAATTATTTCTAGCTTCATTTTCGGGCACCCCCTATGACATTGTTTTCCCAGGAACTCTGAAGCAGTGAAACCATGAAACATTCAAACACTATACATGGACTGTTTATCAAGAAAACAATCATAGAAAAAAGATTCTGCACATTTGCCTAGTGAGAATTTCGGTGTGGGGAGGAGGAGATGGGAATGGCCAAGGGGAAGGTCAGGTTTCCCCTGAAATGCTGACCAGCAGGACAGGCCTGGGGAAGCGTCCATAAGTACACACACAAGCGCACAGAGATGCTGGGCATGCTCTCCTGTCTTGGTAAGACTCTTCCAACAACTAGAAACACTCATATTTCCTTTTAGATAATTTATGAAGTACTTTTAAACACACCCACTCCCTTGGGGGGAAGATTGTTCAAGCAAAAACCTAACTTTTGTTGATGGATTGTTGGCTATTAGTGGATATTAGTTCAGCATGATTTGATTTGTGAGTTTGATTGAGGGGAGCAAGAGAGGCCCAGCTTGTTCAGTAGACAAAGCCTCGGGCTAAGAGGGCCTGGGCTGCAATCCTCCTCCCGATTCCTCCCTCAGCACAGGCAGGCGGGTCCTTCCTGCCTCACTTTTCCCTCTGGGGTTTGCTCTTGTCATTCTCTCACTCAAAGCTTAAACAAAGGGGACAGCAGGGCCCTGGGTGTTAGAGGCCTGGGCACTAGTTGCCTGTCCCCTGGGGATGTCTCAAAGAGGAGCCGGGGACTACGTCGGGTCAGGCCATTGCACCAGAGCTTGCTTCCCTGGTGTTTAAACGCTGTGACTCTCAGAGTTCCGGGGCTGGAAAGGCCACTTGAGGCCCAGAGGGGGCTGGGGTTGGATGGACTTTCCTCTACCTGCTTGTCCATCTGTCTGTCTGTGCTCAGCAATGTTGCCCTTGGTCAGCTGCTCAGCAATAGCAGCAGAGTAAGGGTGAGTTTTTGCCACCTCAACTAGCAGAAATCTAGACTCCACACAAAGAAGAAAAGGAAAAAGAGAGCATGCTTGGGACTGTAGTTAGAAGGAAATGTGCCCCGCTGACCGTCATTCCTATCTGGGCCCCAAGTGGCTGAGTGGGTGAAGGAGGGGCCCAGGACCACAGAAACACACATTTCCTCTGGGAATCTCCCCGATCCTGCAGCTTCAGCGAGTAAAAGGCTGAACCTTCCCTTAGTGGCAAATCCAGATGGCCTGAGTGTTGTTCCCAGGCCCTGGGGCTACACACAGCTCCAGCTGCCACGTTTCCTCATTTGGGAGAATGAAAACAAGGAATTGGACTGTCTCTGAGCTTTCTAATTGGGCCACCAGCTGATCCATATGGCCTTATTTCTTTTAACCAACTTGACCTTCTAACATGAGCGGGGAAATGCCTATTTGCTTAAGCTTGTATTTTCCATAGTTATATAGCAAAATCCCATTTTTATAAGCATAGTTTAGCTTACAGCGTAATGAGGCCCCATTGAGCCATCCAAAAAAGCTAATTGGGCTTCCTTCCAGTATGAGGACCAGGTTGCTGGGAGGAATGGAGGTCCTGGGGTGGCGGTGGCTCCTCTTGGGGTGTGCATGAGGTTCTGATTCCATCCTGCACGAAAAAGATGACAGATTCACACCGCATGGGTGGACCTGGAGGGCATCGTATGCAGTGAAATAAGGCCCATCTCAGAAGGACAAGTGCTGCGTGATTCCACTTCTGTGAGGTTCCTAGGGCAGTCAAGTTCACAAGCAAAAAGAATGGTGTTTCCAGGGACTGTGGGAGGAGGAAGGAGGAGCTTTTATTTAATGGGGATAGTTTCCGTTTAGCAAAATGAAAGGAGTTCTGGAGATGGATGGTGGTGACGGTGGCACAGCAGTGTGAATGTATTTAATGCCACAGAACTGTACACTGTAAAAGGTTAAGATGGTTCATTTTTCACTACGATTAAAAAGATATTGGGGAGGATTGAGGCCAGCCAGCCCATTTCCCTGAGGGGTATGGAAAATGTCCCTAGGCTTCTGCATCTGCAGCTCTGTGGCCACTGAGAAACCCACTACTCTACACTTCATCTTGGTGGCAATGCTGACCCCATAAGTTCTCATCTCTACAGAAATCCTCATTTATGATTCTGGCATAAAACAAAAGGCAAGCCTCACTGTGACCCATGTCCAGGGATGGGAACTGGAGCTTGGTTAGTTTGGTACATGCTTTGGTTTCAACATGAGCTGGATCGTGATCCAGTTGTATCTATGAGGCCTTCCTTAATTCACTTCTTTGTTCTTTCCTTCATCATTCACAAGCTTTTACAGGGAACAAGTTTGGGACCAGCACTGCAATATGAAAATGCAGTGAAATCCTTGGTTCCAGGCTGAAAGGAATGTTGAGTGTGAAATGCACTCACTCCATACACGGCTGCAGACATTCTGACTTTGAGCTTTTGTTTCATGGAAGATAAATAGTACTTTGTTCATAGATGAGTCCGAAGAGTAGAGAGCATGTGCCTGTGTGTGCATGTGTCCCTGTGGGGAGAGTTACAGAAACTCCTTGCTATTTCATCTTTGCCATAGCATCCCTGTGTGCCTCTCCTCATCACTAGGGTGCCCAGGCTAGAGAGCAGGCAGGAATGCTTCCAGGTACACACCGAGGGAGGGGCACACTGAAAGCTGATAACACGAGCATAAAACCTTACTAACTCACTGTAAACAATGACCCAGCTCAGCCTGCAGGAGCCAGAAAGGCCCCCGGTGAGCTCTCTGTTGGAAATGGCATCTGCTCTAGTGGAAGAATTATTTCTTTGAGAAAAGAAAACACACGTGCATTAGGGGAGGCAGACCTGCCTCCCAGCACATCTGTCAGGCTCCAGCTCCTCAAAGAAGGGCAAAGGGCAGGGAGGCTCAGGATCATGTTGGCCGATAGAATCCTGCCCACTTGTGGAATTGGCTGTGCCAATGCGGGGCTAGGGCTATTTAGCCCTTGCACAGACAAAATAGGAAACACACATTTCCTGTCGCAGGAGGCAATGGTGCATTTCTATTGGTTTTATCAAACAAACCTTAAGCTCTTTGCCTTTTCAAAACTTAGAGAATAGGACCGTTTATATTTCGTGTGAACCTCGCCTTCCTAAACACAAAGGCCAATCTCAGAAGCCGAAAAACCCTGAAACAACGTTTGGCAGGAATCTCCATTCAGAGCAGGAAGGTAATGTTTATATTCTTCTCTCTAGACCAAAGGCTCTTGCAGGGCTGCTGTTTATTTTTCTGGCTCAAAGAGCAGAGCCACCAATATAATATAAAATAGGTAATATAATAAAAATACTTTATAAATCAGAAGCTCTGTCCGGTTAGGCCCATGCTCTGTTGACTCTGAAATAAACACACGGGAGCCCTTGCTGGCTTCATTTCCTCTCAGTTTCTTCACCAGTGTGCTGCCAGAGTCGCCACTTGGTGTGTTCTCGCTAATTCCCCCAGCCCATCCTGCACCAGGTCAGTCTTGCTGCAATTAGGAGTGAACTTTGTCTTGATCTGCAAAGTGGCATGGAGGGACGTGTTTTCCTTCCTTCTCCTGGTGGAGTGGAGAAGTTGAGCCTGCACAGCAGCAGGCACAACCAGCCAAACGCACATCCATCACCTGGCCTGGGATGGTCTGGTTCTCTCTCTCTCTCTCTTTTTTTTTTTTAATGCTTGGTTCTTCTCTTTAATTCAAAACAGTACATTGGATCCCTAACATTTTTCAAAGGTGTTTAGTGACAACATTATTTTTAAACTAACATTATTAGGAACTGATAGACTTAAGCATATTTGAGGTATTTTAATCTACTGCCTTTGTTTTTGTTATTGACTCACAAGTTTTTTCCTTCGGCCAGTGGTACCCTCTTCAGGGTGACTCCTCTGAGTCTTTTTGATGCATCCAAATAGACTTTCAAATCTGTCTTGCTTTTTAGTAAGAGAAGTTGATATTCCAGACTCATCTGGTGAAATATTCACAGGTGAATATTGTCTGGTTCTCACAATGGCGCTTTACTTAGTAAAACTGGCCTTTCCTCCTGGGTAAACCTTTCCTTTAGAAAGAGATACATTGCATAGTGGACAGTTAATTGCGAATAAGGGACGCCTCAAATGCCAAGATTTTCGGGGCATCACCCTGTTTCTTTGGCATGAAGACATGCTGGAAAGAGAATTTTGTGAAAGTCTACCCGGATCTCCTGGCACTGAGGGCCTGCCCCTGGGATACAATCCTGCTTCCACATACCCGTATCTCCCTCTCAAGCCTGTGACTTTGTTCTACAGACATCGTGGTTGGAACTTCTCTCCACGTTAATATCAAACCTGTCCCAGTCTTTAGCTGTCAGTCCCTGATTCTAGTTCTAGAATCAATAGAATATATTGATTCTAGAATATATTGAATCAATAGAAATGCAATAGAGTAAGTGCATTTTTTCCAATATGATTGGTCTTCAAAAACCCAAAGACTTCTAGAATATTTTCCCAAGTCTGTGCTTTTCCAGGTTAACCACATTTCTTCAGTGCTTTCCCAAACCTCCCAGACTCTTCTCCCATCTTTTCTTCTTTCGATGTGTCGGAGGTTGGTGGTCATCACTCCTAAAATGTTGCATCCGGAATGGGCTGGAACCTTTCAGACAGGGATCTGACTGTGTTGTTAGAAACTTCCCCTGCCATGAACTCATATTGTGCAGACACTATTGAACTCACACATTCTTAGGTCCCCTTTTGTTTGGTTTGTAAATATAAACCATTATTTGTATTCTTTATTCAACAATTTATTTCTTGTCCTCATTCCTAAAAGGATTTAAGGTGTCTTTTCAAAATACAATGCCATATGTAAAGATATTAACTGATAAATCAGCAAAAGTATAGTATGAATAGGGAAACTACAGAAATACAAAAGTTTATACTGGCCGTAAAATGCATTCCAGGATGTCCTGTAACGCTGCTATATGTGAGCCACACGTGTGGCTGGGTTTCCTAACAACAAATGGAAAGGAGGTGACATCATTTGCATGTCATAAAGAAAGCACAAGCCACTGGCTCAGGACAAGCATAGCTATTTGTGGTACTTAGATCTAAGAGAAATATTCACCATAGGTCCTGATAGAGGACACTACGTGATGTAGGTCTCAGCAAACAGTCGATTTCTTAAGAATTTAGGTTGCTTTCAAAGCCCCTAAACTGTTGTGACCTTATGCCATATCCAATGTGATGCTTTTGACAATTGATATTTTTGTGACAAATACTTATCCCTGCTATATTTTAATGTGTATTTTAAGAAATTCATATTGAAAAAGGAAAATAGAGAAGCTGAATAGGAGCACACATTTCACTCAGTGTCCCATAGGGTGCTCCTTGATTTTGGAAACTCTCTTGATATTCACCCCTTTCTCAGTTGGATCACATTCTTATAATATTCTCCCAGGGCCCTGTTATTATTGTACTATTTTAAATCAAAGCATGTTTTGAGGCTAGGGACATTTGAAGGAGGCTCTCTGTTTTGATTTTTAGTTCCAGGCAGGTCCAGCTGGAAACCTGGGATTATGCAGGGCATCTGTCCCTCCAAGGGACAGAACAACCTCAACTCTCCTGTAGCCCTAGATCCCAAATGACTCCATCCAGGCACAAGCAGAGGGGAAGTGGGGGCTGTTACCACATGTCAGCTGGAGAAGCTCCTGTGACAGGGAGAGAAGACAGCCTGGTGGGATTCCTCTAGCCAGAGATGTGGGCAGGGCGGGGGGATTCCCATGTGGATGGAAGGAATACACTAAACGGTGTGAATGCTCACACACATTCATGGGCTGGGCACCAGGGCTCTTTCACCACTCCTCCAGCTGGGCCTGCTGGCTTGAGGCTCTGTCTCTACTGTCTGCTCAAAACTACTCACACTTACCTCAGTGTAGCTCGGTCAATCTAATAGCTCGTTTTGTGTTTTGGCCTCAGTAATGGTTGATTTTATGTGTCAACGGCCAGATATTTGGTCAAACATTATTCTGGTGGTTTCTATGAGGGTGTTTTCAGATGCCATTAGCATTTAAATTGATGGAGTAAAGCAGATTGACAATGTGGGTGGCTCCATCCAATTGGTTAAAGGCCTGGAAAGAACAGAAAGCCTGGCCCTCCCACCAGCCACCACTGAGAGAGACCTTTTGCCCACAGTCTTTATTCTGGGGCATTGGCTTTTCCTGCCTCTGAACTGAGATGAAACACAAGGTCTTCCTGTCTCCCAAGCCAGCCGGCCTTCCAGCTGCAGCCCCGGTGACTCTCCTAGGTCTCTGGATTACTGTTGCAGGTCTGGGGGCTTCTGAGCCTCCACAGCCACATGAGCCACTTCCCATGCTAACTCTGCATCCACGTGTGCTCCTATGGGCTCTAAAGAACCCTGACTCATAAGCTTCTAATGGGCAAAACTGCCTGCCTTTGGACTCCTTGCCTCCCTATACCCCCACAAAAGTCTCTGTGCCTGGTGGCCAGGCCTTGGTAGCTCTGTCCACCCACCCTTCAGCACTGCTTGTGGTCAGCCCACACAGAAGGAGAAGTCTGGGTTTAGGTTTGGAGACATCTCTTTGTCATCCTAGCACTTGACTATTTGCTTTCTTAAACTTCATCAATATCTTCTTGCATCTGCACAGGCCATCCTAAAGACAGAAACTTCTTTTTTTTCTTTTAAGAGACAGTTTTTTGCTCTATAGCCCAGGCTGGAGTGCAGTGGTATGATCATAGCTCACTGCAGCCTCAAGCTCCTGGGCTCAAGTGATCCTCCCACTTCAGCCTCTCTAGTAGCTGAAGTACAGGTGTGTGCCACCATAACTGGCTAAGTTTTTAAAATTTTTTTATAGAGATGGGGGTCTCACTATGTTGCCAAGGCTGATGAACTCCTGGCCTCAAGTGATCTTCCCTTTGCAGCCTCCCAAAGTGCTGCGATTATAGGCCTGAGACACTATGCCCAGCCTGTATCTTTCTTCTTCATTAATATCATCGATATAGGTAAGCATTTATGTCCCCTCTCTGGCAAGTTGCCATAGCTGAATTTCATGCACTTGAATTCTGACCATCAGTATCTCTAGACCATTTTTTCATCTCTGTCCTTCTCTGAAAGCTTCAAAAATTATTTCTTTTTTTTTTTTTTTTTTTTTTTTTTGAGACGGAGTTTCGCTCTTGTTACCCAGGCTGGAGTGCAATGGCGCGATCTCGGCTCACTGCAACCTCCGCCTCCTGGGTTCAGGCAATTCTCCTGCCTCAGCCTCCTGAGTAGCTGGGATTACAGGCATGCGCCACCACGTCCAGCTAATTTTTTTTTGTATTTTTAGTAGAGATGGGGTTTCACCATGTTGACCAAGATGGTCTCGATCTGTTGACCTCGTGATCCACCCGCCTCGGCCTCCCAAAGTGCTGGGATTACAAAAAATTATTTCTTTAATATATGTCAGTAAGGTCCTATGTTTAGGAGCTGTCTTGAAGGAGAGGAATGGGAGAATTTATTCCTGAGGGTTCCCTCCATGGTGAAGAAGTTAACATAAAAGGCACATAGAATTCAAGTCTGGAACTTGGGTACTCCCCTCCAGACAAATTATCTATTTTCCCAATTAAAACAGCTACGACTTTACATTCCACTCTAGATAAGAGCACTCAGGTACAAATCATTCAGGCAACTTTCCCAACTTGGGGTGAGGAAAACCAAAACTCCAACGGTATCTGGGACAGGGAAGTAAGATTGATTCAATGTCATCTTGAACTGGGTCATCACCACTCCCAACCTGGAACAACAAAGAAACAGGGATAGTTTCTATTCTGTTTCCATTTAATGATGACCCAAAACAAGAGCAACGGTAGAGCAGGAAGTTTATTTATTCTGATGAAAGAACCAGCTGGCGAGTCTGCCTCGCCGTGTCTGCAGAGCACACCTGGGCTAAGTCTGCAGGCCCAGGATGGTGTGTGCCTGGCGAGGGTGGCAGCTGCTGGATCCGCTCTTCCTGCTTGTAAAGTGCTTTGGCCTGGTCCCAAACAAGAACATGAACTGTGTCAGAAGTTTCAGGGGCACTATGCATCTAAAAACATTGTGGACGCACTAAGCACATTTACACTGGTCTTTATCATTATAAACACATCAAACTTGTAGTGTCTCAATCATCGCACAACTCTGTGATATGGAAATTTATTTATTTATTTTTGTTTGTAATAATGTTTACTATTATTGGTTGAATCATTGCTTGATTTTAGTGAAACTCTTGGTATACACCAAAAATCCTTTCGGCCCTTAAACAGCTTGGACTGGCACTCCCTACACTTGCCAGTATCACCTTACTTTCTTTTCTTACTATTAATTCTTATATTGATCATACAAAACAATGAGAAAATCCTTATAGTTTAGTTTCCCCAACAAAAATTGCAGTAAAGTCTAACGAAGAGAGGGTCTGTGACTATTTAAGCTCATTCATTCTCTGTTCTTCCCTTTGCTTTCTCTTTTTTTTTTTTTTTCAATTTACCAGTCTTTATTTGCAGGAAGCATAAATCAGAAATGGGATGGAATGCCTCCTGGTGTTATTATATTACGTTTTGAAATTCTGATTTTTTTTTATATTTCCTTTCAAATTTGATCTCTTTTTTTTTTTTAATTGCATTTTAGGTTTTGGGGTGCATGTGAAGAACATGCAAGATAGTTGCATAGGTACACACGCGGCAGTGTGATTTGCTGCCTTCCTCCCCTTCACCTATATCTGGCATTTCTCCCCATGCTATCTCTCCCCAGCTCCCCACCCCCTGCTGTCCCTTCCCTATTCCCTCCAACAGACCCCAGTGTGTACTGCTCTTCTCCCTGTCTCCATGTGTTCTCATTGTTCAACACCCACCTATGAGTGAGAACATGCAGTATTTCATTTTCTGCTCTTGTGTCAGTTTCCTAAGAATGATGTTCTCCAGGTTCATCCATGTCCCTACAAAGGACACGAACTCATCGTTTTGATTCCTGCATAATATTCCATGGTGTATATGTGCCACATTTTCTCTGTCCAGTCTATCATCAATGGGCATTTGGGTTGATTCCAGGTCTTTGCTATTGTAAACAGTGCTGCAATGAACATTCGTGTGCATGTGTCCTTATAGTAGAACGATTTATAATCCTTTGGATATATACCCAGTAATGGGATTGCTGGGTCAAATGGAATTTCTATTTCTAGGTCCTTGAGGAATCGCCACACTGTCTTCCACAATGGTTGAACTAATTTACACTCCCACCAGCAGTGGAAAACTGTTCCTATTTTTCCACATCCTCTCCAGCATTTGTTGTCTACAGATTTTTTAATGATCACCATTCTAACTGGCGTGAGATGGTATCTCAATGTAGTTTTGATTTGCATTTCTCTAATGACCAATGATGATGAGCATTTTTTCATAAGTTTGTTGGCCTCATGTATGTCTTCTTTTGTAAAGTGTCTGTTCATATCCTTTGCCCACTTTTGAATGGGCTTGTTTGTTTTTTTCTTGTAAATCTGTTTGAGTTCTTTGTAAATTCTGGATATCAGCCCTTGGTCAGATGGGCTGCAAAATTTTTTTCCCATTCTGTTGGTTGCCGATTCACTCTAATGACTGTTTCTTTTGCCATGCAGAAGCTGTGGAGTTTGATTAGGTCCCATTTGTCAATTTTGGCTTTTGTTGCCAATGCTTTTGGTGTTTTGGTCATGAAGTCCTTTCCTACTCCTACGTCCTGAATGGTTTTGCCTAGATTTTCTTCTAGGGTTTTTATGGTGTTAGGTCTTATGTTTAAGCCTTTAATCCATCTGGAGTTAATTTTAGTGTAAGGTGTCCGGAAGGGGTCCAGTTTCTGCTTTCTGCACATAGCTAGCCAGTTTTCCCAACACCATTTATTAAACAGGGAATCCTTTCCCATTGCTTGTCTTACGTTTAGTGAATTACGTTTATGGACTTGCGTATGTTGAACCAGCCTTGCATCCCCGGGATGAATCCTACTTGATCATGGTGGGTAAGCTTTTTGATGTGCTGTTGCAATTGGCTTGCTAGTATTTTATTGAAGATTTTTGTGTCTACGTTCATCATGGCTATTGGCCTGAAGTTTTCTTTTCTTGTTGAGTCTCTGCCGTGTTTTGGTATCAGGATGATGTTGGTCTCATAAAATGATTTGGAAAGGATTCCCTCTTTTTGGATTATTTGAAATAGTTTCAGAAGGAATGGTAACAGTTCCTCTTTGTGTGTCTGGTAGAATTTGGCTGTGAACCCATCTGGACCTGGGCTTTTTTTTGTGTGGTAGGCTCTTAATTGCTGCCTCAACTTCAGACCTTGTTATTGGTCTATTCGTGGTTTTGACTTCTTCCTGGTTTAGGCTTGGGAGGATGCAAGTGTCCAGGAATTTATTCATTTCTTCCTGGTTTACTAGTTTATGTGCATAGCGTTGTTTGTAATATTCTCTGATGATGGTTTGAATTTCTGTGGGATCTGTGGTGATTTCCCCTTTATTGTTTTTTATTGCATCTATTTGGTTATTCTCTCTTTTCTTTTTTATTAATCTGGCTAATGGTCTGTCTATTTTGTCGAAAAACCAGTTCCTGGATTTATTGATTTTCTGAAGGGTTTTTCGTGTGTCTATCTCTTTCAGTTCTGCTCTGATCTTAGTTACTTCTTGTCTTCTGCTAGGTTTTGAGTATTTTTTGATCTTGCTCCTTTAGCTCTTTCAATTTTGACGATAGAGTGTCAATTTTGGATCTCTCCACTCTTCTCATGTGGGCACTTATTGCTATATATTTTCCTCTAGAGACTGCTTTAAATGTGTCCCAGAGATTCTGGTATGTTGTGTCTTCATTCTTGTTGGTTTCAAAGAACTTCTTTATTTCTGCCTTCATTTTGTTGTTTATCCAGTCAACATTCAAGAGCCAGTTGTTCAGTTTCCATGAAGCTGTGCGGTTCTGAGTTAGTTTCTGAATCCTTAGTTCTAACTTGATTGCACTGTGGTCTGAGAGACTGTTTGTTATGATTTCCATTCTTTTGCATTTGCTGAAGAGTGATTTACTTCCAATTATGTGGTCAATTTTAGAGTAGGTATGATGTGGTGCTGAGAAGAATGTATATTCTGTGGATTTGGGGTGGAGAGTTCGGTAAATATCTATCAGGTTTGCTTGTTCCAGGTCTGAGTTCAAGTCCTGGATATCCTTGTTAATTTTCTGTCTGGTTGATCTGTCTGATATAGACAGTGGAGTGTTAAAGTCTCCCACTATTATTGTGTGGGAGTCTAAGTCTCTTTGTAAGTCATTAAGAACTTGCCTTATACATCTGGGTGCTCCTGTATTGGGTCCATATATATTTAGGATCGTTAGCTCTTCTTGTTGTATCAATCCTTTGACCATTATGTAATGACCTTCTTTGTCCCTTTTGATCTTTGTTGCATTGAAGTCTATTTTATCAGAGACGAGAATTGCAAACTCCTGCTTTTATTTGCTCTCCATTTGCTTGGTAAATCTTCCTGAATCAATTTATTTTGAGCCTTTGTGTATCCTTGCATGTGAGATGGGTTTCCTGGATACAGCACACTGATGGGTTTTGGCTTTTTATCCAATTTGCCAGTCTGTGTCTTTTGATTGATGCATTTAGCCAATTTATATTTAGGGTTAATATTGTTATGTGTGAATTTGATACTGCCATTTTGATGCTAGCTGGGTGTTTTGCCCATTAGTTGATGCAGATTCTTCATTTTGTTGATGCTCTTTACCATTTGGTATGTTTTTGGAGTGGCTGGTACCAGTTGTTCCTTTCTATTTGTATTGCCTCTTTCAGGAGCTCTTTTTTTTTTTTTTTTTTTTTGAAGTTCTAAGGAACTGCTTTTATTGGCCTGGGATCTTATAGAAGGTAGGGGTTCCTCCCAGGTTAAAAGTCCCCTTCTTCCACTCCCCTTCAGACTCCATGTTTGGATCCCCTTCCATGAACACTCTCTTCGTGGAAGTCTCCTTTCTCTCTCCTGGAATTTCCCTTTGGAGTCCCCTTCCACACACACTCAGGGAAGCCTGTCCTCTCCTCCTAAACTCCATCTCTCTCTATTCGCTAACACTCTCGTGGAAGCTGCTTTCCTCTCCTGGATTCCATCTTTCTTTTAAAGCAGACCTGGTGGTGACAAAATCTCTGAGTACTTGCTTGTTTCAAAGGACTTTATTTTTCCTTCACTTATGAAGCTTAGTTTGGTTGGATATGAAATTCTGGGTTGAAACTTCTTTTCTTTAAGGATGTTGAATATTGGCCCCCACTCTCTTCTGGCTTGCAGGGTTTCTGCTGAGAGATCTGCTGTGAGTCCGATGGGCTTCCCTTTGTGGGTAACCTGACCTTTTTTCTCTGGCTGTCCTTAGCATTTTCTCCTTCATTTCAACCCTGGCGAATCTGACGATTATGTGCCTTGGGGTTGCTCTTCTTGCAGAATTCCTGGACTTGAATATTGGCCTGCCTTGCTAGGTTGGGGAAGTTTTCCTGGATAATATCCTGAAGAGTATTTTCCAGCTTGGATTCATTCTCTTTGTCACACCTAGCAAACGTAGATTAGGACTCTTCATGTAGTCCCACATTTCTTGGAGACTTTGTTCATTCCTTTTTGCACTTTTTTCTCTAATCTTGTCTTCTCATTTTATTTCATTGAGTTGATCTTTGACCTCTAATATTCTTTCTTCTGCTTGGTCAATTTGGCTGTTGAGACTTGTGCATGCTTCATGAAGTTCTAGTGTTGTGGTTTTCAGCTCCATCAATTCACTCACATTCTTCTCTAAGTTGTCCATTCTTGTTATCATTTTATCAAATCTTTTTTCAAGGTTCTTAGTTTCTTTGCATTGAGTTAGAACATGTTCTTTTAGCTCACGGAAATTTCTCATTACCCACCTTCTGAGGTCTGGTTCTATCATTTCATCACACTCATTCTCCATCCAACTTTGTTCTCTTGCTGGTGAGAAGTTGTGATCCCTTGTAGGAGGAGAGGTGTTCTGGTTTTGGGTGTTTTCCTCTTTTTCATACTGGTTTCTTCCCATCTTTATGGATTCATCCTCCTATCATTTGTGTAGTTGCTGATTTTCAGTTTGGGTCTCTGAGTGGATGTCCAGAATGTTGATAATGAAGTTATTTCTGTTTCTTAGTTTTCCTTCTAACAGTCTGGCCCCTCTGCTGTAGGACTGCTGAGGTCCACTCCAGGCCCTGCTTACCTGAGGATCACTTGCAGCAGCTGCAGAACAGTGAGGGATGCTACCAGTTTCTTCTTCTGCTATCTTTGTCCCAGAATGATGCCCACCAAATGTCAGTCTGATCAGTGCTTTGTGAGGTGACTCTTTGGATATACGGGGGTCAGGGAGCTGCTTGAGGAGATAGTCTGTTCTTTATAGGAGCTCAAGTGCTGAGCCATGAGCTCAATTGTTCATTCAGAGCTGCTAGGCAGGTACGTTTAAGTCTGCTGCAGCAGAACTCATAAACCTCCTTTTTTTTACCCAGGTGCTCTGTCCTGGAGAGTTAGGGCTTTATTTATGAGTATCCATTGTGCTTCTGCCTTTTTTAAAATTTAATTTTATTATTAATTTATTTATTTCTTTTTCAGTGCTGCCCTGCCCAGCAAGGAGGCAGCCTAGTCACTGCCTGCAGAGGCTTTGCTGAGCAGCTTTGGGCTCCGCCCTGCTGCCGTGTGAGCTTCACTGCAGTTCTGTTTATGGGTGTGGTTAGAACTGCCTCGGCAATGGTGGCTTGCCTCTGTAATTGTGGACTCTCTCTGTTATGGCGGGTTGCCTCAGCAATGGCAGGCTGCCTCAGCAATGGCGGACTACCTCCATGGGGGTGGAGTGCCTCGGTAATGGTGGATGCCCCTCCCCCATCGAGCTGGACTGTCCTGGGTTCAGCAGTGCTTGCTGTGAAACTTTCAACCCCGAAGGTTTCCAACTGCTGTTTTTTTGCTTGTTTGTTTTCGTGGGTGTGGGACCCGCCGAGCCTGATCACCTGGCTCCCTGCCTCAGAGCATTTTTTTTTTTTTTTTTTTACGTTGAATGGTTCACTCTCTCCCAGGTGTTCCAGTCACCTGCTGAAAGGGCGCTGGGATCTGTGTGATTTCCCGTGTGGCGACCCACTGCACCAGCTGAAACAACGGCACTGCCCAGGAATCTCCTAGCCTGGCTCCCTGTTTCAGACCTGTTTAATCAGATGAATGGGCAAATCTGCCTTCCTGGAACTTCAATTGCCAGCTTAAAAGGGCAACCAGACCAGTGTATTTTGTATGGAGAGCTGCCGCGCCTGGGTGCTGGAAAAAAGCCGTGCTGGCCAAAACAGCCGCGCTGGCGACCATGGGACTCCTCCACCTGGGAATCTCCTGGTCTGTGGGCAATAAAGATCCATCTGGAAATGTGGCGTCCACTCGCCCTCTGTGCTTTCACTGGGAGCTGCAATCCTGAGTTGCTCCTAAAGGGCCATCTTCCCTCATATTCAGAAATTTATTATTAACAGTAGCAAGATCCCCATTTCCCAGGTGATGTCATCGAGGTTTGAAGAATGTAAGTGCCATTTGCAGTAATGGCCTTGAACCTATCTGACACCCACTTGGCTCTGTTTGCTCATCAATCCTCTATTACTCTCTGTCATTCCTGATGCCCTAGGCATCAGGCCAGGACTACCCAGTGTGACCTGAGTCACTGCTGCTTCATGGCATGGGAGTACTGATGATCTCCACATTCAGACACACCAGGGCTCCCAGAAGCAGCAGCCTCAGCTTTGGAGAATGGGTTCCACTTCTGGTAGCTATTCACCTGGAGAAATGGGGGAGAGTGGGAATTTTTTAAAAGATGATACATGCTTTGTTATTTCTGGCACTCATGGTGCTAAACTCATTTCAGCTGAGTAAGCACTAGTGACTCAACTCCAAGGCACGCTGTAGACTTCATCTCATACTGTGTGGGATGTTTAAGGGTTATTGAGTGCTCTCTTCATGGCCCCTCAAGATCTGTGAAATAAATCTCTGTCTTTGGCAAACACACCCAGGGCTTTCCGTCTCCATGCCTGATTGAAATGTCAAAAGTATGACAAAAAGGCATAGCTTCTCTTGCTTGGGAGGCTTGATAGAACAAAACCAACGATGAATGCAGCAAACCAGCTTGAGGCTTTGCCAGGCACCTCTGTGACTTCCACCTAGTGCTGTTTCTTTTACATGTTAGCATAAAAATCAGCTTGTTACAAGTTTAAGCACCTAGTAGACATGTGGGATCCTTGGGTGCTCTGAAGTAGCGGCCTGAGGTTCAAGTCTCCTCTCTGTTTGGAGGGACTGCCCAGAAGAAGACTCCCTGGGAACTTTTCTTCCCTTGCTGTCTTTAGAGTCAGGAACTACTTTGATATGAGTTTAATGAGATCTTTTTTTAAAATATATATTTTATTGCATTTTAGGTTTGGGGGTACATGTGAAGAACATGCAGGATTGTTGCCTAGGTACATACATGGCAATGCAGTTTGCTGCCTTCCTCTCCATCACCTATACCTGGCATTTCTCCCCATGTTATCCCTCCCCAAC
Source organism: Saguinus oedipus (assembly GCA_031835075.1). Classification (NCBI taxonomy): domain Eukaryota; kingdom Metazoa; phylum Chordata; class Mammalia; order Primates; family Cebidae; genus Saguinus; species Saguinus oedipus. The sequence goes on along the minus strand of CM063179.1, from coordinate 47,570,937 downwards.
TCCCCACCCCCTTCTTGTGTGATGCTTCCCTCCCTGTTTCCATGTGTTCTCATTATTCAACACCCACCTGTGAGTGAGAATATGCGGTGTTTGATTTTCTGTTTTGTGTCAGTTTGCTGAGAATGACAGTGAGACCTTTTACATCACTGTTTTATAGTTGAGAAAAGTTGAGACATGGAATGCATTTCTTGTTAAGGTAAAGCAGCTGGGCCTGGTGTGGGAGGCATCTGGAAGGGGACAGGCTCCCTCTACGTGGGTGATACACCAAGGGAGGAAGCACAAGGGGCAGGCGATGACAGCAGAGACCTTCCTCTGAGTGGGGTGATGGCGTCAGGATACACATGGACACTGTCCAGGGAGCTGTGTGAGTGCAGGGCCACTGGTTGTCACAACTGGGTGGGGAGACATCTGAGGGATGATGTGCCTGCAGAGGGCAGCCTCTCCTGGGCTTGGGTGTTTTCTAAGCTGGAGTGGGTGGCAGATGAGGGGTGCAGTCAGCATCAGAAGAGCAGAGGAGGCATCTGGAGAGGTGAACATGATGGCTGACTGGGTTTAAGGCAGTGGCTCTCAACCCTAAATCAAATGATTTCCAACCACCTCCCAAGCATTTGGTAATGTCTGCTTCGGTTGTCACATCCGTGGAGAGAGATGCTACTGGCATCTAGTGGGTAGAGGCCCGGGATGCTGCTAAACACTCTACAATGTGTAAGATGGCTTCCCATACAGAGAGTCACCTGGCCCAAAGTGTCAATAGTTAGTCACGCAGAGGTTAGGAAACCCTGGTTTAAGAGTGTGTGTCAAGAAATGTTTCCATGGGTATGTCATGTTAGTTTCACTTATATCAATCTACTACCTAGAATTAAGATTCAGTCCCTCACACTTTACAGAGTCATTCCCAGAGAATAGTGTGATGATGTCAGGGGAGAATGGTTTCAAAATATTCCAGCCTACTCTGCCCTAGTTTGGGGCATGACTCTTTCTCCCAAGCTGGAGGCAAGCACTCCTTCCTGGGCACTGTCTGGGGCTCCATCTGTCCTCCTGGGGATGGAGACTTCACCTCCTCTGGACCTGATTAATTCACCTCCCACCTCTCACTGCAGGCTGCCTATTGTTTTATCCACAACATACTCGCTGGGTGTTTGCAACCCTACCAAGCCACTGAAGCTACCTCAGGCTGGGATTCCAGACCTTAATTCCATGGCGTTTCTCTCTGGCTTGTGAAGCATGGTCACATGTACTTTTAGGGCCTATCTCCACTGGAAAGCCAGAGGAAGAAGGGCAGGAACCCCCTTAATAGCCATTCCCTATCTTGGCTCTTTGCCTCCCTGAGCCTCCAGCAGTTGCTTGCATTTATGGCATTGAGACCTTGTTGGAAATGGCACACCCATCTAAGTGGGCTTGTCCCTGCCCACCTATACATGCATGTTGTGTGCTTCCCGTGCACTTGATCTGTGGCTGTGAATAGGTGGGTGTCTCTAGCTGTCCTGAGAGACCTGTATGGTGTGATGAGTGAGGAACCATCCCTCGCTTAAGTGAGGGGGACAAACAGGTGCATCCATAGCCACAGAAGATGGCTTAAATGTTCTCTTGGAAACACATCCAGGCTGCGGGTGGCAGTGGAAAGAAAGAAGCCTGGCACTGCACATGGCAGAAGGGCAGCCATGGAGGGTTAGGGAGAGCTGTGCTTTAAGCAGCCCTAAAAAAGGCACAGAAGGTGACTAGGGGGAAGAATGTGCCAAGAAGGGATTCCTTCTTCACCCAGTTGAGCATTTAGCCAAGAAAAGAAGCCGTGGCCTTCCTGCTGCTGTCCAGGTAGCCTGGATCACTCTTCCCACAGCTCCCTCGTTCTGGACAGGCCCAACATGGGAGTTTGGAAGTTGTGGATGAAGATCCCCCTTCCTGAACCACAAGGTTCTCTGCAGCCCGGGTACCACTCAGCTGCCTCACGTCTCTCTCCAGTACCCTCCCCCAGTTGCAGTCATCTCTTCTAATACCTGGTGATGGCAGAATGTTCTCAACTCCTTGGCCACTGTGTGCTGAGCTGTTATGACCTTTCCCTGTTTGGAAAGCATCCTCCTCCATGAGTGATTTTTCTACCTCTTAAAGTCATCTTCCATGAAGACATAGAAATCAACCTAGGTCCCCATCAGTGGAGGGTTGGATAAAGAAAATGTGGTATGTAATGAAGTCATGTCCTTTACAGTAACGTGGATGCATTGTCCTAAGTGAATTAATGCAGGAACAGAAAACAAAATACTGCATGTTCTCACTTAGTGGGAGCTAAACATTGGGTACTTGTGGACATAAAGAAGGGACAACAGACCCTGGGGAGTACAGGAAGGGGACAGGGGAGGGATCAGGGGCTGCAAAACTACCTCTCAGCTACTATGCTCACTACTTGGGTGACAGGATCCTTTATGCCCCAAACCTCAGCATTACACAGCATTCCTGTGTAATGAACCTACACATTCACCCCAAATCTAAACTAAAAGTTGAATAATTTTAAGAAAGAAAGAGGCCCCTGGGTGCAGTGGCTCATGTTTGTAATCCCAGCACTTTAGGAGGATGAGGTGAGTGGATCACCTGAGGTCAGGAGTTCAAGACCAGCCTGACCAACATGGTGAAACTCTGTTTCTACTAAAAATACAGAAATTAGCCAGGCCTGGTGGTGTGCACCTGTAGTCCCATCTGCTTGGAAGGCTGAGAGAGGAGTATTTCTGGAACCCGGGAGGCGGAGGTTGCAGTGAGCCAAGACTGTGCCACTGCACTCCAGCCTGGGTAACAGCAAGACTCTGTCTCAAAACAACAACAAAAAAAAGAAAAAAGAAAAAAGAAAGTGGTATAAGGAAGCTGTGGGAGGTGTTGAATATATTTACTACTTTGAGGTAGTGATGGTCCCACAGATGTCTGCATATGACCAGACCATCAAACTGTACATATTAAATATGCATAGTTCTTTGTATACCAATTATACCTCAACAAAGCTGCTTTAAGAGGAAATAAAAGTCATCTTCAGTTGAAATGTGAAAGGCTACTTTGTCCATGGATTATTTTATACTTCCAGGATGGACATGGCTGCTTTTGTAATCTCATCACACCGGGGTTTTGCACCAGTGCTCATTGAGGCCATGCACTGTATCTAACAAATATATTTGTAGTTTTCTACCACCCTGTCAAGCCAGTGAGTGGGCTCATTACTACTGAAATGAGTAGCTAGTAGATGTTGAATGATTGTTGGCTGGTGATAAAGATGATAAATAGTTCAGAAGTCTCATTATATTTTTCAGGAACAAGTGTGCACCTATCAAAAAGACTCATGTGCTTCAAAGGAATCTCGAACCTTTTCAAATTCCCCCAGCTTTCAGCTTTTAATGATGTTCCTGAACACACAGACCCCCATGGTGCACAGGGGATATTAAAGTTCAAAGAGACATAGAATCAGGTTGAAGATGGTAAGTGATCAGACTCCTAAGGGAATGAGAGCATTTCCTCATTTTCAGGCTACAGCAGAAATGTCTGTAATCCAGATATTTAAAACTCGGCTGGGTGAAGAGGTGGGGGAGGTTTCATGGAATAGCCTGGAGTCAGGTCCTGCGGGATGAGGTGAATGTGATCGTGAAGGTCATCTCTGGCCCCCACGCCTCGGATTCCATGATAGCACATCTGCTTTTGATTGCAGTGGGTTCCGAGCCCAGGGCTTAGGGCGCGACGCCATCTGAAGGAGGAAATACTAAGCCTGTCTGCAGGTCTGGACGTTCCCACAATGGGACACCAGCTAAGCCCTGTGGCCGCTGGAGAGACACTGGAGCTCTGTCTGGAGCTCTGCTCCTTCTCAGAGGCCCCACACGTGGAGGCCTTTGCAGCCCATGCAGGCCTGTGTCAGAACAAATAAAATGGAGCAGGCAGGACAGGAGTTCTGGGAAAGAGGACCTAACAGGAGCGGGGGTGGCTGAGAAAGGGAGGGTACGATGGTAATAAAGGGGAAGGAGGAGAATCCGAATTAGACTCAGGCAGTGATCTTGGAGACACCACTCACTGCCCGAGTGGGACCTCAAGAGGTTCCCACTCCTAATTTTCAGAGTCTAGGATTACCCAGATATTGCAGCAAAGTGTTTAGTGCTGTATCCAGCACTTAACCATTCCGTCACCTCTGGCTATTGGTATTTGACAACTTAGTTCTGGCTTGCTCCATCTGGGAAGACAAAATGACTCTGGATGGATGTTTCCTTTTTAAAAAGAAAGAAGGAAAAAAAACCCACCCCAGAGTACTGTTTAAAATAGGGAAGCCTTCCTTGAGTGAGCAGCCTCACTCCCCGCTGGGTGCAGATGTGAGGGACCTGAATCCTCCGACCGCAAGTGCACTTGCTACCCAGCGAGAGCAAGGTCCACTGAGTCACGTGAGCGGAGGCGGCAAAAGCTGCACAAACACATGTGGCAGGAACAGGCACAAGGAGGTGATGCTGGCCCCAGGAGGTCCCTGAGGCTGGCTGGGACACGGATCTCTTGGAACACTGCAGAGAGAAGGACTACGTAAACAAGAGATCAAAACCCAGCCTCCCTGGGCCTTCGATGTGATGAATGTTTGTCCTGAATGTGCAACAGAAGTCAGACCACCACCTTCTTTTGTAGTCTGAGTTTTCAGAGGACTCTGGGGAATACTCTGGGGTGTGGGATCTGGGGGATCCTTTCAGATGGCTTGTCTCCCCTGTGGCTGGACCCACCTTCCAAGCGCAGACAGCCCCCTGCATTTTCAAAGCTCAGCCTGCCTGCATGACCCCTCCCGAGAAAGTGGCCACAGAGCTCGCTGCTAAGAGCTTTCATCATCCAAAGGCAGCGCACGATCCCCTCCCCCATGGTGTGGGAATGAGCTGGCCACCTCCTCCAAATTATACCCGTTGTCCCAGGACCATCAATGACCCTGTCTGCCAGCTCAGCCAAGAGAAGTTTAGTGGGAAGGAAAACAGCATGGCCAGGTGTGCCCAAGGTCATAAAACCCAAATAAGTGTCAGCAGCTCCTCCTGCTTGTTTGCTACCCATCAGGAGGCACCTTCTCCTTGGCTGTTTCTGATTCGGCCCCTCCCTGCCGCCCCTTCTCCTTGGCAGTTTCAATTGAGCCCCTCCCTGCCTTATCCAGAGCATCTTCCCTTAAAGGAGAAAACACAGAAGAGAAAATATGCCCTATTAAATGTCCGAAAACGTGTGACTTCTCTGTCTTGTCTTAGTGTGAAACTGACAGGTTATTGCGACTCAAGCAGTCTCCCTGGATGGACAGACAGACAAATAGACACACAAACAAGTAGACAGTCGGTTAGTCAGTAGATAATCTATTGACAAGATCCCCTGCTGGTTAAAATGGTCTTCTATGATCTAACCCTTTCCATTTCATTGTGAGGACTGCAAATCCTATCCGTGCTCTGTGAGCATTTATTACTCTTTTCTGTCACAGGTGCCGAATCTGCTCACGCTTGCTGCTTCCTTCAGAGGCATTAGCAACAAGGCCATTTGCCTGAGAATGTTTTATTTGTTCCATTGTTGCTGTTGGTCCTACACCATAGTGCCTGGGACCATAAAATGATTCCCAACCTGGTGCCTGAGAGAAGGTGCTCAGATTGACTCGAGGGCCATCCAAAAGGAGAGGCTCAGGCAATCCTGAGAGTCTGGGGGTGAAGGGTGTCAAGCTCAAATCTCAGGTGAGGGCTGTGGCTGGACATGGTCTAGGAGGATCTCAGAGATGTGCGTGTACAGGCACTGTGTGTTTGTGTGTGTGCATGAGTATGCACATAAATGTGCATGTATATATGTACACATGCATGGGCAGAAGAGTCTGGGCATGCTGATTATGTGAAGCCTGTGCCCAGCTTTGCATGGTGACGTATGAGCATTTGTACGGGTGCCTGTCCATGGTCAATTCAGAGTGTTCGGGCAAGCATGCAAAGGTCCCACAATGCCTCCTATAAGCACCAGTAAACCACAATGCTGTTGAGTGTGGCTGGATGCCTCGGAGGGTCCCAGGCCCTGGAGGCCTTTCTTCCTTTTCTGGTGTCTCTGTGGTGCCTGGCTGGGCAGCTCTGAGGTCGGAAACGCCTGACATCCAAGGCTTCAGATTTCAGCTGGGGAAGGGCTTGGTGGACACCAGGCTTCCTGAGGCACGACTGGCCACTTCTGCTGGGTGCACTTTAGGCAAGTCCTCCTCTCTTTTAGCTCTCTGACACCTAGTGCTCAGGCTATGATTGCAATAAACTATATAGAATAATGCATGTGACAGCCTTTTAGAAAGTAAGAAACACAGCTCTACATAGGGACTATTGTGGGCAAATGTACACACACTGAAATCAATCCATACCCAAAAAAGACATGCCTGAACTGTGGAGAATTAACTCATCCTAGAGGGTCCAGTATTCAACAGCATCCACTTCTTCCTCAGGGAAAAGACATTGGATCAATTAATTCCTAAAGATTTAGCTCTGTTCCACCCTGGGATGAAGGATCTTGGTTGGGTTAATAGATGTGAAGGAAGTAGAAGGTCCATTTTGACTTTGGGGACTTAGCAGGGTGGGCACTCTTCGAAGGTAACTGAGCAGGGGCTGGAGGACCCCGGGGACAGGCTGTGTCCCTGGGAGTCCTAGAGAGACAAGGGTGTCAAAGTTGCCAGAGGAGTTGCTTGGGTGTTCCTAATAGGCTGGGGTCAAAAAGATCCCCAGGGAGTTCATGATGGGTGGGACCAGGCCCTTAAACCCCAGGCAGCCTGCACCTGAGAATGGGATGTCCAGGTCTCCCTGGACTGTGCATCCTCCAGTGTATCCGGGGTCAGAGATGCAGAAGGTTGGTTTCCATCAATTCAAGGCCAGGCTGCACCCTGTTCTCCCTATGTGGTGGCTCCCAGACACTGATCTTCAGACCCAAGTGTCCCTGCTGCTCTGACTTCATCAGGAGCTCCAGGGCCAAGCCATGCACAGACTCTGACACTTACAGAGAGCCAAGAAGGTCAATGGCTTTGGTGTTAAAGACCTGCCGGTGGTCTTGAGGAGTTTCAGGAATGGGGGCTTCAGGGATCCTAACAGGGTCCGGTCTCTTTGGCTCTTCTGTGACTCTCTAGAGTTGCACAAAATCAAAACAATGCAGCAGCAGCAGCACACAGCAAGTGAGCCTTCAGCGGCTCCTCTTACAAGCCAAATCCATTTAGTTACTTAATTTGAATAAAAAATGATTTTGCTTTGTGTTTCACTCCGGAACCTCTGGTTCCAGGGTGATACTGTGGCTGTGAAATGGGAAAGATTAAGGACAAAATGCCAGTGGCTAAGAGCGCTAGGTCCTACTGGAGATTGTGGCCTCCAAGGTGGAGGGTTTGAGAAAGGGAAAGTCATATTCCAGGTTCTTGAGGTTTTCACCATGCTAAGTACCCATCCACTTGTCCAGAACTGGAACCCTATTACAGTGTATCCTTTGTTATTTTTAGAATTTAAGATGATATTTTCCTATTTTAGTTAATGGCCTGAGAATGAGATTTTGGTTGTTTGCAATAAATTGCCTGATTTGGAAGTATTGGTGCAGAGGGACTTTATAATTCAAAGTCTTTTTATGGCACAGCTTTTTTTCCTGGTCTAGAGAATTCCTTTAATCAGGTGGTAGGAGTGATTAATGATCCTCTGTGCCTGTGTGTGCATGTGGGGGCTCACGTGTTCTGAGAACGGGTGCTGAGGGGTGGGTAGTCACATTGCTGCAGAAAAGGAAATCCCAGGGCTGCATTCTCCACCCAGAAAGCGTATGCATCCAATTAAAGCCCTGCTAGGTCCCACCCAGATGCAAGAAGGCATGAATAGATTAATTGCTGGACTGTACTCAAGGCCATATCCTCAGATGTGCTGGCCCAACATGCCTCTTTCTGCCCCAGAAAACAAAGCAGGGGTAAGAGATGGGGTGTGTGTGTGTAGAGTTTATTCCTCATCTTTGTTTTTCTTCTTGTTATTTCAAAAGGAAAACACAACATTTTCAATCAACTTTGACTAAGCACTTCTTATATGTCAGACACTAAGTGGAAGCAGGATGAAAGATTTTAAAGAGAAATCATATTCTATATTGCTCCTAGGAAGTCCACAGTTAGAGAGAGGCTCATAAACAAACAATTGCAGCAGAGGGTGGGAAGAGCCACTTGGAGGCTGTTGTGTTGGCTGTTGGTGAGGGCAGGACTCACCAGAGGAGTTCACCAGGCTGAAAAAGAGAAAAGGGTGTTCTCAGCTGAACTTGGGAAAGGTGCAGTTGCTACACTGAGGCATGAAAAGCAAGAACGCTCCCCTGCCTGACGGATGTAGCCTCGGTCAGGGGTAGGCGGGGGCAGGGTGGGGGGCGGTGGAACCTAGAACACAGAGGACTTGTAAGCCCCATTGAAGACTTTGGATTTGTTTCTGCAGGCAATGGGGAGTCAGGGAATGTTCTGAAGCAGGGAAATTGAAGTGGGACTGACAATTGAGGACTGCACACAGCTCATTATAAAGATGTGAAAGCTAAGGCCAGGGCAGAGTTGGGATAGCACCCGGGGGCACATGGCTGATGGTGGAGCTGGGATAGGACTGGGGACACGTGACTGACAGCAGAGTTGGGGTAGGACTGGGGACATGTGGCTGATGGCTGGCAGGACCTATGTGAGGTCTTGGATCTCTTCAAAGGAGGCTAAAGGGGTTAAATCTGGAGTTTCTCTTGCATTCTTTTATCCTTATTAATTCATTCTCTCTCTCTCTTTTGAAAGAAGTTCTTTCTCATTTCTCACGTGTATGTGTCAGGTACCATGTTTCCCCTCACATCTCACTTCCGGACGTGTCCTACTTGTACTCTATTGGGCACACTGATGTGGGATCTGAAGAGATTTGTGGGAAGAAGCTTGAGCAAATGGAAAAAAAAAAAAAAGATTAGGCTCACCACAAGCCTATCACACATTTTTCAAAGGATACCAAAAAAAAAGATAAAGAAGCCCATCCAGCTGGCCCTCAGGATCCTCCACCCCAGAGTGTTCCTAAAAGGGGGTTTGGTGCTGCCCGTAGCCTGACAGAGGCTTCTGGTACCGCCCTCACCTGCCGAGGCACAGATTGCCAGCCCTCCCACCTGTGACTGTGCCTCCAGTAATCTCACAGCCTGGCTTCCTGTTAGCCTGTATCCCTGTGTTAAAGTGTCTCTAACTCACTTTTACCATGGCCTGAGGGTAAACCTCATTGTTCCTGTATTAGTGAGGAGGAAACAAGGCTCTCCCTTGAAGAAACCAGGGACATCCTCACAACTGAGAAGGTGAAACTTTCAGAAGTGGGGGGCACCTTCTGAAAGGTGGGCACCAAAGCCAGCACAGCCTCCCCTGGTTCACACTCCCCTGACCTCCCTGGAGTCATGACACATGAGGATCCCAAGCTCTGTCCTGAGAAGACGTTCCATGTATGTCCCTCCCATGCTCAGGTGTCAGCCCCCTGTGTCACGGTTGTCAGAACTGGTGCCTGTCTGCCCTGCTGCTAAGGCATCCTGACCCCTCCTGCCATGCCCCGTGTCCAGGCCTGGGTGGACTCACCACTCCCTGCACTCCTGCAGCCCTCTTGGTAGGGAAAGGCCTGTGAGGATGCCTGGGGTGAGCTGTGCTAAGGAGGCTGAAGGGAGATGGCCAAACATTGCTGGAATCTTATGGAGTGGAGCAGTGAGGAGAGTTGGGTCTGGAATTAAATAGAACTGAGTTAAAAAATTGGCTCTTCATCACCCATCAGAGAGATGCAAATTAAGGCTCATGCCTATAATCCCTGTGAGGTGGGAGGCTGAGAAGGGAGAATCACTTGAGGCTGGGACTTTGAGACCAGCCTGGGCAACAGAGTGAGATCCTGTCTCAAAAAAATTGGAAATTAAAAACACAAGGCACTGCACCCCTGCCAGAGCAACTAAGATGGAACGGACTGATGATCGTGAGTGCTGGTGAGTGTGCAGGGCAACCCCAACTCCATCCTTCTTACTGGGAGGGTAACACGAACAACCGCTTTAGGGGGGCTGCAATTATCTCTAAAGTTAAACACATACACATGACCCAGCCCAGAAGCTTCACTCCTGGATGTATACCCAGTGGAAAGAAATATCTGTCTTCCAAAGGCATGCCAGACATGTTCATGGCAACCTTCCTCAAAATAGTCAAAACCTGGGGAGAACCAAAATGATCCAAAAACGGAATATGGATGAACAAATTGTGGTGTGTCCTGACAGTAAAGTGCACCACAGCAATGCAGCACAATACATGATGGCCGTGTGCGTCACCCTCGGTGACCACACATATACACAGCACGGGGGATGCCCCAGAGTAGTGACTGCTTGGTTCCACAAGCAAACCTTCCCTGGAGAGATGGAATAGTGATTACCATGGGTAGCCTGATGGGAGGGGAACAGGGACCCCCGGGGAATGCAGAGGTTCTAGATCAAGGTCTGGGAGGCGGTACCCAGCGTCCGATTTTTTCATTGTAAATGTGGTAATGAAACATGATTTTGGAGTTTTTACGGACTGAGCAAAGTGATGGACTTCGAGGCCTCGCACTGCAGGGTGAAAAGTAGCCCGAAACAGGTGCAAGGCGAGTGTTTATTTCCTCATCTCCTCTAGTTTTAGTCAAAAGGAGTGGGGCTGGAATATGGAGTCCACAGTGTGAATTTGGGCCAGATTGGCGGATGGAGTCTCCTGCAGTTCCATAGCCAGACAAATCCCGGGAGCATCTGTCCCTGCAGCTCCAGACTGCTTTGCATTTAGCAGAGCTCAGATCCTTAATAGGCCCACCCTCCCTGACCAGCCCCCAGGACCCCTGCCACCAGAGGCTAAAGTGAGTCTCCTCTCTGCCAATGGGCCGTGTCCTGGGAAGGACTCTGAAGGCCCAGGCTCACTCTAATAAGGGAGCCTGAGTCCGGCGGGTCCCACCAGCCACTTGCTCACCTTGTAGCACTGTCACTGGCCTCTGACAGCTCAGGTGAAGTCCAGCCTAGTTGCCCTTTTGTGGTTAGACATCCCACTGACCCCACTGCACCTGGACTTGAGCTCTAGTGTTTAGAGGTAACAACTCCTTGCAAAGACCAAATGCCCTTGGCTCCTCCTTGGTCCTGGGGCCTCAGCATTTGGAACTTTTCCTGGTGGACCCCAGCGTCTTCAAAGGGCTGTTCTGGATGGGGCAATTGGCTTGTTCCCAGAATCACATAATTCATGGAAATGCACAGAGGCGGAGACCAGTTTAGATGAAGCCTCTGGGACCCGCTCTCTGCTTCTCATGCTCCTCATCTCTGCACAGGCAGCCCTCCCTGCCCATGTGCCTCTGTGGCTCCAGGCACACATTGTGCTGGTTTATTCCGTGATGAGATCTCTGGTTTTACTCTCTCTTCTGCATATTCACAAGCTCCTACAGAAGAAGCCAAATGCATCAGGTGACACCCATGTGCTGTGGATTTAGCAGCACTTGTGTGTGGGCTCATGAACATGCATTGCTCATGTCTGAAGCATTCCCAGGCACCAATGTGGCACCTCACAAAACATCCCAAAATTCAGGACATTGTTCGGATAATTAGGGGTCCAGGGCATGGAGAACATACTGCTCATCTCCCCAGGTAATTCAGGTGGACTCGAACTTATCTTCTCTTCCACAGCTGGCCTCCCTCCAGCCCCGCCTTTCTTCCCCTCCATTGCTCCTGGGTAAATACAAAGCAGGGAGCACAGCTAGATGCCAGGCTACGTGGGAGCAGCTCCCCGTGGAGGCTGAGTGGAGTTAGTGTGTCCTGACCACACACTCCTCACACCCAACCTCAGGCGCTAGCTGGGCACTACATCCACATGACTGTGGCTTCACCTGTCTGAAGATCCTCCAAAGATCCCACCGACATGTTGATGATGCAGGTGACAGAAGGCAGAAAGTGAATGATAGGGTCTTATCTGCTGTCCATTTTATAGAACATTACATAGAATTCACAACCTCCACCTGGATAAGTGGCAATGTGTGTGTTCAATCTTATATTTCTGTTTTACCTGTATTTATCATATATATTTCCCATATTAATTTGTCTTAATTATCTGTACACCTAAATGCATTCATACATTCTATTAGGGCTATTCAGTAAAGGGAAAGGAGAGAGAGAATGATTATGAATTGAGTGTCTCCCTTGTCCTAGATGCTTTACTAGCAATTTATTCTCACAGTCACACATTAAACCAGGGCTCTCAAAATCTGAGCTGGCCCATCAAAATGACCTGGGGGCTTCTTAAAACGCAACTGTCTGGACCCCAGTCCTAGGTTTGTGATTCAGCAGGTGTGGGCTGAGGTGTGAGAAGGTGCATTGCTGATGAGTTTCCAGGTGAGGCTGCAGCGTCTGGCCCAGGGACTCCACTTTAAGAAGTATAGTTTTAAAGAATTAGGATAAATTTAAGATGAAAAAATTTGAGGCTCAAATTTAAGATGTAAAGCCATACAGCTAGTGACAGGGCAGGATGTGGACCTGGCAACACTGCCACCCTACACAGCATGGAGTTCCTTCAATATTCTTAAATTCCACCCCAAGGGCATTGCAAGGCAACAAGACCTGGGCTGCCCAGCATCATGTGTAGGGGCTGACAATCTTGCTGCACAGTGTGGTTGGAAGTTTCACAGCTACCGCTGGCTCTGGGTGACTGACTACATCTGTTCACTTCCTCCAGGTAAGAAACTGCCCCATCAGGGAGTGGCTTAAACAACTATTTATCAGTGCTGGCCAGTCTATGGGCCAGCTGGGCAGTTCTGCTGTTGAGGTCAGGCTAACTGATAGAAGCTGGGCTTGCTCAGGTCTGGGGTCAGCTGACAGGTCAGACGGGGTCTGCCGTTCTGGGGCCCTCCGTGCTTGTGTGGAGTTTGGCCTCATTCTGGCTGACAGGTGGGGAGCCAGGGCCACGAGCTTCTCATAATCCAGCAGGCGACATAGCCTTGTTCACACAGTGGCTGCCAGATTCAGAAACGAGGGCAGAACGTTAGTGGTGTGTGGAGGACCTGCTTTGGATCTGGTACACATGGCTCGTGTCCTGTTCTGTTGACTAAAATGCTAGAATGGCCAAGATCCAAAGGGTGGGTACAGGAGGCGGAGGAATTTGTGGCTATTTAAAAAACAGACCCTACTGCGTCTTCTGCATTACAGCCGCTCTACGTACTCCTGTGTCCTCATCCCACATACCTGGCTCAACAAAGAGGCCAGCTCTGCCTCTCATTTGTCACTTCCGCTGTAGATGCCAAGAAGACAAAATCTGTCATGAACAACAGCATGCCACTGGCATCCTCCTGAGAAATGCGTTTTTCATTTTCCATGGAAAGCTTTTAAAATGACGTTTCCTTGGAACCATCAGCTATAAGCATAAGTATGGAGTTCAAATGGAATATCCAGTTTTCACAGCTGTGTCTGTGCTAAATTAAAAAGAACAGAAAAACAAAGAGAAAGAAATAAAATGACCTCCGGCTTTTTGCAATAGAATGGGGGTGCAGGGAAGGAATCCTTCCAACACTGTGCAGACGGCTCCACGACTCCATCATGTCCAGATTGGACTCTTAATTAATTGTGGTTGAATTTTTGCACTTTTACTCTGGGCCGGTGGTTTATTTTCTTGTTCTAGTGCCCACATGAGCATCCTCTGGCCATAAAACATCCAGAGAGAAGTTATAAAAACATGTCATCTTGGTTATAACATATGGTTAATTGATTTTTGAGAATCGCTTAATTGTGTGACTTTAGTTAACTAAACAACAATGCCTGTTTTCACACCCCTGATATTAGCTCATACGATTTCACAACTTGCCCCTGCTGAGACACACTCCATATTTCTGACCGTAAATCTGGCCTCTGCTCAGCTCACATATTTGCTCCAGCTTTGTTGTGGTGGTTTTACTGCATTGGTTGCCTTTAAAAAAATTTATAGTGGGCAATCAGCATGGAGAAAGGTTTAAGGGTAGAAAGTGGGATTTTTTTTCCAGTCTATATGAGCTGAATTTTTAATTTCTTCCTTAAATAAAATAATAAAAGGTAGTTTTCTTGACCACTTTGCCCAACATGGATCTCTGTAGGTTCCACTTAAACAGAATGTGAGAGAAACATGAGCCTGTGGCCTTTTTTACAGAGGTTTACAAAAGCTCTGCTGAGTTCGATTAATTGCCTGGAGTTTCACAGGGGTCTGTGTCAGTTACAAGAGGGCTTTAATGTGGAAAAGTCAAGATGATAGGCATGTGATGAGGAGTGAGAGGAGAGGCCTGAGCGAGAGGAAGGAGCTAGGGAGGAAAATAAAGGCATTTGAGCAGCAGTGGGAAAAATGCCTTCAGTGGATAATGAGAAGGTGGGATGGAGGACTTGGCTTATTCCCCCAGATTATGGTCCAGGATAAAGAGATGGGGGAATGAAGAGAAGGTCATTTTCCAGTTTTGCCCCTTTGGAAACTGCCTGCCCATCATGGTTATTGTGCGGAGTCAAGAGGCAGGATTCCTGTCAAGAACCATAGCCTGGGGTGGGAGAAGCCACCCTCAATGTTCCACAGCTTCACTTGAGATTGATGATATTTTAGTTTCTTCCACATTATTAAAGAAGTTCAGAGTAATTATTACCATCTATAATAATAGCTGATACTTGCATGTTTTTGCCATGTGATCAGGCAGTGCTCCAGGTGCTTTGAGGATGTAATTCCTTAAAACCTCAGAAGGACCCTGTGATGCAGGTACTATTGTTACACCATTTCACAGATGAAACTGCTGAGGCACACTGAGGCGAGTAACCTGCACGCAGTCAGACAGTTGCTCTGTGTACATGGCAAAGCAGGGACTGATGAGCTCTTTGTTACCTTGCCTCCTTGTTTTGAGGGTCCCCAGCTAAAGTCTTCAACAAGGGCTTGGGTGCTAGGCCCTGCAGTCACTGATGCAAAAAGATACGCTGGGGCCAATTCCCAAGGTGAAAGATTATGCATTTCTTTCCCTTTCTTGCCTTACTACAGTGGCTAGAAGTTGCAGGTGATGTTAAGACTTTGCTTCATTCCCAGCGTTAGGAGAAAAGTATTCAGCCTTTTGCCATTAAGTATAATGTCAGCTGTAGGTCTTTTTGTTGATACTCTCTACCTAGTAGAGGAAGTCCCCTCTACTCCTCATATTAAATGGTGTTTTTTTCTGTATCCATTGATATGATCACGTAATTTTGTTCTCCATTAATATGGTGGATTACAAAGATAGATTTTTTTGGTATTGAACTAGCTTTGCATTCCTGGAATACACCCCACTTGGTCATGGAGTATATTCTTTCTATATACTGCTAAATTTGATTTGCTGATACTTTGTTAAGGATTTTTGCAACAAGAGGAGGAAGGGAGCATGCACAATTTGAGCCTTCACCTGAGCAGTGGGCAAACCCAGGATCGCCTGAAGTTTCCGGCTCTCTGGGGCTATCCTGGCCAGGCCCCACTGAGGAGGCCTGCTGTGCCACCGTGCTGACAGGATGGGACCACATGGTAAAAGAAAACAGAAAACACAGAATGAAAAGGACAAACCTGAGTGTTCTCATCTGGATTATTCCATTCTTGTAAAAACAAGCAAACAATTATAAAAGGCCACAGCTTCGTGCGGTTCTTAGGGGAAGATCTCAGCCAAGGCACTGAGACTGAGTTCAGTGCTAGATGCTGGGCAGACCCACAGAGAAACCAAACAAGTCACTCTTCTGTACGTTTGTATGAAGATTAAAATTTTTCAGCAATTTTCATTGAACAGAAACAAAGCATTCTGCAGGAATGCAATCCCTCAGCTATCAGTTCTTGCCTTAATTCCCCTCAACCCCTGGGGTGAAGGTCAGTGTGCCCCAGGCTCTGTGGCTGGCTAACTTTAGGGAAGAAGGACACAGGGCCCCAGGCAGGGGGCACCATCCAGGAAGACCCTGCTCCGCACTTTGTCCAAATGTGTTCTTGCCTTCGTGAGTGACACTGGCTTTGCTGTCTACCTCTGGCCTACTTCCTCGCACTAGCCCCTGCATCTGTAACCACCCTGGCGTAACCTATAATTTGTCTTCCTCATTAAGAATGTGATGCTTTTGAAAGTGATTTTGCCAGAGCAGCAGGCTTAACCTAGGATTGCTTGGGGCAAAAGGGCCCATACAGTCCACCTTTTAATATTTGAGGTTCTCCAGAAGAAGGGCCCTTCCCAGACCCCACTCCTCACCATGGTGGCTGCGAAAGCTCTGGCTGTTCCCTGCCCCAGCAGCTGAGCCCCTTCTCCTCTCTTCCAGAACCCCTTCTGCTGTCCTCTCTGGGATCTCTAACAATATAGTCTGACCCTTGAGCCTGCTATGAAATCCTGGTGTGCCATACACGTCTGGGCTCAAGCTGGACTGTGTCCGCCGGTGCTTGCCCTTTGACTTTTGTCCCACGCGCCTCCTACAATCACCTGAATTTCACACCAAGCGAGTCACTGCTCTCTTCGCTCCCACCAGGCAGACCCATGTGACCCCTGCACGCACATGCTCTCTGCCTCTCCGAAAGCACTCCTGCCTGTTGGGGATGCAGCAGGGGATTGAATGAGCCTTCACTGGCTTGACAGCTAAAGGGTTTTCCTCTTCTCCCTGCTATTTATACCTCCTGTAGCATGATTTCCCTTTCAGAGGTTAGATCCTGAGGCTCAGAAAGATTAAGGAAGCAATCTCCTGTATTCTCTAGAACCTCTGTACATTTTGGAAGTGGCCTTAAGTTGGAAAACCCAGTCTGGCCATGGCAGAACTTGGCCTTTATTTATTTATTTATTTTTAATTGCATTTTAGGTTTTGCTTGGCCTTTATTTATAAGGGGAGTGATAAGAATGTCCTGAACATTAAAAACAGGGAAGAGAATGATATTCGTACACCAGTGACCACAGCAGCATTATTCACAGTAGCCCAGAGGTGGAAGCAACCCAAATGCCTTTCAATGAAGGAGTGGAAAAGCAAGTGTGGTGCATGCATACAATGGAATAGTATTCAGCCTCAGAAAGGAATGCAAAGAAAGAAAATTCTGGCACAGGCCACAACACAGAAGAATCTTGAAGACATTATGCGAAGTGAAATAAGCCAGACCCAAAAGGGCAAATATTGCACCATTCCACTTATATTTAGTACTTAAAGTAGCCAAATTCATAGAGACAGAAAGCAAAATGGTGGCTGTGAGGACCAGGGGAAGTGGGATGGAGAGTTACTGTTTAAGGGGTAGTTTTAGTTTGGCATGATGAAAAGTTCCAGGGATAGATGGTGGTAATGGTTACCCAAAAATGTGAATGTTCTTAATGCTACTGAATTGCTCACTTAAAAATGGTTAAACTAATAAATTCTATGTCATGTATATTTTAGAAAAAATTTGAAAAAAAGGAATGTTCTGATGTTCACTCCACAGGATACTGTTTTGTTTGTTTGGTAAGGGAATTTCACTCTTCACCCTGTCCTCCTTCTCATCTCCCCGCTTTCCTGGAGGCCCCCACCATCTGGCCTGAATCTGCACTATCAGCTGCATGTGCTGGTGATGGGCTGCCGTGCCTCTGGGGAAGGCTACACAGACATACTCAGCTGGGACTGACTCTGCCTAGAGAGTCTGCTGGCTCCCTGGCTCTGAGGAGATGTGCCAAGCACTGTGTTGGCAGGTGTCAGGAGTTGCTCTCAGTCCCATGTAGCATGGAGATGCCAAGCAGAGGAAATGAATTACACAAGCCCAGTTCTGAGACATCAGGCACTGTGCTTTCCAGCCCAGCCACACAATGCTAACCACGTGCAGTTACTGCAGCAAGGCTGGTGTCCCAGGGACAGGGCATCCTCTCTGCATAGCCAATGTCTCAGGGCCCCCTTGGTGCTGCTGCAGTGAGTCCAGGAAGGCAGGAGATGGATAAAGGCACCATGGAGTCTTGTCACTCCACCACCTCTGTGTGCAGAGGAGGGAGCTGAGGCCGGCTGTCCCTAGACGCTGCACAGACACACGGAGGTTTGTTGAGACATGGAGTCTCCTGACCCCACGCAGCACACACATCATGGTTCTGAGGACTGTATGCTGCCCGGCTGTTCTTGCACAGTGGCTCTAGGAAAGAACTCGAGAGGCAAAGAGGGTCTCTTTCTTTTATACAGCTAGCTTCTCTTTATTTTTACCTTTTACTTTTGTTATGTTTAAAAGTTTTCAAATAGTGTGCCCCTAGAGCTCATAATTAAATATCACAGCATGTATCAGACCAAATCTACAGCCTTTTCACAGGCCTTAAAAAATATCATAGATTCATAGGAGGTTGCAAAGACTACATCGTTTCTTTTTCTATAATTTTGTCAATATGAGAACGTTAGCTAAATGGAATTATACAGTATGTGACCTTTTGAGATGGGCTTTTCTTTTTCTACTCACAATGCCCTTATGATCCACCTATGTTGTGTGTATCAATAAGTTAATTTTTTTGCTGAATAATTTTCTGTGGCACCAGTTTGTTTAACCACACTTATCCATTGGAGGGCATCTGGGATAAATTTTGGCTCTTATAAAATGAGCTGCCTTGAATGTTTGTGTACAGGTTTTTGCACGCAAACATTTTCATTTTTCTGGGACAAATGCCCAGAAGTGCAATTCTCGCTCAAACAGCAAGTGGATATTTAGTTTACAAAAAAAATGCCAAACTCTTTTCCAGAGTGGCTAAGATTTCACATTCCCATTAGTAATGTATGAGTGATCCAATTGCTCCACATTCTCACTTGCATTTTGTGTTGTTATTATATTTTGTTTTATTGTAGTAAGAATATTTAACATGAGAGCGACCCTCTTAACACATTTTAAGTATACAGTATAATATTGTGAACTAAAGGCATAATGTCGTAAGTGGATCTCTAGAGTGTACTCATCTTGCATAACAGAGGCTCTGTACCCACTCAAAACAATCACTCCTCATTTCCCCTACCCCTAGCCTGGCAACCACCATTCTACTCTCTGCTTCTGTGAATTTGAGCATTTCAGATAATTCCTAGAAGTGGACTCATGCAGCACTTGTGCTTCTGTGACTGGCTTTTTCACTTAGCATAATGTCCTCAGGTTTCATCCATGTTGTCAAATGTGGCAGGATTTTCTTTTTCAGGCTGAGTAATATGCCATTGTCTGTGTCTACCACAATTTCTGTATCCATTCATCTGTTGACGGACATTCAGAGATGTTTTCACATCTCAGCTTCATAATGCTTTAATGAACATAGTAGTAAAAATATCTCTTCTGGATCATGATGTCAATTCTTTTAGATGAACTCAGAAGTGGAATTGTTTAATCATACAGCAGTTCTATCTGTAATGTTTTGAGGAACCTTCTATTGTTTTCCATAGCACCACACCATTTTATTTTTCCACCAATAGTATACAAGGGTTCCAGTTTCTCTACATCTTTGCTAATTGTTATCATTTATCTTTTTGATAACAGCCATTCTTATAGTGGTTTCAATTCACATTTCACTGATAATTAGTAATGTTGAGCATCTTTTCATATACCTATAAGCCATTTGTATGTTTTCTTTTGAGAAATTTCTATTTAAGTCATTTGCCTATTTTAATTTTTTTATTTTTTTTTTGCATTTTAGGTTTTGGGGTACATGTGAAAACATGCAAGATAGTTGTGTAGGTACACACGTGGCAGTGTGATTTGCTGCCTTCCTCCCCTTCACCTTATCTGGCATTTCTCCCCATGCTATCTCTCCCCAACTCCCCACCCCCTGCTGTCCCTCCTCATTTCCCCCCACACACCCCAGTGTGCAGTGCTCCCCTCCCTGTGTCCACGTGTTCTCATTGTTCAACACCCACCTATGAGTGAGAACATGCGGTATTTCACTTTCTGCTCTTGTGTCAGTTTGCTGAGAATGATGTTCTCCAGAGTCATCCATGTCCCTACAAAGGACACGAACTCATTGCTTTTGATTGCTGCATAATATTCCATGGTGTATATGTGCCACATTTTCCCTGTCCAGTCTATCATCAGTGGGCATTTGGGTTGGTTCCAGGTCTTTGCTATTGTAACCAGTGCTGCAATGAACATTCGTGTGCATGTGTCTTTATAGTAGAACGATTTATAATCCTTTGATACATACCCAGTAATGGGATTGCTGGGTCTAATGGAATTTCTATTTCTAGATTCTTGAGGAATCGCCACACTGTCTTCCACAATGGTTGAACTACTTTACACTCCCACCAGCAGTGTAAGTGTTCCTATTTCACCACATCCTCTCCAGCATCTGTTGTCTCCAGATTTTTTTTTTAACATTTCATAGCATTTTACTATCTCAAGACTGCACTTGCATAATAAGTATATCACATTTTATCTTAAGGTACAGTGGTTGAAAGGCAGTCACTGGGTGATCTATCATGCATGCCTGATATTATAAAAATTTTAGATTTGTCCTGGGGTAGCATGGTATTTTTTTTTTTAAATTTTTATTGCATTTTAGGTTTTGGGGTACATGTGCAGAACGTGCAAGATAGTTGCACAGGTACACACATGGCAGTGTGTTTTGCTGCCTTCCTCCCCTTCACCCACACTTGGCATTCATCCCCAGACTATCCCTCCCCAGCCCCCCGCTGTCCCTCCCCCATTCCCCCCAATAGACCCCAGTGTGTAGTAGACCGCCTCTCTGTGTCTATGTGTTCTCATTTTTCTCACCCACCTATGAGTGAGTATATGCGGTATTTCTTTTTCTGTTCTTGTGTCAGTTTGCTGAGAATGATGTTCTCCAGATTCATCCATGTCCCTACAAAGGACACAAACTCATCATTTTTGATTGCTGCATAATATTCCATGGTGTATATGTGCCACATTTTCCCAGTCCAGTCTATCATTGTTGGGCATTTGGGTTGGTTCCAGTTCTTTGCTATTGTAAACAGTGCTGCAATGAACATTCGTGTGCATGTGTCCTTATAGTAGAACGATTTATAGTCCTTTGGATATATACCCAGTAATGGGATTGCTGGGTCAAATGGAATTTCTATTTCTAGGTTCTTGAGGAATCGCCACACTGTCTTCCACAATGGTTGAACTAATTTACACTCCCACCAACAGTGTAAGAGTGTTCCTCTTTCTCCACATCCTCTCCAGCATCTACTGTCTCCAGATTTTTTAATGATCGCCATTCTAACTGGCGTGAGATGGTATCTCAATGTGGTTTTGATTTGCATCTCTCTAATGACCAGTGATGATGAGCATTTTTTCATATGTTTGTTGGCCTCATGTATGTCTTCTTTTGTAAAGTGTCTGTTCATATCCTTTGCCCATTTTTGAATGGGCTTGTTTGTTTTTTTCCTGTAAATCTGTTTGAGTTCTTTGTAAATTCTGGATATCAGCACTTTGTCAGATGTGTAAACTGCAAAGATTTTTTCCCATTCTGATGGTTGCCGATTCACTCTAGTGACTGTTTCTTTTGCCATGCAGAAGCTGTGGAGTTTGATTAGGTCCCATTTGTCTATTTTGGCTTTTGTTGCCAATGCTTTTGGTGTTTTGTTCATGAAGTCCTTGCCTACTCCTATGTCCTGAATGGTTTTGCCTAGATTTTCTTCTAGAGTTTTTATGGTGTCAGTTCTTATGTTTAAGTCTTTAATCTAACTGGAGCTAATTTTAGTGTAAGGTGTCAGGAAGGGGTCTAGTTTCTGCTTTCTGCACATGGCTAGCTAGTTTTCCCAACACCATTTATTAAATAGGGAATCCTTTCCCCATTGCTTGTTTTTGTCTGGTTTATCAAAGATAATATGGTTGTAGATGTGTTGTGTTGCCTCCGATGCTTCTGTTCTGTTCCATTGGTCTATATCTCTGTTTTGGTACCAGTACCATGCTGTTTTGATTACTGTAGCCTTGTAGTATAGTTTGAAGTCTGGTAGTGTGATGCCTCCCGCTGTGTTCTTTTTGCTTAGAATTGACTTGGCTATCCGGGCTCTTTTTTGGTTCCATATGAAATTCATGGTGTTTTTTTTCCAGTTCTGTGAAGAAATTCAATGGTAGTTTGATGGGGATAGCATTGATTGTGTAAATTACTTTAGGCAGTATAGCCATTTTCACAATATTGATTATTCCTAACCATGAACATGGAATGTTTCTCCATCTGTTTGTGTCCTCTGTTATTTAGTTGAGCAGTGGTTTGTAGTTTTCCTTAAAGAGGTCCCTTATGTTCCTTGTGAGTTGTATTACTAGGTATTTTATTTTCTTTGTAGCAATTGTGAATGGCAGTTCGTTCTTGATTTGGTTCTCTTTAAGTCTGTTATTGGTGTATAGGAATGCTTGTGATTTTTCCACATTGATTTAATATCCTGAGACTTTGCTGAAGTTGCTTGTCAGTTTCAGGAGTTTTTGGGCTGAGGTGATGGGGTCTTCTAGGTATACTATCATGTCGTCTGCAAATAGAGACAATTTGGCTTCCACCTTTCCTATTTGAATACCCTTTATTTCTATTTCTTGCCTGATTGCTCTGGCTAGAACTTCCAGTACTATGTTGAATAGGAGTGGTGAGAGAGGGCATCATTGTCTAGTGCCGGATTTCAAAGGGAATGCTTCCAATTTTTGCGCATTAAGTATGATGTTGGCTGTTGGCTTGTCGTAAATAGCTTTTATTACTTTGAGATATGTTCCATCAATAACAAGTTTATTGAGGGTTTTTAGCATAAAGGGCTGTTGAATTTTGTCAAATGCCTTCTCTGCATCAATTGAGATAATCATGTGGTTTTTGTTTTTGCTTCTGTTTATGTGGTGAATTACATTTATAGACTTGCGTATGTTGAACCAGCCTTGCATCCCCGGGATGAATCCTACTTGATCATGATGGATAAGTTTTTTAATGTGCTGTTGCAATCGGTTTGCCAGTATTTTATTGAAGATTTTTGCATCTATGTTCATCATGGATATTGGCCTGAAGTTTTCTTTTCTTGTTGAGTCTCTTCCGGGTTTTGGTATCAGGATGATGTTGGTCTCATAAAATGATTTGGGAAGGGTTCCCTCTTTTTGAATTATTTGGAATAGTTTCAGAAGGAATGGTACCAGATCCTCTTTGTGTGTCTGGTAGAATTCGGCTGTGAACCCATTTGGACCTGGGCTTTTTTTTGTGTGGTAGGCTCTTAATTGCTGCCTCAACTTCAGACCTTGTTTTTGGTCTATTCATAGTTTTGGCTTCCTCCTGGTTTAGGCTTGGGAGGACACAGGTGTCCAGGAATTTATCCATTTCTTCCTGATTTACTAGTTTATGTGCATAGAGTTGTTTGTAGTATTCTCTGATGATGGTTTGAATTTCTGTGGAATCTGTGGTGATTTCCCCATTATTGTTTTTTATTGCATCTATTTGGTTGTTCTCTCTTTTCTTTTTTATCAGTCTGGCTAGTGGTCTGTCTATTTTGTTGATCTTTTCAAAAAACCAGCTCTTGGATTTATTGATTTTTTTGAAGGGTTTTTCTTGTCTCTATCTCTTTCAGTTCTGCTCTGATCTTAGTTATTTCTTGTCTTCGGCTAGGTTTTGAGCTTTTTTGATCTTGCTCCTCTAGCTCTTTCAATTTTGATGATAGGGTGTCAATTCTGGATCTCTCCACTCTTCTCATGTGGGCACTTATTGCTATATGTTTTCCTCTACAGACTGCTTTAAATGTGTCCCAGAGATTCTGGTACGTTGTGTCTTCATTCTTGTTGGTTTCAAAGAACTTCTTTATTTCTGCCTTCATTTCATTATTTATCCAGTCAACATTGAAGAGCCAGTTGTTCAGTTTCCATGAAGCTGTGCAGTTCTGAGTTAGTTTCTGAATTCTGAGTTCCAACTTGATTGCACTATGGTCTGAGAGACTGTTTGTTATGATTTCAGTTGTTTTGCATTTGCTGAGGAGTGCTTTACTTCCAATTATGTGGTCAATTTTGGAGTAGGTGTGATGTGGTGCTGAGAAGAATGTATATTCTGTGGATTTGGGGTGGAGAGTTCTGTAAATGTCTATCAGATTTGCTTGTTCCAGGTCTGAGTTCAAGTCCTGGATATCCTTGTTAATTTTCTGTCTGGTTGATCTGTCTGATATTGACAGTGGAGTGTTAAAGTCTCCCACTATTATTGTGTGGGAGTCTAAGTCTCTTTGTTAGTCATTAAGAACTTGCCTTATATATCTGGGTGCTCCTGCATTGGATCCATATATATTTAGAATCGTTAGCTCTTCTTGTTGTATCGATCCTTTTACCATTATGTAATGACCTTCTTTGTCCCTTTTGATCTTTGTTGCTTTAAAGTCTATTTTATCAGAGATGAGAATTGCAACTCCTGCTTCTTTTTGCTCTCCATTTGCTTGGTAAATCTTCCTCCATCCATTTATTTTGAGCCATTGTGTATTCTTGCGTGTGAGGTGGGTTTTCTGGATACAGCACACTGATGGGTTTTGGTTTTTTATCCAATTTGCCAGTCTGTGTCTTTTGATTGGTGCATTTAGCCCATTTACATTTAGGGATTTAGGGTTAATATTGTTATGTGTGAATTTGATACTGCCATTTTGATGCTAACTGGCTGTTTTGCCCATTGGTTCATGAACATTCTTCATTTTGTTGATGCTCTTTAGCATTTAGTATGCTTTTAGGATGGCTGGTACTGGTTGTTTCTTTCTATGTGTAGTGCCTCTTTCAGGAGCTCTTGTAAAGCAGGCCTAGTGGTGACAAAATCTCTGAGTACTTGCTTATTCATGAAGGATTTTATTTTTCCTGCACTTATGAAGCTCAGTTTGGCTGGATATGAAATTCTGGGTTGAAAGTTCTTTTCTTTAAGGATGTTGAATATTGGCCCCCACTCTCTTCTGGCTTGTAGAGTCTCTGCCAAGAGATCTGCTGTGAGTCTGATGGGCTTCCCTTTGTGGGTGACCCGACCTTTCTCTCTGGCTGCCCTTAGTATTTTCTCCTTCATTTCAACCCTGGTGAATCTGACGATTATGTGTCTTGGGGTTGCTCTTCTTGTGGAGTATCTTTGTGGTGTTCCCTGTATTTCCTGGAGTTGAGTATTGACCTGTCTTGCTAGGTTGGGGAAATTTTCCTGGATAATATCCTGAAGAGTGTTTTCCAGCTTGGATTCATTCTCTTTATCACATTCTGGTACACCTATCAAACATAGGTTGGGTCTCTTCACATAGTCCCACATTTCTTGGAGATTTTGTTCATTCCTTTTTGTGCTTTTTTCTTTAATCTTGGTTTCTCGTTTTATTTCATTGAGTTGATCTTCGACTTCTGATATTCTTTCTTCTGCTTGGTCAGTTCAGCTGTTGAAACTTGTGCATGCTTCGTGAAGTTCTTGTGTTGTGTTTTTCAGCTCCTTCAATTCATTCATATTCCTCTCTAAGTTGTCCATTCTTGTTATCAATTCCTCAAATCTTTTTTCAAATCTTTTTTCAAGGTTCTTAGTTTCTTTGAACTGGTTTAGAACATGTTCCTTTAGCTCACTGAAATTTCTCATTATCCACTTTCTGAAGTCTGATTCCGTCATTTCGTCACACTCATTCTCCGTCCAGCTTTGTTCCCTTGATGGTGAGGAGTTTTGGTTGTTTGTAGGAGGTGAGGTGTTTTGGTTTTGGGTGTTGTCCTCCTTTTTGCGCTGTTTTCTTCCCATCTTTATGAATTTATCCACCTGCCGTCTTAGTAGTTGCTGATTTTTCAATTGGGTCTCTGTGTGGATGCTGAGATTGTTGATGATGAAGTATTTCTGTTACTTAGTATTTCTTCTAATGGTGTAGACCCTCTGCTGTATGAGTGCTGAGGTCCACTCCAGGCCCTGCTTGTCTGGGGTATACCTGTAGCAGCTGCAGAACAGTGAGGGATGATACCAGTTTCTTCTTCTGCTGTCTTCGTTCCAGAATGATGCCCGCCAAATGTCAGTCTGATTAGTCCTTTTTTGGGGTGACTCTTTGGATATACAGGGGTCAGAGAGCTGCTTGAGGAGACGGTCTGTGCTTTATAGGAGCTCCAGTGCTGAGCTGTGAGCTTCGTTGTTCATTCAGGGTTGTTGGGAGGTTGTTTATTTCTGCTGCAACAGAACTCATAAAACACCACCCTTTTTTTCCCCCCTTAGATGCTCTGTCTCAGGGAGTTGGGGCTTTCTTTATGAGTATCTGTTGCACTGTCCTGCCCCACTAGGAGGCAGTCTATTCACTATTTGCCTGCCGGGGCTCTGCCCTACTAGTGCGGGTCTGCCCTGTTGCTGCTGGGCTCCGTTCTGCTGTGGAGCACTCCCCGCTCCTGGCAGAGTCTTTCTGTTATGGCAGGTTGCCTCGGCAATGGCAGGCTGCGTCAGCCCTGGGCGGTACTTCAGTAGGGGCAGATTGCATCTGTAGTGATGAACACCCCTCCCCCACCGGGCTGCACCATCCTAGATGCCAGCAGCAAAACTCTCAGCCCTGAGCACCTCCAATCACTGCCCTGCTTGTCCCCGTGAGGGTGGGACCCGCCGAGCCCGATCACCCAGCTCCCTGCCTCAGAGTCCATCCTCTCTCTCTCTCTCTTTCTCTCCCCAAGCTGAAAGGTCGACTCTCTCACTGGTGCCCCAGTAGCCTGCCAATAGGGCACTGGGATCCATGCGATCTCCCGTGCCGCTGCCCACTGCACTGGCTCAGATCATGCTTCCCAGGAATCTCCTGGTCTGGCTCATTGTCCAAGTCCCGTTCAATCAGATGGACATGCCAATCTGCCCTTCCAAATCTCAGATTGCCAGTTTAACAGGGCACCCAGACCAGTGAGTTCCCTGCCGGGTCTTGCTGCGGTGCCGGCTGAAGCAGCCGCGTGAGCCGGCTGCACTAGCCGGCTGTACTAGCGTCCCGTGTCTCTCCCACACCTGGGACTTTCAACGCTCTGTGGGCAAAAAAGGTCCATCTGAGAATGCGGCTAAGACTCACCCTCTGCGCCTTCACTGAGAACTGCAATCCTGAGTCACTTCTACGATGCCATCTTGCAAGTCAATCCCGGTAGCATGGTTGTCTCCAGATTTTTTAATGATCACCATTCTAATTGGTGTGAGATGGTATCTCAATGTAGCTTTGATTTGCATTTCTCTAATGACCAGTGATAATGAGCATTTTTGCATATATTTGTTGGCCTCATGTATGTCTTATTTTGTAAAGTGTCTGTTCATATCCTTTGCCCACTTTTGAATGGGCTTGTTTGTTTTTTTCTTGTAAATCTGTTTTAGTTCTTTGTAAATTCTGGATATCAGCCCTTTGTCAGATGTGTAAACTGCAAAAGTTTTTTCCCATTCTGTTGGTTGCCAATTCACTCTAATGACTGTTTCTTTTGCCATGCAGAAGATGTGGAATTTGATTAGATCCCATTTGTCTATTTTGGCTTTTGTTCATATGGAACCAAAAGAGAGCCTGCATAGCCAAGTCAATTCTAAGTAAAAAGAACACAGCAGGAGGCATCACACTACTGGACTTCAAACTATACTACAAGGCTACAGTAATCAAAACAGCATGGTACTGGTACCAAAACAGAGATATAGACCAATGGAACAGAACAGAGACATCGGAGGCATCACAACATATCTACAACCATACAATCTTTGATAAACCTGACAAAAACAAGCAATGGGGAAAGGATTCCCTGTTTAATAAATGGTGTTGGGAAACTGGCTAGCTATGTGCAGAAAGCAGAAACTGGACCCCTTCCTGACACCTTACACTAAATTAACTCCAGATGTATTGAAGACTTAAACATAAGACCTAACACCATTAAAAACCCTAGAAGAAAATCTAGGCAAAACCATTCAGGACATAGGAATAGGCAAGGACTTCATGACCAAAACACCAAAAGCATTGGCAACATTTGCCTATTTTAAAATCAGGCTATTTGTTGTTCTTCTATTGAGTTGTAGGCATTCCTTATATATTTTGGATTTTGACTCTGCCTATTATATACATGGTTTGCAAATTTTTCTTCCATTCCACAGGTTGCCTGTTCACCTTGGTTTCTCTTTTGCTGGGCAGAAACTTTTTAGTTTGTTGTAATCCCACTTGTCTATACCTGGTCTTGTTGCCTGCACTTCAGATGTCATATGCAAAATATCATATCCAGGACCAATATCATGGAGTCTTTCCTCTATGTTTTCTTCTCAGAGTTTGAAGTTTGAAGTTTAAGTATTTAATCCATTTGGAAATTATGTTCATGTATATTGTAATAAAAGGGTCAAATTTTATGCCTTGGTGTGTGGAAATCTGTTTTTTTCCAAGACCATTTGTTAAAGAGACTATCTTCTCCCCATTATATAGTCTTGGCACCTTGTCAAAGGTCTTCATTGGGCCATATATGCATGTGTTTATTTTATATTTTCTGGTCTAATATGTATGGAGTTATATGTTATGGTGGTTTTAATTTGTATTTTCCTAATGGCCAGTAATGTTGAACACCTTTTCATGTGTCTATTTCTTATTCATAGCTCCACTTTGATAAGATGTCTCTTTACGTTTTTGGCCCATTTTCTAATTGGAATATTTGTGTGTTTTTTATTCTTAAATTTTGAGACCTACATTCTAGATATGAGTACTTTGTTAGATGTGTGATTTGTATGTAATTTTCTCCAGTATGTAACGTGCCTTTATTCTTTTAACAGGGTCATTATCAGAGAAAAACACTTTAGGTTTGGATGAGGTCCAATTGATCATTTGCATAGTGTGTTTTGGTGTCATGTCTAAGAACATCTCACCAAGCCCTAAGTCTCGAAGATTTTTTCTTATGTTATCTTCTGAAAGTTCTTTTGTTTTATATTTAAATGTATGATGTATCTTGAGATAATTTTTATAAAAGGTGTGAGGCTTAGGCCAAGTCATATTGTTTTTATTGTTCTCGAGCCATTTGTGAAAAGACTCTCTGTCCTCCAGGAAGTTGCTTTTGTATTTCTGTCAAAAAATAGGGGAACACATTTGTGTGGGTCTACTTTTGGGTTCTCTACTCTGTTCCATTGATCTACATGTACATCACTTGAGTAATATTCAACAATCATGATTACTTTAGCTGTGTAGTAAGTCTTGCAATCAGGTAGATGATTCCTCTTATTTTTCTTTTTCAGAATTATTTTAGCTATTTCATACAGATTTCTATATAAATTTGAGAACATATTATATGTTATAGACATAATTATATTATAGACATAATATAAATAAGTATGTCTATCTAAATTGTCTATATCTACAAAAAATCTTGCTGAAATTTTAATAAACCTGCATATCAATTCAGCAGAGAGTTTATGTCTTCAGCATCTTGAGCCTTCTAATCCAAGAACACAGTATCATCTCCATTTATTTAGGTCTTCTTTTATTTATTTCATCAGCATTTGGTAGTTTTCAGCATAAAGTCCTGTACATATTTTCTTAGATTTACACTTAAGTATATTTTAAGGTTTCAATATTGCATTTAAAATTTTTGTTTTCATATGTTCAGTGGTAGTATATACAAATGTAATTGATTTTTAAATATTTATCTTGTATCTGTGAATCTGTATCTTGTTGAACTCATTTATTCTAGAATTTATTTTTGTAGTTTTTTTTTTAATCTGCATTGGCTATCATGTCATCCACAAATAGGAACAGTTTTACTTCTTTCCTAAACTGTATGACTTTAATTTCATTTCTTTGCCTTAATTTGCTGGCTAGAAAATTCAAGTGTTCTGTTGAGTAGCAATGTCACCTGAAAGTGGAATCCATGCCTCATTTACAATTTTAGGGGGATAACATTGAGTCTTTTACCATTAAGTACAATGTTAGCTATTTCGTAGGTGTTCTTTATCAAGCTAAAAAAGTTTCTCTCTACTATTTTATGACAGTTTTTGTCATAAATGAGTGTTGAATTCTGTAAAATGCTTTTTCAGCATCCATTAATACAGTAGATTACACTGATCAGTTTTCCAGTGTTTAACCAGCCTTGCATTCCTGGAACAAGCCATTTTTGGTCATGGTGTATATTCTTTGTATATATTGCTAAGTTCTATTTCAAATATTTCTTTTCTTTGTGGTATCAGGGTAATACTGGCTTCATGGAATACATTAGAAAATATCTTTTTTTTTCTGGAAGAGATTGTATAGATTTGGTGTGCTTTCTCTTGGACCATGCATTAGTTCCTTCTTGCACTGTTATAAAGAAATACTTGAAATTGAGTAGTTTACAAAGAAAAGAGGTTTAATTGGCTCAGGGTTCTGCAGGCTGTACAGAAAGCATGGGTATGGAGGCCTCAGGAAACTTACAATCATGGTAGAAAGTGAAGGGGAAACAGGCACATTTTTCACGTCCACAGAAGGAAGAAGAGAGAGAGGGCAGAGGTGCTACATACTTTTAAACGGCAGATAACGTGATAACTCATTCACTGTTATCAGAACAGCACCAAAGGGGAAATTTGTCTGCGTGATCCAATTGCTTCCCACCAAACCCCACCTCCAACATTAGAGATTACAATTTGACATGAGATTTGGGTGGGGACACAGACTCAAACCATATCATATCATTTGGTAGAATTCTTCAGTGAAATGATCTAAGCCTGGAGATTTTTCTTATGGGAGGTTTATAATTATGAATTTAATATTCCTAATTATTTATAGGATTATACAAGTTATTCATTTTACATTGGAGGAGTTTACTACTTTGTACTTTTTGAATAATTTGTCCATTTTATCTATCTTGTCAAATTTACATGTGTAGAGTTGTTCATAGTGCTCACTATCTTTTTGGTGTCTTCAGGGTCTATAGTTATCTTTTCATTATTGATATGTTTGAATATCTCCATTAAAAAAAAAAAAAAAACAATATCCAAAATGCATCAAAACCTGAAAATTTTTGAACACTGACTTGACACTCAAAGGAAATGCTTATTGGAGCATTTTAGATTTTTGCATTTTCAGATTAAGGATTTTGAACTATAAGTGTAATGCAAATAGTTCAGATGATGAAAAAGTCCCAAATCCAAAACATTTCTGGTCCTAAGTGTTTTGAATAAGGGATACTCAACCAGTACTGGTATATTGTAATGTCTTCTTTCTTTTTAAGTTTTGCTAGAAATTAATCAATTTTATTTTCCTTTGCAAAGAGCAAGCTTTTACTTTTGTTAAAGTTCTGTACTGTTTTTCTGTTTTCAATCCCACTGATCCTTGCTCTGGTCTTTGTTTCCTTCCTTCTACTTGCTTTGGGTTTATTCTGATTTTAAGATGATAATTTAGTTATTGATTTGAGACTTTTCTCTTTTCTAATGTGAGCATGTAATGTGTAAATTTTAGTATTGGCACTGAATAATTGCATCCATGAATTTTGATATGTTGCATTATAATTTTCATTTTCAATATAATTTTCATTTCCCTTCTTTTAGTTTTCCTTGAGAGAATCTTTATTTCTCCTTTATTACTTAGGAATATTTCAGGTGAGTGTAGAGTTCTGGGTGAACAGTTTTTTTTTTTTTTTACATCATTTGAAAAATGTTTTGCCCCTCCCTTGGGCCTCCATGGTTTCTTATAAAAAATCTACTGTAATTTAAATTATTTTTCCCATGTAGGCAATGGGCTGTTTTTCTCTTGTTGCTTTCAGGATTCTTTGTCTTTAGTTTTTATAAGTTTGTCTCTTGGAGTGAATTTCTTTGAATCTATCACATTTGAAATTCATTCAGCTTCTTCAATCTCTAAATTTATAGGTTAGTTTGGCCACATTTGGTAATTTTACCATTGTTTTATGAAAACATTTTTAGTTCCTTGATCCCCCTCTCCTTCTAGAATTTTGGTGACAAGTTAAATGTTTTGTTATAGTCATACATGTAGATGAGGCCCTGATAATTTTTTTTTCAGTCTGTTTCCTCTTTGTTGTTCAAATTGAGTAATTTCTATTGTCCTATCTTTAAGTTTATTCATTTGTTTTCTTTTGTCCTCTACATTCTGCTGCTGTGCTCATTCACTGAATTTTATATTTTAGTTATTGCATTTTTTTGATTCTATAATTTTCGTTTGATTCTTCTTTTTGCCCTCTGTCTTCATTGAGATTTTTTGATTTCTTTGCTGAGATACCATCTCACGCCAGTTAGAATGGTGATCATTAAAAAATCTGGAGACAGCAGATGCTGGAGAGGATGTGGAGAAAGAGGAACACTCTTACACTGTTGGTGGGAGTGTAAATTAGTTCAACCATTGTGGAAGACAGTGTGGCGATTCCTCAAGGACCTAGAAACAGAAATTCCATTTGACCCAGCAATCCCATTACTGGATATATATCCAAAGGACTATAAATCGTTCTACTATAAGGACACATGCACACGAATGTTCATTGCAGCACTGTTTACAATAGCAAAGAACTGGAACCAACCCAAATGCCCAACAATGATAGACTGGACTGGGAAAATGTGGCACATATACACCATGGAATATTATGCAGCAATCAAAAATGATGAGTTTGTGTCCTTTGTAAGGACATGGATGAATCTGGAGAACATCATTCTCAGCAAACTGACACAAGAACAGAAAAAGAAATACCGCATATGCTCACTCATAGGTGGGTGAGAAAAATGAGAACACATGGACACAGAGAGGGGGTCTACTACACACTGGGGTCTATTGGGGGAAATGGGGGAGGGACAGCGGGGGGGGGTCTGGGGAGGGATAGCCTGGGGATGAATGCCAAGTGTGGGTGAAGGGGAGGAAGGCAGCAAAACACACTGCCATGTGTGTACATATGCAACTATCTTGCACATTCTGCACATGTACCCCAAAACCTATAATGCAATAAAAAATTTTTTAAAAAAAGAAATTTCTTTATTTTCCTGTGTTTCAAGCTCGTTTTTAATTGCTAATTGCAGCACTTTTCATAATGGTTGTATTAAAACCCTTGAAGGATAATTCTATCTGCTGTATCATCTCGGTGTTGATGTTTGTTGATTGTCTTCTCATTTATCTTGAGTTCTTTTTGATTCTTGGTGTATGAATGACTTTTGATTGAAATACAGACATTTGGATATTATAAGACTATGAATCTTATTTAAATAATGAGTTTTAGCAGGCTTCTTTTGCCATGTCTCCAGTGGGTGAGGAGGTGGGGGCACTGCCATGTTATTACCAATTAGGGATGGAAAACTAGGTTCTCCACTTGACCTTTTTTGACACCTAAGCTGGGGGAAGGGCTTTTTGTTATTGCTGGGCAGAAATGGAGTTCAGGTTCCCTACATTGTCTCCACAAACACGAAGGGTCAGGGGACTTGTTACTGCCCAGCAGGGATGCAAACCCTGGCTCCCAACTCAGCCTTTATTTTTGCCACCTGGCAAGGGAGATGGGGACGCCTCATAACAACACAGCAAGGGCAGAAATCTAGTCTCCCTGCTTAGCCTTTGCTGGTGTGAGTGGAGGTGGAGCCATGGTTTTTCTGTGTTTGGCTGGCTTTTTTTTTTTTTTCCTGAAAGTTTTCTGTCTTGCCATGTTTTCCCTTTCCTGGTTCTTTGGCTAGAAAGAACTGGCTTTTCTTTGGCTTTTTTTTTTTTTTTTTTTGTCTTCACTAATTAGCAGTTCCAGGTTGCTCACTTTCCAAATACTCAATCTGGGATATATGAGGCAATAAGAAACTCATTGTGGGTTATTCCTTAAGTCCCATGGTCTCTGGCTGCTCGGCCTTCTTCTTGCTACCTTTCAGAGTCTTGTTACATTTGTTTTATATATAATGTCTAGGGTTTTTCGTTATACTTAGCAGGAATAGGGAAAATATATCTACTCCATCTTCCTGGAAAATGGAAGTCTTATTCTCATAGACTTTTGGGGTTCAGGGAAATTGAAATAAGGACTGGATCCCTGGGAATAAATCAGGCCAAAGCCCAAGATTGGGACTTGCTGAGTATTGGATAGACAGAGTCATTCATTCATTCATTCATCCACAAATGTGTGAGCATCTGCTCTGTTCAAAAAAGTTCCTGTCTTGGAGACTCACATTCTGCAGAGCAGACAGGAAAACATCCATGATACATAAGCAAAAACTATATTTTATTAGATATGTTGTTAAATGCTGATAACAGGGTATGAATCAGGAAAAGAGGATATAAAGTGTTAGATGGGGGCTAGGAATTCCCAGCAGAGTGGGCAGGACAGGACTCATTCAGGAGGGAACTTATGAATAAAGACTTGAAGGAAGTAAAGCAATCAGCATTTCAGGCAGAAGGAACACTGAGTTCAAAGGCCAAGGCAGATGCATGTCTGACAGGTTCAAGGAAGGGTCAGGCAGGAGATGAGAACAGAGGAGTTTGGTGAGTGAGCCGGAAAGCCATCAGCAACCTGACAGCAGGGGTGAGTCTTAATTTAACTTTCATAAATGGTCATTCTGGCTGTTGTGTTGAGAACGGATGGAGAAGAGGCAAGGGCAGAAATGAGAAGAGCAATTTGGAGGCTTGTTCAGTAACACACTAGAGAGGATGGCTTGACTAGTTGGGGACAGCAGGGTGGTCAGAGTCTGGATATGTTTTGGAGATGGAGCCAATAGGATTTGCTGAGGCTGGATGCGGGGTGAGAGAGGAAGCCGGGAGCCGTGGGTAACACCAAGGGGTGTTACCTGAGCACGGGACTGACGCACGGTGCGTTAGGAGTGTGGAGATGCCACGTGACCATGCTGTTAACCTTCCCACAGGGAGGTCCAGACCACTGTGGATGCAGGTCTGACCTGGGGACAAGTCGGAGAATCAGGATCGGTGGCCTTTATCTATGTGCTGATCCTGGAGGCAAGTGCAGATGCAATGTGGCTTCAGACGGGGGCATTTGGGAAGACCCCACACTGGCGAGAGTCCCACTTCATGAGATTGTGGATCCTTCTCTGACAGATACAGGCTCCTTGAACTCCCTATTATCATGGGAGGCAGCCTAGCACTACCTCTCTCAGGGCTCAGCTTTTCCTGGAACAGAATCCATTGCCTTGTACGTGCCCTTTCTTACCCTCCAGAGTGTTTCCTCCACCCACGCCCCCTGTCCACCTCCATACCAGCAGGTTTGTGTGGCCAGGGTGCCTGGTCGGGACCAGGGTGGCTCCCATAGGAAGCCTGATTGAAGGTGCAGAGCAGTTTATAAACTCCTTAAGGATTGCTTACACACCCGGAGTGAACTCCATTGCCTATTTTTGTACACATGTGTTCAGCCCCTTGCTGGCTTCCCCAAGTCCAAATAAAAGGATCAACAATTTTGTTTAAGGCAGGACAACTTAGTCTGATTCTGTTTGGGAATTTTCAAATTTTGAGAAATGAACTTTCCTGTTAAAGAGATTTAGCATGCACCCAGACCACAGAAAGCCACACGTGGAAAAAAGTAAAGCAACATACCGGAAATTTTGTTTCCAAGGCCTCCAGGACCCCAGCATAAGCAGCGGAGTCAAGTGAGCCAGCTTTCCTGCCATCTGAGTTAGACCTGGTGATGTCTTTTGGAAAGTGTTAACTTAACATTTCACAAGTTGTGACTCGAATGAAATTTGCACTCACCACCTCTGCTGGACCCATGCTTGGCAGTCACTCAATGAAGGACTTTCGATAAATTCTCAACCTGCGAACCTTAGGTGTTGGGGAGGGAGCAGAGCAGGTGTTCCGAGGGACCCTCCCACTGAGGATGGAGCCCTGATGCCTGGCTTGTGCCAGTGGGCCTGGCCATTCCTTATGCTCCAGTTGAGCCAATGCAGACTGCAGCTGACCCTGGGCAGTGTTTCCTGGCCTGACCTGCCCACCTTGACCCTTCTACCATTCTATGTCTTATCTCACTCCCCTGTGAAAGGCTCAAATGAGCAAGCCAATTCATGGGTATCCAAGAAAATGCCCCCCAATGTGTGGGGCAGGGTCAGCATTCCTTCAAGGGCAAGGGGAAAAAGGCTCAGCTAAATTTCTGCACACTGATGCCCCTCCTAAATTTCCCCCTTGGGCATCATGCTCCAATTACGCAGTAGGACAGGGGCTGGGAGTAGAGTTCTAGAATGGGCTCTCCTGGTAGAAGGGGCAGGCTCCTGGTAGGAGACCAGCTGCAGGGTCCGGGAGGATGTGGGCACATGGGAGAGGATGGAGCTGGAGGTAGCCGCTTGCCTTTCCCAGCCATTGAAGTGAAATTTGTGAAGTGCTTTTTGAAATTGAAAATTGCTTTACTGTTCACTGCTTTGAATTTCTAGTAACCTGTGCTGGTCGTGTGTGTGTGTGTGTGTGTGTGTGTGTGTGTGTCTCTGTGTGTGTGTGTGTGTGTGTGTGTGCATGCGCGCATGCATGCTGGGGAGGTGGGTAAGGAGTGAGGGAAAACACCAATACCTCACAATTACAGTTCCCTTCCACTTCAGCTTTGTATTTCTCACAAGCTTCAGAGCAGTCAGAAGGGAAAGCATTACTCCAACACTGTGGCAGAGAAAACTGAAAGTCACAACAGAGAACTGTTAAGCCAAGGGGCTAGTACCAGGTGCTGACCACTTGAGAAGTTGGTAGGGATCTTTCTCCTTGGCTGAGCTGCCTGTCTTGGGCTGTGACACTGGAACCTGAGTGGGACAGGTGGAAGGCACACGCTTTATTGGCTTCTCAACAACTTTGCTGGTCTATGCAGAGGGTGGAGACTGAAGAGGTCCCTGACAGCAGGCAAGCAACCTGGATGGAGAGAAAGGCAGGCTTCTCAGAGAGGGCTCCAAGCCAGGCAGTGAGGCAGGGCGGCCTGGAGGCTTGGACAGGGTTCCCAGTTCCCAGGCTCAGAGTGCCAGGCCGGGCCATGCCTTTCCCAGGCTGCACAGTCTAGAAAAATGACTTCTGCAATCTCATCCTTATCATTCACAAAGTGGGTGCAGGAACTGCTTATCTCGCCGGAATGTGGCAAAGAATACTGAATTGAGATAATCATCAGGCATGCAGTCAGGTTTATAAAGTGCCATGTAGAACCAACAGAGAAATAAATGCAGAAATGCACGTCCTTTCTTCAGGAAGTTTGCCGTTTTTGTGGACTGAGAAAAAACTTAGTAGACACTTGGAAATGGACCCTGAAGGGCAGGGCACGCTCTCTGCATTGCCTTCATTTACAAACCTTTCTCCAAAGATTTGTAGACCAAGGAGATTTGCTCAAACCTGTCTAGTAACTGCAGTATATTTGCAGTTAAATGTCCCAGCAATGTGCATTTTATTTTTACCCCCTTATGTAACAGTTGTGCTCAGATTTTAATTCCTTTTGACCTGTGGGCCATTTGATCCCTTCTGGCTTTAATTACTTCTGTCCCTGATTAATCCCTCGGTGTTCTTTGCCTTCTCTGCTGTCACTGGCAGAACATGCGGCAAAGTGCAATTGCCTTTTGGTATATTTACGAATTTAACTGATCCCAAATGTGGAGGAGAAACCTCCTGGAATTTAGATCAGGAATTTTCATTTGATGATTAGAATTTCACAGGTGTTTTCTTTTTTTCCTGTCTTGAATGAGGGCTTTGGGAACATGTTTTGGCATTTTATTTTTTTGTCATTAGATTTCCTAATCTCTATCTCCTACATTCCCATCAACAAACACTATATCTTGATCACAAATAACACAAGTCACAAGTATAATCTGCCTTTTCTTCTCCCGAGGATTTTCGTTACTATCTGTGCCTTAAATCCTGCATTGCTAGAAGTGGCAGCAGGCAGCTTCTGGCTTCCTTGTACCCCAAGTCCTGTCTCCCTGTGAATGGCGAAGCCCAGGGAGAATAGGCTAAGGGGGTGAGGACCTGCAAGTGAAATTTAGATTCCATACTCCGTCCGTATTTGATTCTAGGCAAGCATTTCAAGTGTATCAACATTATTCTTCCATCAAACAGAATGAAGCTATTTATGTTAAAACATTTAAAAAGTGAAAAGCACTGTATTGAAAAGGGGGTTTTGCATACTTGTTCATATATGTTTATGCACAGGTTTGAGAGCACAAATGCAGCATGTATGTGTGGTTTTTTTATGCATGACAATGACAGAGATACGTTTTAAAATGCTCTGCATTTACCAACACACTGTTTCTATTTTTCTCTTCCCCTCCCTCCCTCTCTCCCTGGCTTCTTCCCCTTCCCCTCCTCTTTTTCTAGCTCTTGCTCTTGCTCCACACACACACACACACACACACACTCTCTCTCTCTCTCTCTCTCTCTCTTACACACACATCTGTGGAAAATTGATATTAGAAGTTAAATTATCAATTGCCTTAGAGATTATTACTGTCTACAGGTGCTACACTTTAGGGAATTTGATTTGCTAATAGCATCTGTTTTATTTACATACTTAAGAGTGAATTCTTGTAAAAATGATGTATCAATGTTATATCTCTCAGTGACTCAGAACTGCACTACAGCCATTAAATAATTTTTTCATAATTTTATTTCTTAAATAATGTTCCTATTGTTTATTACAGATTAGTTCTATAAGCAAACTTGCAAATCCATATCCTTGCATACTCACTTGTCAAAACACAAAATAAGTGCCACTTTTTTGGCCTGTTATATTGTTGGTGGTTGTTGATAATGTATGATTTACAATCAACAAAATCGAGAGTTCTAAAATTTTCAGTGCATACAAATTCCAGCACTTTCTTTTTCTTTTCCTTTTTTTTTAAAAATAGATTCAATAGAGTTTTCTATGTACATAATTGTCTTCTGTTTAAAAATGACAGTTTTACTTACTGTGTTTAAATCTTTGGTCTTTACTTCCTTTTTCTTGCCTTATTGCCTTTGCTAGAACTTCCAGTAGAATAACATTGAATAGAAGAGGGGAGAGTGGAAAGCCTTATCTTGTTTCAGATCTTAGGGAGAAAGTGTTCAATTTTTCATCACAAAATCTGATGTTAGGTGTAGGTTTTTCATAGATGCCCTTTGTGTAATTAAAAGAGTTCCCTTTTATTTCTAGTTTGCCAAAAGAGTTTATCATGAATGGACATTGGCTGCCTATCTATTTTGAATTATTGCCTCTCGTTTCTTGATCATGGGAAGGCTTCAGCTCCCCTTGCACCAGATATCCATTTCATTCTCATAGATTTGCCTTTGATTAGGCCCTAATCCTTCACTGGTATCAGCAGAGTCTAAACAATCCTAAGGTTTTTTGTGTGTGACATGAAGATAACATAACCCACTCTGTGAAACCAGATGTCAGACTTTGTATTGCTTATTGTACAACTTTGTCCAATCTAAGAGTTCTTCCGCCTATCCAATCTGAATCGAATCATTATTTCACGAGGCTGTCATTGGAATTTCATCAAATATGATCCTATAATGTTTTAGGACCGTAACAAACCTAACCACATTACCTGAACCAAAAGGTAGTAATTGAGTTTAAAGTAAAGGAAAGTAGTTCATCACACCTATTGTTTAAGAGTGTACTCTGGGTCTTCGGATAACCATTCTTTTTTCTAAGTGTTAAGAAGCAATTGATATATTAGAATCTTACTATAGAATCCATTTTATGGTTCTACACTTTTATTTTTCAAATGTATATGTAGACAAAAGAACTTAAATAAAAACTCTCTGGTTTTAAATTTGTAAAAAATACCAGCAGGAACTTATGATGTATTTTTTTCTAAAAAGAAGATGCATTTTCTAACTCTGTCCACTGAAAACATCAAGAAGCAATGACAATCGCATCATAATTAGCACTTTGGGGATCCAATTTGTGAACTTTAAATTATATTTCCCACTAAAACAATATTCAGAGCTTCTTGCAGAAATGGGTGATTCCAGATTTAAAACAGAAAACGTAAAAGATAAGCTTTTATGTGCTTTTAACTTGAAGGACTCGTGGCCTGAGATGGGATGACTTGACACCCAAAGTAGTAATGCTGCAATGGATTAAAATGCAATACATAGTTTATCATTTTTATGAGTTCTAATTATAGTAAAAAAAAAGCAAACCATTATTGATCATGTTTCAACACTGCTATATAATCAATTCATTATTTTGAAAATTTATAATTAAAAGAAAATAATTAAACATTTATCCTGCATTTCCTATAAAAACGGTAGCCAAATAATTGCTTCTTTATAGAAGACACTGGCTAATGCAAGTGAAGAAATGAGATCCACAGAAAATAGCATATTTATAACCCTTCATAAGATAATGTATTTAGGCAATAATCTAATGGCTATACTATAGAAATGTCTAAGAGAAATTTTGGTGGGGAGTCGTCTGATAGGGGGATGAGACTACCAACACCTGAACCCGCTCAGCAACCCTAACATTATGAAAAGAAAGACAATTGGACATTCAGTGTTTCCTGATGTGATACAATAAGTGCACATGAAATATTATTCCCAAAACCACGAACCTGTACCAGATTAAATGTTAGAGCTAGCTACCATTTACAGGAAATCAGGGGATAGAATAGTGTGCTAAATGTCACCAAAGGATGTCAAATCTAGAGTGTGGGAAAATTTACAGGACAATTGGCCTGCTTTCTTGAATAAATAAATGGCTAAAGAGGTGAAGTAAAACATGAAAAAGGGGCAGGTGGGATTTAATAGACATTCTCATCAAATGCAATGTGTGGCCTTGTTTGGATGCCAACTGATAGAAGGCATTTAGAGGCAACTGGAAAAACGTGAACACTGAAGAGATATTTAATGATATGAAGGAATTATTGATTATTTTGTTAAATAGGATAAAGACATTGCAGTTATTTTTTGTGTTTCTATCTATTAGACATTAAAAGAGGAAGCAGCTTCTGATAAAATGTGGTATCTGGGATTGGTTTAAAAATCTTCCAGTGCACAACAGTGGTGGTAAAAAGAATATGTGGGAGGTGCATCGGGTGGCTGTCTAATTCATCATCCAAACTGGAACACTGGAGAGTAATCTGGGGCCACATGTAATAACTTGGGCATGAACAGGCATCCCCAGGTTCTGGCCCTGTGTATGCGTGTCTGCCTGGAACCATGGATGAGCTGCTCTGGTCTAGTCACTTACATTCACATTTCTCATGGGGCATCTGGGAGTGCTATTATTTGATGTGTCCCCACTCAAATCTCACCATGAATTGTAATAATCCCCATGTGTCAAGTGAGGGACCGGGTGGAGATAATTGAACCATGGAGGTAGTTTTCCCCATACTGTTCTTGTGATAGTGAATAAGTCTCATGAGATCTGATGATTTTACAAATGGGTGTTCCCTTGAACAAGCTCTCTTGTCTACTGCCACGTAAGACATGTCTTTCTCCTCCTTTGACTTCTGCCATGATGGAACTATGAGTCAATTAAGCCTCTTTTGCTGTATAAATCACCCAGTCTCGAGTATGTGTGTATTAGAGGGTAAGAAGTGACTAATACCAGGTGACAGCACTCCCACAGCACAGCACTGAGCCCCATGGGCCACGAGGGGCCCAACCACAGCCAATGGCAACTGAGCAAAGAAGATGCTGCCTGTGGTTCACCAACTACGCTCTTTCTTCCTGTGTGCTCAACTGAAATACAGAAATTCTCTGTCTTGGTGACTCCCTTGGTGAAGGAGCCCACACGGCCAGCAATGACGTCTTGTTCTTCCTAAGCTCTTGGCAATGTGGTCTTGGCCACTGGCCCTTTGCTGACAAACAAACAGTGAGGATCAGTGCTTCCTGGTCCTAGTAAAGAGGCAGGAGTAGCAGGGCAGCAGTGAGTGTCTCCACGGCTGACCTATGAGATGAGGTTTTCTACAAAGTACCCCATCACTTTCTCTGTCATTCATTTTGTATTTACTCCACGAATTTGTACTGAGCCTTTGTTAAATGACAGGCTCTGGGCTAGGTTGTCGGAAAACTGAGATAAGAGACATAGTCTTTGTTCTCGAAGAGTTTTTCATCTAGTAAGACAGATGGGCAAATATTTCTCTGAGGAGTATAAGCTCAAAGACGTATACTTCATTAGTTCATCCGAAGAACAAGGTTGATTAGGAAAGGTTGAGCATTGTTTTATACACAGGAGAAAAAGTCCCGTTCGGGAGTATCACTATCCTTTTTCGAGGAAGTTTAAAGTCAGGCTTGAGCGGCCAGGGAGGGTGTCACAGGTCCATGGATGTTGGGCACAGTACTGAAGGAGAAAGCCTGCGACAGGGAGTGCAAGCCAGGCATCCTAAGCAG
Organism: Saguinus oedipus; assembly: GCA_031835075.1. NCBI lineage: Eukaryota > Metazoa > Chordata > Mammalia > Primates > Cebidae > Saguinus > Saguinus oedipus. The sequence continues at coordinate 47,528,931 of CM063179.1, read as the reverse complement.
ACAGAACAGCCCGGGCCAAGAGGCAGAAGCAGAGATATGCCCAACAGCAGAGAAGGAAAGGCCAAATACTCACCCCTGGGTGGATTCCAGACTTTCAGCCAACAACCAAAGGTGCTAATTGATTGCTTTATGAGCTAATGGTCTCATGGTCCTCAGCCTCTTTCCTTGAGAGGAACACAGGCCCAGCTTCCACCTCTGCTGAAACTTACATCCAATTGTTGTGCTTCCCACCTCCTGGGAAAGGAGGCAGGGTCAGAAGGCAGGCCCGGGCAGCCTGGGCTTTCTATCTTGTTGGGCCAAATGGTTTGGCTAGCATTGTCTTCAAGGGTTTGCTCCAGGCTGTGGCTGGACATCAGAGAAATTGAATCATTTTTACAAGAAATTGATTCTTACTAATGAAAAGTAAGAATTATAGCTAATAGCGTAGCTACCAGAACACATTCAAAATTGTCAAGGGACTCCCTAGCTGGGTTTCTGATTTTAAAAACATTGCTTAAAGCATAGCTACTAAAGCTAGGAGTAGGCCTCAGAGTTGATGACTACCCCTATAGGTCAGTAGGGATGACAGGCACTAAATAAAAAGCCCTAGCGGGATCCATCGCCAGCCAAATTTCTCCTCCTATAACCTGTTTTTCTGACCCCCACCCCCACGTCCAATGACAGTCACAGGCTATCTGACAACAGGGAAATGGTAGAGCAAGGGGCATTAAGGAGACATTTTAGCCGATGGCAATAACATAGAAACGGTATACATGATTATTTTGCATGTATCTTAAGATACAAGTAAATGTTACTGAAAGTGTAGTAAAAGGCTACAGGCATGACCTCAGAGCAAAGTTTCGCCTACTGTCACTTGAGAGTCATAATGAAAAAGGATGACCAAATAAAATCAACATATCTTTTTAGATTCATCGGAGAATTGAGCTCACAGAGCAAAATGATGCTCCCTAAATTGAAGAAACAGGAGAATGCAGAGAATCACAGCTTGCTGGGAGCAGATAAAAATCCATGTACTGCAAAATTATTCTTCAAAAGTAAAGAAGAAACAAAGACATTTTCAGGCAAACATAAATTGAGAGAATTTGTCCCCAGTAGGCTTGCATTGCATGAAATGTTAAAAGAAGTGCTTCAGAGAGAAGTTGAAAAATAGTATGTCAGAAATTTTGATCTACAAAAAGAAATAAAACATTAGAAAAGGAATAAGTACAGGTAAAATTTTAAGGATTTTGTTTTTATTTTATTTTATTATTTTTTTTTAATTTTAAATTTTTATTGCATTTTAGGTTTTGGGGTTTTTATTTTTAATTGTTCTAATAAATAGCTATTCTCATAGCAATAGCACCAGTGCATTGGGTGACTGGCTTATGGGAAGTCACCCATAATGTTTGAAGGCATGGGAGGAAGAAATTGGGACTACTCTGGTACACACCACGTGTGAAGAAGTATAGTGTTATTTGAAAGTGGACTTAGATTACTGCAAATTCAAGAGTAATCATTAAAAAAGAGGGTGGGAAAGAAGTATACTTAACATGTTACAAGAGGAGACAGACTAAAATCGTATAAAATGCTCAGTTAACACTGACAGAAGGCAGAAGTGAGAGAAAAAATGAAATAAAACAAAATGGCAACAAATAGAAAGTAATAACAAGTATGATAAATATTAGTCCAACTATATTAATCATCATTTTAAATGTCAAAAATATGGATATGCAAACCAGAAGACAAAAAATGATAGAATGAAAAAAAAAACAAGACTAAATTATATGTTGTCTATTACATATCCATTTTGAATAAAAACACAGATAGATTAAAAGTAAAGGGATGGAGAAAGATATACCATGCTATCATCAGGGATAAACAAGGATATTATATAGTGATAAAGGGTAAATTCTCTAAGAAGATTGAATAATTTTTAATGTGTATGTATCTCACAACAATGCATCAAAATACATAGGGCAAATTTGGTAGAAGTGGCCGGGCGCGGTAGCTCACGCCTGTAATCCCAGCACTTTGGGCAGCCGAGACGGGTGGATCACGAGGTCAAGAGATCGAGACCATCTTGGTCAACATGGTGAAACCCTGTCTCTACTAAAAATACAAAAAATTAGATGGGCATGGTGGTGCATGCCTGTAATTCCAGCTACTCAGGAGGCTGAGACAGGAGAATTGCCTGAACCCAGGAGGTGGAGGTTGCGGTGAGCGGAGATCTTGCCATTGCACTCCAGCCTGGGTAACAAGAGCAAAACTCTGCCTAAAAAAAAAAAAAAAATTTGGTAGAACTGCAAGGAGGAATAAATTAGTCCACCATTACAGTTGAAGACTTCAACATTCCTCTCTCTGAATAGGACAGATCCAGCAGGCAGAATATCAGTAAAAACATAATTTAACTGAACAATACCATCAATTAACTGGATCTAATCAACTTTGTAGACTACAGATGCTTCTTGACTTACTATGAAGTTACATCCTGATAAAACCATTGTAAGTTAAAAATATGCAAAGTTGAAAATGCTTTTACTATACCTAACTTACCAAATATGATAATTTAGCTTAATTAAAATGTGCTCAGAAAACTTATTTTATTCTACAGTTGAGCAAAACTATCTAACCAAGCTTATTTAATAAAGTATTGAATATCTCATATAATTTATTGAATAGTGTACTGAAAGTGAGAAATAGAATGACTATATGCTGCTGGAAATAATTTTTCTACTGAATTCATTTTGCTTTTACAGCATCTAAAAGTCAAAAATTGTAAGTTGAACCATCGTTAAGTCAGGGACCATCCATATTTCATCTAATAAAAGCAGAATACACATTTTTTCTCAAGCTTATATGAAATACCTACCAAGATAGATTCCATTTTGGGCCATGGAACACATAGAACACATTTTTAAAAACAAAATTCATAAAAAGTATGCACTTGGACCATAATGAAATTAACTAGAAATCAATAACAGAAAGATAGCTGGAAAACCATCAAATATTTGGAGATTAAGCAACAAACTTGTAAATAGCACATGAGTCAAAAGAAAAATCTCAAGAGAAATTATAAATATTTTGAATTAAATGAAAATAAAGATAGAACTTATCAAAATTTGGGGGATGCCTCAAAAGGATTGCTTAGAGAGAAATTTAGTGCATTGAATGCATATATTAGAATAGAAGTAGAATCTGAAATCAACAATTTAAGTTTCTATCTTAGGAAAATAGAGTGAGAAAAGCAATCTAAACTTAAAGTAATTGAAAGAAAAGAAATAATAAACATTAGAACTTCAATGAAATTAAAAACAAGAAAACAATAAGGTAATGAACAAAACAAAAAGTAGATTCTTTGAAAAGATCAATAAAATTGATAAACTTCTAGCCAGGTTAACCAAGAAACACACATTTTTAGGGTAAGAAATGAAAGAGGGGAAATGACCACCACTCCCAAGGATATAAAAATTGTGATAAAGGAATATTAGGAACAGCTCTATGCCCACAAATTTGATAACTTAGACAAAATGCACTTCTTTAAAAAATGCAAAAGATGAGGTGAGAAAATGGCTTGAGTATTAAAATGCAGAAAAATCAACATATTCTAAAAATGATGAAGTGCAAATTCTGTCATGATATAATTCAAAAAAGCACATAACTAACTAAATAACTAATTATCATCTACAGTAAGAATGAGATTATTACAAGAGGGAAATGATGACCTCATTAAGAGTAAGTAACATTGGAGTAGTGCTAGTTATTTTTTTCAATAATATATATAACATAACTACATGAGGGGAAAAAAGTGAGAATGTTTTGGCCTGTATGTCTTAATTTTTTTTTTTTTTTAGATGGAATCTCCCTCTGTTGCCCGGGCTGGAGTACAATGGGGCAATCTCCGCTCACTTTAACCTCCACCTCCTGGGTTCAAATGATTCTCCTGCCTCAGCCTCCAGAGTAGCTGGGACAACGGGTGCGTGCCACCACACCGGGCTAATTTTGTATTTTTAGTAGGGAAGGAGTTTCACCATGTTGGCCATGATGGTCTCGATCTCTTGACCTCATGATCAGCCTGCCTTAGCCTCCCAAAGTGCTGGGATTATAGGTGTGAGCCACTGCACCTGGCCATGTCTCTCTCTCTCTCTCTCTCTCTCTCTCTCTCTCTCTCTCTCTCTCTCTCTCTCTATATATATATATATATATATATATATATATATATTTCTTTTTTTTTGAGTTGGAGTTTCGCTCTTGTTACCCAGGCTGGAGTGCAATGGCATGATCTCGGCTCACCACAACCTCCGCTTCCTGGGTTCAAGCAATTCTCCTGCCTCAGCCTCCCGAGTAGATGAGACTACAGGTGCATGCCACCATGCCTAGCTAATTTTCGTATTTTTAGTAGAGACGGGGTTTCACTATATTGAACCGGATGGTCTCTATCTCTTGACCTCGTGATCTACTGCCTCAGCCTCCCAAAGTGCTGGGATTATAGGCGTGAGCCACCGCGCCCGGCCTAATATTTTAAGTGACAGAACGTCTTAGGAAATACTGGAAATCAAATAATGAAATGTATTCTTTTTAATAGTATTTGTGGGAAATGTCCTAACATTGTGATTAATAGCTTAGTCTCAACCCAGAGGGAGGCTTCAGGAGACAACTTCTATTCTATGCTTCCTCTCTCTTATTCAATATTCTTATCAAAAAATAAAATTAAAACCTTAAAGGAATACATGTACAGCTAAATATTTAAAAAATAAATTGACAGATTTTGAAATAACTGTATCAGGATTACACTTAACAGAAACAAATATAAAGTCCCTGTGTCGGGGGCTTCCAAGACTACCTCCAGTTTCAGTGGTATCCTAGGAGGACGCAGAGGCCTCTGCAGGTAGTCATGCTCCTGGCTATAATTAATTACAGCAAAAGGGCACGAAGTAAAATCAGCAAAGAGAAAAGGTACATAGGGAGAAATCTGGAGGAAACTAGGCACACACTCCCAGGAGTATTATCCCAGAGGAGTCACGCAGGATGTGCTTAATTCCTTGAGCCCCAAGATATGACAACACATGTTCAACGTTTACCAGGGAAGCTCATTAGAGACTCAGTGCCTGAGGTTTTGCTTGTGGGCTTGTCATATAGGCACCCCTCTGTCTAACACATACCAAAGCACATATTCAACATTAACCATACTGTTTGAACAAACAGTTTAAGCACAGTGAGCCATTCTAATAAGGGAATAATGGAAATTCTGCAATCCAAGACTCCAGGTGTCTGTCAAGGGCCAGCCTTGCAAACAAGCCTTTCTAAGGAGCACAGTCTAAGGCTCAGGCCTGCTCTGTTAACCCTTTTCTGCACAGCCTATATTATGATGAGCACCAGCTTCATTGCACAAGCAAAGGGTATAGATGAAGTAATTGGCAGCACTTCACAGGAAACAGACTGATGGTCTCCATGGACATCGACCATGGAGCTGGGAGTGTGATAGAAAGAACGTAGTTTTTCAGTCTTAGATATTTGAGCTCAAATATCAATTTGACCACTGACTTAATTTGACTTTCTAAGTTACTTAAACTGAGTTTCAGCTTTCTCGTCTGTAAATTGGGATAGCAATAATAATAATGATGATAATAAATAATAATAAATATTGAGAGTTATTGTGGGGATTATAGATATATTTTATAAAGAATCTGGCAATCAATAAATGGTAGGTACTAGTGTTTTAAGCTTAATATTAACCAAAATTGTAGTGTGACTTGTAAAAACAACTTTCCTTTTGGGGTTACTATGGGAGTGAGAAGCGGATTGTAACCAGTATATTAAAACTATTTCCAACATATGAGCCATGAAATAATTTAATGTTATAATAAACACAGGGAAGAAGCCTTGGTGGCAGGTGAAGTGCAAAAGACCATTGGAGTCCATTGAGGTGAAAAGAATATACTCGGTGAGGATGGAGACTGTATCAGAAATCTTCAGAAGGTAGAAGGTGAAATATAAAAGTCATGCTGAAATTGGACTCAAATGCTTGGTTACCCTTTTAGGAAGATGAGGTTATAATTTTATTTTATAAGGTTCTGATGGGCTGAGTTAGGACAATTCCTTAGAAATTACAGGAAAACTCAGATTGGTTGAGATAAGGAATATTTTTCTGACAAGCACCTCTGTTTAACATTGGAATAGAAGAAACTGGAGGTGCTGAGGTCTCCATTCTGGAATGTGTTCAAAGGGAAACTAGATAAAACATCTGGTAAGAATATTGTAGAAGAGTTCCCTGTATGAAGGGAAATGAGGTTGCTCTTCTTGAGGAATCTTTTTTTTAGGTATGTTGTAGAGAAAATCAGTAATTAATTTGTTCCTGCTCAGCATCCCTTTCTATATTTTTCATCAATAGCATCCCAGTTTCCCAGCCCTCATGTCCAGCCTATGAAATTTAGTGTCATGACCCTGCCCCTACACGTGTGAGCCATGTGACTTAGACCTGGCTATACAGAACACTGCCTCTGCTTGCTACAGGACTGGCCCAGGGGTGGACAGATGGATCAAGATAGGCCAATGAGGACCCTACCTCTGGCTTAGGCTTGGACCACTGGGAAGGAGATGCTGCTAACTCACTGGGATTGCTAAGAAGGTGGCCTACAAGTTCATCCTTCTGGACCCAATTTGCCACCTGAGGGGAAAGCCTACTGTAAATTCAGCCAGCACAGAGGAAACCAAAGCTAGAGGCAGAGACAGGAAATGAGAGAGACAGCCATGATAACATCTTTTGAGGCCCTGCATCCATCCATTTCTCCCAGTTTTATGAGCCAATAAAACCCCATTTCTTACATAAAGTGATTTGAATCAGGTTTTGTTAGATGCAACCAAATGAACCTTAGCAATACGTTTTTCTCTTAATTGTCAAATACAGCTATTTTAAGAAATGAAGTGTATGTGCAAATCTCTTGTCTCTCTAAAGAGTACAGATGCCACTTAAAATATAACAGGGCTAACTAAAGTTGGCACTCAAAAAGATAAGCCAGAAAGTCCTGCACGTTTCCTTAAGCTGGATTGATTTCTGGAAGATTTACCCAGAAGTCTTCCAAGAGCCGATTGAAACATGCAAAGAACATTTGTTACAAGATCAGCAAAAGAGGATCAGTTCATGAATACAAACAGTGCTTGGGGATGGTATTTGCTTCAGGGCACTAATGTCAGAAAGAAGCTTCTCCTTGGGTCCTGGTGAGGAGACCACCTCCTCGCCAACCTCCTACAGCAAGAATAATGGACAAATGCTGCCAGTTGCCCTCTACAGCCTACCTCCATATAAACTACAGGAGGACAGAAAAGTAAGAGAAATCAAAGCGCATCTATACAACATCAGAGCAACTCTGTATACTTCAATGTCTAATCAGAATGGTAAAAACTCTGATGATATGGCATCAGTAAAGGAAGAGTTGACCAGATTTAGAAGAATGACTGTGTCCTTCGTCCTCACACAGCATTTGCTGAGTGGCAAGGCCTCCGTATCTGGATGTACAGGCAGAACTCTTCTCCAGTGTCTCAGGTGAGGGACAAGCTCTGCTCAGTGTGCTGGATACTTCAGCACAGGGCTGCATCCCAGAGGGAAAGCCTGCCTTTTTCACACTTGCTAGAAATGCAGTCTTCCCCTTCTAGCCAAAACAGTCTTGAAAATGAACAGAGCTGGAGGTCTTATACTTCCTGATTTAAAAACTTACCACAAAGCTCCAGTAATCAAAGTGGTGTGGTACATCAAACTGATGTAGACCAATGGACTAGAGTAGAAAGCCCAGAAATAAACTCTCACCTATATGGTTAAATCATTTTTGAAAAAGAAGCCAAGATTCTTCAATGAAAGAAAGGACAGTTTTCCCAACAAATGGTGTTTATTGGAAAAATGCATATTTATATGCAAAGAATGAAGTTGAACTCTTACCTCATGCCATATAAAAGAATTACCTCGGCTGGGTGCGGTGGCTCAAGCCTGTAATCCCAGCACTTTGGGAGGCCGAGGTGGGTGGATCACAAGGTCAACAGATGGAGACCATCCTGGTCAACATGGTGAAACCCCGTCTCTACTAAAAATACAAAAAAAATTAGCTGGGCTTGGTGGCATGTGCCTGTAATCCCAGCTACTCAGGAGGTTGAGGCAGGAGAATTGCCTGAACCCAGGAGGAGGAGGTTGCGGTGAGCTGAGATCGTGCCATTGCACTCCAGCCTGGATAACAAGAGTGAAACTCTGTCTCAAAAAAAAAAAAAAAAAAAAAACCTCAAAAGGGATTGAAGGCCTAAGCATAAAGCTAAAACTACAAAACTCTTAGAAGAAATAGCAAATGCATCATATGTTAGATTTGGCAATAATTTCTTGGGTATGACACCAAAAACACAGGCAAATAGATAGCAAAAACAGATAAATTGGACTAAATCAAAATTAAAAACTTCTGTTCATCAAAGGACACAATCAATGGAGTAAAAAACTAACCTATGGAATGGGAGAAAATGTTTGTATATCATATACCTAATAAGAAGTTAATATCTAGAACATATAAAAAATTCCTACAACTCAGTGATAAAGAAGCCAACCAACCTGATTAAGAAATATTCAAAGAACTTGAATACACATTATTTAAAGAAGAAACAAAATGGCCAACAAGCCTATGAAAAGATGTTCAACATCAGTGATCATTAGGAAAATGCAAAACAAAACCACAATGAGATGTCACCTCACACCCCAGCTACTACAAAACAACAAATACAGAAGTGTTGGTGAGGACGCGGAGGAATTGGAAACTTTGTGCACTCTTGGTGGGAATGGAAATAGGTGCAGCTGCTAGGAAACAGTCTGGTAGTTAACCAAAAAATTAAAAACAGAAATACCATAGGATCTGGCAATATGACTTCTGAATATACAGCCAAAAGATTTCAAAGCAGAATCTTAAAGAGATGTTTGTACCCTTATGTCCATAAAGCATTATCCACAGTGGCGAAAGGGTGGAAGCAATTGTCAGATGAACAGGAAAACAAAACGTGGCATATACACAGAAGGGAATATTATTTATTCTTAAAAAGGAAGAGAATTCTGACACTATGAATATACACTATGATGTGGATGAATCTTTTGGACATCATGCTAAGTTAAATAAGACAATTGCAAAATTGCAAAAAGACAAATGCTGTATGAGTCCACTTATAATAAGATACCTAGAATGGTCAAGTTCATAAAAAGTAGAATGGTGGTTGCCAGGGGCTGGGTAGAGGGTAAGTGGGGAGTTCTTTAATGGATAAAGGGCTTTAGTTTCACAAGATGAAAAGAATTTGGAGATTGGTGGCACAATCATGTGATTATACTTAACACTAAGCACTGTACACTTAAAAATGATTAAAATGATAAATGTTATGTTATGAGCATTTTACCACAATTTTTTAAAAAAATGTATAGTCTCTCCAAGCCATGCCTTTGTGGAGACCATCCAGAGGGTTTCCTTTGTCTAATTTGCACAACGGAATCATGTAAGCCAACAGAGGCCCAAGAAACACGTCTCACCATAGCATTTGGGGCACATTTTGAGAAACGGTTTAAGGCGATAATACAGAAAAACCTGGAGCAAAATTGATGTGTGTCCCAAAGGACATTAGATCGAAATGTTCAAAAACACAAATGGTGGGTTGGCCTGTCTTTAAGAAAATCATAATGCCTGAAAAGACTTGTTCCTGAAAAAAAGACCATTCAGTCCTTACTCAGCAGTGGAACAAAGAATCACATTTGCACAGGATTAAGAAAACAGCTCAGATATGCTTGAAACACAGGAGAAATAGGGGCTGCAGCTTCAGAGTTCTGAACCATGAAGTGTGGCTGCAGTGATGTTGGAGACATTCTGAGTAAGTATTTACAGTCACTCCCCATGACCATAAACCTTCCAATAACTCATCCAGAAAACCATTAATTTTAAGCAATGCCATTTCCTAACGAAATTTCCAAGATACATTAGTTACAAAAATATACATTCTGGTAACTAAGTGAATTGACCTGCAGAACCCAAGTGTTAGATCTAAGTCAATTAAATGTTGGCAGGCTAACATTTTGGAATTTAGAAAAGTTGATCTTAACTCATTTTTTGGGGTTGAGATTGCATACAAGGTCAACTGGTCTTTTGAGCTCACTTCGAATTTATGACTATTAATGAGAAAACAGTTCCAATTTATCTAAAAGGAGCTTAGGTAAAACGTAAGGTGAAGGCAGTACGTATAGGACACATTCCTCCTTTATCACTATCTAAAATTAATGTTTCTATAGAACACATGTGTTCAGTGACACTGGATGCAGTGTTATGTATAGGCATCAATGATTAGAGAATTGCGATTAAATGTCTCAAAGGAAAGACATTATCGAGGGTGCTGATTCTCTTTATTTTTCCATATATTTAAAACAATTCCAACCAAATGTGTCATTGACTACTTTTTTTTTATAACCTAATAAAAAAAAACCAAATGTTACTAGCTACGAAATTGTTACATAAGAGTAATGAGGAAGAACTGTATTAATAGATGCAGAATATGTTGTATAGCTCAGAAATAGACGCACGTGTATTGACAGGATTTATTCTTGTATTCAGGACTTGATTATTCAGAAGCCATAATTGACTGGATAACCATTTGGATAAAAAAAAAATGAATGCGGACTCCTATCTCATGCCAGATTTAATTTGAAGTTAATTAAAATTCTAAATACAAAGCCTAAAAATATTAGGTGCTAAAACAACATAAATGAATCTTTATCTAATTATGAAGGAGTGGCATTTCTAAACATGGCCTCAGAAGCAGAACTCTCAAAGGGAGGATTTTGAAAGCTTTTCACAATAAAATATACAGATTAGTATGCATTCTTCTCAGATAACCCAGGAATAGTCATAAAACAGACTCTGACTAGGACACAAAGGACATCTCCATAAATCCCAAGGCAGAGAACTTTGATCCATATCCTTTGAATGCAATACAATTATATATTTTTCAAAAAGTATTTAAAAAAATCTACTCCCACCTCTCATTCTCTTCCAAAGCAAACAAAAAACCCTACATATAAATTTAAAATGAAAACAACTTTATATCACATTCGTTGTTTAAATCAAAAGTAAAAACTGAAATTGAAGGTCAACAATTATAGCACTAAACAGCTAAACCTGAGGGCTGAAGCCAGAGCATCTGGGGGCATATTTTACAACTTTCGAAGTTTTTAGTCACACGTGATGAAAACTGAGAGCCAGAATACATTGCTTTTGTTTTTACCCTCCATTTCATCAATGAAATCCCAAAGAGAAGAGATCTGCCAGTGAAGAGGATGGAACGAACTTGGGTAGGGCAGGCCATAAGCTGATAGGGTTTCAGCAAATTTCCCAGTGATGGACGGAGCAAGGAGCATCCAAGCATATGAGAAAGAGCAGAGCCACAGACTGGAATCTGAACACAAGAGCAGCTGAAGCATAGGAGGGCACCCCTTGTCCTGACGTCTCCCTGGGAGCCCCAGGCTCTCAGCACCCTGATCTTCTTCAAAGACCACATCAGTAACCTGCCTCCTACCCCACCGGCAAACACAATTTTAATTTCTCCTCTACCTCCAATCACAGAGTGAACAGCTCTCTATCATTTTTCCACTAGTCAACAAAACCAAAAGCCAAATCATCAGGATTTTTTTTTTGAAGAAAATGAAAACAAGAAGGCTGACCCATAAGCATATGGGTGTTGGGATCCCAAATCAAAGCCATCTTCACTTAGGGACCTCTCTGCACACACCTAACCTCCTATCCTCAGGAGTCATCTCACGGAATGAAGAATGGGGAAGCTATCTAAAAGGTTTGTCCCCCACTTCCCCCCATAAGAACTGTTGAAATGAAAAGATTAGAATAAACTGTGGATTCGTTTGAATGCTTGAAAACATTATCATTTTCCCCACTCATCAGCAGTTGGGAGTCATGAGTCCAGTTCAGCTAACAACAAAATCAAGGACTTACAGCATGGGTTTGAATGTGGGAGTCTGCTATGTCTCAATCCATGCAAATGTCTTCCTTTCCATCCATTGCACACAGGGTCTTGAGCACCCATATACCCTGACTGGTGTCCCTACTAATTTAAATCTCTAGAAAAGACTCAAAATCTGTCTGGCTTGTCTTCTTTTTCTTCTCTCCAGCTGTATTAGAAGGTGTCCCTCTTCTTCCAGTGAACCCATGATCACTGCCCTTGAACCCATGGTCACCAACCTTGAACCTAAAGTTACCACCCCTGAACCCGTAGTCACTGTCCTTGAATCCATGGCCAGCACTCTTGAACCTGTGGTCACTATCCTTGAACCCATGATCATTGCCATGAAGCTATGGTCACTGTCTTTGAACTCATGATCACTGCCCTTGAACTCATTTTCACTACACTTGAATCCATGTTCACCGCCTTTGAAGCCATGATCACCATACTTGAACTCATGGTTATGACCCCTGAACCCATAATGATTACCCTTGAGCCTATGGTCATGAGTCTAGAACCACAGTCACTGCCATTGACCTCATGGTCTCTGCCCTTTAACCCATGATCATCACCCTTCCTGTCCTACAATAGCATCCCTTTTAGAATTCTCATTCTTCAAAATCATGACTTACATGGGGATAACAGTTTGTGCCCAGTCTCCTTTCAAACAATCTTTCCCCACATGCAGACCTGTGCACTTTTACAGGGGTCAGGAGCTGCTCTGAGACTGCTGCTCCCCATATGTCTAAGCACTAGACTAGGAAAGACAGGTGGGGACAGCAAGTAGGGAAGGGCCAACAGCCAGTTATGCAATTGGAGCTATGAGACTGTCCCCAAGCCTGCTTCCTTTTAAACAGATCGCTTTTGAATAACATTAGGGAATAAGAAAAGTTGAGGATATGTTTCCCGTTTGGCCTGTGTAGACCCAAGTATAGATCAGAGCCCCAGAAGTCTGCCATAGGGATGCATGCAAGCTGCAACCTGAATGCCACCTCTGCCCTCTTGTATTTCCTTCATAGGTCAGAAGATCGGCCTGGATGCTGCTCACTTCTTTCTCTGGTGTAGTGTATGATCAAGGCATGGGAGTAGTCCAGTGTGTGGTCACCCTGGATACAAGGACAGACTGACTACTGATGAAATACCTGCCAGGGAATGGAATCTGGAGATTCATTCATTTTATTTGTTCTTTCATCAATTTCTTTTTTCTAGAACAGTTGTCTGTTAATAAGCACATAGAATCAATAGCTTTTAATTTTCTTTGTTAGAAAGACAGAAGTTGATTTAAGGTAAGAGAGCATGATTGAGAGCAGAAGAGTGGAGGGTAAGTCTTTTGAGGAGGCACTTTCCAGGAGGAAAGCCCTGTCTGCTGTGCCAGGTGAGGGGCGTCAAGCAGAGGCAGCATAGGAGGCCATAGCAGGAACAGCTCCAGGAGACTCTGCATTAGCATCACCACACATCTGGTAAGAAGAAGGAATCTCATAATGTAATAAAAATTAAAAAAAAAAAGAAAGAAAATGAGAAAGGAACATGTGTGGATCGTGCTGGGCTCTTTCTTGCTGTCAACTTTAGATCAAGCTATCTGCAGGACACGTTTGTTCTTCCCTCCTCCAGGTGCCAAGCACCAAGATAGACTCTACCTTGTGCAGGGCACAGGGCTATGAGCCTGCCAGTGCCAGCCACTCCATTCCAGCTTGGACGGACAAGTTCAACTCAAGACGGGGAAGAAGCATGTTGCCTATTTCGGCCTTGGGTCCAAATAGCATTTTCTAATCCTGTTTTGTCAGAGACAAATTTCATATTTTGATTTCAGAAAAAAAAAAAAAAAAAAAGAAGAAGAAGGAATCTCACTGTCCTTAGCTTCCAGCTCCTTCTTTTTCCAGAATAAGGTGATTGCCCTGGGATAAGCAAACTTTGCAGGAAATTGTTAAAGAGCCACCCTTGCATGGATCCGTTTCTTTTATACTTTGAATTTGAAAGAGTAAGTCCACTAGAAGCAAGAGTTTGGGCCACCTGATGGAAATTATCCCTGAGAGGACTGAACAGATCACCAAAGCCAGCACTCGGGGCTATCTGCTGGGCAATGAATGAATGCATCAGACCCACACCAGTGTGGGAGCACATGAAACTATTTATTGAGCCTGGGAAATTTGGGTTTTTAATTTAATTTTATTTAAATTACTTTTCATTTAAGTTCATATGGCTGCAGGTAGCTCATAGCCACCAAATTGACCAGGGCAGACCCAACGAACTTCATGAATATTAAAATGATTTGAAGCTTATTATAATAGATGAGAGGAAATTTTTAAAGTGTTTATCTGTTGATATACAACCCTATAATCTCATTCATAGACAAAAAGTAAAACAAAATTAAAAGTACAACAAACAAATCAGACTTACTGACAAGTCAAGTGCTATCAGTGTTATCTCATTACTACTAGAAGCTGCTTGACCCCAGGGTCACAAGCTCCAGCTGAAGGTCTAAAATGCTGCAGGAGAGTCAAAAGCAGGGAGTGTGCCCATGGGTTTGGAAGAGAGAGGGCAGAGTACAAATATCAGGAGAAAATTTCAGGGGACAAAAGAAACTTGGTGGTCCTAACAAAAAAGAACAGTCTGGGATTTTGAAGAGAGGTGTGCTCCATTTTCTTCATACCCAATGTCCTTTACTAATCGGTAAGGAGGTCGGGGAGCAGAGACACAGCAAAACTAGGGAGTGACAAGGCTCTGAGTATTGAATGTCAGCTGGGAAATGGGCAGCTCCAGGCTATTCTCCAAAGCAATAGGACAAAGACAAGAAATGAGGTCACTGGTGCCCTGGGCCATTGACATGGGAGACTCAGGACAGTGATGGGAAGGCAGGGGAGGAGGCAGAGGGGCCTTTGGAGTGGCCTGCCTGCAACACCAGAAGCTTCCATTGTTTCTTTCCATTGATGCTTAGTGAGCGCATTGGCCTTTATATAGCTGTTGGTGCTAGGGATGCAGCACCAACAAAAGACACCTGATATCTGCCCTCAAGGATCTAAAAGTCTACCAGGAAAGCCAGGAGGTAAATACACTATCATGTAAGAGTTAATTAAGCATACTCTCAGAGGCTATGAAAGCACATGGTTGGCAAAGCTGACCCAATCACGATGGGCAGAGCCCAGTGCAGGCCACCATAAGAAAGTGGTACAGCTAATACCCAAAACATCAGTAGGTGTTCCCCAAAGAAAGGAGAATAGCAGACTTGGAAGGGAAATCCTGTATAGGAAGCGTTGGAGATTCGAGAGATCTGTGTGGAGAGAGGCAGGGGACAGCACAGAACCTGCAGGCAGAGGGGTCACACAGGGCTGGAGCAGGGAGCACTGGGTGGAGCCACCAGGTTGGAGCACCCCACTTCTTCAGCTACCACTTCACAAAAAAGGGACAATGGAGAGGTCAGCCAGGATTTGGGCAAAGCACATTGCAGGACAGTGGTGGTGTTCATCTGTCATAGCCAACTTTGTTTGACACCAAAAGCAAACTAATGCCACAGAGCCTGCTTTATCTGGAGTCCTGCGGAAGAACCCTTTTTATCTGGGGGTCCTATAGAAAAGCCCACTTTATCTGGGGTTCTTTGGCAGAGTCTGCTTTATCTGGAGTCCTATGGGTTGCCCACTCCGTGGCTTCCACCCAATGGCAGTGGGGTTCTTTAAGGCCACATGATTAACAAAGGAATGTGAGTTTGGGGCAAAGACTTTGCTGCAAATAACACATATAGACCCTGGTCTCCCCATTCAGAACACCTCCAACTGAACAGGGAAGCATTCGACTCTTGCCTTTACCCGAGGTGGGGAAGCCAAGGACATTTCTCTTAGCGTTACCAAAAGCTCCGACTTCCTGCACATCCAACTTAGTTCTTCATGGCTGAGGCACAATACTGGAGTCTTCCATATTCTGGGCTCCACATCCACTCTGAGATTTTATGAATAAATCAGAAACAGAATCTGCTAGGATCTGCAGAGCTGGTGAGGAGAAAGAGCCTCATATGCATCTTAGTCTGGGTTAAGCCTGGGTTTGTTGCTGGGTACTCAGTTCAATTTGTATTTCAGATAAACAAGAAGCCACTTTGTAGCTTAAGTCTGTTCTGGGATATGGAAATATTGCCCTAGACAGTTATATTAGTAAAATAATTTGTTGTTTTCATGAAATGCAAGTTTAACTGGACATTTTCATTTTATCTGTCAACTCTGTGTGGGTGACATCTTATTGCTGTGCGTGTGGGTCGAAAAGACTTCTGGGAAAGATTTGGGAAAGAAACTGGTACAGCTGCGGGTAATCCCTGCAGGAAGACCACGGGGTTCTGTAGTTTTGTGGCTCTGAAATAAAGTTCCAAAAGATGGCAGCTTCGTGGGTGCACGGGATAGGGGGCCAGCCAGCCTAACCGTGAACCTTAGTTCTGTCACTGTGTGATCTTGTGCAAGTACTTTGAATTCTCCGAGACTTAGTCTTCTCCTTTCCAATGAGAGCTAGCAATACCAGTTTATGAGAGTTTAAATAAAGATTAAAGGTAACTTATGCAAAGGATATGGAACCTTGTAAATATATAAATTAAAAAAATACAGTAAGACTGGTCAGAATTCTCCTGGGCAAAAAGGTAAACACGATTGAAGAGAGTAGGTTTATGAAGAAACTAAAGGCCAGGTGAAGTCAGCCATGCAGCCATGGGGAGAGCTGGAGAGGGCATTCTAGGTGCTGCCTGATCTGCCCCAGTGGACCTGGAAGTTGCCTCTAGCCTGTTGCTGTGGATTTTCACTGTCAGGCTGACCTGTGTCTCTTAGGACACTGTATCATCTAACCTTGAACGACACAGGTTTGAATTGTGCAGATCCACTTATATGAGGATTTTTTTTTCAATAAATATATTGGAAAATTTTGGAGAATTACTACCATTTAAAAATATGCAGATGAATTGAATAGCTTAAAATATTGAAGAAGACAAGAAAAATGTAGATATGTCATGAACGCACAAAATATATGTAGATACTAGTCAATTTTATCACTTACTACCATCAGATATACAAATCTTATAAAAAGTTAAAATTTGTCATTCATGAGCACAAATACTTATAGATTATACATGGTGCCATTCTCAGTCCAGAGAAATGTGAACTAATGTAAAGATGCAGTACTAAATCATAACTGCATAAAATTAACTGTAGCACACACTGTACTACCATAATAACTTCATAGCCATCTTCTGTTGCTGTTGCAGTGAGTTCAAGCGTTGCCAGTATCCACTTAAAATGCCCTGTGACATTAATCATCTCAGCATGGGCAGAGCATCTCTCCAGTAAACTGCATATTGCAGAAAAAAGTAATTTCTAGATTTTCTCATGTATTTTTCATTGCGTTTAGTGCAATATTGGAAACCAGTAACACGATGGGACCCATGCAAAGTGCCACTAGTGATGCTGGAAGTACTCCCAAGCAGCAAAGTCATGACAGTACAAGAAAACGATGAATTGCTTGATATATACCATAGACCGAGGTCTGAAGCTGCATCGCTCATCGTTTCAGACAGATCGTCTTGTACAGATTCATCTTGTAAACAGATGATGTAAACTTATGATATTGATAAATACAGTACAGTACCGTAAATATATTTTTTTCTGTTCATGATTTTCTTAATAAACTTTTCTCTAGCTTTTTTGTTGAAGAATACAGTCTATAATGTGTATAAAATACATGTTAATTGACTACATTATCAACAAGGTTTCAAGTCAACAGTAGGTTTTTAGTAGTTAAGTTTTGGGGGAGTCAAAAGTTAGACATGGATTTTCAACTGTATGGTGGGGTGATTCCCCTCAGTTACATGTTGTTCTAGGTTCAAATGTAAATACTTCTTGACTAAAATAAAGAAATCTCAGTTAGATATACTAAACGGAATTGAACTGGCATGGATTTAAAAGAGTTTTAAAGAGTTAAAGCCACCAATCTATTATTTGTTTTGATTTAACATACAACTGGAACCAAAAGAGTTACTATATGCATCTGCTGATGATGCACACAGAATATCTGGATTGGTAGAACCAGCATGAGGTTTACCAAAGATATTGCAGTAAGTGACTCTCTGCAGTGCCTTCTTGACATGCACCATTGTGTCGGGAGGGACACAAAGGAGTAGAGAGAGGAAACACGTTCTCACCGCCAGGCACTGTGAGTGGTCCTTCTGCATCTGTGGGTGTTTTACAAACACAAATGTCCACAAATTCTTCAACAGTCTTCAAAAAGTAGACCCTAATTATCTTCTTGTTAAGAGAAAGCAGTACTCAGTGGCTAATTTTTAACAAATAAATATGGGCAGAGGTGATGGTGTGTGACTTTTAAAACTAGGTCATAAAAGCTATTGCATTTTTTTTCTCTCTCTCTTACTTTCTCATCACTGATCCGGGGGAGCTGGAGGCCATGTTGTGAGGACACAAGCACTCAAGCAGCCCTACAGAGAAGCTCTCTGGATGAGAAACCAAGGCCTCCTGCCAACAGCCATGGAGTGCACCATCCAGTCCCAGTCAAGCCTTCAGATGACTGCAGCCCAGGCCAACATCTTGACTACAGCTTCATAAGAGACCCTGATAGTGGCACACCCAGTTAAGCTGTTTCTGGATTCCTTACTCTGAGATCTATGGAAGATAGCAAATGCTTGCTGTTTTAAATGATTATAGTTTGTGATAATTTATTGTGAGGCAACAAAAAATTAATACAAACAAAAATAGCTAACATGTATTGAGTGAGAACATGTGTCGAGAACTCTTCTAAGCATTTTATACATATTAACTACTATTATTTTTATTTACAGATGAGGAGACTAAAGTACAGGAGAAGTTACATAACTTATTTGAGGTAAGTACATACTAAGTGATCCATGCACAGCTAGACTCTCGTATCTGCACTCTCTCTGATGCGTATGCGTTTTACTGCAGTACTGTTTTCCTAACTAGATTAGAAGTTCCATAATGCAGGGGAAGATGTTCCGCCCATATCATTGGAACCTAGCTGAGTGCGTAAAACACAGTATGCCTAAAATAAATATTTAGATAAATGGAGTAGATGGATGATAAAGAAGTAAATTAACATTGCCTATGAGGTTTGAGCTGTTGGGTCGAACACAGACCCATATATGGGAACCTCACGACTGGATGATAATAGTGTCCTTTCTTTCAGAATCTGAAAAATTAGACTTCATATTGCTGCCAATTTTAGATGCTCAAATCTAGCCCAGAAAGCCAATGTTTTACAAATTTGTATTTAAATCCAAGAAAAATTGGAAATAACCTAAATACCCAACATTGAAATTTAATGAATTATGATACATCAGTGCAATATAATTATATTCAACTACTAAATTATAAAACTATGTTGAATCAAGAAAACTGTTTCAAATAGTATTTAACTGAAAGTAGCAGAAGCAAAGTAAATTTTAGGCAAATTACTATTATATGTATTATTTAGTTACTAAATCTAATAAAGTATGTTATTTGTACTTCATGGAGCAATCCCATATTTATAAATTCTAATGTTAGTAACATAGGGATAATTTTGTGCAAAATAACTTGGTTTTTTTGAGACCTAGTTTTTCTCTTTTTGCCCAGGCCAGAGTGCAATGGCTCAGTCTCTTCTCATTGTAACAACCTCTGCCTCCCAGGTTCAGGTGATTCTCCTGCCTCAGCCTCCCAAGTAGCTAGGACTACAGGTGCCCGCCACCACGCCCAGCTAATTTTGTGCTTTTAATAGAGACAAGGTTGTTGGCCAGGCTGGTCTCAAACTCCTGACCTCAGGTGATCTGCCCGCCTCAAACCTCCCCGAGTGCTGGGATTACAGGCACGAGCCACTGCTTCCGGCCCAAAATAACTTTTTTTTATTAAAAAACAGAAAATTTTATTCCCAAGAATACTCCTACCTTAAATGATAATAAACACTGAAGAGACATTTTATGAGAAGCTTTGGTCTCCTCTGTAAAGCTTGAATCAAGCCTGACATGTCAGTGAATATTGTACATTATACAAATAGCATGACACGTCAGTGAGCATATGACCCAGTACAAAGCAAACAACTGAATATTAGCAGGTCCAAATCAGGACCTGTAGTTTAGCAGGTACTGTAGTTTTTTGGAAGAAAGTCACTGCCACACTTCCACACTACCACAGCCCAAACTTAAGGGGTGGGAGTTATGCTCTACCTTCTTGAGAGCTATCTATATAAATTATTTGAAATTCTTTTGTACAGTAGATTTGTTTTTTCCCCATTTATTTACTTATTCAGTCATTTATTTATATCAATGTGCACTCAGGCATAATTAGTGTGTACTTTGGGTTGTGATCTAATGTGACTCTATTTCATTGCTCCAGCTGTGGTCACGCAGAGCTCCTTTTTTGGCTCCTATGCCCTTTGCTGCACTCCTTTGCTGTAGTTTTGTTTGAGCACCTTCTTACTTTCTGGCACTACAAGATGCTCTAGGCTCCTCTTGGGTAATTGCTCTTTTATCTTAGAATCAACCATTTTCCTAAGAAGTCATGAATCATTTTACTGAAGAATGGTTTTAGAAACCAAGATGTGGGTATGAGGTGTGCTTGTTGAAGTTGAGATGTCTTTGTTTCTAGTGCTCTTAGCTGACAGGGCAAGGAAATATACATATGTGCATAATAACATGTTTATACACACATAGATATTTATAAATATTCTCATGTCTTGTTTTTGAGACAGGGTCTCATTCTGTTACTCAGGCTGAAGTTCAGTGGTGTGATCGTAGCTCACTGCTACCTCAACCTCCTGGGATCAAGCAGTCCTCCCACCTCAGCCTCCTGAGTGGCTGAGACTACACCAAGCTTGGCTAATTTTTTATTTTTAGTAGAGAGAAGGTTGCAATATGTTGTCCAGGTTGGCCTTGAACTTCTGGCCTCAAGCAATCCTTCTGCCTCGGCCTCCCAAAGTTCTGGGATTATAGGTATGAGCCACCATGCTTGACCTCATATGTCTGTATTTTTGTATCTGTATCTTTATTAAATTAAACATTAATTCATACTGATTTTTCCAACTATAATCTATTACCATGCATGGGTCATTTGTACTCTTCCTTTGCTTCTCTGTAAGGTCCACCCCAACAGTGAGAGGCACAGCTCCTCTCATCTGTATCCGGCAACATTATCCTTCAAAATTAAGGAGAAATAAAAACTTTCTCAAACAAAAAGAAAAGCAACTCATTACTGGCAAATCTGTCTTCCATGGAATGATAAAACAAGTGCCTCAGGAAGAAGGAAAATTATGTAGGTGAGAAACTTAAATCTACGTAAAGAAGGTAAGAGAGTTAGAGATGAAATAAATGAAGGTAAAAGAAAATATATTTTTTTATTTTTAATTGGCCTAAAAGATATCTGTTTAAAGTGAAAAGAGTAACAATTATTGGATGACTGTGGCATACAACCAGTGAAATAAATGAATGACAGTGGTCACCCTTGTTCTCAACCAGTGAAATAAATGAATGACTGGAACACCCTTGTTCTCACAGACAGCTGCCTGCACTGTCATCCTCAGCCTCTGATATACTCTGAGAGAACAGTGGAGCTCTTCCTGGTATGCACACTTTTTTTATGGCACTATTTGCTGAATTTACCTCAGGAATGAACCCTGGTACCCTCCACTGACTGCCATTGAGTGACTTGGGGTACAGCCCTTCAAGCTCTCAGGTATGGCAGTTGCTGAAGGCATGTACATTCCCTGTTTAACTCAGTTAAAGAGGTGGGGATGACTGGCTCCAAAGATGTTCTCCTGGAGGAGAGGGGGAAGGAGGGCCTGGCCTGCCACCCCACACCATCCACCAGCACAATGCGTTCTTAGTAGGTGGAAGAGGGACCACAGGGAACTCCAAGGATCTATGAGGGATAACAATGCTTACCACAAATTCCACACTCATTATGGGTTTTGCCATCTGGGGCTGTTACTTCTTACACAATGCTGAAGGCCAGAGTGAAATGTCCCTGGAACCTGAAAACACATGTCTCTTCTGAGACTCAGAAGAAATAAATGGAAGAAATGTTTTCTCTTTTTTAGCAATTGTTACAAGAATTCTTTACTCAGAAGGGACTTGGATTTTCTAGGGAAATGGTTTAGTAAGACTATTGAGGGGACAGAAATGAGTTTCCAGGACCTGGGTTTTGGGCCCTTGCCTAGTTTTCATGAGGAAGAGAAAAGCTGGCTAAATTTTCTCTGACTTCAAGAAAAAGCACAATTGACTAATTTGACCATTCTGGAAGTCTGTATTCATGGTCCTGTAAATAGAATAGACTCACCCAGAAAAGGCCTTGGAGAGGAGAGAGCCAGAGAAAGCCAAGATTTCAGAATGAATGATTCCCTTCGAAGAGCTTTCTATGGCAAAGGTAAATATTTTTGCTCACCTTTCCTTTAGAGCCATGATTTTTGAAGTGTGGGCTTGTAACAGCAGCAGCACAGCACCACCTGGAACCAGCTGACAATGCAAATTATTAGACTCTATTCCAGATCCACTGAATCATAAAGTCTGGGTATGGGGTCCAGAGATCCGTCCTAAAACAAGGACTTCCAGTGCAAGCTGAAGTTTGAGAACAATTGCTCTAAAGTAGTAGATCTTAAATTGAATTCAGGGGTTTGTGAAACCAATGGGGGAAAAATATACCATTATTTTAACCAACATTTGCTGAAAGTTAGCATTTCCTTCTGTCGTGAACATACTGAGAAAAGCACAGTCGGATTGACAGCACTGGGGTTTTTTCATCAACAGAAACCATTTTATAGTAGCTTTATTTAGATGTACTTTGCATATCATACAATTCATCCACT
Organism: Saguinus oedipus; assembly: GCA_031835075.1. Lineage (NCBI taxonomy): Eukaryota > Metazoa > Chordata > Mammalia > Primates > Cebidae > Saguinus > Saguinus oedipus. The sequence goes on along the minus strand of CM063179.1, from coordinate 47,506,119 downwards.
AAAAATGTAGAATTCAATAGTTTTTAATACAATTACAAAATTACACAGTCAGCACCTGTAATGGTTAATTTTGTGTGTCAACTTGACTAAGCTAAGGAATGCCCAGATAGCTGGTAAAAGCATTATTTCTGGGTGTGTATGTGGGTGTTTCCAGAAGAAATTAGCCTTTGAATTGGTGGACAAAGTGAAGAAGACTCATTGTCATCATCATGGGCAGTCATCATTTGGATCTGTTGGGTCTCAAATAGAACAAAAAAGTAGGGAAAGAGAAAGGTCATATTTTCTTTGTGAGCTGAGACATCCATCTTCTCCTGCCCTCAGATAATCTAAGCTCTGGTTCTGGGGCCTTCAGACTCCTGAACTTACAACAGTGGTCTTCCATCCCCCTGCTCCCCACCTTGCTTCTCAGGCCTTCAAACTAGTGTGGAATTAAACACCAACTTTTTTGAGTCTCCAGCTTGCACTGCAGATTCTGGAACTTCTCAGCTTCCATAATCTTATGAGCCAATTCCCACAATAAATATCTCTATCTGTCTCTCTTTAAATATATGTATAAATATTTATTATATTCATATATATGGAAAAAAATATACCATTATTTTTACTAACATTTAACTGAAAGTTAGCATTTTCTTCTGTTGTGAACATAGCTCAGAAAGCACAATAGAATTGACAACACTGGGGCATCAGTCAATCAACCAATCAATCATCAATGCACCAATAAATCACCAGTCGTCTATCAATCATCTATCTATCAATGAATAATCTCTCTCTCTCTCTCTCTCTCTCTCTCTCTCTCTCTCTCTCTCTCTCTCTCTCTCTCTCTCTCTCTCTCTCTCTCTCTCTCTCTCTCTCTCTCTCTCTCTCTCTCTCTCTCTCTCTCCCCTACTGATTTTGTTTTTCTGGAGAATGCTAATACAGGACCAAAATCAAACTTGAACATTGCCTTCACCACAAAAGTAAACTTTATGTCTATTGCCATGCTCCATCATCTCCCTCCCCTACTTAAAGCAGTCACTTATCTACTTTCCATCTTTTTAGATTTGAGGATTCTGAATATGTCATATAAATAAATAGAATTATATAATACATGTAACTGACTATTCTACTTAGCATGTTTTAAAGTTCATCCATGTTGTTGCATACATCAGTATGTCATTCTTTTTTTGTCAAGTAATATTTCACTGTATAGATACCTAACATTTTATGTATACATACATCAATTGGTAGACATTTAAGTTGTTTTTACTTTTTGGCCATTATGAATAATATTGTCATTTAAAAAGTTTGTATAATACACGTTTTTGTGTAAACACTTGATTTTATTTCTCTTGATTAGATCCCTAGCAGTGAAATTGCTGGGTCCTCTGGTAACTCTATTTAACCATTTGAGGAGCTGCCAGACTGGTTCGAAAAGTGACTGCACTGTATGACGTTTCCACCAGCAATGTAGAAAAGCTCAAAATTCTCCACATCTTCATCAAAACATGGTTTTCTGACTTTCTAAAATTACAACCATCCTTGTATGTGCAGTAGTATCTCTCTGTAGTTTTGATTTGCATTTCCCTAATCACTAATGATGTTGAGCATCCTGCCATAAGCTTATTGGCTATTTGTAGATCTTCTTTAAAGAAATTTATATTAAGATTCTTTGCCCATGTTTAATTGTGTTGTCTTTTTGTTACAGAGTTGTAAGTGTTCTTTGTTTATTCCAGATACAAGTAACCTATTATATACATAATTTGCAAATAGTTTCTCTCATTCTGTGGGTTTCATTTTTACTTTTTAATGTTAACCTTTGAGACACAAAAGTTTCTAAGTTTGTTAGAGTTAAATTTACTTATTTTTCTTTTGTTGCTCATGTTTTGATATCTTACATAAGAAATCATTTCCTAATGCAAGGTCACAAAGAGTTATGTGTACGTTTTCTTCTAACATTTTATAGAATTAAGCCTTACATTTAGGTCTTTCATCCATTTTGAGTTAACTTTTTAATATGGTGTGAAATAGGGATTCAACTTTATTCTTTTGAGGTGGGTATCTAGTTGTCCCAGCACCATTTGTTGAAGAGACTGTTCTTTTCCCAATAATTGTCTTAGAATGCTTGCTGACAATCAGTTGAACATAAAGGTGAGAGTACTTTTGGTCTCTCAGTTCTGTTCTAGTGATCTTTATGTCTATCTATATGTTAGCACCACACTGTCTTTATTATTATAGCTTTGTAATAAGTTTTGAGTTGGAAAGCATTAGTCCTCCCACTTTTTTCTCCTTTGTAAAAACTGTTTTGCTATCCTGCATTCCATGCATTTTGATATGCATTTTATTAGAAACTTGTCAAGTTCTACAAAATTGTCAGCTGGAATTTTAATAGGGATTGCATTGAATCTGTAGATTATTTTTGGTCATACAGTTATCTTAACAATAGTAATCTTGCAATCCATAAACATAGGATGCCTTCTCATTTATTTAGAGCTTTCAAAATGTCTTTCAATAATGCTTCTTGTTTTCAGAGTGTGAGTTTGTATTTCTTTTGTTTATTTGATTTCCGTATATTCCAGTATGATCTGTACATCCCACTTGAAGTTGTAAAACATTGACTATAAATAGATTTTTAAACATTAAATATGTTTACTGTAATCCTTAGAGCAACCACTAAAACAAACAAAGTGAAAAACAAACAAAAGCAAAGAGATATAGGAAAATACAACTGATAAATACAAATAGAGTAGTTTTAAAATGTTCAAATATCCCAAAAGAAATCTGGAAAGAGGAAACAAAGAAATGGAAAGCAGAGGTAATACACAGAAATCAAATATAAAATAGTAAACCTAAATCCAAACATATAAATAAGTACATTACATGTAAATTAAGCACCCATTTAAGACACAGAGATTGTCAGAATGAATAAACAAACATATAACCCAATTATACGCTGTCTATAATGATAATGATGCGGGTAGATAAAAAGTAAAAGAATGGAAAAATATAGATCATTCAAGCTTTAATCTAATGCTGGAATGACCATATTAATATGAAAATAGACTTCAGAGCCAAAAAAGTTACCAGGGACAAAGAGGGATATTCCATAATCAGAAGAGTCAATTTACCAAGAAAACATAACCTTCAAAGTTCATAAAAACTAAAATAGAGTTTTAAAAACATAAAGCAAAAACTGTCACAAATAAAGTATTAATAAACAAACTCACAAGCTAGTTTGAGACTTCAACTCTCGCAGTAATGGATAGAACTAATGAAAAGGGGATCAGCAAAAACAGAGAAGATCTGAACTGTATCTTTAACCAAACAAATTTAATGGACATTTATAAAATTTGCCGCCCAAACAAAGCAGGATATACATGTCAGGGGAAGGTAGAAAATATTTTGAACTGAGCAAAAATGAAAATACAACATATTATATCTATGGAATGTGGATAGAGTGCTGAGAAGAAAACTTATAGAATTAAAAGCTTTTAACATGTAAATGTTGGAAAAGAAGAAACATTTCAAATAAATAATCTAAAATTCTATCTTCAGAGTCTAGGAAAATAAGTAAGAAAATTATAAAGATAAGATCAGAAATAAATAAAATTTAAAATATTAAACTAATAGAGAAAGATTAATAAAACCAAAAGCTAATTCTTTAAAAAGATAAACTTCTAGAAAAATTGATGATGAAAGAAGAAAAGACACGACTTATTACCATAAGAAGGAAAGAAGGCATATTGCTACAAACACTGCAGAGATTCAAAGAACAATGAACATTATCAACAACTTTATGTTCATAAATTTGACAACTTGAAAGAAATGGGCCAATTCCAGCTGGGCATGGTGGCTCATGCCTGTAATTCCAGTGCTTGGGAGGCCAAGGCTGAGGTGGGCGGATGGTTGAGCTCAGGAGTTTGAGACCAGTCTGGGCAACATGATAAAACCTCGTTTCTACAAAAACAAACAACAAACAAAAAAATCAAAAATTATCTGGGGGGTGGTGGTGTATACCTGTAGCCCCAGCTATTTGGAAGGCTGAAGTGGGAGGATCACTTGAGCCTGGGAGGTGAAGGTTGCAGTGAGCCAAGAGCATACCATTGCACTCCAGCCTGGGTGACAGAACAGAACCCAGTCTCAAAAACTAAATAAATAAAGAGAAATGGACCAATTCTTTGAATACCAAAAATTATCAAAACTCACTAATAATTAAATGGACAATCTCTATAAAAGAAGTTGACTTTGTAGTTAAAACTCTTCTGAAAGAGAATTGTCCAGGCCCAGATAATTTCACTGGAAAATTTGAATAAATATTTTAAAAAGAAATAAATAGGACCAATTCTACTCAATCTCTTCCAGAAAACAGAAGAGGGGAGAACACTTCCAAATTCATTTTATGAAAGGTGGCAACTATCTACAAAATGACCCAAAGGTTATTTCCTGGAAAATGAGACAAGGACAAGAAATATCTCTCTCTCTCTCTCTCTCTCTCTCTCTCTCTCTCTCTCTCTCTCTCTCTCTATCTATCTCTTAAGCCTTTTGGAGGTCAGAGTAATTTGATTTTTAATTATGTACATGCATTACTTTAATTATAATATGATTAATATATGTACCATGGTTTTAGGCCAAGGAAATATCCAGCATAGATGTCAATTGTCTTGCTCCATGGACTCTGCCCTTGGAAGCCTGGTAACCTGGTTGTGATTTTCTCCCCTTAAAATCTTGTTATTTCCCAACAGTTGCAGACCTGTCTCAGAGTACTTTCCATTGCAGGTCATTTGACTTGTCTCTTCTCCCTCTTTTTCTTTTTTACCAAATATCTCCTAAAGGAGATCCTTGACCCACCAAATTAGTGTGAGTTCAGGGTTTTTTTCCATTATCAGCCTCAGGAGAACAATCAATGAGGTTCTTAGAAAGGAATGCATGTCGAGGAAATCCCCTTTGAGCTGACCACATGAACTCCACTTCTGTTTGTGGTTTCATGCTTGCCAAGCACCCAGAGTATATCAGGGGACTCGTAGAGAGGGCAGTTGAGACAGCCATGGGAGGTCATGACACCATGAATTGGGAAGCTGCACTGGCTGGCAGTGCAGGGGCTCAATTTACCACCAACGAGTGGCAGAGCTGGGATTCAAAATTGACCTTGGGAAAATGTCCATTTCAGGAAGGTGAGAGGGACTGGGCCATACTATGCAACCCACTTGGGGGGATTATGAAAGTTTGGGGGCAGCATGTAGTTAAAGGTTCATGGACATGAGATAATCCCATGGCCATTGCTCAACCTGGATGGAACCCAGAATAAAGGAATCAGAACCACATAGAATGGACCTAGGGACCATTCTCATCTCAAGAAGGAGATCTGGTTGGCAGAAGCCTGGTCTCTGTCAAGAACAAGTTGTTTTTGAAAATACTTTGAGCCACTTGTTCATGCCAGATGTCTCTGCATGGAATTCAGCCTTATTCCTAGCCCAATGCAGAGAGTTATCAGCCTTTTCAGAATGCTTGTCTGTTTACTAACACACTGAAATGTGTAGTGACAGTAGCAAAGGGGGGTTGTTGGCTGATTTCACATCTGGGGCCTGACTTCTTCCACATTTGGTCAGTGACTGGGCATGGTCCAAGGCACCTCAGGCATTGCTCTGTGGGAACAGAACATCTGCTACTCACCACAGGCAGCCCAGTGGAGAAGCTGTGAGATTAGTGGGTAGAACCCCTCTTGAGGCATCTGCTGTGAGCCCCTGAGCACCAAGAAGGCACAGCACAGACAGTAGCACAGGAAGGACAACGTTTGTCTCCAAAGGGCCCTGCCCAGGCTCTGCAGTGCATACAAGTGCAATCACATTTGAGAAGACAGTAGACAGGCTCTGGTAGAGCAGCAAAGACCTGCAGAACCAACCACTCTCTTCCTCCTGAAGCACAGACATTGGAATATTCTCTACTCCAAAGGCCCTCGTTTAGGGAAAACTAGGAATAACAGAGCTGAGATGAGACAGGTTAGATGACCTGAAATTGAAAGGACTCTGAGACAGCTCCGCAAACGATTATAACAACAATGTGTATGCATCACTCACTTTGAGCAAGGCGCTGTTCTGAGGGCTGTATGCATCCTGACCTATGACTTTGGTCACTCTCACAGCAATCCTGGATTGTTAGTGTCACCATCTGCTAGATAAGGAGACCTAAGGAGCACAGGGGCTCAACTTACCACCAATAAATGGCAGAGCCAGGATTGGACAGGCTGGTCCCAGAGACCCTGCATACAACCCTGGTCTAAACTTCCTCTTTTCTTCCATGAAGCAGCGCCCATCCAAATGTGCCAAGGCCCCTCTCAGCCAATACCATGGTTTCCTTGTTGTGTGGAATTATCACATGTCTCAACTCAAGCAATGTTGTGGTCTTTGAAGCACAGTTAAAAAATTATGTGTTTCTGATAATGCCCAGACACATATATGTGTGTAAAACTTAATATCAAATGTCATTTAACACCTTTTTAAAAATATTTATTTATTATACTTTAAGTTCTTGGGTATATGTGCAGATCGTGCAGGTTTGTTACATAGGTACACACGTGCCATGGTGGTGGTTTGCTGCATCCATCACCCCCTCATCTACATTAGGTATTTCTCCTAATGCCATCCCTCTCCAATCCCCCACCCCCCTGATATTCCTCCCCTAGCCTCCACCCCCTAGGTCTCGGTGTGTGATGTTCCCCTCCCTATGACTGTGTGTTCTCATTGTTCAACACCCACTTGAGCGAGAACATGCAGTGTTTGGTTTTCTGTTCTTGTGTCAGTTTGCTGAGAATGATGGTTTTCAGTTTCATCCATGTCTCGGCAAAGGACATAAACTCATTCTTTTTATGGCTGCATAGTATTCCATGGTGTATATGTGCCACATTTTATTTATCCAGGCTATCACTGATGGGCATTTGGGTTGGTTCCAAGTCTTTGCTATTGTGAACAGTGCTTTAATAAACATACATGTGCATGTGTCTTTATAACAGAATGATTTATAATCCTTTGGGTATATACCCAGCAATGAGATTGCTTGGTCAAATGGTATTTCTACTTCTAGAACCTTAAGAAATCACCACATTGTCTTCCACGATGGTTGAATTAATTTACACTCCCAGCAACAGTGTAAAGTGTTCCTATTTCTCCACATCCTCTCCAGCATCTGTTGTCTACTGATTTTTTAATGATCACCATTCTAACTGGTGTGAGATGGTGTCTCAATGTGGTTTTGATTTACATTTCTCTAATGACCAGTGATGATAAGCTTTTTTCATACATTTGTTGGCTGCATACATGTCTTCTTTTGAAAAGTGTCTTTATCTTATCCTCGAAACTTAGACTGACGTATATTTTTAAGTCTTATTGGTGTCCCTCTATCAGAGGACTGGATTGGGAGTAGGGTTACAAAGCAGAAGCCTGAAACCTGTGAGTTCTGAAGAAAAGCTCCAATCCTGTGTGAGGTGTAAGTTCCAAAAGATAAGAACTCCTGAGCTGAAATACAGGGCAAAGGTGTGATCAGGAGAGTGTCAAATGCCAAGACACCAGAAACACACACAAACAGTGCTGAAGGAACCGGGAGGAAGAACAGACTGATGATAGATGAGTAAACTCAGAAATCAAGATGGGGGTATGGAGGGAGCCACGGATGAGATGTGTGATTTCCAGTGTTCAGTTGGCTCCAGGATGAGCTGAGAGTGGACTGCCCTCTGGGACAGTCTTCCTAACATATTATGGAGGGCTGCACTTGGCCACAGCAAACAGGAACAAAATTAAAACAATGTCTTCTTCTCTTCCATAATGATCTGTGGCTTTTTCCCATACTCAGTAGATGCTCCTCAGGGTCTGAGCCTTTCTTTCTCTCTTCTCCTCACTCCTTCACCGCCAGTGCACAACATAATTTTTGGCTCACTTCACTATCATCTTTGGTCAACCCACAAGCCTCTTTTATTCATGTGTTTATGTATGTAATTAGCTATACAGTTTTGATAATGTAATACCTACGAGATACTATCCAGCATAAAAACTGGGACCTTACGAATAGCCCACAACTGTAACCCACCCCCATCCTTTCACTCTTCTCATTCTGACTTTGTTGGGCTCTAAGCACTTTGGCTTTGTGAGTCCCTTTCTTTATTAAAAATTATATATATATGTATAATTCTCATTATATTAATTTTTTTCTTTATGATTCTAAATGTAACCAAAATTAAAACTTTTTCATGGGACCTTAACATTATCGTAGAACCTATGTGCTGTTGTGTTATTGTGATAAATGGATAAGTTGGACCCTGAACCCACCTAGTTTAACCATCTTCCTGTACCTGGTGTTTATTAACACCCTGCTTTCCTTTTAATAAGACTTTACTTACCTATATTAATATAGATGTGTGTGTTCATGTGTGTGTAAATAATGTACAAAGCGAATGTGGGACATCCAACAAGTGAAAAGTTTGAAAATCATCCCCTCTATTCTTACAGCAAGAAAAAGCTGTACAAATTGAAAAATCAACAGCTTTTCTTATACCTGTCAGGGAATGGAGGTCACAGGGCAAACTGCCATCCCAAAATGTGCTCGAGGGACCAGTAAATCCAAAGGGCCATAGCCAAGGTCTGCTCACCCAGAGCTGAGGCTACTGGGGCCATACACTGGCGGGAATACTGCAATGGTAATTTTGATGGATTGCTGGAAACAATGTGGACTAGCATAAGTGGGAAATTCTTGGGGGCACAGTCTTGGCAGAGGGGTGGTCTTCACACTTTTACTGTCTTCCATAGTCCAACCTGATTCCATAGTCCAACCTGATTCTCCTGGGAAAGGGCCAAGAAAGATCCCCTCCTGACTCTGGTAGAGGTAAGAAAAGAGTACTTGTTTAGAAGTATGTCCAGAGAGTTCTCCAAAATAAAACGTTCTTCAGGGTAAAAGACTTAACAGAGCTTTCTCCCATTGGAGGAAAGGACAATTTTCTAACTCCACTGCCCCTCCCATCTGTCCCGTATCACTTAAGAGTAGGGAAGAAACTACTGTAGCCTTGTAGTATAGTTTGAAGTTAGGTAGCATGATGCCTCCAGCTTTAATCTTGTTGCTGAGGATTGTCTTGGCTATGTGGGCTCTTTTTTGGTTCCATATGAAATTTAAAGTAGTTTTTTCCCAATTCTGTGAAGAAGATCAATGGTAGCTTGATGGTGATAGCATTGAATCTATAAATTACTTTGGGCAGTATGGCCATTTTTATGACATTGATTCTGCCTATCCATGAGTATGGAATGTTTTTCCATTAGTTTGTGTCTTCTCTGATTTCTTTGAGCAGTGGTTTGCAGTTCTCCTTGAAGAGGTTCTTCACATCCCTTGTAATTGTAGTTTATTCTCTTCGTAACAATTGTGAATGGGAGTTCACTTACGAATTGGATCTCTGTTTGTCTATTATTGGTGTATAGGAATGCTTGTAATTTTTGCACTTTGATTTTGTATCCTGACACTTTGCTGAAGTTGCTTATCAGCTTATTGAGATTTTGGGCTGAGACAATGGGGTTTTCTAAATATACAGTCACGTCATCTGCAAACAGAAAATTTGACTTCCTTTTCCTAATTAAATGTGGTTTATTTCTTTCTCTTACCTGATTGCCCTGGCCAGAACTTCCAATACTATGTTGAATGGGGTGGTAAGAGAGTGCATCCTTGTCTTGTGCCTGTTTTCAAAGGGAATGCTTCCAGTCTTCACCCATTCAGTATGATATTGGCTGTGGGTTTATCATAAATAGCTCTTATTATTTTGAGATACGTTCCATGAATACCTAGTTTACTGAGAGTTTTTAGCACGAAGGGCTGTTGAATTTTGTAGAAAACCTTTTTTGCATCTATCAAGATAATCATGTGTTTTTTTTCACTGGTTCATTATGTTTATTGATTTGCATATGTTGAACCAGGCTTGCATGCCAGGGATGAAGCCAACTTGATTGTGGTGGGTAAGCTTTTTGATGAGATGCTGGATTCTGTTTGCCAGTATTTGATTGAGGATTTTTGCATCACTATTCATCAGGGATATTGACCTGAAATTTTCTTTTTGTGTGTGTGTCTCTGCCAGCTTTTGGTATCAGGATGATGCTGACCTCATAAAATGAGTTAGGGAAGAATCCCTCTATTTCTATTGTTTGGAATAGTTTCAGAAGGAATGGTACCAGCTCCTCTTTGTACCTCTCGTAGAATTTGACTGTGATTCCATCTGATCCTGGACTGTTTTTGGTTGATGGGCTATTAATTACTACCTCAGTTTCAGAAGTGGTCTGTTCAGGGATTCGACTTCTTCCTGCTTTAGTATTGGGACAGTGTATGCATCTAGGAATTTATCCATTTATTCTAATTTTTCTAGTTTAGTTGCATAGAGGTGTTTATAGTGTTTTCTAATAGTAGTTTGTATTTCTGTGGGATCAGTGGTGATGAATGGTGTTGGGAAAACTGGATAGCCATATGCAGAAAGCTGAAACTGGATTCCTTCCTTACACCTTATACAAAAGTTAATTCAAAATGGATTAAAGACTTAAACATACGACCTAAAAGCATAAAAACCCTAGAAGAAAACCTAGACAATACCATTCAGGACATAGGCATGGGCAAAGAATTCATGACTGAAACACCAAAAGCAATGGCAACAAAAGCCAAAATAGACAAATGAGATCTAATTAAACTTAAGAATTTCTGCACAGCAAAAGAAACTCATCAGAATGAACAGGCAACCTACAGAATGAGAGAAAAGTTTTGCAATCTATCCATCTGACAAAGGGCTAATATCCAGAGTCTACAAAGAACTTAACAAATTTACAAAAACAAACAAACAACCCCGTCAAAAAGTGGGTGAGGCCAGGCGTGGTGGCTCAAGCCTGTAATCTCAGCACTTTAGGAGGCCAAGGCGGGCAGATCACAAGGTCAAGTGATCGAGACCATCCTGGCCAACATGGTGAAATCCCGTCTCTACTAAAATATGAAAATTAGCTGGGCGTGGTGGTGTATGCCTTTAGTCCCAGCTACTCGGGAGGCTGAGGCAGGAGAATTGCTTGAACCTGGGAGGCAGAAGTTGCAGTGAGCGAGATTGCACCACTGCACTCCAGCCTGGTGCCTGGCAACAGAACAAGACTCTGTCAAAAAAAAAAAAAAAAAAAAAAAACTGGGAGAAAGATATGAACAGACACTTCTCAAACGAAAACATTTATGCAGCCAACAAACATGAAAAGAAGCTCATCATTACTGGCCATTAGAGAAATGCAAATCAAACCACAATGAGATACCATCTCGTGCCAGTTAGAATAGTGATCATTGAAAAGTCAGGAGACAACAAATGCTGGAGAGGATGTGGAGAGATAGAAATGCTTTTATACGTTGGTGGGAGTGTAAATTAGTTCAACCATTGTGGAAGACAGTGTGGCACTTCCTCAAGGATCTAGAAATAGAAATACCATTTGACCAAGCAATCCCATTACTTGATATATACCCAAGGAATTATAAATCATTCTGTTATAAAGACACATGCACACATATGTTTACTGCAGCACTGTTCACAATAGCAAAGACTTGGAACCAACCCAAATGCCCATCAATGGTAGACTGGGTAAAGAAAATGTGGCACATATACACCAGGGAATACCATGCAGCCATAAAAAAAGGTGAGTTCATGTCCTTTGCAGGGACATGGATGAAACTGGAAACCTTCATTCATTCAGCAAACTAACACAAGAACAGAAAACCAAACATTGCATGTTCTCACTTATAAGTGGGAGTAGAACAATGAGAACACATGGACACAGGGAAGGGAACATCACACACTGGAGCCTGTTGTGGGGTGGCCAGGGTCGGGGAGGGATAGCGTTAGGAGAAATACCTCATGTAGATAACTGGTTGACAGGTGCAGTAAACCACTATGGCATGTGTATACCTATGTAGCAAACCTGCACGCTCTGCACATGTACTCCAGAACTTAAAGTACAATAATAATAATAAAACAGAGATTAGGAAGGAAGCTAAAAAACACTTGTGAAGGCCACAGGCCAGGGACACAGACACAACAGACTGAGATTTAATCATGCAATTACAAAAAGTACCACCTCCCCAACACACACACCTTACAACCACACCAACAAGGCTCTAGTGTAACAACAGCTGAAGGAACTGCAAGGTTCACAGTCTATTAAAGGTGTGCTGTGGGAAGCCCAATTCAACTGAAAGGATAAATCTAAGGAAGGACACTAGAGGCTTGAGAAATGTCTGGAACAGGAAGCTACCGCAAACATTAAGGGAATGAAAATATCTTTACTTGGTTCTTCCTTCTTGGACCTTCTCTTTTCAAAAGTGAATTGTCCATTTTAAAAAATGATGATGTCTCATCCTACCTCGTTCGTGTAAATAAAGCACAGAAACTCAATGGGCTAAAACCAAACACCACTGCTATTTTCTCAACTTGGAAAAGAAACAAAGCTCTGGTAATGAGTAGAATTTTCTTAATTTGATATAGCTAGCCCATGAATTTTTCCAAAAGCTTTATTAGCTGATGGTGCTTGCTTTCCTTCACTCTCCTGTAACTTAGTATGTGATTTTAGCCAGGTAAGCATATCAGGAGTGGCCGTGTTAGCCAAAATGCACTTCTTAGTATGTATTCAGTCATCTAAACTAGTTTAAAAACAACTTTTGGTGGATGTGCATGAGTGAATAAGAATACTTATTTTGTTAGGTTCTTAACGATCTTTTCCCTTAAGGCAAAAACATGTATTGTGGTCTTTGAGCAAATTAGCACAACAATGGAATTTGGATGAACTGACACTACTTCCTCATGAGCTCTCCCTTCCTTATAAGGCACTTGGGAAATCACTTGAAAAAGTTTCTTTACTCAAGACTGTGAGTGGCAAGGCTGCTTGAAGCATGATTTCCAGTGTCCAGGGCATGCCCAAGCGAATTCCTTCCCAGCCTGTTGTTGAAGACAAGTGAGATCTTCCCGAGAGAACAGCCTGCTTCACCCACTGTCTCCTGCATCATTTTATTCTGAATGTCTCCAGCTATTTCAACTATCTCGGGAAGGTCTCTGGGAAAATGTAAGCTGTGTGTGTCACTTATGAGTTTTTTACAACAAGAACCGTGTTCTACCCTGCATTGATGGTTAATTGATTGAAAATGGTGCAAACGCCACTGGTAAATCCAAATGCTGGCCTTGGTAAATCCTTCTCAGTAGAACTTGTTTTTGGATTTTCACCAATATGTGAATATCATGTCATTGAGACAGTTAATGTATTTGATTACCAAGGATTGTGAATAAAATATTTTTTTAAGACGCCCATTCTCTTATAGCATTTCCATCCCAAGCCCCAGTTCTCAGGTTAAGAAACACATACTTTGCCTAAAGACACTCAAGGTGCCAATGCAGAGCTCCATTAACTAGCTGGGTGAATAGCATTCAGCATCCACTGTGTGTGAATGCGGTCTAGAAAGGTTCTCATCCCTATTATGAAGATCATAATCTGGTGGAAAAGCTGAGGCATGTTCAAGGAAAAAATGCATGGATGGATGAAACTGATATTCAAACAAGCAGTTCATGATAGAGAAACCAACCAGGCATTATTAACACAGGCAGTATTAATTCAGGACAGGCCATGTGATACAGGAGGAGAGGTGTGAAGGAGAAATGTAGTGATTCTCTAAGAGAGAAAGGACTGTAGTTTGTTTGGATGTAAAATGAAGTAACTGCAAGGTTCAGTTGCAATTACAAGTGGAAATTTTGGTTGTGTATAGGAGAGAGAGCCCTTGATACTTTGTTCAATAAGTCACTTGATAGTTTCATTAATTCAGTTAATCATTTTGGAGCACATAGAGCCATGCACTCTGTATATGCTCACTTGCCATCTGTCATAGCAACTAGGTATGTGTCTTCTCAGCCCTTTGTTAGACTGCAAGCAGCCGGAAGGCAGGGCTTGGATCCTGGTCAACATGTGGACCTGAAGGGGGTCTTCTGATGAGTGGAGAGCCATTGTTCTTAAAATGACCTGCAAAGGGGTACCCACAATCTCGAGAATGACCATTTTGAATTCTGAGTAGGGTGGCTAATGAATCTTTTTGGTTTGCTGACTGAATTGATTCACAAACATGAAATAATTGCAACTCTGTATATTTAGAAAAACATCCTCTTGTTTTTTTGGCCACTGAATACTTAGTAGTAAGCATGAAATAAAAACTGCACCCTGAGTAAATGGATCATTCCAGTGGTTTGCACACGTTTTTAGTAGTGATTAATTTTTTTTTAAATAAAGTTTTAGGGGGAATCCCATTATAATCATAAGAGGTAATATATTTTGCACACTACTGCCAGGGGTACAGTAATAACTCTTTTCATTAACAAACTGATTTAATCTTTATAGCAATTCAATGAAATAGAATACCATTGTCATTTGCAACTGAGAGTTGAGGAAACTGAAGCAAAGAGAAGTGATCTGACTTGCTCTAAGACACACAGAGCCAGCCTGTAATGAGCCACGATGCTAACATATGCAGTCTGGCTGGGAGACAGTCCCAAGGCTATCTCTGGAGAATTACCTCTTCCCTAGAGAGTACAGTCTCTTTGTTATATTCAGGTAAATTGCAGGAGGCCAACCTACACCATATGCATTATGGAGGTGCAATTGCTTTACCAAAAATTTACCAATTTAAATGTTAATGTCTTCCAAAAGCACTCTCCAAATTGACACACAGAATTAACCATCACACCAGGTCATGGTGATAAAGGGGTCCTACAGGTGGTTCAAATGCTGTTCAGTAAAAAAACAATTAAAAGGTTTGAAATGTGCTCTCCTAATATTTGGAAATTTATAAATTAGACCCCAAAGCAAAACATCATAAGGCATACATAAATAAAAAACCAGGAACAAGACAGTCTTCCTAAATGTCACATTTTGATGGCGTTATCTCAAGGCCATTACACACTTGGCTACAGGGTTATTGCTAGATAATTTTAATGGTATTTTAAATCCACCTCTTGATGATCTTAAATGACTTTTTGGCTAACTTTATGTCAACTATGATTATATCTTCATAGTCTTGCTCGTAAGATAGCTGATAATGAGCTCTTCTGAGGAGTATAAGAAATGTCAGCTCTTATGAGAACTTCAGCAAAGTCTTAGGCTACAAAATCAATGTGCAAAAATATCAAGCATTTCTATATACCAACAATAGACAAGCAGAGAGCCAAATTATGAATGAACTTTCATTCACAATTGCTACAAAGAGAATGAAATATCTGAGAATACAGCTAACAAGGGATTTGAAGAACCTCTTTAAGGAGAGCTACAAACCACTGCTCAAGGAAATAAGAGAGGACACAAACTAATGGAAAAACATTCCATCCCGATGGATAGAAAGATTCAATATTATAAAAATGGCCAAACCACCCAAAGTAATTTATGGACTCAATGCTATTCCCATCAAACTACTGTTGACATTCTTCACAGAATTAGAAAAAACTACTTTAAATTTCATACGGAACCACAAAAGAGCCCATATCACCAAGATAATCCTAAGCAAAAGAACAAAGCTAGAGACATCATGCTGCCTGTGTTCAAACTACCCTAGAAGGCTACAGTAACCAAAATAACAATGGTAGTGATACCAAAACAGATGTATAGACAAATGGAACAAAACGGAGGCCTCAGAAATAACACCACACATCTACAACCATCTGATCTTTGACAAACCTGACCAAAACAAGAAATAGGAAAAGGATCTCCTATTCAGTAAATGGTGCTGGGAAAACTGGCTAGCCATATGCAGAAAACTGAAACTGGACCCCTTCCTTACGCCTTATACAAAAATTAATTCAAGATGAATTAAAGACTTAAATGTAAAACCCCAAACCATAAAAACCCTAGAAGAAAACCTATGCAATACCGTTCAGAATATAGGCATGGGCAAAGACTTCACAATGAAAACATCAAAAGCAATGGCAACAAAAGCCAAAATTGACAAATGGGATCTAACTAAACTGAAGAGCTTCTGCACAGCAAAAGAAACTATCATCAAAGTGAACAGGCAACTTGCAGAATGGGAGAAAATTTTCACAATCTATCCAACTGACAAAGGTCTAATACCCAGAATCTACAAGGAACTTAAGTAAATTTACTAGAAAACAACCCCATCAAAAAGTGGGCAAAGGGTATGAACAGACACTTGTCAAAAGAAGACATTTATGCAGCCAACAAACATATGTAAAGAGCTCATCATCACTGAACATTAGAGAAATGCAAATAAAAATCACAATGAGATACCATCTCATACCAGTCAGAATGGTGATTATTAAAGTCAAAGAATAATAGATGTTGGTTAGGCTGTGGAGAAATGGGGACACTTATATGGTTGGTGAGAATGTAAATTAGTTCGACCATTGTGGAAGACAGTGCAATGATTCCTCAAGAATCAAGAAATAGAAATAACATTTGACCCACCCAATCCCATTACTGGGTATGTACGCAAAGGATTATAAATCATTCTACTATAAAGACCTATGTACACGTATGTTTGTTGCAGCACTGTTTACAATAGCAAAGACATGGAACTAACCCCAATGCCCATCAATGATAGACTGGACAAAGAAAATGAGGTACCAATATACCGTGGAATATTATGCAGCCATAAAAAGAATGAGGTCATGTCCTTTGCAGAGTCTTGGATGAAACTGGAAGCCATCATCCTCAGCAAACTAGCACAGGAACAGAAAACCAAACACTGCATGTTCTCACTCAAGGTGGGGTTGAACAGTAAGAACACACGAGGGGAACAACACACATCAGGGTTAGTTTGGGGTGGTGGGGTGGAAAGGAGGGAGATAATTAGGACAAATAGCTAATGCACGCGAGGCTTAAAACCTGGATGACAGGTTGATAGGTGCAGCAAACCACCATGACACATGTTTACTTATGTAACAAGCCTACACTTTCCGCACTTGTATCCCAGAACTTAAAGTTAAAACAAAAAAGAAATGCATGAGGTAAAACACAGAGAACTACAGTGGAAATCATTATGGTGGATATAGTTATCAGCATATTTTTCTAAGTGAATTTGTGCCATAGTAATAGATGTGCTTAATTGATGCATTGAATAACAAGACCTAATAGAGGCTCTAATAAGTTTTGTAATTTTCAAGTAGTAATAAGCATAAACATTATTCTGAGATATGTATAATAAGGTAATGTGAGTTCAATGACTTATCAATACTTCTCATTGGTGACAATGTCAAAAAAAAATAAGAAACGTCAGCTCTGACATTTTCTTGTTGTTTGCTTGGTATCTCCAATGCAGAGGGTTTTTCTCTTTGTAACCATTAGTTCATTAAAAACCAGATAATTTAAGTTGTAATTCTACTTGCCAGGAAGTATTGTGAAAGACTAAAATAGGCAAGGGAAGATTACTGAGTGTGTTGCCTAGTGCAACATTTTATTGCCATTGTACTATTTTACAACTCCGTGAGTCATAAAAAGTTGGTAAGGATGAAAGATTTGCATTCCATAGAAATGCAAATAATTATGTCCAGTAAAATGTAATTGATTATTGCCCTGTAGACAAGGGCTGCATCTAATTGTTCATTTGTTTCATCAATGTTTATATATGTGTGTTTTCTAAATTCTCCTTTGAATTAGTTCTATCATCTCACTTATGGTTCTCATTAAATTACAAGTTAAATAAAACTTTTGACGTGGCTGTTTTTTATTTGTATGAAAGTAATGAGTTTACTCTTTAGAAAACACACTAAAACACTCTGAACCAAGTGCGCACAAGGTCAATGCAAGACAATTGCTGGGAGCATGTGAGCAGATGAAAGCACTGTGGTCGTGCTCTCTGCAGTGTGGAGCTCCTCCCAGTCCTTCCCCAGTAGGCCCTGTACATGGCACACATGGCACGTGACACATGTCCATCATAATGTGGGTGGGCCTCATTTGATCAGCTAAAGACCTAAGTAGAGCAAAAAGACTGGCTTTTCCAAGCAAGAAAGGATTCTTTAGCTGACAGCTTAACAGGCCAAGAGAGAGAATGCCATGTCAACTTACTAAACATTAGTGAACTTTTCTTTCATTCTTTAAAAAAAAGAGAAGTGAATTTTATTTCCCTTAATGGAGCATCTCGTGTACTCTCCCTTGGAGATGACTTCACTAGAACAGGGATCCAAGGAACCTTTTACATTGGGTTTTCTCTAAAAATCTGCAGAGTAAATATTTTTAGAGGACCCATCAATAGCCAGCCCTAGAACTGTTCTTGATTTCAAGATCACATGGCCTATAGGTCAAGGTACTGATGAAGGCTTGAGAGATGTGAGCCAGTAAAGCGTGAAGGTAAGGAAGAATTTACCATGAGAGTTTGGGTAATTAGAGTTCCACTGTTACCAGAGGTCATGGGGAAAGGTCTATAAAGGCTTCAAGCTTGGATTGCAATGATTTTATGTTGTGGCTTGACATTCATGCCATAATTTATAAACATTCACACAAGATACTTGTGTGACAGTTATGACTAGTGATAACATAAAAAGTAGCCTAAAGCATTTCTATATTTAGAATATCCAAACCCTGCATACTTCTCTATGTCTAAAAAAAAAAAAAACCCAAATAATAGAATATCTTTAAAAAGCCAAGAAATCCCAGCGAATCTCTCAACTGATCAAAAAAAGCCAGAGGAGAGTCAAGAGGCATGGAGGAGATGGGCATTGGTGGTAGAAAAAACGATAATGAAACCATCAGGAAAATTAAAATTAGAAAGGAAAATTCACTCTTAAAGGTAACAGGGCAGAGTTTTGGTCTTTGAAAGACGAAGAAGAGTTTTTTTCTTTCGGTTCCTTCTTGCTAAACACAACTTTAAACCCTGAAGACAGCTGATGAGGACTCTAAAAGATAATGCCTAGAAGGCCCTCAGCTGGTGTGGGCCCAGGCCTGGGCGCAGCACTGCACAGGGTGCCCCGCAGCCCTTGCCCAGCACCAAAGGCCACCCAGAGGCAGTGTTCCCAGACCCACAGAGGGATCTTTCCCTGAACCAATGGAAGTCCTTCTAGCACAGTGGTCCCAGCCGCCTTTGTACCAGGGACAAGTTTCATGGAAGACAATTTTTCCATGGGCAGAGAGGGTGGGGAATGGTTTGGGGATAAAACTGTTTGACTACAGATCATCAGGCATTAGATTCTCCTCCTGCTGTGCAGCCTGGTTCCTAACAGGCCATGGACCATTACTGGTCCATAGCTTGGAGGCTGCGGACTCCTGTTCTAGTGGACAGCTGAATCTGAGCCCACCCTTTGAGTATCCCAAGTGTAGGTGCCAGTCCTGTGAGCAAAGATACCTTCAGAATTTCCCAACCCCACCCATTCAAGTCTCCTTAGCTGAGGCTCTGTCTGCTGTGCCTCAGAAATTCTTTCTGAATTTCTGATCTGTGTCTCCTGGAAACACTAAAAATGCTATATATTTTATGCCACTAAGCTGGGGTGAGTTTTAATGCAGTAACAAATAAACAAAATCCTTCCCAGTGTTATGAGGCAGGTACTATTATTGTCCCTAACTCATGCATAAATCAAGGCTTTTAATGGTTGATAAAAATAATAATGACCAAAAATACTTTTTGAGCCCTTCTTTGTGTCAAGGACTTGATGTAGATGATCTCATTTAAGGAACATGAAGCTCTGTAAAGTAAGCAATTTTCTTTACATTTTTAATTTGTATGGGTACATAGTAGGTCTATATATGTATGGGGCACAGGAGAGGTGGTCACTCACCTCCTGCTGTTTGGCCTGGGAATTGGGGACACCTGCTCTAGCAATATCAGGCAAATATGGTGCTGCCTATGAGGAAGATTGACCTGGATCTCTGCATAAATCAGCACCCAAAAGGGGCTCTCGCCTTTCCTGTCAGGCCCGAGTTTCCCTTCACCCGAGACCCTGAGGCTGCTGGAGGGCAAAGCTGGTGAGTGAATACTGGCTACCCCAGGCAGCTTGCTCAGCAAGCCCCTTTATCCCTGTGGGAGGAGACCCCTTCCCCACTCAGAGACCCCACTGACTTGATAGATTGCACTGGAGACAGGCACTGAGGCACAGCAGATGTCTGGTTCAGAAAACCTTCTTATTCTGATAACCTGAGAGTCTCAACCTCCTGCACCCAGAGACAGCAAGGGTCCCCAGCACAGTAAACAGCCTGGACCAGGAAGACCCTCTGTTCCGCAGGCCTGAGACCATCTTCCCCCTGCCAGAAATAGCTGTGGGGACAACGATCCTACCACACTTCTGCCTGCCAAGAGACGCCCAGGAGCTGGCCTAGAGAAACCCCTCCAACCTTCTCAGGCAGCATCCACTGGGAACAGCAAGACCCCAGGGGGCTCCAGATCACCAAGCTGACCAAAACAGCACTCATAGGCTCTGAAAACTAAACTTCCACTGGAACTGCTGCTCGTGAAAATAGGCTAGAACCTAGGTGATAACCTAAACAAGGTGGCTGCCTGTTAAAAAATTTTTTTAATAAGATGCAGAGTCTCCTGAAATAATAGATAAAATTCCAGAATACAATAAAAATGTCACCCATAATACCAAGAGCCAAGAAAACTACAACTTGAAGGAGAAAAGACAACTGATACCGAGATGAGCCAGATACTGGAATTCTCTGACAAGAATTTTAAAGCAGTGAACATAAGAATGCTTTAATAATCAGTGACAAATTCTCTTGAAACAAATGAGATTGTGAAATCTCAACAAAAATATATGTTATTAAGGACCAAATGGTTTTCAGCTTCATTCATGTCCCTACAAAGGACATGAACTCATCATTTTTTATGGCTGCATAGTATTCCATGGTGTATATGTGCCACATTTTCTCTGTCTAGTCTATCATTGATGGGCATTTCGGTTGTTTCCAGGTCTTTGCTATTGTAAACTGTGCTGCAATGAACATTCGTGTGCATGTGTCCTTATAAAAGAAAGATTCATAATCCTTTACATATATACCCAGTAATGGGATTACTGAATCAAATAGAATTTCTGTTTCTAGGTCCTTGAGGAATTGTCACACTGTCATTCTCAGCAAACTGACACAAGAACAGAAAATCAAACACTGCATATTCTCACTCATAGGTGGATGTCAAATAATGAGAACACATGGACACAGGGAGGGGAGCATCACACACTGAGGTCTGTTGGGGGGAACTAGGGGAGGGACAGTGAAGAGTGGGGAGTTGGGGAGGAATAACATGGGGAGAAATGCCAGATATAGGTGATGGGGAGGAAGGGAACAAACCACATTGCCATGTATGCACCTATGCAACAATCCTGCATGTTCTTCACATGTTCCCCGTGTGAAGAAATAAAATAAAATATATTTTATTGAAACCTCAATAAAATGTATTTAAAAAAGAAAAGAACCAAATGGAAATTATAGAATTAAAAAGTATAATAAAAAATGTAGAAATTTTTGTTGAATGGGCTCCATAGTAGAGTGGAGATGACTGGGTACAGAATCAATGAATTTGAGGACAGGACAACAGACTCTACCCAATCTGAATAAGAGAGAAAAATAGGCTTATAGACAATGAACAGAGCCTCAGAGACCTGTGGGAAAATAATAAAAAATCCAGCATTTGTATAATTGAAGTCCAAGAAGGAAAGAGAATGAGCCTGAAAGGCTCTTTGGAGAAATAATTGCTGAAAACTTGCCAACTTTGGTGAAAGATATAATGTTACAGATTGAAGAAGCTGTGCAAACCTGAAACAGGGTAAGCATCATAATTAAACTTGAAAGCTAAACATAAAAAAAAATCTCCTGAAAGTAGCCAGGGAAAAGCAACACATTATATATAGGGAAACAAAAATTCAAATGACAGAATTCAGAAGAAAGTGGCCAATATTTTAAAAGTTCTTAAAGAAAAGAAATGTCAGAGGATCCAAGATGGCCAAATAGGAACAGCTCCAGAGTGCAGTTCCCAGCAAGAACAATGCAGAGGGTCAGAGCACCTGGGAAAAGAGGTGGTTATGAGTTCTGCTGCAGCGGACTTAGAGGTACCTGCTCAGTACCTGAACAACAGAGCTCCTATAAGGGACAGACTGTCTCCTCAAGCAGCTCCCCAACCCTGTATAACCAAAGAGACATCTCATAAAGGAAAGCTCAGGCCAACATCTGGCAGGTACCCTTCTGGGACAAAGATAACAGAAGAAGAAACTGGCAGCCACCCTTACTGTTCTGCAGTCCCTGTGGTGATCCCCAAGCAAGCAGGGTCTGGAGTGGACCTCCAGGAGTCCTGCAGCAGAGGGGCCTGACTGTTAGACTGAAAACCAAGAAACAGAAAGAAGTACCTTCAACATCGACAAAAATGACGTCCACACAGAGATCCCATCTGAAAGTCACCAACTACAAAGACCACAGGTAGATAAAGCCTCTAAGATAGAAAGACAACAGCACAAAAAAGATGAAAACACCAAAAAAAACCAGAATGCCTCTCCTCCTCCGAGGGATCACAACTCCTCACCAGCTAGAGATCAAAGATGGATGGAGAATGAATCTGATGAACTGACAGAAACAGATTTCAGAAGGTGGGTAATAACAAACTTCTCAGAGCTAAAAGAACATGTGCTAACCCAATGCAAAGAAACTAAGAACCTTGAAAAAAAGATTAGATGAGATGCTAATTAGAATAAACAGCTTAGAGAATAATATAAATGACTTGATGGAGCTGAAAAACACAACACGAGAACTTCACAAACACACAAAAGTTTCAATAGCCGAATCGACCAAGCAGAAGAAAGGATATCAGAGATTGAAGATCAACACGATGAAATAAAACAAGAATGCAATATTAGAAAAAAGAGTGAAAAGAAATGAACAAAGCTTCCAAGAAATACGGGATTATGTGAAAAGACCTAATCTACATTTGTTAGGTGTACCTGAATGTGATGGAGAGAATGAATCCAAGCTGGAAAACACTCTTCAGGATATTACCCAGGAGAACTTCCCCAACCTAGAAAGTCAGGCCACTAATCAAGTCCAGGAAATACAGAGAACACCACAAAGATACTCCTCAAGAAGAGCAACCCCAAGGCATATAATCGTCAGATTCACCAGCTTTGAAATAAAGGAAAAAATGCTAAGGGCAGCCAGAGAGAAAGGTCAGGTTACCCACAAAGGGAAGCCTATCAGACTCACAACAGATCTCTCAGCAGAAACTCTACAAGCCAGAAGAGAGAGGGGGCCAATATTCAACATCCTTAAAGAAAAGAACTTTCAACCCAGAATTTCATGTTCAGCCAAACTAAGCTTCATAAGTGAAGGAAAAATAAAATCCTTTATGGACAAACAATTACTGAGAGATTTCATCACCACCAGGCCTGCCTTATAAGAGCTCCTGAAAGAAGCACTAAACATAGAAAGGAATAACCAGTACCAGCCACTCCAAAAATGTACCAAATGGTAAAAAGCATCATCACAATGAAGAAACTGTGTCAACTAACAACAAAACATCCAGCTAGCATCAAAATGGCAGGACCAAAATCACACATAACAATATTAACCTTAAAGGTAAATGGGCTGAATGCTCCAATCAAAAGACACAGACTGGCAAATGGGATAAAAAAATCAACACCCATTGGTGTGCTATATTCAGGAAACCCATCTCACATGCAAGGACACATAGGCTAAAAATAAAGGGATGGAGGAACACTTACTAAGTAAATGGAAAGCTAAAAAAAGCAAGAGTTGTAATCCTAGTCTCTAATAAAATGGACTTTAAACCAACAAATATCAAAAGAGACAAAGAAGGGCATTACATAATGGTAAAAGGATCAATGCAACAAGAAGAGCTAACAATTCCAAATATATACACACCCAATACAGGAGCACCCAGGTACATAAAGCAAGTTCTTAATGACCTACAAAGAGACTTAGACTCCCACATAATAATCGTGGGAGATTTTAACACTCCACTGTCAATATTAGACAGATCAACGAGATAGAAAATTAACAAAGATATCCAGGACTTGAACTCAGATCTGGATGAAGAAGACCTAAAAGACATCTACAGAAGAAGACCTAAAAGACATCCACCCCAAATCCACAGAATATACATTCTTCTCAGCACCACATCACACCTACTCTAAAATTGACCACATAATTGGAAGTAAATCACTCCTGAGCAAATGCAAAAGAATGGAAATCATAACAGTCTCTCAGACAACAGGGCAATCAAATTAGAACTCAGAATTAAGAAATTAACTCAGAACTGCACAACTTCATGGAAACTGAACAACCTGCTCCTGAATGTCAACTGGATAAACAATGAAATGAAGGCAGAAGTAAAGATGTTCTTTAAAACCAATGAGAACGAAGACACAACGTACCAGAATCTCCAGGACACATTTAAACCAGTGTCTAGAGGGAAATTTATAGCAATAAATGCCCACCAGAGAAGCAAGGAAAGATCTAAAATCAACACCCTATCATCAAAATTGAAAGAGCTAGAGGAGCAAGATATATAAAAAAAAAAAACTCAAAACCTAGCAGAAGACAAGAAACAACTAAGATCAGAGCAGAACTGAAGGAGATAGAGACACAAAAAAACCCTTCCAAGAATCAATAAATCCAGGAGCTGGTTTTCTGAAAAGATCATCAAAATAGACAGATAGCTAGCC
This sequence comes from Saguinus oedipus, assembly GCA_031835075.1. Classification (NCBI taxonomy): domain Eukaryota; kingdom Metazoa; phylum Chordata; class Mammalia; order Primates; family Cebidae; genus Saguinus; species Saguinus oedipus. The sequence goes on along the minus strand of CM063179.1, from coordinate 47,481,467 downwards.
AGATTAATAAAAAAGAAAAGGGAGAAGAATCTAATAGATGCAATAAAAAATGATAAAGGGGATATCACCACTGATTCCACAGAAATACAAACTACAATCAGAGATTACTACAAACAGCTCTATGCACGTATACCAGTAAACCTGGAAGAAATGGACAAATTCATGGACACTTGCATCCTCCCAAGCCTAAACCAGGAAGAAGCTGAAACCTTAAACAGACCAATAGAAAGGGCTGAAGTTGAGGCAGCAATTAATAGCCTGCCAACCAAAAAAAAGCCCAGGTCCAGATGGGTTCACAGCTGAATTCTATCAGATGTACAAACAGGAGCTGGTAACATTCCTTCTGAAACTATTCCAAACAATCCAAAAAGAGGGAATCCTTCCCAAATCATTTTATGAGACCAACATCATCCTGTATCCAAAACCTGACAGAGACTAAACAAAAAAAGAAAACTGCAGACCAATAACCATGATGAACACAGATGCAAAAATCTTCAAGAAAATACTGGCAAACCAATTGCAAAAGCGCATTAAAAAGCTTATCCTACTTATCACAATCAAGTAGTCTTCATCCTGGGGATGCAAGGCTGGTTCAACATATGCAAGTCTATAAATGTAATCCACCACATAAACAGAACCAAAGACAAAAACCACATGATTATCTCAATAGATGCAGAGAAAGATTTCAAAAAGAATTCAACATCCCTTTATGCTCAAAACTCTCAATAAACCTGTTATCAAAGGAACATATCTTAAAATAATAAAAGCTATTTACAACAAACCTACAGCCAATATCATAATGAATGAGAAAAACTGGAAGCATTTTATTTGAAATCTAGCACTAGACAAGGATGCCTTCTCTCACCACTCCTATTCAATATAGTATTGGAAGTTCTAGCCAGAGCAATTAGGCAAGAAAAAAATAAATAAACAGTATTTAATAAGGAAAGAAAGAAGTCAAATTGTCTCTATTTGCAGATGACATGATTGTATATTTAGAAGACCCTATCATCCCAGCCCAAAATCTCCTTAAACTGATAAGCAACTTCAGAAAAGTCTCAGGACACAAAATCAATGTGCAGAAATCACAAGCATTTCTATTCACCAATAACACACTAACAGAGAGCCAAATCATGAGTGAACTCCCATTCACAATTGTTACAAAGAAAATAAAATACCTAGAAATACATCTAACAAAGGATGTAAAGGATGTCTTCAAGGAGAACTACAAACCACTGCTCAAGGAAATAAGAGAGGACACAAACAGATGGAGAAATTACTTCCCAAAGTAATTTATAGATTCAATGCTATCCTCATCAAGCTACCGATGCCTTTCTTCACAGAACTGGAAAAAACCACCTCAAATTTCACATGGAACCAAAAGCGAGCCCACATAGCCAAGACAATCCTAAGTAAAAAGAAAAAAGCCGAAGGCATCATGCTACCTGATTTCAAACTATACTACAAAGCTATAGTAATCAAAAAGCATGGTACTGGTACCAAAACAGAGTGCCTTGGAGGCAATGCCACACATCTACAACCATCTGGTCTTTGACAAACCTGACAAAAACAAGCAATGTGGAAAGGAGTCCCTATTTAATAAATGGTGCTGGGAAAACTGGCTAGCAGTGTGCAAATAGCAGAAACTGGACCCCTTCCTTACACTTACACCAAAATTAGTTCCAGATGGATTAAAGACTTAAACATAAGACTGAACACCATAAAAACCTTAGAAGAAAAACTAGGCAAAACCATTCAGAACATAGGCATAGGCAGGAACTTCATGACTAAAACACCAAAAGCATTGACAACAAAAGCCAAAATAGACAAATGGGATCTAATTAAACTCAAGAGCTTCTGTACAGCCAAAGAAACAATCATTAGAGTGAATCGGCAACCAACAGAATAGGAAAAAAATTTTGCAATCTACCCATCTGACAAAGGTCTGATAACCAGAATTGACAAAGAACTAAAACAGATTTACAAGAAAAAAGCAAACAGACCCATCCAAACGCGGGTGAAGGATATGAACAGACACTTTTCAAAAGAAGACGTATATGAGGCCAACAAACATGAAAAAATGCTCATCATCACTGATTTTAGAAAAATGCAAGTCAAAACCACATTGAAATGCCATCTCACACCAGTTAGAATGGCAATCATTAAATCTGGAGACAACAGATGCTGGAGAGGATGTGGAGAAATAGAAACAGTTTTACACTGTTGGTGGGAGTATAAACTAGTTCAACCATTGTGGAAGACAGTGTGGTGCTGCCTTAAGGACCTAGAAATAGAAATATCATTTGACCCAGCAATCCCATGACTGGGTATATACCCAAAGGATTATAAATTTTTCTACTACAAAGACACATGCACATGTATGTTCATATTGGCACTGTTTACAATAGCAAAGACCTGGAACCAACCCAAATGCCCATCAATGATTGACTGCAAAAGGAAAATTTGGCACATATATACCATGGAATACTATGCGGGCATCAAAAATGATTAGTTTATTTCCTTTGTAGGGACATAGAAGAATCTGAAAACCATCATTCTCAGCAAACTGACACAGGAACAGAAAATCAAACACCACACGTTCTAACTCATAGGTAGGTGTTGAACAATGAGAACACAGGGACACAGGGAGGGGAGCATCACATACTGGGGTCTGTTGAGGGGCCAATGGAGGTACAGTGTGGGGTGGGGAGGTCGGGAAGGGATAATGTGGGGGAGAAATGGCAGATGTAGGTGACAGGGGATGGAGGCGGCAAACCACATTGCCATGTGTATACCTATGCAACAATCCTGCATGATCTGCACATGTACCCCAGAACCTAAAGTGCAATTAAAATATTAATAATAATAAAAAAAGAAAAAAGAAATGTAAACCATAAATTCTATGTTAGCAAAACTGTCTTTCAGGAATGAAGAGGAAATAAAAGAATGCTTAGATAAAGAAAAACTAAAAGAAACTTATTAGCAGATCTATCTATGAAGACTAGCTAAAAGTAACTCAAACAGAAAGAAATGGACAAAAGAAGGAATATTGGAGCCTCAGGAAGTAAAAGAATGTCAGAAAGGTCAGAAATGTGCATACATACAATAAACTATCTTTTTAATATGAGATTTATAAATTATATTTGATGATTAAGGCAAAAAGTATAAGTCACCATCTGATACCCAAATATGGTGTGAAAATATGGGAACTAAATGGAAGTGAGAATTCCACATGTTATTCAAAGTGGTAAGATGATAATATCAGTATATATAATAGTTATAAGTCACATGCATGTCTTGTAATTCCCAGAGAAATCACTACAAAAAGTGTAGCAAATATACACTGGAAATAACTGTAAATAACTCAAGATGGAAGCCTAAAATATGTTCAACTAACCCACAGAAGGCAAGAAAAAGAGAACAAGTACCCAAGGAAACAAATAGAAAACAAAAATAAAATGACACACTTAAATGTTAAATATCAATAATATCTTAAATATAAATGGTCTAAATTCACTAATCAAAAGACAGAGTTTGCCTAAGTGGAGCAAAAATGTCATCCAATTATTTCTACTTAAATTACTTAAAAGAAACTCACTTAAAATTCCAAGACATGAGTAGGTTGAAAATAACAGGATAAAAATATCCCATGGAAACAATAATTTTTTAAAAAGCAGAAGTAGTTAAATTAATATCTGATATTAACATAACCTCTTATAGCCTTCAGAGAAAAAAATTACTGGAGACAAAGAGAGACATCATATAATGAGAAATAATTAATCAGGAAGACCTGACAATCCTAAGTATGCATGCTTGAACAACGAAGTCCCAAAATATGTGGAACAAAACTGACAGAGCTTAAAGAGGAAATACACACATTTACAGCTACATAGTCAAGTACTTTAATATCTTTCTCTCAGCGAGACAGAAAATCGGTTAGTGTAGGGAAGAGCTGAACAACTCAATCGACAGAACTCAACTGACACACACAGAACACTCCGTCCAACAGTAGCAGCATACACAAGTTTTCAGGGTCCTGTGAAATAGTCACCAAGGTATACCATATCCTGGTCCACAAAACAAACTGCAACAAATTTAAAAGAAATAAAATCAGAGACTGTGTTGTCTGATGATAATGAAATCAAACTAGAAATAAATATCAGAAAGACAACAGGAAAATCTCTAAACATAGAAATTAAATAACACGTTCCTAAATAATCAGATAGGTGAAAGAAGAAGACTCAAAGAGAATAAAAATACATAAAACTGAATAAAAATGAAAGCACAGCATAGTAAAATATGTGGGATACAGCCAGAACATTGCTGAGAGTGAAGTTTATAGCACTAAAATATTCATATTAGAAATGAAGAAAATCTCATACCTAAGTTTCCATCTCAAAAAAAATAAAGAACAAAACCAGTCCAAAGTAAGTAAAAAGAAGGAAATAGTAAAAATAAAAGCAGAACATAATAAAATTGAAATTTTAAAAACAGAGAACATCAATAAAACAAAAAGGTGTTTTTTAAAGAAATTAATAGAGTAGATAGACCCCCAGCAGTATTGATGAAAATAAAAAGAAAGAAAACACAAATCAGCAATATCAGAAAAAATCGGAGAATATTTCTAGATCCTTTAATCACTGGAAGGACAGAGTAATACTACAAACAATTTTACCCTCAGAAATATGATTACTTTTAAGAAATAAACAAATTCTTCAAAAACCACTAACTACCAAAACATATAAAAAGTTTTTAGGATCCTTTTTAGGATTCTACACTTTGACCAAGTTGGATATACTGAAGAATGTTTAACATTTAAAAATCAACCAGTGTGATTCATCGTATCAATAAATTAAAGAAAAGTCACATGATCACATCAAACGTTAGAGATAATAATAGCATGTGCCTCATTAGATAATTTTGAAAGTCAAATAAGATTTTGAATGTGCCTAGCATATAGTAAGGGCTCAATAAATATATGTTAGGTATTTTTATTTACCCTTTAGTACAATTCCCACATGGGCCTGATTGTGTTCTCCAGTGAGAGGGAGGCTTGAGTAAGAAGATACATCAAAGAGATGTGTTCAAGCAGAAATCTCTGAGAGGGAAAAAGTAAAGCCGCCACCAAACTCCCAACTCTCACCAGAGTCTTGGGGCATCCAGAGAGCATACAGTCCAGTCTGTCCCTCTGGCCCATGTGCAGCATATCAGTAAGATTCACAGTGATAGGATCCAGCATGAAAATAAATGAGAGCTTCACCATGGCAAAGGCAGTTCATGCAGTTTCAGAAGCAATAAAAACAGTAATCTTGGCAGAGTCATTCAACACCAGCCATCTTCTTAGGAACAAAGTTTGTATTGATAGTTATAAGGAAGATTTGGGGGCCTTAGAGAAAGACCTCACAGAGAAGACCGCAGCAGTTCAAAAAAAAAAAACAGTAGAAATAACAAGTACAGTGTTGGCACCCAGGGAATGTGCTAAAGCCACATTTCAGACACCCACAGAGATGTTTACAAATGGGTTCAGGGGGCTGGGCATGGTGGCTCACACCTGTAATCTCAGCACTTTGGGAGGCCTAGGTGGATTGATCACCTGAGGTCGGGAGTTCAAGACCAGCCTGACCCATATGGAGAAACCCTATCTTTACTAAAAATACAAAATTAGCTGGGTGTGGTGACACATACCTGTAATTCGAGCTACTTGGGAGGCTGAGGCAGGAGAGTCGCTTGAACCCAGGAGCGGGAGGTTTTGGTGAGCCAAGATTGCATTATTGCACTCCAGCCTGGGCAAGAAGAATGAAAGTCCATCTCAGAAAAGGAAAAAGAAAGAAGAAAGAAAGAAAGAAAGAAAGAAAGAAAGATAGAAAGAAAGAAAGAAAGAAAGAAAGAAAGAAAGAAAGAAAGAAAGAAAGAAAGAAAGAAAGAAAGAAAGAAAGAAAGAAAGAAAAGAAAGGAATGAGAGAGAGAGAAAGAGAAAGAAAGGAAGGAAGGAAGGAAAGAAGGAAGGAAGGAAGGAAGGAAGGAAGGAAGGAAGAAGGAAAGAAAGAGAGAAAAGAAAAAGAAAGAGGTGGGTTCAGGGGATTTGTAGCTTGAAGATGGGAACCAGAGACAAAGAGAAATGATTTATAAATGCAGACATAATTTTAGAACGGGCCGAACTGGCCTGAATAAGTGCAGGTGACACTTAGTAATGCAGAACGGTGTAGGACAAACCAACTGTTTTTCTCTGCTCTCACACCACAACAAGCAACATAGAAGACTTCTGTGGCCAAATGTCAGGGGATTTCTTTCCACAAACAAGCAAGCAGTCAGTTCTGCTGTGAATATCCCCAGAAGCTCCTATTCAATTCAATTCTGACACTTGAGATATCTACCAATATCTACCTGGAGGGAGTGCCATATTCCACAGATTGAGGGCTTAGTCCCACAAGACTGCCCTCACTGTAGCTGTCCGTCAGAAGTCTGGGCCTCTGGAACTTTTGATGGAACCACTTCAAGTTGTATTCCCTACAACTCCCTCTTTAGGCTCAATTAATTTGCTAGATCAGCTCACAATACACAGTACAACTCATTTAATAGTTTATTGTAAAAGATATTTTAAATAATTCAAATAAGTGGCAGATAAACATACATAGGGCAAGGCCAGGAAGGGCCCTAAGCACAGGAGCTTTCATCTCCCTGAAGCTGCGGTGCACCAGCCTGCTGGCATGTAGATGAAATTCTTATTCACTTTCCTGAAAGCACCACAAGTTCAGCTGTCCAGAAACTCCTCGGACCCCATCCTCTTGGGCCTCTTCTGGAGAATTGATTGGATAGGCATGACTGAGGCATGAACAACCCTGTAGAACTGTGATTAAGCAAAAAGTGCATGCTCTGCTACTAATAGACTGGGCGCAGAAACCCAGCAAGGCCTGTCTGCCCAGATTCTCCTTGGCCTTTCTGTGCAGCCTTTCTTCTTCTTGGGTATGGGGTAGAATCTCTTCTGAAATGGGGGTCATATGACCCACATCAGACAAAGTAGGTCATAGAATTTCTTTATGGTCAGTTCCAAGAAGACAGGTGGGGAAAGATTAGAGTCCTGCTATGGGGAGAAAAGGGAGCAGGTGAAAGGAGGACAGGAGAAGGTCAGAGAGGGAAATGCTGTTTTCTGAAGCTGCTTCTGAGGCCTGAAGTGGCCCAACGATATAACAGAAGACTGTCTTTGACCCTTTTCACTGTGAAGCTGTTTCCAAGCTGCTTCAGGAAACAAGGACAGAAGGCCAAAGAGATAGAGAGACACACTTATTGTTCTAGTTACTTGAGAAAAAATAAGGGCTATGGGAGTTATGAGCCAAACATTGTGGAAGAACTGTGGAAAAAAAGAAACAGAAACTGACCTGTTTCTTTCCCACTTTTCTGGTCACCTCTGTTTCTGTGAGCTTCTCTTCTTACAAGCCTTCCTCATTATCCTTTTTATCCATATATACTCTCCACCAGGGCAATTGAATCGCCTTCTTAATTTCACTGTGAGACTTTCTGTTGTTATCAAAATCAACTGATCTTTGCATTCTGTAACTGCTGAATTTGTCTATCAACTCTAATAGGTTTTGTGTGGAATTTTTCGTATTTTATGTTTACAAAATCATGTCATCTGCAAATGTAGATATTTCACTTTTTCTTTTCCAATCTGGGTGTATTTTATTGCATTCTCTTGCCTAATTGCCATGGCTGGAACCTCCAATACAATGTTATAGAAGTGAGAGAAAATACCTTAGTCCTACCCCTGATCTTAGAGAAAATCATCTAGTCTTTCATCATTAAGTATGACTTTAGCTGTGTGTTTTGCCTACACATCCTTTATCAGAAGGAGGAACTACCCTTCTGTTCCCAATTTGTTGTTTTTGTTATTTTATCATGAACCGGGTTTTAATTTTGTCAAATGCTTTTTCTTTGTCTGTTGACATAATTGTTTTTTCCCTTTACTCTAGTAATATCATCCATTACATTGACATGCGTTTACTTCACATGTTAAACACGCCTTGCATTTTATGGATAAGTCCCATTGATTAGAGCATACAATTCTTTCTATATGTTGCTGGATTTGGTTAGCTGGTATTTTGTTAAGGATTGTTGTGCCTATATTCACAGGATATATTGGTCTATAGTTCTCTTTTCTTTTGATGTCTTTGTCTGATTCTGGTATCAAGGTAATATTGGCCTCATAGACTGAGCTGGAAAGCCTATGATCCTCTTAGATATTTTAGAAGAATTTATGAAGGGCTCTTACTAGTTCTTTTTTTAGGTGTTTGATAAAAACTTCCCAGTAAAGACTTCTCTTTGGGGGAAAATGATTAATTACTAATTCCTTCTCTTTGCATGTTAAAGAGCTATTCAGATATTTTATTTTTTCTTGAATTATTTTCAGTAGTGTGTATCTTGCTAGCTTTTATTATTTCATCAAGATTAATTTGATGGCATAGATCTGTCACAGTTTAATATTTATAATATATATATCTTATTTCTGTAATGCTGACAGTGTTATTCTCTCTTTCATTCCTGATAATAGTAATTTACGTCTTTTATCTTTTAGGTCAATATAAGTGAGGTTTTCTTAATTTTTTTCAGAGACTCAACTTGATTTTACTGGTTTTTCTCTAATGATTTTGCATTTTTTTTATTTATTTTCATTCTGACCTTTATTATTTTCTTTCTTCTGCTTTTTGGGTTTGGTTCATTTTTTCTAGTTTTTAAGGTGGAAGTTCAGGTTATTGATTTGAGATTTCTAAGGTCTACTTCAGCTTCATCATATTAGTTTGGTATATTGTGTTTTTATTTTCATTTATCTCAACATATATTCTAATTTCCCCTGAATCCTTCTTTGATCCATTGGTTACTTAGAAAAGTGGCATTTAATTACTACATTATTGTGAATTTGCTAAATTTCCTTCTGTTATTGGTTTCTAATTTTATTTCATTGTAATTGTGGAATATACCTTGTATAATGTCAACCTTTAGCAGTTACTCAGGCTTTTTATGGCCTAACATATGAACTATCTTGCAGAATGCTCCATGTGCTTTTGAGAAGAATATATATTCTGCTGTTCTCGGGTGGAGTTGTATGTAGATGTCTGTTATATCTAGTTGGTCTACAGTATCATTGAGGTCTTCTGTTTCTTTGTCGATCTGTTTGTTGTATTCATTATTGAAAGTAGGGTATCACTGTCTCTAACTATTATTGTTGAATTGTCTATTTCTCCCTACAGTCCTTTTAATTGTTGCTTCACGTATTTGGGGATTCTAATGTTAGGTGCATATATGTTTATAATTTTTATATCTTTTTGATGGATTGACACTTCGATAATTATAAAATTTCCTTCTTTGTCTTTAGCAACACTTATTATTTGCTTATTATTTTTCTTATTTTCATAGCATTGCATTTCTCATACTTTTTTTTCATCTTTTTTTATTTTATTTTAAGTTCTAGGGTACATGTGCAGAACATGCAGGTTTGTTATGTAGGTATACACAGGCCCCATACTTTTATTTTCAATCTTTGCTCTTGAACCTAAAAGTGTGTCTCTTCTAGATGGCATACAGTTGGCTTCTGTGTGTGTGTGTGTGTGTGTGTGTGTGTGTGTGTTTTAAATCTATTTTATCAATCTCTGCTTTTAACTGGAATGTTCAAACCACTTATGTTTGCATAATTACTGATAATTTAGAATTTTACTACTTGTGTTTTGTGTCTTTTTTTGTTTGTTTCTCCATTCCTCTATTATTACCCTCTTTCAGTTAAATAAATATTTCTCTCATATCATTTTAAGTCCCATTTTTTATTACGCTATTTTTATTTCATTGAGTTATTTTCTCAGAAGAGGTCAGAGCTTTTAATGGTTGTCCTGAAGATTAAAATTAATATGCCAACTTAAGACAATGCAGTTTGAGTTTGAAAAGATGAAATGGTTCGGGAGGTGGACAGTGGTAATAGTTGCACACAATGCAAATATACTTAATGCCACAGAATTTAACTGATTTTAACTAATGTTAAACTATACAGCAACTCTTCAAATCAGATTGCACCTTGTCCCCTTGGGTTTCTTGTTGCCTTTTGCTGTTGTTGATGTTGCTTGCTTGTTGAGTGATTTTTTCTATAAAGTATATATTCCATGTGTGGAGACTAAAATCTCTACTCAGTTTACATATTGATAAACTGAAACTAAATATTGGATGTAGATTTCCTTAAATGCCTTGAATCAATTAAGTCTTCCACCTTTTGCCAAAGTATGTTGAGGCATTCCTTCGAAGTTCCAGCAGTTACTGACTCTCCCTTTGCCTTCATTTCATGATCGCACAGGACCACAAGGTCAGCCAGAGGTAAGAACTAAGGTCCCTTTCTGGTCTTTTCAGAGCATGCAGGTAACTATGTCCATGTGCACGACCTTCTAGAATTCCAGAAATATGTCAGAGCTCTTCAAAGCTACTTCTGGACATCTCATTTGCCAGATTTTCTTTAATTTTTTAAAAAACATGCTAACTTATTATTTTGCAAACATGTTTACCTTATTATTTTTACTTCCGGGCAGCTTGAGTGTTAATTGCAATTAATTTATTTTTATAGTAGCACCCTGGAGATAGGATTCTACTCACAGGAAAGCCCTGAGTCAGGTCAAATAAAGATAAAATCTGCTTTTGGGACTCTCGGGAAGCTGAGAGTGGGGCTTTCAGGGGAGCTCCAAAGCCATTCTGTCCCCTCCACATCTGCTAAGCTCCTGTTTTTCACACACTGTGATCCCAAGTCTTATGGTTTTTTAAGGAAACCATGGACCAGAATGTAGAAGGATGGAAATAGAACAAAAAACACCCCAAAGCTTGCTCTTTTTCTGAGATTCAGATATTCTTTTCCTTGAGTAAATTCTCCTTGCATAGAGAGACTAGGCCTTCGGTTAATTTCCAAAGTTCTGAAAAAGTTAATTTTGACACAGTTTGTAAAAATTCTAGTTGCTTTTAGGTTGATCATATTTTAGGAGGGTCTTGCTCCACCATTCTGGACATACTTCTTATGAGAGATACTAATAAAATTATCACTCCATCAGGAAAATACCACAATCATTAATGTTTATATACTTAATATGAGTTTCAAAAATACATGAAGCAAAACTGATTTAAAAGATTTTTAGACAAATTTACAATCATATTTAAGGTTTTTTTAACACAGTGATAAAATCTAAAAGACAAAATATCATTAAGGATATTTTGAACAACTTGAAAACCACAATGAATACACTCAATTTAATGGACTTTCGTAGGATAATACATCAAACAGTTGCACAACACATACTCTTTAAAAGTGCAGATGGAACACACATTAAAAGAGATCATTTGTTAGGCCATAATGATCAATAAATTTATAAGAATTGAAATAATAAAATTATGTGACCAAAACAGGATTCAATTCGATTTTAAAAATTTTTGGAAAACCTTCAAATGCTTGATAAGCAACACACTTCTAAATAGCTCATGAATTAAAAAAGAAATAACAAGGTAAATTAGAAAATGTTTTAACTTCTATAACAATGGAAATAAAATGAATCAAGACTTGTGGAACACAACAAAAGCAGTACCTATAGAGAAATTTATAGCTTTCAATGAATATTCTAGAAAGAAAGAAATATAAAAATAATGATCTAAACTTCTACTTTAACCAGCTAGAAAAAGGAGAAGAGCAAAGTAAAGCCAAGTGGTAGAAGGAATAAAATAACAAAGAGCAGAATCAATGAAGCAGAGAATAGGCACACAATAGAGAAACTTAACAAAGCCAAAATTTGCCCTTTGGCAAAATGAATAAAACTGGTAAATTCCTGGTAAGATTTGAAAACAAAACAAAACAAAAACCAAATTGCCATTATCAGAAATAATAAAGAGCCTATCAGTATAAATCTGAAAACATCAAAAAGACAATTAGAAGACTTAATGAATAGTATTAAACAATTAAATTTGATAACTTGATAAACAAATTCTGTAAAAAAAAAATAAAAGTGCCAAAACTGACAAAAGACAAAGAAAGAAATCTGAATACTTACATATATATTAAAGGAACTGAATTCATCATCAAAACATTTCCTACAAAGAAATCTCTGAGTCATCTTCCACTAAGTGAGGACACAGCAAGAACCTGGTAGTCTATGACCCCAAAGAGACACCTTATCAGAACCCAATCAGGCTGGCACCTGATCATGGACGTCCAGCCTCCAGAACTGCAAGAATTGCATTTCAGTTGCTTATAAACTACTCAGTTGATGGCACTTTGTTAAAGGAGCCTAAGTTGACAATGACAGGCGTGTGGGTTTCCACTCTCCCCCAGCTGCAGACCACTCTATGGACATCCTTGTACATGTTTTGTGCACATGTGTGTTTCTCTAGAGCAGCTCTCGATTTTTTTCTATTCCAACCCTTAGTAATAAATGCATTTTAATTCACTATCAACCCCCCCAAAAGAAATGTCTGAGCCTAGATAGAGTCACTGTTAAGTTCTATCAGATGTTAAAGAAAAAAATACCAATGTTACACAAACATGAAATCAATGAAAGAACACGCCCCACACTGTTGAGGCCAGTGTAACTCTGAAACCAAAACCAAACAAAGGTATTACAAGAAAAGAAAACTACAATGTTCCTTAAGAGGTCAGACACTAAATTCTTAGCAAAATTGAACAAATGAATCCAACAAGACATAAAAATATAAACATCGTAAACAAGTAGGGTTTTTCCCAGGATTTTGTGTTGGTTTAATATTTTTAAATGATTCAATATAATTTATCACATCAACAGAATAAAAGAAAAACATATAATTATCCTAATAGATGCAGTGAAAGCACTTGCCAAAATTTAACATTTTACTTCTGATTTAGAAAATGGACTCTCAGCAAACTAGAAATACAAGGGAATTTCATTGATATGAAAGGGGCTAACATGATAATGGCGAAATATGTTTGTTCTCACTGGCTCTATTCAGCATTGCTCAAAAGGTTCTATCCAGTGTTATGAGACAATTAAAAAAAAAGCTTAGCAAAAAGAATGGGAAAGGAAGGAAACTAAGACAATGCATTATTATTCATAGTGGCAAGTAAATATATATTGTTTTAAAACTACATAGTCAGGTTCAGCCTTTATGAAGGATAATCTGGAAATATCTATTAAAAATTTACATAGTACATGTTATTTGATTCAGAAATTCCACTTCTAAGATATACTTGGCACATATGTGGAATAATGTATGTACAAAAATATCAGTATGATCCCTCTCTCTCTGTCTCTCCCTCTTTCAAATCTAGTATACATTTGGAAACAACCTAAATATTCATCACCACGGGACTGGCTAAAAGATATGAGATATTCTGCAGCTGTATAAAGAATAATAATAGGCACCAATATTTTCTGATATGGAACTATCTGAAAGATATTTTTTTAGAGTTAAAAAAAAGTTGAAAACAGTGAACAGATCTGGCTCACTCCTCGTTGAACTGTGCACATCTAGTTCAATTGCACCAAGGGTGGTCCAAGGATTGCCTGCATCAGAACCCTCTGGGGTCCTTGTTAGAAACATTTATTCCCTCTTCATCCCCTCATCCCCTATATTGTAATGCATACCAAATATTTGAGAACTAATAAATGAATGAATGCACATTAGCTATCAATCCCATGTTATTCCTCCTCCCATGTTGATCTGAAATGCCTCGTTGTTCACAGACCAGAAACTATACTTTCTGTGCTTCATAGCTAATGACAATCACTACTGTGCAAAGGCAGTGTGAGCCATTGGCCAAAGGGTGAGCTACAAATGCCTCTGTCTTATTTCTGGCTCTGACCTGACCAGGGAATATATGTCCTCCATGACATTTCCTTTCTGTGCTTTAATTTGTGCATCTGCTCAACAGGAAAAATGATACTGCAGGAAGAATGTACAGAGCCCAGTGAGAAATGTTCTTAGGATTCTGGGTTCAAAGCAATGGGCTAAGATCTTTCTAAGGTATTCTCAATTAAAAAAACAAATTGCCAATGATCACTTTGTAGTACTGGTTAATGAACAATTTTAATTGATTTTGCTTCATTTATTATTGCATGGAGTTTTGTTGTTTTGTTTATTTTATTGTTTTATTCTTTCCCAATGGTTCTCTTTGCATTGAAAACTTATCACATATACATCCAAATTAAACTAACCTCTGGACATATTACTAGGTACTAATTTTAGGTGAGATGCTATGCTTGGTTCTATGGGGATGCCAAGGTAAATAGGGAAAATAGAGGCTCAGTTTACAAAAACCTTCGAATGTGGGAGAAGGCAATGGCCTAACTAAATGCAGTGTCTGACAGCCGTAAAAGCTGAGAGAGGCACAGACAGCCTCACCTGCTGAAGTGAAGAGAAGGGCACCAGCTCCACTGAATGCAGAGGGCAGAGGACGTGCAGAGGACGGGAGCTCAGCCTTGTGCTCGCAGGAGACTTGGAAGACCTGAGAGTGGTGGAGGCAGCAGCAGCACCGCAGAGGCAGCAGGTCAGGAAGCCAGGGAGCATGCGTGGGAGAGAAGCCAGAGTTAAGATGAAAAAGGAAGACAGGGTTTTAGGAAGAGAGTTCTGTTGACTTATTGAAAAGTGTTTGATTAGGTCTAGAACAAGTGAAGCTAAGGAAAAAAACTCTTATAGCAAATGCTTCCACTGATAACATGTTTACTGATTTTTTTCCCACACCACCAGTACCTTTAAGCCCCAAAGGTGAGACAAGATACATCTCTTGGCTCGTTGTTGCATGGTTGGCATTCAATAAGTATGTGGTTTTTTTTAAAAAAAGTAAGCCATTAGACAGAAACCAAGGGCCAGAGAGAAAACTGCCCTTGAGAGGATAAGATGGTGACAGTCAGTGAGGCTGCCGACATTGAATTCACCTTCCTCCAACACTGGACAGAGACAGGATAAGTGGCAGAACCAAGCGTAAAGGGAGAAGTTTGAGCTTTGCTATATGAAATATTTGAATACAGAAGTGCAGAGGAAGGACATGTATATACACACACACACACACACACATATATATATATACACACAGACATATATATATATATATATATATATATATATATATATATATATTTGGAGTGCAATAGCATGATCTCAGCTCACTGCAACCTCCACCTCCTGGGTTCAAGTGATTCTCCTGCCTCAGCCTGCTGAGTACCTGGGATTACAGGTGCACAGCACCATGCCTGGCTCATTTTTGTATTTTTAGTAGAGTTGGAGTTTCCCCATGTTGGTCAGGCTGGTCTCAAACTCCTGACCTCAGGTGATCCAGCTGGCTCGGCCTCCCAAAGTGCTAGAATTACAGGTGTGAGCCACTGTGCTCAGCTGAAGGGTCTATATTTTAAGGAAAATGTGCTGAGCCTCCCAGAGCTCTCTGGACTATTTAATGATGTCACTTTAGGCGTTTGATGTTCCCAGGCAGAGGCCACAGAAGTGCAGTCCTCTCTTGTTCTCTGTATTCCGGTGAAAAATAAGTGAATGGTATTGTTTTGCCTGATTACAATAAGCATGTTAGTAATTTTACTTATCTAGCTCTTTAGAAGTTTTAAAAGTTCTTTTGTAACATTATTTCATTGATTTTCACAATCCATTCTTTGTGTGAGGCAGCAAGGGGAAGAGTTGCTTTCATTTGAATTGACAGTGAAGAAACTGAGGCCTAGAGAGATTTTATGGCTTTCCTAAGATCTGGTTGCTAAATGGAGGAGATGAGCTTCATCTTGGGTTTTTACTTATTCAGTAGTTAAAAGTCTAAATATCTTCTACATTGCAGGCACGTGCTGAATGCGGAGTAAACCATATGTCCCAATCCTAATAGGCCCACAGACTCCATTGGGAAGGTTCTAGTACATGCAACAGAGGATAGATCCATTGTGTGGTACTTTCCAGTTATAAAAGCAGAAAAATCCTGAATAAGTGAAACCAAAATAAAGTCTTTTCAGGCACATAACTGAACTTAATAGAAAGAAAGAAAAATCCCCATATGCCAGAAATGAAAAGGAAACTTAAAGCTAGAAAAGGAAGCTTGTGGTCAGGTGCATTGGCCGGCAGAGGGGCAGTCATCTGGACAGACAGGCTCATGGCTCGTTGGCTGGGGACCAAATGCCCTTGCTGGGATGGAAGGTAAGGTCAAGGACCTGCAGAAGGTTGGAGGCTGAACTGAGACGTTCTACTCAGAGTTGGAACTCGGAAAGGTCTGTCCTTCCACAAAGGGAAGCTCAGAACAGAAGCAGGGATGAAGCCACTGTCAGCTTGGAGTGTGGTGTGGGTCAGGTATCATGCACGGGTCAGGTACAGAGGCCATAGGGAGCACAAGTGTATATTCCCACATGGTATGGGAATCCCCAGAAATTAGCATGAAAATGGGATTTAGGCAGGTGCCCTGCAAAATCAAAGGCTAAGCCACTCTTTGTGAAACTTTCCACAGTCCAGGATGCCCAGAGCACCCAGAGATAAATAACTCCCCTGGAACATGAATTTTGAAATAAGAATTACAAACTACACAAGAAAGCTATCAACTGTGAGAAAGACTTAGCAGACACCACACACATGAAAATAGCACATAAGAACTTGAGATACTCTACCTATCTGAAAGAGACTAAAAATAAGCGTGTTCTAATGCATGAAAGGGAAGAGATAAAAGGACTAGAAATGGAAATGGAATAATAGAGCCTGGGTGGAAAAACAAATCAGATAAGAGAAAATTAATCAATTTGCATTTCTAGAAAAAAAAATGGAGTAACTGACATAAACAAAAAAATAATGTACCTACAGATAGTACATAAGTGAGGACAAATTGATTGCTTGTGTGATCAAACTGAAGAAACTGGAGATAGAAAATGCAAACCAAAGTTTGAGTAGAGAATAAGAAGCCCCTACCTAACAGGGCAGGGTGTAGTGGCTCATGCCTGTATTCACAGCATTTGGGGAAGCTGAGGTGGGAGGACTACTTGAGCCTAGGAGTTCAAGACCAGCCTGGGTAACATAGTCAGACCCTGTCTCTACAAGAAAATACAAAACTTAGCCTGTGTGATGGTGTATGCCTGTGGTCACAATTACTTGGGAGGCAAAGCAAGAGGATCACCTGAGCCTGGGAAGGTTGGGGATGCAGTGAGCTGTGATTACACCACTGCACTGCAGCCTGCAAGAGTGAGATCCTGTCTCAAAAAACAATAATAATAACAAAAGAAGATCTTAACTGGCTAAGAGGAATCCTGAAAGTAGAAAAGAGAGAGGATGTAGGAGACGCATCTCAAAGTCATCACACCTGAGAACTTTCCAGACATGATAAATCCTCAGCTGTCATTGCATATCACGTCCCAACAAGGATGAAGAAAAATGAAGTCAACCTAGAGTCACAGTGAAGCCACCAGGCACTACAGACCAGCAGGCATGTGATAAAGATGAGCCCTTAGAGGATTAGTCGCTGATGAGGGGTACCAGACAGGCTCTAAGGAGGGAGAGGGTAGCTTCCAGAGGATGTCAGAAGCAGTGAGATGGCCACTCCAGATGCACGATGATGAGATGGGGAGACGTGGACAGGCACTAGAGTGAGATGAGCACTAGTGGCTGAGGAGAGTGCCAGGGGATCAGAGGGAGGTGGGGTGTAGGATGGAAGCAGCCATGGTAGGGAGGTGGGACTCACTCTGGGAGACTGATGTGTGCCCCTTCTGTAGGCCAAGGACAGTCACTAAAGACTTTAAGCAGGGTGGGGACAGGGTGGGATTTGCATTGTGGAAGACACTCTGGCTATGGTGTGGTGGGTAGGCAGGGAATGAATAAGCAAGGAGTCAGGGCTGGAAGATGGTCAGCACTGCCCAGGAAGGAGACGGAGGCTGAGAGCCAGAATTCGGGCATGGCAAGGAGGAGGGGGTGGCCCTGGAAGGGGCTGAAAGACATGGGGGGTGTGGGGCCTGCAGCAGGAGGCTGAGAGACTGAGGTGACCTCTATGGGTCCCCAACACAGGCCATGCAAGCTTTCCAATCTTAACAGACAAGTGGGTTTTACATGTCATTCTCTATTCACTGCTTCACTGTCTCTCTTTTAATAGCCAACACCAGACATTGATTCACAGTTATTAACTCACCATTATGAATATTTTGAAAAGCAATTCAAGTTTAGTTTGGGATCAGTGGTGAAATAGGACATTCTTTGCTAAGTAATGTGACATAATAGGAAGCAGAAGAATGCCTAAGCTATTCATCTGCTGTGTAGGGAGGTCTCTTTAGAAAGGAAGAAAACACTTCTCATAAATGTGGACAGGCAAAGAGCATGTAAGTAGCAGGGATTTGTGGGGGCTTTGGGGGAAGGTGATGTTTATAATCACAGTGATTTCTCAGTGTCATGAATGGATATGGCTGAAACCCTGTAGGCTCCCTCAGAGCCTTAGACAGCCTAGACTGGCCCTGCCTATCCTCCCCAGGCCTCCTGGGTACATGGGGGACACACAGTTTCTTAGTCCAGGAATAAGAGAAGGTAATAGGCGTCTACTGTGGGCAAGGCACAGTGTCAAAGAGTCGGCATTCCCAAATGTCCAGAGTGTGCCAAAGACTCTCCATATGGAAATTCTATTAATAAATGGATCTCACATCAAGGGTGACTGTATTATTACAGCTCTTTTAAAGGCAGGGAAAGGGGCACTTGGAGAAGTGTCTTGGTAGAAGCCCCAAGCTGGGAGGTGTGTGAAGCCAGGCCTTCGGATATCCTGCTGCCACCCCACCCAAGTCCAGTGTTCCCCCACTGGGGCCCTCCTGCCAGCCCCATCTTCTTCATGAGGGGTCTTGTGGGGACTTTGGGGCCTTGGGGTAGTGGCCAGGCTGGGCTCCCCCCATGCTCTTGCTGTGTGGTCTTCAGAATTCACTTAACCTCCTGCTGCCTTGGCCCCCCATCTGTGAAATGGGGATCAAATTCCAGCACTGCCAGTCTGTCTGCCCAGTGGAGCGGGTGATTAATGAGGCCATGGAGGGGGTGTGTTGTGCCCCGGGGGCAGACTCATTTATCACCGAGCAGAGTCCATGTTTCTTCTTCCTTCCACACCCTGCCAAAGATTAACATAAACAAGCAAAGGTAAAATAAGCTAAGGGGAAATTTTCTAGAATTTTATTGCGTAACATCTAATAATTTCAAACTAACTTAAGCAAAAATTCTTCATTTTTGTTAGTAATTCAGATCACTGTCTGAGAGAACCAATTTGGTTTTGGAGCTGGCCTCATTCTCAAGAGTTTAACCAGATTAGCTTTTTATTTCCTAAGTCAAATGGGTTAGGCACAAAGTGACATTTCAAATGGTCACGGTTTCCAAACACCTTAAGGGTGCTGCAGTTTTGGTCTTTCTCCAGGGAGATTCTGGGGAATAGTTTAAATAATTCCAAACCCGCTTTTGGCTTGTTATTCTCCTAACATTTAGAACTGAATACAATTTTTATGTTTTTCTCTCAAAGCTTAGAGTTAAGGACAGAGTAGGGATATCCATCTTTAAAAATATCATCAGCAAATACTTACTCATGAGCCACTGGACTGGACACTCAGTCGCTGTTCTGTGGAGGGTGCGGTGTGCGGTGTCTGCTGGGGGTTCAGGCCTACAGGGAGATGTGAAATGTTTGCAGATCATCTTGCCACACAGTGGACAGAGTCCTGGTGACACTGAGGACTGCGAGACCTCCAGGGTCAGCACTTTAAGACAAGCACACATGGTTGGAATTCAGGAGGGACTTATGCTCTGGCATGGTTTCAGTCAGAACATTTCTGCCAGTTTCTGACTCTCTCCTATATGGTGCAGACCCTTTCATTCATGGGATAGATTCGAGGTGGGTATGATTATGTGCTGGGCTGTGTAACAGGGGTGGGCTGTGAACATCAAAAGATGTGAGGTTTATTTAAGACTCACATGTGCACAGGTGGGAGACAGCAAGCAGGGGCTGGGTAGGGAGCATGCCTAGCAAAAAAGATCATCCTTCCCTGTCCAATGCTGGGCCAGAGGGAATGCAGATGTTCTTCCAAGAGGCAGTGAAAGTGGGATTCTTATGTAAAGCTTCTGGATTTTCAAATATTAGCAATTAACTGCAAAACCATGTTTCTTTCAACCCTCGGTGCTGTGTTCCACAAGTACAGCTAGTTAGCAACCTCCCGGTAAGTTTTCTTTCTGCTCCCAAAACTCTCTGCTTCCATCCCCAGCAGCCAGCCGTCTTGCCCGTGTGTCCTGGGTAGGAATGTACCAAAATGCAACAGCTCACTTGTGGTTCTTATGTGGTGACATAGCTACCTCATTTCTTAAAAAGAGCAGTTCAGTCATTATTTTATAGCAGGAGTTCTAATGTGAACATATTGCTTTAAGGGGCTGAAATCAGAATGTGTACGCTAGCAGGCACATACATTAGCCAGCCAAGCATTCTCCTTCACAGTGTCCTTTACGTCTTTATTGCTCCCTACACAAAAGCCTAGTAAGCATTATCCAAACTCTCAGTCAATTGCCACTAAGACCTTTTACTTTAAAAGAAAAAAATAAGGGGGAGTTGAGAACCACTTTCAGAAGCTGGTTTCCTATGTATTTCTGTGCTATCTTTTCTTTCAGTAAACAAAGCCCAAAAAGAAGAATGGAAACGCTTAGTGTACCCCATCAGCAAGGTCATTAGTCCTGAATTAGATCCACGTCGGTAAGTGACAGTCCTGCCCACTGTGGTGATCCTGGGCTTCTAGTGGCCTTGGCTCTCCACTGCTCTGTGGCTTTGTTAGCTGAAGGGACCAACATGCCTATGGACATAGGACTTGACTGCCCAGCACCCACTGAAGTCAACAGTTGTCTTGGAGACTTCTCTTGGTGAAGCAGAGAAGCAAAAAATTTTAGCAATGTGATCAGGAATAAGTATCTTACTCCCTGTGTGGCATATATTTGGGAGCATTGGCAGGATGGCTGGGGAGGGCACGACTCTCTTTCCCACAGCTCACAAGTTAACATAAACAACAGATGCATCTGAAGGACTCCCCATATACACATTTCCCAAGGGCAGTCTAGTGAGGCACGGGAAAACCGAAGTCATCGGCTATCCCTCCTTTGGGATTGAAAAGCCACCTTGGCCTTGTTGGAAACACAGTGGGTGTGGGTCTGTCGCTTGGCCGCCGATTGTGGTCTGCGTTTGGGTTAAGGAAGCATAGTCTGCAAGATGACAGCAGCCTAGTGTGTGCAGTTCCACTGGGCACAAACGTGAGCTGAACTCATTCTGTTTTTTATCATTTTTCTTTTTTTAATTTGAGACAAGGTCTCACTTTGTTGAGTGCAGTGGTGCCATCATGACTCTCTGCAGCCTCTTCCTCTGGGCTCAAGGGATCATCCCACCTCAGCCGTCCTGGTAGCTGAGACTACAGGCATGCACCACCACGCCTGGCTAATTAAAAAGAAATGTTTCTTTTGTAGAGACAGAGTTGCTACCCTGGTCTCGAACTCCTAGCTTCAAGCCATCCTCCCACCTCTGCCTCCCAAAGTGCTGGGATTATAGGAGTGAGCCACTGTGCCTGGTTGTTTTTCTTTTGAGTAACATCATCTTCTGTCTTGAAGAGAAATTATGAGTGTCAAAGAGAGTTCAGAAATATGTCAAAGCCAGGAGAGTTACCTGTGTGGAAGTGAAACACAAGTGCACTCAAGGTACAAACCACAAATCTCGTATTTTAGCCTTATTTGGAATTTCTTTGTGATCGTGGGCACTCATTATACCCAACTGCAACTGAGTATTGACAAAGACCCCGGGCAGGAGGCACCAAGACTGTTTACCCTGAATACCTGATAGGGTTTAAGGAAAGTGAACGGGACTTAACACCAGCAGAAATTGCTCGTGGTCTAACAAGACAGTTTCTCTAAGAAACAGATTTGCTGAAATAGGTCCTGGCTAATTACTTACTCTCTGTGTTGCCTCTTTGGTTTTAGCAGCCAGCATGATTTTGAGAAAATCCAATGATACGGATATTGCAAGCAAAGAGCAGCAGATTTAATCACAAACCGGAGTATTAATTGTAGGTCCCAGCTTTGCTAAAGGAATAGACCTCCCATGGGGTAAGCTACTCATTTGTATGTTGGCCTTCACTTGGGTGAAAGGAAAAAACTGTGGGTTTCAAGGGCTTTGGAGGATGAGTGCAGTGAGAGAGCATGGAAAGATATATACCTACTAGGGTATTCCTAAACATGCTTTCCATAGCAAATGTCTGTTGGAAAAATCCCTTACTCGGGGGATTAGAATATCTTGTGGCTTCAGTCTCTCACATTCTACTTGCCTATGTCCTCATTAGGGTCTCACATTTCTCAGTCACCACGCCGCTAACCCAGCTCAGATTTAATCAGCAGCAGACTTCCATCAGGAGGAAGGAAGGGCCATCCCTGCCCCCTGGCAGCCTCCCATTACTGAAATATTCCGCAAGAAAACAGAGCCAGAATGCAAACAAACAGTGTTGACCATACCCTCGCTCCACTTACAACCTCCTGTGATCTTTGGCTTCTGTTCAGTAATTGCATTTATTTTGACTTCATTAAAAAATGTGAGAGATGGAATTTCATTTGGGTCTGAAGTTCAAAGATTTACAGCCCAGATATACCAGAAAGGGTTGTTTTGATGTTCTTATCAGTTTGGGGTTAGAAGTCTTGTTCTATTTAGAATGTTTCCCTGTGAAGGAGGTAGCACATGTCCCTCACATTTTCTCAGCAATTTACCAACAGTTTAGAACATACTCTCATAATCATTTTTCTCAGTAATGTAAGTTAAGTGTGATCATTCTTATTTCATAAATCTTGAGTCCCCTCATTTTCCCAGACTTTGTGAGATTACAGATACAATGCTTCACAGGTATCATGGACTGAGATAAGCAGCTTCTTCCATTTCACAGATGTCAGTTCACTCAAAGTGCCCTTTTCCTGTGTCAAGCCCACTGTCCTAAGCCCACAGAGAGGAACGCAAACCTAGAGTCCAAGGCAGTGTGCTTGTAATGGACATGTCAGGGAAGAGCCAACATGTTTGCATTATTATTATTATTAATTAAATCACCAACCCCATTTGATTATACTAATTCACAAAGCTACGTTGCTAGACATTGTTTGCAAACACCATCATGATCAGAAATCCCATCACCTTGAGTGTTCACCTGTATGCTCTTGAGTCCCTCAACTCTGCTGCCTGCGTGCAGGCATACCAAAATTACCATAAAATTACCATACCATAAAGCCACATGAAATATACACCAAACTTACAAAGAGACATGAAGAAACTAAAGCCTGGAAAGTTTATGTCCCTGAATCCAGTTCAGGTTACTATTATAAACAGGACAAACAAGGAGAGGAGCCAAGATGATGGGCAAAGAGTCCTCTCTCAGCTTGATGGTCAGGAGACTTCCTGGGATCATGTTAGGGAACTGCTGACACAAGACACTAGGATGTCTTCTGGAGACGGGAGCAGGGCAAGTGCTGACCACAGTGGATGTGAATTGAAGATGCCGAACCTGGCAAACATGTATCACAAATAGGGACACAACCAGGGAAACACTGTGCCCTGCAAGCTGATGAAGGGCAGTGAAGGGAAGCAAATAGTATGAGCTTGTGTTTTATGCATCTTCACACCCTCAGCTTCCAAGAGAGGGTCTGGCTCAGAAGGCACTTGACAATAAATGCCAGGAAGTAAAGCTCTGCTGATGTGCACTAGGGCAACTGCATGCCAGGACACCTAGGTCAGAGGGCTCCCCCAACAGAAGCAATGCGTTTATTTTTAGGTCCTCCCCTTTGTGGTATTCTGACTGATGCATCAGATGATAACTAATCAGCACTGAAACTATTACCATTAGAGTGTATTCTTCCTTAAAATACTTGCCTTTGCTCCTCACTGAGTTAAAAGCAAAGTCCCTGAAAGTCCACGTCAGTGATTCTTTTCTCTTCCACTGTTTTTATAGCTTCCAAAAATGGCTCTAAAATTCAATGTGAATGGGATTGTTTCCCATTCCTCTGCTAATTTTCATCAGACGAGGACAATAAAAAAAATTGTCCTTAATTGTCCAGATCATTCAGGATATTAACACCAATTTATGGCTTTATACTAATGTGTCCCATATTTACAGTGACATACTTCTTTGAAATCTAGGATGGTATGATTCATAAACAATGGCGTCAGAGTAATTTGTGGAGCTTGTCCAAGTCTGCATCCCATGGAGCTTCATGAAATTGAACTCATTGAGCCTGCAGCCAGAGAGCAGTGGGCCCATAGTTTCTTTCATCCACCCTGCCATTGAAGGGCTTCCTAACAACTAGACACGTGCAGGAGCTGGCACGTTAGGGAAACATCAACCCCAGGTATATGAATATACTTGACTAGTATGAAAGAAGAAATAAAAAGAGAAGACATAAATATGAAAAACTAAGAATGAAAAAGGGTACCTAACCACAGACATAAATTTCAAATTTTACTGGAAAATATGAAGACCATATCCACATTAATTGGTTAAAATTAACTATTTCCTAAAAAAAAAAAAAAAAGAAAGAAAGAAATCACTGCTATTAACTAAAGAATCATTAAACCTGAATAAAATCATAGTTATAGAGATGAGGGTAAAGGAACATGGTGAGAATGTCTCCGTGGTGGCAAGATTGATAATTTTTTTTAAGCTTGTGAGGTTGGGATAATCTTTACATTGTGTAAACTCCAAAGAGAATAGAAATGTAAAAAGTTTCTCAAACTTCTTTTTGTGTTAGTATAACTGTGGCATCTGAATCTGAAAATACTAAAACAAAGAAGAAAACTTTAGGTTTACTTCAGTTATGAATAGCAAGGCCAAAATTCTAAGTTGAATACTTACCAATGGCATTCGCTCACATATTTGAGGAATAACAGTCTAAATTATCTAAAGTCTAATTATCCTCAGGAATAAATTGCTGATATTTTAAAAATAAGCCCATTAGTAAACTATCTAAAATAAACTAGCCAACAGGTAAATAATATAAATTAATTTTAAAAACTATCAAAGGGGCATTCATTAAATTTCAACATTATGTTCTCATAAGAACTGTATTAAATGATCAATGAGGATGACAAGAAATAGCTAATAAAATTCATTTGTGGGTACCCGTGATAGTGAAATTCTTGAAGCATTGCTTTTAAAATCAGATGCAAAGAAGGGAACGTATTATGATTTACCATCTCTCTGGAAGTTCTACTAATTACTCTAAGATACGGAAATAGAAATAAGGAATACAGCAATTGCTAAGCAAAGGAAGGTGAAGGTGTTCGTATGAGTTGCCTTATTGATCTCAATGGCTTTTTGGCATTATATGCAAATATGGTGCCTCACGCTGGGGCATGAAGCTAATCTTAGACCTTCCCCATCATTGGGAAAGTGGTCAAGGAAAAGTACGTGGTGTCAAATTCCCCTTTACTCATTGATGTGGCGTGAATTGTGTTTCTCCCAAATGCGTATTTTGAGATCTTAATGCTCAGAACCTCAGAATGTCACTGTATTTGGAAATAGAGCCTTTAAAGCGGTGACTAAGTTAAAAGGTGACTGTTAGGTGGGCCCCAATCTAATATGACTGGTGTCCTTATAAGAAGAGGCGATTAGGATACAAAGGGAAGACAATGTAAAGACACAGGAAGATGTAGGGGAAGATCACGGGAAGATACAGGAGAAGGTATAAGAAGAAGCCAAGGAGGGCAGCTTCAGAAGACACAAAACCTACCAGTGCCTTGATCTTGTACTCCCAGCCTCCAGGCCTGCGGGAGACATGTTCCTGCTGTTTCAGCTGCCCGGTCTAGTACTTTGTCATGGCAGCCCCCGCCGAGTAGAGTACCCTGTTTTCTCATGGTGTTCTTTTGTTCTAGTTGGTGTCCAGTGATCTTGGCTCTACCTTCATAGCTTCTGGTGGCAGTGCTGATGCTTTATGCCCCAGTTTGGTGCACAGATATCCAGTGGCACTGAGCTGAGACCTCATGAATCTCAGTGACCACAGACCAGCTTGCTGTTTCTGATACAGCACTGCTCTTATAAATCTCTTAAATGGTACGGATGCTACCTGGCTGAGACCACAACAGGAATTCCCATGAGACGGGAGGATCAGGCATTTTCTTTCTAAACTCACACCAACCTCTGTGCTTCAGAACTCTCTCAGAATGTTCATCCCTGCTGACTCATGTGCTGTGGCAGGAATGTGACACCTGCAATACAGTGGGTTCTTTTCCAAAAGTCCATGTGACTTCATCACGTGAACCAGTGTTTTGTCAAACACCAGATGCTCCATCTCCTCTGATCCCATAAAGGAGGTTTTGTCAGTGTCTCAGACAGCCCGGCCCTCCTTGCACTTCTTGAAGAGCTCTGGGAAGGTGCCCTGATGGTGCCAGAAGAAAGCACATCATAGTTCTGACTGTGACACCAAGCACTCCTCCTGAAACAAGAGGCAATATTGTTCTAACAAGGAGCACATGGAGGACACAGATGCCTTAGCCAAAAATCTGGGAATGTTGAGAAAGAGGAAAATACCAATATTGCCAAATCCTTCTGAGCTACAAGTTAGAAAACATGTTTCATTCAGCATTGGTCTACATCTTGCTAATTCAATAATAAGAGCATTGCCCTACTGAAGAATTCAGAATTGCACAGAACTAAAACATAAATGAATTTACAAGAGGCTTCCACTCTTGAATACATTCAACAGTGTGGCAAGAAGTATATTGAGAGTTATGTCTTTGTTCATACAATGATATATGTAATTACTTCATCACAAGGGCTCTGAGCCATGTATCATGCACCAGATATATGCAATGACGAGTTCTTTCACATCTCTTTTCTTTTCTTTTTCCTGAGACAGTCTTACTCTGTCACCCAGACTGGAGTGCAGTGGTGTGATCATGGCTCATGGCAACCTCCACCTCCTGGGTTCAAGTGATTCTCCTGCCTCAGCCTTCCAAGTAGCTGGGACTACAGGTGTGTGCTACCACATCCAGGTAATTTTTTTGTATTTTTAGTAGAGATGGGGTTTCACCATGTTGGCCAGACTGGTCTTGAATTCCTGACCTCATGATCCACCTGCCTCAGCCTCCCAAAGTGCTGGGATTACAGGTGTGAGCCACCATGCCCATTTGATTCGATTTGCATAGCCTCAAATCCTTGTGAGTGTCCTTCCCCCGAAAGGTTCTTATGGGAGAAACTACTAGCTATGTGCTATTCCTCGAAAAATTCTGACAACAACAACAACAGGAAACAAGGAAATCTGTGCAGCTTCTTTCTCTCCTGTCTTCTCTGAGCAGGAACACAGAGGCAGTCCCTCTGGATTAGAATGGTGAAAAGGCATGAGCATGGGTTCCTCTTGTGCAAAGCCAAATCTTTGGATATTCAGCAATAACAATGGTGTTCACCAAAAGACAGTGGAGGAAGGCGTGTATCAGAGACCTAGGTTTGCCTTTTCCAAACTCTTCCCAATATCTGCCCCTCTTTCACTCAATTCCCTAATGCTGAATTCTGAAAATTTTTCCTAGAAGCCATATAGCATTGGCTTAAAATGAACTGAAAATATTCTTTAAAGAAAATATTATTTAAACATCTCTGAATATTCCAGATGTTTTTCTTTTATATTTAGCCTTTTTTTTCTAATATGAAAGAAAACCAAGTTCATTTTAAAAATGAGAAAAATACAGAAAAGCAAAAGAACAGCAATAAAATCTCCCACACTCCCACTCACCTTAGGACAGCCCTCAGCCTCACCTTGAAATATTATGTCCTTGGATGACTTTATTATACAAATTAAACTATATATATTACTATCATTTGTCTGAGAAATTGTCTCAGAAAATCTACTGATGAGCATTATTTGTTCTACCTTTTCACTACTTAAAGTTCAACAGAGCAGGAGTAGCAAGTAAAAATTTAATCACATTTATGAGCATTAAAAAAGTTTCTGAAAAATTGGCAAAACTTCTCAGAGAGAGATCAAGGTTTGCAAAACTGCTCCCCAGAATGCATCCCAAATGACCCAGTACTTACAAGTTGGATTTTAATCTAGACGTCACATGGCGAAATTGTCTAGTTTTCCTACTTGAACGTAGGTCAGTCTACCTTTGGCCAATGTAATGCTGCCAAAATTGTGTGTGGTAACTCTAAGAGACTTTCTTCATTTTTATCTCTGTATTCTTTCTGTAGAACTCAATCTCTAACCCTGACCTCCTATTGTATCTTCTCCTGTGGCCCTGTTTAGGCACCCTCTGGTTCTCAATCTGGCTCTTTTCCTAAATTTCTGGCAGTTTCTTCAAAGTTCCTCCTCCTGAAAAGCCCAAGATGTGTTGGGGAGGAAACTGTGCCTATATGTAAAGTCTGTAGTGCCTAGTAAATATCTGCCATCTACTCTGATTTTTCATCCCTTTATCCAATAACAAGTATAGCATGTATGGTGTAAGCCCCTTTTAGTCTTCATAAAAATTATGCATGCGTTAGTTTCCTTTCCCCCACATAAGAGTCATAAGCACCAAGATGCTGAGAATGTATATGATTTGCATAAATGTGGAGGCAGATTTTAAACAGAGGTCTAACAGCTATTTTCTGCACAGAGCTGGATGCAATATTTGGACATGAGAACTGGCTTTGTTTGAAGT
Source organism: Saguinus oedipus (assembly GCA_031835075.1). NCBI lineage: Eukaryota > Metazoa > Chordata > Mammalia > Primates > Cebidae > Saguinus > Saguinus oedipus. The sequence goes on along the minus strand of CM063179.1, from coordinate 47,452,831 downwards.
TGAAGGAAACTTTAAAACTTGTAAAACTGGGTACAAAACTAAAAACTTGCTGAGTTTTCAAATTCTATTATGGCAAATTCTTTCACAAACCTTAAATTTGGGAATGTAAATAACATTCTTCCAGGCAATGCAGAGCTATTATTTAAAAGTTAAAAAAACAGACTCTGAGCAATGGCTTTTGTGAAGTTGGTTGGCACAACAGCATGTGTTTTGCAAAGAGTCAACACAAAATTATTTGCGGGAGGTCCTGTTGCTCAATGTAACTTCATGTGTGTTTCATCATGTTTCACAGAACATGGAGAAAGCGCTCCAATTAGGATGGGGGGGTCAATGTAGCTCTGCTGGATGCCAGTGGCTTTGGATCTGATCTGACAGAGCCATAATCAATACTCAGAGAGGAGTTTCTCCATGCAGTTACCACTCCAATCATTTATATACTCCCGACTCCTCATAGCAAACCTACACATTCTTGTGATTTTACAGATGAAAAGACTGAGGCATGGAAAGGATGAAGGGGCTGTCCAGAACCAGCAGTTAATCGCAGGAGAACTGAGAGCTGAATCCACGCTGCCTGGCTTGCAGCTGCCTTGGACCTGCCTCTTGCGCTGCAGGGCTGTCAGATCCAATGCCCTTGGCATCTGTAGAGAAAAGCCATCCATATAATTCTTACACATAAAAGAAAAACCATTCTGGTTACTATAAAATATACTGTATTCATTACACATTCACATGAATTCATTGACCAGTACCAATTGCCCTTTTCCAATGTCACAGTAGGTGGATGGGAGGGCGGCACACTGGTCAGAGCTGTGTCACCCTGCTGGCCTGCGCCCCTGTCACTGCACTTTCCCACCAGGTACCTCATGTGTCCGCCTCCTCCAACCCCACGTGGGAGCCCACTCCCACACCCCAGAGCACAGTCTTCACCGTGTCTGAATCTGATCAGACAACACTGGGCAGTGCCCCTGTTGTCCAGGGAAAGAAACACAAACCTACCCAGGAAGGTGCGGGGAGTGCACGGAGGAGACAGCGGTCTGGGTCTGGAATGTTGGTAGGATTTCTATGTGGTAGGAGTGAGTGAGGAGATATCTATTTCAGGAAAGAGGAAATATCTCATGAGCACAAATGCAGACAGGCCAAGCGGGGCACAGTGAGGAGTGAAGAGCTGGGGTAAAGGGATCCCAGGAAGGGAAGAGCAAAGAACAGAAGAATAGGGAGGCTTAGAAGTGGTGGTTTGCAGCCTGAGTGTCCTCTGCATCCTGTCTTCTCAATTGGCTTTTGTATGTAAGCTTGCATCCTACAAACGTGCTTATCTTTTTTACTAGTTCTAGTAGCTTTTTGTAGATGCCATCAAATTTTAGTCATCTATGTAGAAAAAACTGTTTTGCTTCTTCTTTTCTAAGATGGATGCATAGGCTAGAAACTTCAATGAATGTTGAATAGCAGTCATGAGACTAGGTATCTTGTCTTGTCCTGATAGCAGGAGGAAAGCATTGAGTTTTTCACTCATCAGTACTGTACTACTTATAGGTTTGTTGTAGATAGTCCTCATGAGGTTGAGAAACTTCTTTCTGCTGAGAATTTGTCAGGAATGGCAGGAATGGTAGAAATGGATGTTAACTTTTGTTCAAAAAACTACATATATTTAAATGATCATATGGTTTTCCTTTTCTAGTTTATTAGTACAACAAATCTGATTGATGGATTTTCAAAAGTTAAATCAACTCTGCATTTGTGGGATAAACCTCATTTGGCCATAACGTATATCTTTTTTGCATATTGTTGAATTTGATTTGCTAAAATTGTGTTTGGAATCTTTGGATCTTGTTCCATGAGCAATATGCATCTTTGGTTTTCTTTTCTTGTCATGTCTTTATTTAGGTTGGTATCAGGGCAATGCTGGCCTCAAAGAATAAGTTAGGAGAAATTCAATTCTCTTCAATTTTCTAAAAGTCTTTGTATAGAATGGGTATTATTTCTTCTTCAGCGAAATTCACCAGGGAAGCTCTCTGGAACTGGATTTTCTTTGTGGGAAAGTTTTTTTTTTTTTTTTTTTTTTTTGAGATGGAGTTTTGCTGTTGTTACCCAGACTGGAGTGCAGTGGCTCAATCTCTGCTCACTGCAACCTCCAACTTCTGGGTTCAAGTAATTCTCCTGCCTCAGCCTCCCGAGTAGCTGGGACTACAGGTGCGCACCACCATGCCCAGCTAATTTTTGTATTTTTAGTAGAGACGGGGTTTCACCTCATTGATCAGGATGGTCTCGATCTCTTGACCTCGTGATCCACCCGCCTCAGCTTCCCAAAGTACTGGGATTATAGGCGTGAGCCACCGTGCCCAGCCTGTGGGAAGGTTTTTTGTAACCATAAATGCAATGTCTTTACTAAGTCCTGAGCTCTCTGGATCCCCCAACTCTTTCTGAGGGAGCTCTACATTGTGCACTGTGGTGCTCTATGATGAGAATGGATGAAGGAATAGAGGAATGGACAATGGCTCACTGTTTGGAAACTGATTATGTATATGTTTGGGCCAAAGTGATAAAGAGTCCTAGAATGGGAAAAGAAACTTCCTGGCTGCAGTTTCCTCAGAACTAGAGAAGCTGGTGCCCCAGGTTGCCATCCCATTCCTTATGGACCCTGCATGCACCAGCAGACAGGGCCATGGTATCTTGTCCTGATAGCAAGAGGACAATGAACAATATATGAGGACAATGAAGACAATGAACAATATATGTACTAACAATGAACAATAAAATGTTCAAAAAAAATTTAAAACAGCACTGTTTAAAACGGCATCACAAATATTAAATACTTGGTGATAAATATCACAAAAGATATGAAAAACCTATGCACTGAAAATTAGAAAATATTGTTGAGTAAAATGTAAAAAGACTTAAGTGGAGAAGTATAACTTGTTTATACATTAGAAGGGTCTATGGGGCCAGGCGCGGTGGCTCACGCCTGTAATTCCAGCACTTTGGGAGGCCGAGGCGGGTGGATCACGAGGTCAAGAGATCGAGACCATCCTGGTCAACATGGTGAAACCCTGTCTCTACTAAGAATACAAAAAATTAGCTGGGCATGGTGGTGCGTGCCTGTAATCCCAGCTACTTAGGAGGCTGAGGCAGGAGAATTGCCTGAACCCAGGAGGTGGAATTTGCGGTGAGCCGAGATCACGCCATTGCACTCCAGCCTGGGTAACAAGAGCGAAACTCTGTCTCAAAAAATTTTTTTTTAAAAAAAAAAGGATATATATTACTATGCTATCACTTTTTCTAAAGATTCAGTGAAATCCCAATCAAAATTTTAAAAGGAGTTTTTGGGTGGAATTGGGTGGAAATGTACAAGCTGGTTCTAAAAATTCATGTGAAAATGTAAAGGATCTAGAATCACCAGAGGACCACTCAAAAAGAAAAGCAAAGTTACAAGACTGACACAAACTAGTTTAAAAATTTATCCGAAATCTAGAGTAGTCAAAACAGTGTGGTATTGGCAGAAGATGAAAAGAAATATATCAGCATAACAGAAGAGAGTCTAGAAATAGAGTAACATGTAAATGGTACAACTAACTTTTGACAAAGGTGCAAAGTCAATTCATTGGAGAAAACATAGTCTTAAACAAATGGTATTGGAACAAGTGGATCCCTATATGCAAGAATAATAAACTTTGATACATGTACAAATATAAATTCAAAATATATCACAGATCTACATGTAAAACCCCAAAATTTAAAAATTCCAGAGGAAAACACCGAATTAAGTCTTTGTAATGTTATGTGTTAGACAAAGATTTCTTCACTCTGACATCAAAAGTGAAGTCCATTTAAAAAATGTGAATTTGGCTGGGCATGGTGGTTCACACCTGTAATGCTAGCACTTTGGGAGGCTAAGGCGGGAGGATTGCTTGAGCCCAGGAGCTGGAGACCAGTCTGGGAAACATAGGGAAACCCCCATATCTACAAATAATAAATCAATTAGCAAGGCATGGGGGCATGTGCCTGTGTTCCCAGCTACTCAGTGGGCTGAGATGGGAGGATCACTTCATCCTGGGAGGTTGAGACTGTACTGAGCTGTGATCATGCCACTGAACTCCAGCCTGGGTGACAGAGTGAGACCTTGACTGAAAAAAAGAGATAAATTAGATAAATTTGACACTATTAAAAACTGTGATTTTTGAAAAACACTGAGAAGAGAATGAAAAGACAAGTCATTATGAGGTGATAATATTTGCTGAGCAAAAATCCAATATATAACTTGTATCCAATATATGAAGGACTGTCTGAAGTTAATAATAAGAATACAAAAAACCCAGTAAAAGAACTAAGGCCCTATATAAAAAAAATATGGAAAAGATTTGAACAGACACTTCAGTAAAGAGCAAATAATAGAAGAAAAGATGGTCAACATCACTAATAATTTGAAAAATGGAAATTAAAACCACAATGAGATACCATTCACATTTATTAGAAGGGTATATATAAAAAGAGTGACCACACCAAGTGCTGGGGAGGATGTGGGGAAGCTAGTCTTTCATACATTGTCAGGGAGGTGAGATGTAAAATGGTACGATCACTTTGGAAGACAGTTGTCAGTTTCTTAAAAAGTTAAACATATGTTTATCAAATGATCCTTGTATTTCATTCCTATATATTTGCTTAAAAGAAATGAAAATACATGTCTGTACAAAGACTTATGCATGAATGTTGATATAGCTTTTTACTTGTAATAGCAAAAGCCTGAAAACAATCCAACTGTTGAACATATCAGAGGATAAACAAATTGTGATATGTCCCTATAATAACACTACAATGAAAAGAAATGAATATTGATACATGAAACAATGTGGATGAATTTCAAAATAATTACACTGAGAGAAAGAAGCCATACTTAAAAGGGCACATCAAGTAGGATGTCATTAATATAAACTCAAGGAAATAAAAACTAATCATTAGTGACAGAAAGAACATCGGTTGAATTGACTGGGTATGGGGCAGAGTAGAGCGATGAGTTACATATAGACACAAGGAAACATTTGGTGGGGAGACATGTCTTCTCATGACTGCGGTAAATGGTTTCATGAACGTATGAGGAGGTCAGACATCAAACTCTACACTTTAAATATGTGCAGTGTATGGTATGTGAATCACACCTCAATAAAAATATTAGAAAACAGAGAATCGAAACAGCAATGAGATACCATTACACACCTGTTAGAACGACTGAAATGCTGGCAAGGAAGGAGTGTGGCAAGAACTCTCATTCATTGCTCAATGGTACAGCCACTTTGGAAGAGACTTTGCAGTAGGTTCTTACAAAATTAAATACACTCTTAGCATATGATCCAGCAATCACACTCCTTCGTATTTACCCAAAGGAAGTGAAAACCAGTGGCCACAGAAACCTGCACATGGATATTTATAGCAGCTTTGTTCATAATTGCCAAGACTTGTAAACAATCAAGACGTCAACAGGTGAATGGATGAACTGTGGTACATCCAGACAATGGAATAATATTCAGTGCTTAAACAGAAAGGAGCTATCAAACCATGGAAAGACATGGGGGAAGCTTAAATGCTCATTACTAAGTGGAAGAAGCCAATCTTAAAAGGCTACATACTGTATGATTCCAACTATATGACACTCTGGGAAAGGCAAAACTGTGGAGACAGTAAAAAGATCAGTGGTTGCCAGGGGTTAATGGGGCAGGAGGGACGAATAGGCAGAGAACAGAGAAATTTTAGGGCAGTGAAACTACTTTGTAAAATACCCTAACAGTGGATGAACGTCATGATAAATTTGTCGAAATCCATAGGGATGTGCAACACCAAGATGAGCCTAAGGTACCTGCGGACTCCAGGTAATGATGACGTGTCAGGATGGCGGCAGATGTGCCAGTCTGGGAGGTGGCATGGATGTGGGGACAGCGGCACTGGGCTCTCTGTACTTTCACTTAATTTTGCTGTGAACTAAAACTGCTCTCAAAAGTAAAGTCTTTTGAAAAATTTACAAATAAAGAGGAGATGAAGAAAGAGGACAGCTGGAGGAGAAAAACAGGAGGAAAGGCAGAAGGAGGAGAAAATGTGAAGAAAGGATTCTCTCTGGGTTTGGGTGATGAGAGGCCGGATAGTGATGAACAGGTACCTGGGAATGTTCCAGAAACTCTTCTGCCCAGTTGCCACGCTGAGGCCCAGTGTGTTCATCTCAGCATGGTTGTGTGTCACCTGTGGGAAGGAGCCTGGGAGCCGAGAAGGAAGGGTCTTCCCTTCCGGAGATTCTGTCCCAAGCCTGAGGCTTTCTCAGCACTTCTGGGGCCTCTGGAGAATGAGTTAATCAGTTCTGCTCCCTGTACTTCGCCCACACCACGGCAGAGAACTTACCTTCAGCTCTTAGCACAGCCCACAAGACCTTGAAGGCTGAGGCTCTGTCTTCTTCTTGGACACTCTCACTCAATATGCTTCAGCCACACCAACCTTCTCTCTCCACTGAAAACCAGCCGAACTCCTCTCTGCCCAGGGCCTTTGCACATGCAGTTCTCAGGACTGGGTACTCCCCGCAACACGCCTGAACCTGCCAGCGTCTGGAGGTCTAAGGTACACGTTACTGAACAGAAAGGCTTTCCTTTTCCTGTTCAGCCAAAAACTCCAGTTTTCCATCTGACACTAAGTTAGAATCACAGTGCTGCTATCATAAAATAGAAGATGAGAGTTGCCTTTTTCACTTCATGTCCTTTGTGAAACCACTCCCACATCTAGCATGCCTGTGAGTAAAGGCAAAGGCCAACCTGTGGGGCCTGCCTGCTCCCAGTCCCTGGGTCCCCGAGGAGGCCCGTGTGCATCAGGTCCCAGCCTCCTGTCCTGAGAGCATCACCTCACTGAACACAAGGCTCCTGGCAATCACCTGGCTCTGCACAGTTTTGAACCTGGGATGTGGAAATTCTCTAGGTTCCCTCCTGACTCACAAAGCTCACAGCCGGGCTGCTGCCCCTGCGTTAGAATGCAGCCAGTGCCTCTCACTTTGAAATCCGAGAGCAAAGAGCAGCGACCTCAACTGTGAAAAGCAAACTCAGTACAAGTCCTGGTTGGAGCTTGTGGGTTCTTCTCTAAAACCCACAGGCTCAGCTTCCCAGCTTTGCCGTGAGTCTGTCTATAAATTACTTTTATAGGAACGTTATCACATTATTGAGAAGCAATAAAGCCTTCCTAGAGACACCGCTCTCCTGTTTTAGCAATCTTGTGTAGATGGCTCTACGTCTGCCTCTCCCCTCTTCATTCAAGCTACTCGAGTCCCCTAATACCTCCTGGTGGATCTCTCCCACAGTCACTTTTTAGCTTAAGAACAAAGAATCTGCTCCAAATGGAATAATATTACGACCAGATTATTCTTATATCTCAATATCTATAGGGAGCTAACAGCTGGGTCAAAGAACATAAATAGCATGTGGATTTTATTTGATAGGGAACTCTTATCAACACGGAGGCTGCTGCCTCCTAATGTTTCTATAAAGTCTCTTGGTGTTTTGTACAGGGATTGCTCTCGAACGCATGAGATCTCAACTACTCTTAACTTTGCAGACTGCTTTGCTCTTTGAGCTCTGATAAAAAATAATCCGCAGGGCTGGGTGCTGCCTCCTTCCCCTAGGGGCTGCACATTCCCCTGCTGTGTGGCTGCAGAGCCACCTGCCTTCCCTGGGATTGTCCCACTTGCTCTGGGGGGCCACAAGGAGACAGGGAGGGCAATATATTCCTCAGGCCATCATTGAAGGGACCCCTGGGCTGTCTGCTTCCACTCTCCATCTGACATCCAGGTTTCCTCTGTTGCCAGAATGAACCGCCTGAGACTGAAGGTGACCATGTCACTCCATCTAAAATCCTTCAGGGAAATTGTTGTTTGCAGGAGGAAGTCTCAGCTCCTCCCTGGGAACCTGGATGCACCAGGGTCCAGCCCTGCCTGTCTCTCACCTGGTCTCCTGACCCTCTCCAGCTTTTCCTAAGGCTTCCTGGAGCTGGGGGGCTTCTCCTGAAACCACCTACAGGGCCACAGCTCCCCCATGCTGGAGCTGCTTCTTTTCCTTTCCTTTACATAATTTCTTATTCTTTTTCTCCACCTGAATAAGTATATACTTACTCTTTAGGATGCGTGTGTGTGTGTGTGTGTGTGTGTGTGTGTGTGTGTGAGCGTGTGTGTATATATATGCCGCATGCTTGCCTAAAAGAAAAGAGAAATGCATCCAGTGACAATGAGACAGGGGCAGTGGACAGAGCAGAGATCTGGGGTCAGCCACAGGGACTTCTCCACTGCCACCTCCTCTTACATAATTTAGCAGCGTATGAGTCTGCTAGGACTGCCGTAACAAGAAACAACCAGCTGTGTGGCTTAAGCAACAGAAATGTATTTTCTCATCATCCTGGAGGCTAGAAGCCCAAGATCAAGGTGTTGCAGGGGTGGTTTCTCCTGAGGCCTCTCTCCTTGCCTTGCAGATGCTGCCTTCTCCCTGTGTCTTCACGTGGTCCATGTGTGTCTGTGTCCTAATCTATTCTTGTTAGGACTCTAGTCATATGGAATTAGGCCTCCCCAACAACCTTGTCTTACCTGAATCACCTCTTTAAAGGCCTTCTTTCCACGCGCAGTCCCATTCTGTGAAGCGGGGATCAGGGTTTCAGCACATGGATTTTGGAGAACACAGTTCAGCCCACACAGGATCCTTTCTCCACCCTGGCTTCAGCTGCTCTCTCCCTCTGTAACAGGACGGTTGGGGGCTCGTGACAGTAATCTTGTGGGTCCTTTGCTGCTTTCAATTTTTTGGGATGAAGAGCCAGGCAAGAAGAACCCAGAGCTGGGGCCTTTCCATCCTCATGCCATTCTGTCAGAAAACAAGCCAGGGATGTCAGGTGGGCTTATCTGTGTGGTTCCTGAGTCCTCACCCTGCCTTCTTTGCTACACACTTTTCCCTCTCACAGAGAGAGAGAGAGAGAGAGAGAGAGAGAGAGAGAGGAAGGAACAAGGTAGGTGATGAAAATGCCCAGATCCCTATATGGTCCACAAAGCAGTGGAGCCAGCATCCAAAGGCTTAAAACAAAGATAGTGAGTGGAGGGAAGAGGAGAGGGTAGCTAGTGGGAGTGTCCAGACTCCAGATGACAAGAAAAGCCGCTTGACCCACAGTGGCTGGGGAAGCAAGTGGCCTCTCCCTCTTTCCCTCTAGTCTTTAGGGATAGCTCCAGCACATGCCACTGTCAACACAAGAGAGAATACCTGCCCTTTCGGGGTGTCCCACTGGGGTGCCCAGGGTTGTAGGGTCCAGGTTGCAGACAGCTCTGTGTGTGGGTCCCTGAGTCATCCTCCAGATGTCTGCCCTGGAGAAAGTCAGGCACGGAGCCCAGAGGCTGTGGTGCACACTTTGGAACAGGAAACATCTAACATTGCTTAAAAAAATAAAAGACTCTGCTGTGTTTACTTTTGAAACCACTTGCCAGCCCATCCTGGAGAACTGGACGGCAGAATAACTTGACAGTTTTGGAGCAGATAGAATTCTGATCTCCAAGTTCAAATCCAGCTCTAGAGTATGCTCCTGACAGTGGCCCAAGAACTGAGTGTGGATTCTGTCACGAACAGTATTTATGTGGTCATAGTCACAGATGCTCCTTAGTGACTTCCCTCTGTAAACACCCACATGTAGACAAGGGCACAGAACCCTCTGCTGTCATTATCACAAAGGAATGGCTAAGCCGGCCCTTTGCAGAGGTGTCCTCCAGTGGGAAGCCTAGCTGACCCTCCCCCAGGCTTGGATGGGCCCCTGACCTGTATGTCCCTTCCGTAGGTCTCCACTGCAGCTGTGGAGGCTGCACGCAGAATACAGCTCACATTCAGGGTTGTCACAGGTGCACATTGTAATGGGACTTGCAATGTGTTTGGAGAAAGGAACGGCTTGTCCTAATTCTGCAGGGTGCCCACGGGCTGTGAAGTGCGAAGCAGACCGCAGAGGCAGTGACACCTGGTTACTCACCTGCTCCCCTCTGCACTGGGAGCCCGCCTAGGTGCCAGCCACGCCTGAACAGCTCATGGTGGGTCTTGGCTTGTACACAAGGCCTGGCACAAGACAGGCATGAATGCGATGAGAGAAAGGAACTAGTGGAGATCTGGGGCTGAGAAGAGTCCCTGGAGGGAGCGCAGGGAGAGGAGATGAGCGGGGATTTCAGGGCAGGGCTGGAGGCAGAGAGGAGAGGTGGCCCACAGGGCACAAGAGCGTGAGCTGACACCGGAGCCAGGCGTGCAACCTCAAGCAAAGCCTCAGCCTCTGCTCACTCAGGTGTCCCCATCAGAGCACGAGGGCAGGAACAGCAGCTCCAGTGAGGACTCCATTGGAGAAGGTGCTGAGTTAATATTTTGCTTTTTAAGTTTTTAAGATGTTCATTTAAATTGATAGCTAAAATTGTATATAGTTGTTGAGTACAACATGACATTTTAAAGTGTACATACGTCGTGGAATAATTAATTCTAGCTAATTAACAGAGGCATCACCCCACCTACTTATGACTTTTGTGGTGGGAACACTTTGCATCCACTTATTCCTTGATCTAATGACACTTTCTACCCCGGTCCCTCAGTACCATTCCCCAACCTTATGACAACTGTCATTCTCCTCTCCACTTCTGTCAGAACAACTTCGTTAGATTTTTACGTATGAGCTAATACGTCTTTTCTTTTTTGCCTTTGTATTTGAGACAGAGTCTTGCTCTGTTGCTCGGGCTGAAGTTCAATGGCGCAATATCAGCTCACAGCAGCCTCGACCACCCAGGCTCAAGCGATCCTCCCATCTTAGCTTAGACAATAGGCACATACCACCATGCCTGGCTAATTTTTTATTATTTGTGGAGACAGCATCTTACTACATTGCCCAGGCTGTTCTCAAGGCTCAAGTAATCCTCCCATCTCAGCCTCCCAAAGTTGTGGCATTTCAGGCATGAGCCACCACACCTGGCCATGAGGTAATATATCTAAGTAATATTTCTAAGTGCTTAGAATAGCACCAGGCACAGAGATGGCAGGATACAAGTGTTTAATAAACTAGACAAATGAAAAGAAGAATGTTAACCTTGATAACATGAAATTAAACATGAACTGATAGAGGTTGGGAGCAGGAAGGCGGAGGGAGAAGGAGGCATAGACACAGCTTGTTCAGAAGGGATTTCGAGGAGACCTCAGTGATGGGCTTAGTCTCCTGAGCATTCATAGCCTCCTCAATGGGATGCCAACCTTCTGTCCAAGTGTGTTGACACTTTTGTATTTTTTTTTTTTACAGTGCAAGCTTACTGGACTCTTTTTCCAAAAGCAGGAAAAGCACAGAACTCTGGCCATCTGACTGGAGGAGACCCTCATCTCGCCACGCCTCGTGATGCACACAGAGCTGCTGCCTCCCTCTCTCTTTCCAGAGTCTTTTTCCTCCTGACTCCTGATATCCATCATTGACTTCTGGGTCTCCCACATGAAAAATCATGTCAACCCACCCCTGGGTAAAGCAAAGGAAAAGGGTCACATTCACATAGTTTCCAAGTCTGGAATTTCCTAGGCAGGAAGAGGTAGATAAAGAGATGGAGACAGACACACCAGGAAAATCAGGTGGTCTCAGAACCAGCAACTGTGGCCAAGGTGCCTTCCCTTCCCACCCCTGGGAGGCTGAGACCCTTCAGGACCCTCCAGGATGCAGCAGCGGGGCTAGGGGAGGCAGGGTGTCACTGCTGGCGCAGGCACTTTCTTCTGGGATGTGTGTCTCAACCAGAAAGTCCTCCTCCATGCTCACCTACGAAGAAAATTTCACTCAAATAAATGTCACAGAAACTCCCTTAGCCCTTGAGCTAGCACATTCTTTGCAGAGAATGGTCTCTCACTTTCATGATCAAGGGGATTTACTCTTCCCAAGTGCATTTGTTTATTTTGGTAAGAAAACCTAAGAGAGAGGCCTCCTCTCTGTCCATTCCATGGCAGAGTTCAGTCTAAGGGCAGGCTGGGAGCTTGGGCTCTGGAGGAAGGGACCGGCCTCAGATTGCACTGAATACCCGCCAAAGCTTCAAGAGGGTGCCTGGGTTCATGGAATGTGGCTGAGGGGGTCTTCACACAGCTACTACCAGCCAGTGTTCCTTCTTTCCACCTACTAAGATGACCTGTTTTTGAAATACCTGTTTGTTCAAAATCCTGCATTGGGGAAAAAAAATGATAGGAAAAGTATAACAAAAATCCCCAGGGTCTTGTCAAAGTGAGAGATGAAGATTCAACCCTAGGGCTGAGTTCAATCTGTTCTTCCCTCTTCTCCTCATTGTCTGAAACCTTACACAGCTGTGTGTGGGTGGGGTGGGGAGGGCTGGGTTACGCAGGCCTACTAGGACCAGAAATTCTCCAACTTATCCTGTCAGAAATGAAAGAGACAGGTAGCATCTGTATCACAAAGACGTAGAATCTGGCAGTTTGAGGGTAGCTGGCTCCTGAATTTAGAAGTGAGTGAGCAGTCTCTGCCCTTGGATCTCTTGGTGGGGAACAGCTGCCACTGGGGAGGCTGGGGTCAGGGCGCCTTCCCCGCCTCTGTGCTTACTAGCAGTGGCAATGAACAACATCCGCGTGTGCCCTGCCTCTTCATGCATGGCCTCCAGAGCAGCCTTTGGGTCTTCTTGCTCCATGGGCGTGTAGGTGGGGACTCTCAGGGCAGCTGTCCTGGGCCTTGTTCTCCCCTGCCCCAAAGAAAGTCCATCAGTGACCTCCGTTCCCCTCTATCTCACCCTGGTGAGCACGCACACAGTCCTCAGTGAGTGATACAGGCGGTGACTTGGCTAGCTCCTAGGGGCACTGTAGACCCAGGTGAGTGGAGGGTGCAGAGCAGTCTCCTTTCTATCTTCTTGCTTCTCCCAAAGGTAGGACACAGAGGACAGGAAGGACAGAGGAAAGTCTTAGCAGAGCTGAGTGACTTCTCACATTCAGAAGAGAAATCTACATTCAGTCTTGGGCAAGAAATCCTGATAACTCTGCATGTAGTGGCTCTGACAACACACTCCAGCCACTGGATGGAAATGGGATTCAAACCAGCAACATGAAAATTCCCCGAACCCTGGGTCTGGTTGCGCAATCCCCCAACCATGACAGCCCAGTGCCAAATGAGCTCAGGGACAGGAGCTTTTTCCTGAAAACAGTGGCTTTTTTCGTACTTAGGAAACATAGCCAGTGCCGGGTGGACACAGAGCTGGGTGATCCTGAGGGAGAAGATGGTGTTTGGGGTAGGCTGTTGCTCTGCAGGTAGAGCAAGTCCTGGGAAGAGGCTCTGTTGTGCTGGGGTGTTAACCTGTCTGGGAACAACTTTGAACTTGACCATAAGTTTTTCACTCTGGGTCTCTCCATGGTACCTGGCTGGGTGTCTCCATGTCAGAAAAGAAAGACTCCTCATCCATGAATGGTGGCAATGTTCACAGTGCAGCCACACGGGACCTGGAGAGTGAGGGAAAGTGGGGTGACAAAGAAAAAGGAAGGAGGTCACAAACAGGTGGGAAGAAATGAACTGGCTGTGTCATCACACACAACTTCCTCCAGGCAGGCTTTGCTCCATGCCTGGCCAGGTCCATGTGGAGCACAGGGGAGCCCCTCCTGTGGAGATGTGCATGGCTTTAACCTTGAGAACAAGGACAGCATGTGCATGGATGTTGCCATTCGTGACATTCTGTGTGTAGGGAAGATGATCCCGGAGCCTCCCTCCACCACACTTAATGACCACATGCCAGGTCTTGTTCCTGGCACAGTTTGCCCATCAGGGTTGGGTCTCACCTCATGGTCGTCATGCACTTTGTGGAGCCATCATGTTCCCCCTCTAGGGACACCACAGCAAATTAACCTCAGTGAGGTTCTGGCCTCCAGCCCAGTGGTTCCAGGCTCTCCCTGGCCTTTTACTCATCTCATGAAATTTGACATGGACTGGGGCATCCAATGGGCTCCCACACTCTTCCTCTGAAGGGCCGAGGTGAGGGCTGCTCACAGAGAAGATATTAAAGGAGCCAGAGCCACCAAAGGAAGAAGCAAGGGTGAGTGTGGGTCCCCATGACCTGGACATGTTCGGGCAGCCTGGCCCATCCCGGCCCGACCCCAACCTCCTCAATCTATTCTAGTTCCTGGGCCTAGAAAAGCAGCCATTAGTGGGGCCAGTGTGTGGTGAGCTCATGCAGCATGGAACGCCTGCAACCTGGGGAGACTGCGCTCTGCTCCTTCTCATCAGAGTCTGTGACATGTCTGCTTGTAACACACATCCCATCCTCTCTGGTGGAAGTTCAGAGGGACCCAGCCTATCAGTAGGTGAAGGACCCAGGGAAGACTTCAGCAGGTGTGGCTTCCAGCCTTGTGCCATGTGTCTGTATCTGAGGCTCAGAGACTTCACATCATTGAGAAGTGGTGGCTTCAAATGCCACTGGTTGGTTTTGGGTCACAGAGAAAGTTGTTCCTGGACACCAGATTTTGCTTATCTCCAGAGACCTACAGTCTGAGGCAATAAGATGGGACTTACACAGAAGGGTCATGTGAAGGGTCAAGCTGTGTCCCTCCACATTCATATATTGAAATCCTAACCCCCTAGTAACTCAGAATGTGGCCTTATTTGGAGGTAAAGTAAAGACAGAGGTAATTAAGTTAAAATGAGGTTCCTAATTCCACATGACTTGCATCTTCATAAGAAGGGGAAATTTAGACACAGAGACACACATAGGGACAGGGCTATTGAAGAGACACAGGGCCACCCACAAGCCAGCAGAGGCATTAGAAGAAACAACCCTGCCGATACCTCGACCTTGGACTTCCAGCTGCCAGAGCTGTGAAACAACACATCTCTGCTCTTCAGCCTCCTGGTCTGTGGTGCTTTGTTATGGCACCCCTAGAAATGAATACAGGGCTAAGGGCTAATAGGAGACCTGTGTCAATGAGGAGGCAGAATGTCCATGAGTAGCCTCCCCACCCCAGGCTCACTCTACTCCCAGCACGGTTTGTCCCCTTGTTTCCTGCTTATTGCTCCCAAGGAAAATCAGGAGAGCCCAAGAGCAAGGAATTTCATTAGTTGAATACTGCTGGAGAAATGAACATGCTTGACTAAAAAATCTCTCTGCAGGCCTGTGCTCGAAGCCAAAGCTCATTGTGTGGTTATTTACCCCATGCAGAGCTAGGCCTCAAGGGCAGCTGCTGACCCTGCACACAAAGGGGCAGGGGCCTCTGGAGACACCCAACATCCACACCAAATGTAGGGCAGCCCAAAGGCATGGCTGGGCCAGCACCTGGGGTGGACCTGCTGGGACCACACATTTCTCTGTGTATCCAGGTTCCATGTCACAGGCTCTTGCTCATAGGAGTATAATCCAGGGAGGATTTTAATAGAAAGAACTGTACTAGAATCAGTAGGGAAAGGGGCTCTGGCTTTGGAGCCTGCTACAGTTTGAATGTGGCTGCCAATATTCATGTGTTGGAAACCTAATCCCCAGGACAACAGTGGTAAGCGATGGAACCTGTAAGAGGTGATGGGGTCATGATGGCTCTGCCCTCGTTTATGGATCAATGTTCTCAGTGCAGGAGTGAGTTCCTATTAAAAAAAGGCAGTTTGGCCTGATTTTCTCTCTGTCTCCCATGCTCACTTTCCTTCTACCACAGCGCGACACTCACCAGATGCCATGCCATGCTCTTTGTATTACCAGCCTCCACAACCGTGCTTATAAGTTCTCTCACTTATAACTTACTCAGTCTGTGGTATTCTGTTACAGAAGCAGAAAACTAAGACAGGGACTTTTCATCAGAAAGTTCCATTATCCCTGGATGCCAGAGTGGGGTCACAGGGACAGGTTTGGATGCCCATTGAGAGGCTGGGGCTAGTTCAGGGACATTAGCAGCTTTCTCATTACTTCTCCCCTGAGAGTCAGTGTCTGGCCTTTTCTGGGAAGAATGAGGTCTGGAGAGGGGTTGATTGTTACTCCTTCTCAGGTGGGAGGGATGTAAGTGGACATTGGCAGACAGCATGGCTTCCCTCTGTAAGGATTCCTGATCTACCCACTTACTTTGCCTTAGATAATTCACAGCTGCAGTAGGACCATTTATCAAAGTGCTCATTGCAATTTTCTAGGAGGCTGCAGAGGATGCAAAGGGAATTTTGCCTTCCTCTTATCCAGAAAGTTGAAAGAAGGCTTTTGGTTTGGGGGGTTGTTAATAGTTTTTCACTTTCTTGGCCCCAAATCTAAGTTGAAAAGATGCTTTTACACCCCTTAATGCAGGCTCCCATGTGGGAGAAAAACTTAGCTGGGTGTTGCTGAGAGGGTGCTGGGTTGAATGAGGGGAGTTACCCAAGAGCAGCACAGCTCCCTGGACTGTGGAATAGGAGGATGAGGATCTGCACCGCATGACAGTGTCCCATCTGGAAGGGCCACGATGCCATTGTTTTTGTCCATTGGGCTACTATAACAAAATATTGTAAACTGGGTAGCTTCTAAAGAACAGAAGTTCATTTCACACAGCTCTGAAGGCTGGGAAGTCTGAGATCGAGTCACTCACTGATAAAGTGTCTGGTGAGAGCCCATTTCATAGATGACCGACATTGGGTAGGTATTCCCACCCCAGTGAATTGGGCTCATAGCCCAATATACTTAAATAGAACATAATTTTATTAAAAAAATCAAATTATTTGATGTTTCTTTTATTTTAGCATTATAGAATAAATTTAAACTTTCCTATTAATTACCTTTCAATATTTAAAAATGCTTGAAGTATAGGCATTGTTTAATCTCTTTTGCAAAAGGAGAAACTGAGGCACAAAGCAATAAACATGTACATACTGGACAAGCAGAGAGCAGCAGCCAGGGTCAATGAACTCCTTGTGTGGGGAGAAGTCATTTGGATTTAAGTTACAGAAAACACAATTTATTGACTCATGTTTTGGACAAGTCTGGGATTAGGGTTATAGTCAGGCAGCTGGGTTAGACAGAGGCTCGGATGATGTCAGCAAAACTCAGTTTCCCTCAGTCTCTTAGCCCTATTCTTCTGTGCTCTTCATTCTCAAGCTTCGTGTGATGGGAACATGCCAGTCAGCAAGTTCAGAGTGGGGACACTTGGATACAACTCAGCAGAAGAAGTGCGCCTCTTTCTCAGGTCCTGCATAAGACTCATGGTTCCTTATGGGCTCTAATTGAGTCTGTGTCCATCCCGAGTCAGTCACTGCAGGATGCAGTATTTCTTGCCAGGCCTGAGTCATATACTCATCCCTGGAGAAATAATGATGGATGGGTGTGGTGGGAGCTGAGAATAAAGAATATAAATGGTTTCCCTCCAAATTGATTAACTCTATTTAGTAGAAATATATTTGATCTCCACCATAACTCAATGAGTTGTACTTCTGCATTTCTTAATTGATTTGAACTCAAAAAAGACATAATGAAACACAGAAAAAGGATTTATAATCCGGATTCTCTATCAACACAGCATAGATTTCTATAATCCACTTTAGCGAGATTGCCAAAGTTGTCAGGCAAAGTCCCACTTGGCATAATGTGGAATCATTTATCTGCAATAAATGAACAACAACAAAAACTTAAAAAACAAAATCCCCAAATTAGAAGAGAGGGGAGAAAAAATAACTAGAGAAGAAGATATTGAGCAAACTTGCAGTTCTATCATCATTTGGGATTCACCTTTGTGAGCCAGATAAGAGATCCCTGGGCTGAAGCCACCTGGGAGGTGTACTTACTTTTCTGGTAACAGATTTTACCCTTCTTTGTCTGATGAGTCCATTGGGCATTGCACTCCATGATGTCCTAAATTGTTAAAATATTATTTTTTTAAAGAGGACATAATGATGTCTGTTATATAGATATAAAAATAACACTTGTAACAATTGTATCTTACTTATTAATAATGAGTAAGCTGTTTCTTTCAACTGATTCAAAGAGAGTCAAAGTATCACACGTGCATAGGCAGAGAAGAGATGTTGCAGTTAACTTAGATGCAAAGGACATATCCACAGGGAAACGATTGCATTCCCCTGAACACAACTGATGACGGTCTTTATGGGCAAGAGGCATTTGCATCATTATCAGTTTCCCACATTTGACAGAGTTGTAAACCAGCTCAGAGGCAGGGGGTGGTGAGTCATCCTTTCTGTTTCCCATTGCCAAATCTCTCACATTCCCCCTGACACTTCAGTAGGCCCAACAAGCATCCCATCTGGCAAAAGAACTTCCAGTCACACTTCTGCAATGCTATTATGCTGGACCCCAAGGAAGGCTTGCCTGCAATCTTCAGTTATCATACAGTTTTTAGTGAAATAGCTCTCCTGGTCATTATTTGAATCCCTCTCTCTGTAGAACTGAATTGAGCAAAAAAGAGATTTAGGCTAATGAGCTGGAGCTCTCTATTGAAAAAAAAAATCGGCCGGGCGCGGTGGCTCAAGCCTATAATCCCAGCACTTTGGGAGGCTGAGGCGGGTGGATCACGAGGTCAAAAGATGG
This sequence comes from Saguinus oedipus, assembly GCA_031835075.1. Classification (NCBI taxonomy): domain Eukaryota; kingdom Metazoa; phylum Chordata; class Mammalia; order Primates; family Cebidae; genus Saguinus; species Saguinus oedipus. The sequence goes on along the minus strand of CM063179.1, from coordinate 47,434,338 downwards.
AGACCATCCTGGTCAACAAGGTGAAACCCCGTCTCTACTAAAAATACAAAAGGTAGCTGGGCATGGTGGTGCATGCCTGTAGTCCCAGCTACTCAGGAGGATGGCAGGAGAATTGCCTGAACCCAGGAGGCGGAGGTTGCGGTGAGCCGAGATCGTGCCATTGCACTCCAGCCTGGGTAACAACAGCAACACTCCGTCTCAAAAAAAAAGGAAAAAAATCAATATCCACAATAAGAAGAAAACAGACAAAATGACTCCAGCCCTAACCCCGGGCTTGACCAAAGCAGGAGTCAATAACATTGTGTTTTCTGTAGCTTAAATCCAAATGATTTTTCCCCACACAAGGAGTTCATTACCCCTGGCTGCTGCTTCCCTGCTTGACAAGTTTCCCCTTCTGTAAAAGAGATTAAACAATGCTTCAGTGCTTCAGTTTCCCCTTCTGTAAAAGAGATTAAACAATGCCTACACTTCAAAGATTTTTAAATATTAAAAAGTAATAAATAGGAAAGTTTGTCCAGGCACAGTGGCTCGTGTCTGTAATCCCAGCACTTTAGAAGTCCGCGATGGGCAGATCGCCTGAGGTCAGGAGTTTGAGACCAGCCTGGCCAATATGGTGAAACACTCTCTACTGAAAATACAAAAATTAGCCAGGCATGGTGGCCAGCACCTGTAATCCCAGCTTCTCAGGAGGTTGAGGCAGGAGAATTGCTTGAACCCAGGAGGCAGAGGTTGCAGTGAGCTGAGATCACAACACTGCACTCCAGCCTGGGCAACAGAGCAAGGCTGTCAAAAAGAAAAAAAAAAAATAGAAAAGCTTAAATTTTCTCTGTAATGCTGAGATAAAAGAAACATCATATAATTTGATTTTTTAAATAAAATTATATTTTAATCAGAAAGTGTAAAACTTATAGAACTCAGTGTCTTTGTGTGAGGAACAAAATAAAGTGTGAAGATTAGACAAAGGGGTTCCGATCCTTGTTAATTCACACTATAGCCCATTTATTTATTTCTCTGCAGGCGAAATAGCAGCAACTATTTAACAGCTCTGACCCATGTGCCTGGCTCTTTCCTGGGAATTCCTACATGCGTTATGCTTAACATCTTGGAAATGAAGAGAACCATGACTTAAAGGAGTGGAAAAGTTTGTTCAAAACCACAATTAGTAAGTGGAGGATCCTGGGTTAGTGTGGTCCCAAAGCCTGTCTTTTTATCCTCAGGCCCTTGAATAAGTGCTTGCAGAATGAACTCTCCTGCTTTCTAGATGGCAGAGTGAGAGACAGGGCCATCCCTGCTGGAGTCTAGTCGAGGCTGTGCAGGAAGATGAGCTCAGGGAATCTGCAGCTGGAGCAGAACCACGTGGCCCTGCTGACTGCTCACAGTAGAGGTGCCTGGGCGGTCAGCAGGAAGCGTGAGGCCGCAACCCCAAACCAACCCATGGGAGACAGCAGCGAGTAGAGGGCACCAAACCCGCTGCTTAAATGGCAGGGCTCCCTCAGCTTGGCAGGGCTGCCTGCGGAGCTGAGGCGACGGGGGTGGGCTTTGCTCTTGCTGGAGGTTGGTATTGCAGAGAAATCCCTAGTGGGCCTTGGCAAATTTGGTGAGTTCCTGTTCAGTCCGCAGCTCAGTCCCTAAGTCTAAAGTACTAGGAACTTTAAGAGGGGACAGGGAGACATGCGTGGGGGCACAAAGTGCCCCGGGCCAGAAGGCATCTGATGCTGATATTGGAAAAACTCGTGTGTGTGCAGATGGTGTCCTGAAGTTAAAAGAATTTGTCCCTGCCCCAGCTTCAAGCTCCATTCAGAAGGCCACATCACAGGTTTGAAGCTGAGGCTCAGAGGCTTCCACCATTTGTCCAAAGCCCCCAGTCTGCCCAGGCCTGGGTCAGAGGGCAGCAGTTCCTCAAGGACAAAAATAAACTGCAAGGCTGATCACAGCTGGGGGAGAATCTCCTGCACCTGTGGTCTCTCTTGAGAAAATCTGCCAGTTGGGGCTGGAAAGGATAAATTGGCTCAGCTTTTGACCTTCCCGTTGTTTTTCCCTCACTGTTTTATTCATAAAATGTATGTAGAGGATCCTCAGTGGGAGGCAGGTCCTGCACCTGGTGCTGGACATCAATGTGAAGTGACCAGGGCCCTGCTCAGCACCCCGCCGCCAGGACACAGGCAGGCTTGGAGCCCTAGCATGGTGATGCAGGCGGGGGCTTCAGACCTGGCCAGAACCAGGAGGGCAGGCTCTGCAGGGCTCAGGCTGCAAAGGTGGGAATGCCTACACTGCAGCTGGCTCCTTGACATCCCTATGCTCCCAAACTTATGTTTTCATCATCTGTGTGTTGGGAGATTTAAATAAATTCATAAATACTGATATAATAATATGCTAGCATTATGCATCTGCACATATGAAATGTATTTATAGAGACTGATAACCTCACCTTCTAGGACCTGCAGTGGGTGAATAGTGGTGGGGCTGGGATTTGAACCCTGGGAGTCAGCCTCCAGAGTTGGGACCTCTGGCCTCTCTCAGCCCTGTTTCAGCCCAGCCTCTCCGTGTCACTAGGAGCCAGAGATGGGGCAGAGGAAGGTGTACCAGAGGCTTGCGCTGCACCTGGACCTTCGCCACAGTTGCCACATTCAAGGAGTTGGGCAGCATAAGATGGGCAGTGGGGGCTGCATCTCTTGGTGTAGGTGTGCAGCTAGAATTCTCATTCTGCTATTCACCAGCATAGAACCTGAGAAAATGTCTGAATATCTGATCCCCTGGGTCTCCTCACATGTCAAATGGGCATGAGGGTGCCCACCCTGGAAGGCCATTGCCAAGGCGACAAAGTGCACATCTCCAAGGCTGGAGGAGTGCCTGGCAGGTGGCAAGTGCTCTGTGAGTTCCCATCCAGCTGTTCACTTCCTCACCCCAGCATCTTGCCTCCCTATCCACTACTGGGACCGGGTTCTTCATCATTCATTGTTGTTCACTTCTTTTGCCCAGAAAATAGCTTCAGAGTCTCCCCTCCTCTCTTCCTTTCCTCACTCCTCCTTCCCCTGTCTCTTTCTCAGGAACCTTTGCAGGTTTCTCCGATTCTGTCCATTCCCTAAACACTGGGGTTTCTCTGTGTTCCACCCTTGGTCATCTTCTCTGGTCCCACCCTTCATACTATCTCCTTGTAAGCTGTATATCCATCTTCTGACAGCTCCAAATTCTATGTGCTCAGCCCTCATCATCCTCCTGAGCTCCTGACCTGTATTTCCAGTGACCACTGCTACTCCAACATCCTATTGGTATGTGTCTAAATTTGGACCCTCTTTTTCACCCCTGTATTAGTCAAGCTCTCCAGAGACGGAACCAATGGGAGATAGATAGATCTATGGATAGCTGAGAGGGGATTTATTAGGGGAATTGACTCATGTGATTAGGAGGCTGAGACATCCCATGACAGGCTTTCTGTAACCTGGACACCCTGGAATGCAAGTAGCAGTAATGTGGCTCAGCCAAGTCCAAAAGCCTCAGAATCAGGGAAGCTGATGGTGTCACTCTCAGTCAGAGGCTGAGGACCTGAGAACCCAGGGAGAACTGGTGCAAGTCCTGGAGTCCAAAGGCCAGAGAAGCTGGAGTTCTGAGGTTCAAGAGCTGGAGAAGAAGGGTGCCCTAGCTCTGAAAAAGACAGAATTCTCCTTTCCCCTGCCTTTTTGTTCTATTTGGGCACTTAGCTGATTGGATAGTGCCTACCCACACTGGGCGGGGGTGGGTCTTCTTTACCCAGTCCACTAATCCAAACATCAGTATCTTCTGAAAACACCCTCAGACATTTCCAGAAATAATGCTTTACCAGTCATGTGTGTGTCTCCTAACCCATCAGGCTGACACCTGAAACTGACCATCACAACCCCACACTGCATTTCCCCGGACCCCAGTCTCCCCACTGTTGGCTTTGGAATCCTTTCCTTTGTTGGCAAAGTGGTCTTTCTAACAGGACTAAGTCCTATGGTATGTCTCTGCCTAGTGGCCTTCCCAAGAGCTCCCTAGATCCGGTTCCACACTTCTCGTGAGGCCGCAGGCCCTATGACCCGGCCACTGTGTCCATTGTTGCTTCTTTCTTGTCCCTCTGCCACCTGCTCTGTATTTCCTGACTATAGCTGTTTCTTCACCTCTATGCTTGTTCAAGGACTTCCTGAAAATCGTCCCTCTCCTTGTGCACTGGGCAAACTGGTTTTCGTCCATCAGGATTCAGATGTAAGACAAATTTCTCTGAAGCCTCCCATCTTATATCTGGAAAGAAATAAGCCCTGGTAGGGGTATGGATCTCATTGAGAGACTGGAAAGTCCTTGCGGGTAGAGATCATGACTTACTCATCTTCATGTCTCATTCCTCCCTTGTCACTTTTTCTAACAGATGAAGGAACATTTATTTTGCATATAAGAAAACTGAAGTACACGAAACAAATATCACAAACTCAAGGTCATGTTACTAAAAAGAGTCTCTGCTGCTGTGAGTCCTGGACCTCTTTTTTACTCTAGTTCTTTCAAACTAGAAAGAAAGATGCCTTAGTCCAGGACCTGCCCGTGCTGGACATAACATGACTAGATTCTCCCAACCCTCTGGGAGGCTGCAGCAGTGGCACAGGCTGGCTTCAGGGCAGGTAACAGGACAGTCACGTGGGGCTCTTTTCAGAAGGGCCCTTATAGTATTATAGTATAGTATTATAATATAATATAATACTTTGAAGGGCCCTTCTGAGAAGAGCCCCACACTTGGTTTAATGTTCTGCTGTGAACAATTTGAAATTCTTACCAATTTTTCTTTGAGCTTGTGATTTGTAAGTGAAGTCTGATGGGACACTGGAGCTTGTGCTGGAGCAGAGGAGATGGGCTGAGCCTGAGCAGCGGGCAGTGGGCTGGCTGCCCAGCTCACAACAGTGACGGCTGCAGCATCTGGGCCTCAGGAGACAGGAGAGGCTCTGCATGCAGGCAGCACGAGGAGGCTTCCCTGACCTTTTCAATATTCTGTTGTGTCCTGATTAGATAATATCAACTTTTCCTCATTACATTTTATGAGTAATAAAATGCCTTCAAAGGAAAATCTTTATGGCTTTTATTTGTAACTGCATTTATTTTCCTACTTTCTGAACAAGGAGCCCTGTTTTCACGTTGCTCTGGGCCACACGAGGTATGTGGTCTGCCCTGTACATGGGACATGAAAGATAGCAAAGTATTTTAATTGAAACACATAGGATTGAGCAGCTGGGAATTCCGGAGATAATATGAAATGCAGAGTGATTTGGCAGAGGTTAGATGGAATTAGGAAGAGAAGTAAAATTTAGGCGGGTGTGACAAGGAAAGGCTGGTTCTATACAATGGTTATTGACACAATTTTAGCAGTAGTGATAGAGAAAGAAATCAATTTTAGGACTGTAGTGTCAGCAAACATCCTGTGACGTGAAAGGAAAAATGAGTTGTAAAGAGAGCCTAGTGTATGACCCAAGGTGTTGCAAAATAGGTTTTCTGATTTGATTTGATTTAATTGAATGATGCCTAGAAGATAGAAAAAACAGGGGTCAATAGCAAGACATACTTTCAATAACAAGAGGAACTTGACAAAGAAGGATGTTTCTTTTTTGAAAAAAAAAAAAAAAGAAATGCAGAGCTGAGGAAAGAAAACAAACAAGCATTTTTGCATGTTTGCCAAATATTTGAATATTTATTTCATCAAAGTATCTTAAAAGATCTCTAAGGTTAAATGTAGATAGATACAGATAAAGATATAAATATAAATATAGATATACATACATGTCTGCATGCATATATAAATATATAATTAAAAATAAATACATCAAAGACATACTGTCAGCTCTCTGTGTCTATGAGTTCTACATCTGTAGATTCAACCAACCCTGGATTAAACTTATTCAAGAAAAAAAAATTCTTCTCTATTAAACATGTACAGACATTTGTTCTTGTTATTATTATTTAAACCATATAGTATAACAACTCTTTACATAGCATTTACATTATGCTAGATATTATAAGTAATCTAGAGATGATTTAAAGTGTGCAGGAGGACATGCATGGGTTATATGCAAATACTACGTCCTTTTCTAACAGGGACTTGAGTATCTGCAGCTTTTGGGCTTTTGGTTTCCATGGAGGTCCTGGAACCAAACCTCCGTGGATACTGAGGCATGACTATATCTAAAATTATAAATTGCATATATATAATTTATTTATAACATAGCTATATAGATAAATACATATAACTTTATATAAATCACTATCTAAAATATGTAAAATTAGGATTAATACATTGCTCCAGATGACACACAGAGCATGGGCTTGAACTCAGGAATCTCTGGTTCTCAGTCTTGTGGATTTTCTCCTCCCCCATGCTGCTTCTCCTACTCTCTTTTTTAAATCTGACATTGAAACTCCGCAATGTTTTAGACTGACTATACACTTTTAGGACAGCTTATTATAATACTTTGAAAAGTTTAGATAAACAGAAGATTTTAAATGTCACCTAATTTACCTAAAATAACCACAATTTGAAATATTATTTTAAAAAATAAATTGCAACTCAACTTCTCTTAAAAACTGAGAATGTCAGCTCCAACAGTTATATGGTTACTAAAAGGTGAAATAAACAGGTTCACTATATAAAATATATAAAATTAGTAAATTAGTAAATTACAGAGCCAAAAATGGGTCACTTATTTTTCCAATTCCAAAGTTGCTGCTGTATGTTACTCTGCCTCTCATAAAACAAAAATTAGAGGGGATTTCTGTGTCTAACCATAACAGAGTAACTTGAAGCAAACCAACACTTCTGCCAAGAAAAATTTTAAACATTCAAATATAATACAAAATAGATATTGAAGACATTGAAGGGATGCCAACATAGCTATGAGTTAAGTGGTAAAAATTCCTGAGAGAAGGAAACCACATAAAATAAGCTGAATACTTGGTGGTTTTCCCCATAAGGTATTTGCCCAATGCTTAAACTGTACAAGTCAAGAGTGTAAGAAGCAAAAGAGAATCATTGAATAACACAGCAGACTTTTAGCATTGCTATCAGACTGAGAAATAAAAATTAAATTAGAGTTCAAGACCCTCAAAAGATGAGAACTTCTGAAAACACTCAGGCCCTGATTGGAACACATGTAAGGCTACCAAGGAATGGTCACAAAACAGAGGTAGACCCTAGCAAAGACTGAAACCCAGTCTCATGACAGCTTTTCCCCAATCACACTGAAGTATTTCATGCTACTCTACTTACCCACCTGAGGAAAGGATGACTTATCATCTTTGGTAGAAGATAACACCACTCAGAACATCACTAATATTTTATGTTAAATGTTTTCTGTTTCCAACCAAAATTATCAGGGATACCAAAAATTTTGACCAATAGAAAAAATATAATTGATATACACCCAAAGAAGTTGAAAATATTAGAGCTAAACAAAAACAACATAGCTTTTAACATAATTGTGATTAATATATTCAAACAAGACAGATTATAAGATGTAAAATGTAATTAGAGAACTGCAATACTTATTTTAAAAAAGCTTAAGTGGAAAATCTAGAATATCAAAATAAAAAGTAATGTTAAGAACTTAATGGTAGAAAGCAGATTTGACAAGGCTGAAGAGAATATTAGTGAACTAGAAGATAGATTAATAGAAAAAGTCTAATAACACAGAGAAAACTAGATGAAAAACACAAAAATGTACATAATTAGCATGTGAGACTCAATGCAAAAGTTAAACCAGTGGTGCACTGGCCAACCTATATCAGCTAATAAGAATTAACTGGTAATTTTTATGTGTTTTTTGAACTCCTTGTCAAATAGTTGATAGCTTGAAATCAGCATAAAGAAAGTATATATAGCAAATGTCAGTTAACAGAGCCATTTTATTTCCTTCAGAAAATTAGCATATCACTAGGTCTAAAATGTGGGTAAGTGGAGTCACAGAAATAGAGGAAAGAGGGAATGAGACAGAAGAAAAATTTAAAGAGATAATGGCCAAAATTTTTTTAAACCATATAAAAGACTTCTAGCCATAGATTTAAGTGTGTGTAGTGCAGTAAACAACAATAAAACACACCTAGCCATATCATAGCAAATATGAGGAAAACCAAAGACAAAGATCTAAAAATCACTCAGGATGGAAGAAAAGATCTATCTGAAAAGAAGCATAAGTATGACTGATAAATGACTTCATAGAAATAAGAGAAGGCCAGAAACTTGAAATGTTAGCTGATAAGGTTTGTCTGTGTCCCCACCCAAATATCTTCTTGACTTGTAACTCCCACAGTTCCCACATTTCATGGGAGAAACCCGGTGGGAGGTAATTTAATCATGGGGATGGGTCATTCACATGCTGTTCTTCTAATAGTGAATAAGTCTCATGAAATCTGATAGTTTTAAAAATGGGAGTTTTTCTGCACAACCTCTCTCTCTTTGTCTGCTGCCATCCATGTAAGATATGACTTGCTCCTTGCCTTCCACCATGATTGTGAGGCTTCCCCAGTCACATGGAACTATAACTCCATTAAACCTCTTTCTTTTGTAAATTTCCCAGTCTTGGGTATGTCTTTATCAGCCGCATGAAAATGGACAAATACAGTAAATTGATACCAGTAGAGTGGAATGCTGCTGAAAAGATACTGGACAGTGTGGAAGTGACTTTGGAACTTGTTAACAGGCAGAGGTTGAAACAGTTTGGAGGGCTCAGAAGAAGACAGGAAAATGTGGGAACGTTTGGAAGTTCCTAGAGACTTGCTGAATGGCTTTGACCAAAATGCTGTTAGTGATTTGGACAATAAAATCCAGGCTGACATGGCCTCAGATGGAGATGAGAAACGGGAATTGAAGTAAAGGTGGCTCTTGCTATGTTTTAGCAAAGAGACTGGCATCATTTTGCCCCTGTCCTAGATATCTGTGGAACTTTGAACTTGAGAGAGATGATTTAGGGTAACAGAAGAAATTTCTAAGCAACAAAGAATTCAAGATGTGACTTGGGTTCTGTTAAAGGCATTCAGCTTTAAAAGGGAAAGAGCGTAACAGTTTGGGAAATTTGCAGCTTGACAATGTGATAGAAAATAAAATCCCATTTTCTGAGGAGAAATTCAAGCTGGATGCAGAAATTTGCATATGTAACCAGGAGCTGAACATTGATCACCAAGACAGACAATGGGAAAAATATTTCCAGGGTATGTCACAGGTCTTCATGGCAGCCCCTCCCATCACAGGCCTGGAGGCCTAGGAGAAAAAGGTGGTTTTGTGGGCTGGGCCCAGGGTCTCCATGCTGTATACAGCCTAGGGACTTGGCACCCTGCATTACAGCCTCTCCAGCAATGGCTGAAGGGGGCCAAGGTAGAGTTCAGAGGGTGCAATCTCCAAGTGTTGGCAGTTTCCATGTGGTGTTGAGTCTCTGGATACACAGAAGTCAAGAATTGAGGTGGGAACCTCTGACTACATTTCAGCAGATGTGTGGAAATGGCTGGATGTCCAGGTAGAAGTTTGCTGCAGGGGTGGAGTTCCCATGGAGAACCTCTGCTAGGGCAGGGTGGAAGGGAAATGTGAGGTAGGAGCCCCTACACAGAGTCCCTACTGGGGCACCACCTAGTGGAGCTTTGAGAAGAGGGCCACCATTTTCCAGACTCCAGAATGCTAGATTCACCAACAACTTTCACCATGCACCTGGAAAAGCCACAGATACTCAACATGAGCCTGTGAAAGCAGTGGAGGGGAGGCTGTATCCTGCAAGCCATGAGGCAAAACTGCCCAAGACTATGGGAACCCACCTTTTGCATCAGTGTGACCTCAATGTGAGACATGGAGTCAAAGGAGATTTTGGAGCTTTAAGATTTGACTGCCCTGCTGGATTTCAGACTTGCATGGGTCTGCAGCTTCTTGGTTTTGGCCAATGTCTCCAATTTGTAATAGCTGTATTTACCCAATGCCTGTCCCCTTGTTGTATCTAGGAAGTAACTAACTTGCTTTTGATTTTAGAGGCTCATAGGCAGAAGGGAACTTGCCTTGTCTCAGATGAGACTTCAAACTGCAGACTTTTGAGCTAATGCTGAAATGAGTTGAGACTTTGGGGGACTGTTGGGAGGGCAAGATTAGTTTTGAAATGTTAAGACATGAGATTTGGAAGGAGTCAGGGACAGAATTAGATGGTTTAGCTGTGTCCCCACCCACATCTCATCTTGAGTTGTAACTCCCACAATTTCCATGTGTCGTGGGAGGAACCTGATGGGAGGTAATTGAATAATGGGGGAGGGTTTTTTCCCATGCTGTTCTCATGATAGTCAATAAGTCTCAGGAGATCTGGTGGTTTTAAAAACAGGAGTTTCCCTGCACAAGCTCTCTCTCTTTGCCTGCTGCCATCCATGTAAGATGTGACTTGCTCCTCACTGACTTCCTCTACAATTGTGAGGCTTCCCCAGCCACAAGTAAGTCCATTAAACCTCTTTCTTTTGTATATTGCCCAATCTCAGGTATGACTTTATTAACAGTGTGAAAATGAACTATGCAGTAGCTATCAAGTACTGAAAAAAAATAGAGTTCTATAGCTATCAAAAGTATACTCCAAAAATAAAGAGCTAAATAAAAATGTCTCTACTCAAACAAAAACTTAAAGAATTCATCAATAGCAGGAACCTTATAAAGTAATAGCAAAGGCAGAAGTAAAATTATCCCACATGAAAACATATAGAGGAAAGTATAAAAGCAATGTAAAGGATAGAAATATGAACAAATATAAATGAAAATTGATTATAAAACAAGAAAATAAATGATGAAAATCATGCAAAAAGGGCAAGAGGAGCATAAATGGAATAAAAGTGATCTAAACTCTAGCATTTCTGAAAAATGAGTAAAATTAATAATTTATCTGAGACTCTAATATATCAGAGATGTGTGTGTTTCAATCTCTATAATAATCCCTAAAAGGATAGTGAACGTGTGTATGTTAAGAAGTTAATAGAAGGGAAAATTTAAAAATAATAATTATAAGCTAATAAAATTAGATTAATAACAATTTTAATCTATAAGGAGATATGAAAAGAGAAAAACATAAGCATAAACTAGATAGAACAAATAGAAATCATGTGATCAAAGTATACCCAAATATATATATAATGGCAATAAATATTGATGCTTTAATTAGTCCTTTTAAAAGATAAAGACTGTCATCCTGGTTTTCTAACAAAGTCTTTGTGCTGAAAAGATGAAATGCACCTTACATATAAGGACACCCAAATATTCAAAACAAAAGGGTGGAAAAGGAAATTCCATGTAGGAGTGACATATCAAGATGGCACCATAAGAAGGAATCTGTTCATACCCATGACAACAACATAAATTCTCTACATAGCCACAGTCAAAAGTCTCTCTTGGGGAGCCTCAGGATTCAGGTAGAGGCTTGTAAAACACCTGGTAAAACTCAAGACATTGGAGAATTATTTTGAGAGCACACAAACACCCAAATGGCTGATTTGTCAAGCTTGCTCCTGGGTTCAAGTACAGAAATGTCCCAGTCCTCCAAGGGCCTTGGTCACTGCTTTTTTTATCTTGAGCCTACAAACTAAACCATCTGCCAAAGGGTGCAAAAGGAATCACACGCAATAGTGCCTTGGCAGAAAGGCTTCTCTGCCTGCCTATATCAGTCTCAGCAGTGAACCTAAAGTTGCCCTTTGCCTTGTATTCACCCCTGATCAGTTGAGGTCCCAATGCAGAACTGGTTACACAAGAATCAAGGGTAAGACTCACACATATCTCACAGCTCAAGAGTTTGAGCCTCCCTGATGGGCTTTCCCAATTCTGTCCCAGAGTAAATCCTAAGGGTTCCCACCCTTAGCTTTGGTCCCTCTTGATGCTATCAGAGAACTGTCTCCTCTATACTGAGACCTGGTGGGAGACCCATACCTGTCTGGGCCAATGATGCTGGCTGTCCAGCCTCCATCTCACAGCATATCCCAAGAGGACTCAGTCTCAGCTCTGATTATTCCTGCTGCAATGAAAGAACAATCTCAACTATCCAGGAAGTTGCTGGAAGATGCACATCCCTTTAAGTCAATGAGACCAGGCTCTTTAGCCTCAACCACACAGCAGATACCAAGACAGTCTAACAGACATCTACAGAATATTTTACCCAACTACTGCAGAATATACATTTTTCTCATCAGCACATGGAACATTCCTTAAGGTAGACCATATCATAGGCCACAAAACAAATTTTACCAAATTCAGGAGTCAAAATTATATCATGTATCTTCTCTGACCACCATAGGATGAACTAGAAGTCAATAAAAAGTAGAAATTTGGAAACCAAACAAATACATGGAAATTAAACAAAATGCTCCTGAATGACCAATGAGTCAATGAAGAAAGTACACAGGAAATTTTTACAATTCTTAGAACAAACAAAATGGAAATACAACATATGAGAACCTATGTGATACAGCAAAAACAGTACAGAAAAGGAAGTTTACATATAGCCTACATAAAAAAATAGGAATACTTCAAATGAAAAACCTAACAATGAACCTCAAGAAACTGGAAAAGCAAGAACAAACTAAACCTAAAAATAGTAGAAGGAAAGAAACAATAAAGATCAGAGCAGAAATGATAGAACTGAGGCTAAGCTGATCTTCTACAGAAGACCAATAAAATGAAAAGTTGGTTTTTTAAAAAGTTAAAAAATGACAAATCTTAACTGGACTAAGAAAAAAAGAGAATATGCAAATAAAATCAGAGACAACAAAGAACACATTACAACTGATACCACAGAAATCATGAGAGACTGCTAAGGATTTTTGAGACTGCTACAAACAACTATTTACTAGTAAATTGGAAAAGCTAGAAGAGACTGATAAATTCATTGACACATACAACCTACCAAGACTGAACCATGAAGAAACAGAAAACTTGAACAGACCAGTAATGAGTAACAAGATCAAAGGAGTCATAAAAAGTCTCTCATCAAAGAAAAGCCCAGGACCTGATGGATTCACTGTGGAATTGTATCAAATATCTAAACAATAAGAACAACTCTATTGAAACTATTTCAAATAATAGAAGAGGAGGGAATTGAAGAAGAGAGAATGCTTCCAGAGTCATTCTTTGAGGCAAGCACTACTCTGATACCAAAAACACATAAAGTCACAACTAAAAAGATAAAAGTACACAACATCCCTGGTGAACACTGCTGCAAAAATCCTCAACAAAATATCAGTAAACTGAATTCAGCAACACATTAAAAATATCATTAACCATGATCAAGTGGGATTCGTCCCAGGAGTGCAATGATGGTTCAACATAAGCAAATCAATAAGCACAATACATCACATCAATAGAATGAAAGATAAAAAAACATGTAATTCATCTCAATGAATGCTGAAAAAGCATTTGATAAAATTCAGTATCACTTCATGATAAAAACTCAACATATAGAGTATAGAAGAAGGATACCTCAATATGATGAAGGTCTACGTAACAAACTCATAGCTAATATTGTGCTGAACAGGGAAAAATTGAAAGCCATTTCTCTAAGACTTCAAACATGACACGGATGCCCACTTGCACTATTTTACATAGTTCTGGAAGTCCTAGCCAGAGCAATCATCAGTCAGAGGAAAGAATAAAGGGCATCCAAACAGGAAAGGAAGAAGGTAAATTAGCCTTATCTGCAGATGATATAATCTTATATTCAGGAAAACCTAAAGACTACACCAAAAGACTCTCCTATAACTGATTTAAAAAATTCAGTAGAGCTGCAGAATACAAAATCAACATACAAAACTCAGTAGCATTTTTTTATGCTAACAGTGATCTGAATAGGAAATCAAGAAAGCAATGCCATTTAATAGAGTCAAAAAAAATAAAATACCTAGGAATAAATTTAACCAAAGAAGTAAGAGATCTCTATAAGGAAAACAACAAAACACCAGTGAAAGACATTGGCGTGGACACAAAAAATGGAAAGATATCCCATGTTCATATATTGGAATAATTAATACTGTTAAAATTTCTATAATCTATAGGTTACTCAAGGTGATCTATAGATTTAATGCAATTCCTATCAAAATACCAGAAATACTCTTCACAGAAATAGAAAAACACAACTCTAAAATTCATATGGAACTATGAAAGACTCCAAATAGCTAAAGCAATTATAAGCTAAAACAAAAATAAAACATACACAAAAACACAACAAACAAAACAAAGCTGGAGTCATCACACTACCTGATTTCAATTTATACTGCAAAAATATAGTAATCAAAACAGCATGGTATACTGGCTAAAAAAAAGATGCATAGATAAATGGGACAGCAAAGAACTCAGAGATAAAGCCATACATTTGCAGTCAACTTATTTTTTACAAAGCCAGAAGGAATATACACTGGGGATAAGACAATCTCATTAACAAATGATGATGGGAAAACTGGATATCCAGATGCGGAAGAATAATACTAGATCCCTATCTTTCACCATACACAAAAATCAAATCAACAGGAATTAAAAACTTTGAAAGTCCTGAAACTATAAAAGTGCTAAAATAAAACATAGGAACAAAGCTTCAGGACATCAATCTGGGCAAAGACTTTTTACGTAAGACCTCAAATGCAGAGTCAATAAAAGTGAAAGTAGACAAATGGGATTATATCAAGCTTAAAAGTTTCTGCACAGCAAAGAAAACAATCAACAAAGTGAAGAGCCAAATTACAGAATGGGAGAACATATTTGCAGACTATCCATCCAACAAGAGAGTAATAACCTGAATATATAAGGAATTCAAACAACTCAATAGCAAAAATACATCTGATTTTAAAATGGGCAAAAGACCTGAAAAGACATTTTTCAAAAGAAGATGTACACCGTCTAGATGTACTCTCTGATAAAATGTATTTAAATTCTATCTGTACTTGGTTATAAAAAATATACATACCCTGTTTGTACCCCAGTATACAAAACAAAAAAAAACTCTCAAAATACTCTTTTATAAAAAATATACAATGTCCTTTCATACTCTCTTAAAAAGTATATACACCATCTAGAGGTACTCTCTGATAAAATGTATTTAAATTCTATTTGTACTCGGTTATAAAAAATATACATACACTGTTTGTACCCCAGTATACAAAACAAAAAAACTCTCAAAATACTCTGTTATAAAAAATATTCAATGTCCTTTTCTACTCTGTTATAAAGTATATACACCGTCTAGATGTACTCTCTGATAAAATGTACTTCAGTTCTATTTGTACTCGGTTATAAGAAATATACATAATGTATATTTCAGTAAATATATATACTGAAACAGTGTTTCACATACTGTTTGTGAAACACTATACATAATACAAAAATGCTCAAAATACTCTGTTATAAAAAAATACAATGTCCTTTCATACTCTCTTATAAAGTATATACGCCATCTAGATGTACTCTCTGATAAAATGTATTTAAATTCTACTTGTACTCGGATATAAAAAATATACATACCAAGTGTATGGAAGAGTGCTCAATGTCACTAACCAGCAGGGAAATGCAAATCAAAACCACAATGAGATATCACTTCACCCTGATTAGAATAGCTATTATCAAAAAGACCAAAAATAATGATAATAACAATACTAACAACGTTGTTGAGGAAAGAGAACTTCTCTTTCTCCCAGCTAGAGTGGTATAAGCAGACCCCTGGGGGAGGAACTGAAATCCCATCTCTACCTAGCAGTAATAAGGGATCTCTTCCCTCTCAAGTGTCAAAGAAGGCCAAAAAGGGAGCTGGGACTTTCCCACCCCACCTAACAGTAATGAAGCAGCACCTTCCCAGCAGTGTCAGAGAAGGCATGGAAAATGAAGTTTAAATAAGATCCAAAGTCTCACAACAAAGTACTCAAATATCTGGGTTAAATGAAAAATTATTCAATATACCCCAAACCAGGAAAATAGCAACTTGAATGAGAAAAACCAACCAACAGAAGATGCCAGCACCAAGACAGTACGGATGTTGGAATTACCTGATGAGGATTTTTAAAGCAGCCATCATAAAAATGCTTCAATGAAAATTATAAACATACTTAAAACAAATGAAGAATATAGTCTTAGCAAAAAATAAAAGACACAAAGAATAAAAAGAAATGTTAGAATTTAAAATAAAATAACCATTTTTTTTTTTAATGAATAGCCTCAACAACAAAATAGAACAGTGGAAAGAATCAGTAAACAAGAGATATTACCTAGTGTGAAAGAGAGAGAGAAAACAGAGTTTTATTCTTTTTAAAAAAGAACAAACTTCACTGGAGATGGATTGTATCTTGATAGCAGTGGTTGTCACATTTAAGATAACATCATGGAATAGCATAAAATTACACACATAAATTACAGAATTATCAATTTTCTTGTTTTGATATTATACTATAATTATATAAGGTGTAACCACTAGGGGAAACTGGATAAAAGATATACAAGATCTATACTATCTGTATTATTTTTGTAACTTCCTTTAAGTCTTTAATTATTTCAAAATAAGAAAACTAAATAAAAGGGGGAAGTATAGAAAAAGAGAGAGAGACACACACACTCAGAAAATACTTTTCCAATATCTTCAATGATAAAAATTATCACTAGAGACCCTGCAGTTAAATGTGTATAAAGTGTTCTTATAAATGACATTAAACTGATACATTTGAAAATCAGATAAATGTATTCCAGGAAAAATATAGCTATCCAAAAACTAACACAAAATGAATAGAAAATCAAAGTAGTATTAAATCTATTTTTAAAATACCAAATCTGAAAATTTATAAATTTCATATTTTATATTATACATAAAAAACTCCAAGACCACGTGAATTACCCAGTAAATTCTCCCAAACATATGAGAAATAAACTAATTGTATCCAAAGTCTTTTATAAAATAATAAAAGAGACACTTTCCAACTCATTTTATGAAGCTAGTAAAACCTTCTTACAAAAATATGACTAGATTATGAAAAAGAAAAAACATCTAAGCTAAGGCCAATTTCTTCTGTGAACAAAACATTAGTAAACTAAATCAAGTTATAAGCTGACAAGCTGATTTTACAATGTATGTGAAAAGAGTCCTAGAAAAAGTCATGAGTAATAAAGGCACTCATGAAGGAGAAAAACAAGAAGAGCATTGCTAGACATCAAGACTTACAGACTATAGATATTAAGGTCATGTGATATTAGCACACGGATAGATTAATAGACTAAAGAGCAGAATAGAGAATCCCAAGACAGTCCAAACATATTAAAGAACTTTCTTATGACAAAGCTGACATTATAGTGCTGTGGGAAAATGATAATCTTTCCAAAAACCAAGTGGAGTCCATTGGATATTCACATGGAGCGTAATTGAACCATGATCTTTATCTTACATCATAGGTATTCCATCAATTCTAGATGAACTAAAGACCTCACTGTGAACTGCTATGATTTCTAAAAGTCAATTAAATTGACTTTATCATGAAATTATACTAGAAAACATCTAATCTCCTAAACAGAATGTAAAAATTGTTGGAGAGAGATCCAAGATGGCTGATCGCTAACAGCTCTGGATTGTAGCTCCCAGTGAAAGCTCAGAAAATGTGAGGATGCCACATTTTCAGAGGAATTTTCATCACCCACGGACCAGAAGATTTCCAGTGGAGGAGCCCTGTGGGTCTCCAGCGCGACATCTGTGGCTGGCGCAGAGGTTTTGTCATCGCCTCGGCACGGCAGCTCTTCGTGCACAGTAAACGGCACTGGTTCCCCTACTGACTGGTGTTTGGAGCTCCAGGAAGGCAGAGCCACTTGTTGCGGACTCAAGAAGGAAGCCAGACTGGAGATTCCCAGGCAGAAGAGCACCATCAATCTTACCGCTGCTGTTTTGGCCGGCGCAGTGGGTTGCTTGGATTCCAGCACTGGGAATCAATAAATTGGACATCCTCTCAGGAACTTAATCAGAAAAGTGCTAATTGTAAAGACAACAGATGGATAAAATCACAATAAAGGGAAAAAAAACAGCCTAAAAAGGCCGAGAATACAGAAAGTCAGAACCCCTCTCCCTCTACAGGGGATTGCAATTCCTCATCAGCAACGGAACAAGCCCTAATGGAAGAGGACTGTGTTCCATTATCTGAAGTAGGCTTCAAAAGGTGGATGATAAAAAATTTTTGGGAGTTGAAACAACTTGTTCTAACCCAATGTAAAGAAACTAAGAACTTTGAAAAAAGGTTTGACGAAATGTTAAAAAGAATGGACAATATAGAGAGAAATATAAATGAACTAATGGAGTTGAAAAATACAACACGAGAACTTAGTGAAATATGCACAAGTTTGAATAGCCGAATTGATCAAGCAGAAGAAAGGATATCAGAGATTGAAGACCAATTTAATGAAATGGAACAAGAAGACAAGAATAGAGAAAAAAGGATAAAAAGGAATGAGCAAAGTCTCCAAGAATTATGGGACTATGTGAAAAGACCTAATCTACGTTTGATAGGTATACCTGAATGTGATGGAGAAAATGAATCCCAGCTGGAAAACACTCTTCAGGATATTATCCAGGAGAATTTTCCCAGTCTAGCAAAGCAGGACACTATTCAACCTCAGGTAATACAGAGAACACCACAAAGATATTCCTTAAGAAGAGCAACCCCAAGACACATAATTGTTAGATTCACCAGGGTTGAAACGAAGGAGAAAATACTAAGGGCAGCCAGAGAGAAAGGTCAGGTTACCCACAAAGGGAAGCCTATCAGACTTACAGCAGATCTCTCAGCAGAAACCCTACAAGCCAGAATAGAGTGGGGGCCGATATTTAACATCCTTAAAGAACAGAACTTTCAGCCCAGAATTTCATATCCTGCCAAACTAAGCTTCACAATTGAAGGAAAAATAAAATCTTTTATGAACAAGCAAGTACTCAGAGATTTTATTACCACCAGGCCTGCTTTACAAAAACTTCTGAAAGAAGCATTATACACAGAAAGGAACAACCAATATTAGCCTTTCTAAAAATATACCAAAAAGTAAAGAGCATCAACATAAAGAAGAATTTACATCAATGAATGGATAAAATAGCCAGTTAACATCAAATGGCAGTAATCCTAAATTTAAATCGATTAAATTCCCCAGTCAAAAGATACAGCCAAAACCTAACGGTATACTACATCCAGACCCATTTTATATCCAAAGATATACAAAGACTAAAAACAAAGGGTTGGAGAAAGATTTACCAACCAAATGGAGAACAAAAACAAATAAATAAACAAAAAGGAGTTGCAATTCATGCATTTGATAAAACAGATTTCAAAGCAACAAAGATAGAGTGGTATAAGGATCAATGCATCCTAACACCCAGATACATAAGACCCATAAACAGATTTAGACTCAACGAGACAGAAAATTAATAAGGATATCCAGAATCTGAACTCAGATCTGGAACAAGTAAACTTATTAAGCACTTGTAGAGCTCTCCACTTTAGATACATAAAATATACATTCTCCACTTTAAATACACAAAATAATGATCGGCCATTATTAATACCCATTCATAGAATAAAGCAATATTCCTGTTCTCTCTCCCTCTTTTTCTTCCTCTCTTTTCCTTTCCAAAAAAAAAATTGTTAGCAATAAAAGAGAAAAGCTAAATTGGACTGTAAAATATGACTTACAAATGCTGTTTGTCAAAACATGCCATTATAATAGCAAAGCCCCAGTACCAAAAAGATATCATATATAAAAAATACACAAAGTTCTTGGCTTCGGAATATATAAAAAATCTTTACATATAAATAAGGTAAATAAACATTTTAAAAAATGGACAAAATTCTTAAAGAGGCAGTTCACAAAAAGATAATTACAAAGCCAGTGGATATACAAAAAAGAGCCTGGTTTTCTTAGTCATCAGGGAAATGTAATTAATGCCACAAAGACTTTGAATGCTTCTACCCTATGGCTTCAATTAAAGGAACAATGAAGGCTGGACTCAGTGGCACACGCCTGTAATTCCAACACTTTAGGAAGCCAAAGCAGGCAGATCACGAGGTCAGGAGTTTGAGACCAGCCTGGCCAACACGGTGAAACCCAGTTTCTACCAAAAATACCAAAATTAGCTGGGTGTGGTCTCAGGCATCTGTAGTTCCAGATATTCTGGAGGCTGTGGCAGGGGCATTTCTTGAATCTGGGAGGTGGAGGTTGCAGTCAGTGAGCTGAGATCATGCCACTGCACTCCAGTCTGGTGACAGAGCAAGACTCGGTCTCAAAAAAAAAAAAAAAAAAAAATGATATTACTTCTTGGTGAAACAAAAATGCACATATGTACAAACCAAAAGATACTTCAAGGGATATTTATTGCAACACAATTTGCAATAATAAAAAATGGAAACAAAATACACTTCAATAGCAGAATTGATAAATAAGTTATGATAAAATTATACAATGGGGCCGGGAGTGGTGGCTCACACCTGTAATCCCAGCACTTTGGGAGGCTGAGGTGGGTGGATCACGAGGTCAAGAGATCAAGACCATCCTGGTCAACATGGTGAAACCCTGTCTCTACTAAAAATACAAAAAATTAGCTGGGTATGGTTGCACGTGCCTGTAATCCCAGCTACTCTGGAGGCTGAGGCAGGAGAATTGCCTGAACCCAGGAGGCAGAGGTTGCAGTGAGCCGAGATCACACCATTGCACTCCAGCCTGGGTAACAAGAACGAAACTCCATCTCAAAAAAAAAAAAAAAATTATACAATGAAATACCAGATAGGAATAAGAAAGAATGGCATATTGCTACATGCAACAATATGCTTGCATCTCACAAACATAATGCTGAGCAAAGAAAACCAGACACCAAAATAATGTATATAGTAGACTTTCCCTCTACTTGGAGGGAGAGGGAATAGCTGGGTGGGGGTGTGAAGGCTTCTTGGGTGCTACTTCTTTATCTTTGTGGTTATATGGGTGTGTTCACATTGTGAAAATTCAGTGAGCTGGCCACTTGTAATTTGGGCACTTGGAATATCTTTAAAAATTTTTTTACTTTTAAAGTATAGCAAGAATTAGAGAAGAATATGGAGTTAACAGCATTTCATCCAAAAGCTGAAATCTTTGTGGGTAAAAGGCAAATTAATTTCACACAGGCACTTGCACACAGACAGTATATACATCTCTGAGGTTACAGATGGCAAGGAGTAAGTGCATGCCTTTGAAAACAGGAGTTGAACCCTGAAAATGGGGTTTTCTAAGTTCCAGTTCATACACAGACGGTCCCCAAAATATGATTATTTTCAACTTTACAATGGGTTTATCAAGGAATTAAGTACATTTTCGGCTTACAATATTTCCAATTTACCTTGTTATTGGAACACAACCTCATTTTAAGTCAAGAAGCACCTGTACATATCTGAGCTTTGCAAATGTCTGTTACAGTTTCCTGAGAGCAGGAAATAACTCGGACTTCATCAAGTAAATGGAAACCTATTATTGGCTTATCAACAACACAAAGAGGAGTTGCCACCTATAGTTGGTTTTATTCTTCTTCCTCCTTTTTCCCTCTCTTTTTTAAAACTAATTCTTACTTTTCATTTACTTAGAGTTTTTTTCTTTATTTCTTCTAAAAAAACCTGATACATGTGCAGCACTTGCAGGTTAGTTACATAGGTATATGTGGTAGTTTGCTGTACCTATTGACTCATCCTCTAAGTTCCCTCCCCTCACCCCAACACCCAATAGGCCCTAATGTGCATTGTTCCCCTATCTGTGTCCATGTCTTCTCAACGTTCAACTCCCACTTATGCGTGAGAACATGCAGTGTTTGGTTTTCTGTTCCTGTGTTAGTTTGCTGAGGATGATGGCTTCCAGCTTCATCCATGTCCCTGCAAAGGATATGATCTCATTCCTTTTTGTGGCTGTATAGTATTCTGTGGTGTATATGTACCACATTTTCTTTATCCCATCTATCACTGATGGGCATTTGGGTTGGTTCCATGTTTTTGCTATTGTAAATAGTGCTGCAATAAACATATGTGTGCATGTGTCTTTATAGTAGAATTATTTATATTCCTTTGGGTATATACTCAGCAATGGGATTGCTGGGTCAAATGGTATTTCTGGTTCTAGATCCTTGAGGAATTACCATACTGTCTTCCAAATGGTTGAACAAATTAATATTCCCACCAACAGTGTAGAAGTGTGCCTGTTTCTCCACAGCTTTGCCAGCGTCTATTGTCTCTTGACTTTTTAATAATTGCCATTCTAACTGGCATGAGATGGTAGCTCACTGTGGTTTTGATTTGCTTTTCTCTAATCATCACTGGTGTTGAGCTTTTTCATAGTTTGTTGGCCACATAAATGTCATTTTCTGTGTTTGTTTGAGACAGAGTCTTGCTTTGTCACCCAAGCATGATCTGGGTGGCATGATCTGAATGGCATGATCTCAGCTCACTACAATCTCTGCCTCCTGGGTTCAAGCTGTTTTCCCACCTCAACCTCCTGAGTAGCTGGGATTACAGGCACCTGCCATCATGCATGGCTGATTTTTGTATTTTTGTAGAGACAGGGTTTTGCAATGTTGAACAGGCTGGTCTTGAACTCCTAACCTCAAGTGATTCACCCACCTCGGCCTCCCAAAGTGTTGGGATTACAGGTGTGAGCCACCAAGCCTGGCCATTAATGTCTTATTTTGAGAAATGTCTGTTCATATCCTTTTCCTACTTTTTGATAGGGTTGTTTGTTTTTTCTTATAAATTGGTTTAATTTCCTTGTATATTCTTGATATCAGACCTTCATCAGATGGGTAGATTGCAAAAATTTTCTCCCATTCTGTGGGTTGCCTGTTCACTGCAATTATAGTTTCTTTTACTATGCAGAAACTCTTTTGTTTATTTAGATCCCGTTTGTCAATTTTTGCTTTCATTGCAATTGCTTTTGGCATTTTTGTCATGAAGTCCTATGCCTGTGCCCTGAATGGTATTGCCTAGGTTTTCCTCTAGGGTTTTTATGGTTTGGGATTTTACATTTAAGTCTTTAATCCATCTTGAGTTAATTTTTGTATAAGGTGTAAGGAAGGGGTCCAATTTCAGTCTTCTGCAAATGGTTAGCCAGTTTTCCCAGCACTATTTACTGAATAGGAGATTCTTTCCCTGTTGCTTGTTTTTGTCAGGTTTCTCAAAGGTCAGATAGTTGTAGATGTGTGGTATTATTTCTGAAGTCTCTATTGTGCTCCTCTGTGCTCCATATCTGTTTTGGTACCAGTATCATTCTGTTTTGGTTATTGCAGATATGTAGTATAGTTTGAAATTAGCAGTGTGATACCTTCGGCTTTGTTCTTTTTGCTTAGGATTATTTTGGCTATACAGGGTCTTCTTTGATTCGATATGAAATTTAATTTTTTTTTTTCTAATTCTGTGAAGAATGTCAGTCGTAGTTTGCTGGGAATAGCATTGAATCTACAAATTACTTTTGGCAGTACAGCCATTTTCATGATATTTATTCTTCCTATCCATAAGGATGGAATATTTTTCCATTTGTCTGTGTCCTCTCTTATTTCTTCAAGTGGTGGTTTATAGTTCTTGAAGAAATCCTTCACATTCCTTGTTAGCTATATTCCTAGGTATTTTACTCTCTTTATAGTGATTGTGAAAGGGCGTTCATTCACGATTTGGCTCTCTGCTTGCCTATTATATAGGAATGCTTGTGATTTCTGCACATTGGTTTTGTATACTGAGACTTTGCTGAAGTTGCTTATCAGCTTAAGGAAATTTGGGGCTGAGACGATGGGGTTTTCTAAATATACAATCATGTCATCTGCAAACAAACAATTTGACGTCCTCTCTTCTTATTTGAATACCCTTTATTTCTTTCTATTTATTTTGTTAATGTTTTCAAAAAACAGCTCCTGGATTAGTAGTTTTTTTGAAGAGTTTTTCATGTCTCTATCTTCTTCAGTTCTTCTCTAATCTTAGTTTTTTCTTGTCTACTGCTACTTATTGGATTAGTTTGCTCTTGGATTTCTAGCTCTTTTAATTTTGATGTTAGAGTGTTGATTTGGGATCTTCCTAGCTTTCTGATGTGGGCATATAGTGCTATAAATTTCCCTATTTTTTTTTTTTTTTTTTTTTTTTTTTTGGAGACAGAGTCTTGCTCTGTCACCAGGCTTCAGGCTGGAGTGCAGTGGTGTGATCTTGGCTCACTGCAATCTCTGCCTCCTCGGTTCAAACAATTCTTCTGCCTCAGCCTCCCAAGTAGCTGGGACTATAGGCATGTACCACCACGCCCAGCTAATTTTTTTTTTTTTTTTTTTTTAGTAGTAGAGATGGGGTTTCACCATATTGGACAGGATGGTCTCGATCTCTTGACCTCGTGATCCGCCTGCCTCTGCCTCCCAAAGTGCTGGGATTACAGGCAGGAGCCACTGCGCCCAGCCCTAAATTTCCCTTTTAACAATGCTTTAGCTGTGTTCCAGAGATTCAGGTATGCTGTCTCTTTGTTCTCACTGGTTTCAAAGAACTTCTTGATTTCTGCCTTAATTTCTTTATTTACCCAAAAGTCATTCAGGAGCAGATTGTTCAATTTTCAAGAAAATGTGTGGCTTTGAGTGAGTTTCTTAATCCTGAGTTCTAATTTGATTGCACTGTGGTCTGAGAGACTGTTTGTTATGATTTCAGTTCTTTTGCATTTGCTGAGGAGTGTTTTACTTTTAATTATGTGGTACTTTTAATTATGAGGAGTGTTTTACTTGCAATTATTCCAAAATTATTCAATAAAATTTGGAATAAATGCCATGTGGCATTGAGAAGAATGTATATTCTGTTTATTTGGGGTAGAGAGTTCTGTAGATGTCTACTAGGTCCACTTGATCCAGAGCTGAGTTCAAGTCCTGAATATCCTTGTTAATTTTCTGTCTCATTGATCTGTTTAATATTGACAGTAGGGTGTTAAAGTCTCCCACTATTATTGTGTGGGAGTCTAAGTTTCTTTGTAGTTCTTTAAGAACTTGTTTTATGAATCCAGGTGCTCCTGTATTAGGTGCATATATATTTAGGATAGTTAGCTCTTCTTGTTGATGTGTTCCCTTTACCATTATGTAATGCCTTTCTTTGTTTTTTTTGTTCTTTGTTGGTTTAAAGTCTGTTTTGTCAGAGACTAAGATTGCAACCCCTGCTTTTTCATTTGCTTGGTAAATTTTCCTCCGTCCCTTTATTTTGAGCCTCCATACCTTTGCACGTGAGTGGGTCTCCTAAATACAGCACACTGATGGGTCTTGACTCCTTATCCAATTTGCCAATCTGTGTCTTTTAACTGGGGCATTTAGCCCATTTACGTTTAAGGTTAGTATTGTTGTTGTGAATTTGATCCTGTCATCATGCTGCTATTTAGTTATTTGCACTCTAGTTGATGCAGTTTCTTCATAGTGTCATTGGTCTTTCTATTTTGATATATGTTTGCAGTGGCTGGTACCAGTTTCTCCTTTCCGTATTTAGTGCTTCTTTTAGAAGCTCTTGCAGGGCAGGCCTGGTAGTAATGAAATCTGTCAACATTTGCTTGTCTGGAAAGGATTTTGTTTCTCTTTGTTTATGAAGCTTAGTTTGACTGGATATGAAATTCTGGATTAAAAATTCTTTTCTTTAAGAATGTTGAGTTGGGTGAAGGGGAAAAGGCAGCAAAACACACTGTCATGTGTGTACCTATGCAACTATCTTGCACGTTCTGCACATGTACCCCAAAACCTAAAATGCAATAAAAATAAATTAAAAAAAAAGAATGTTGAATATTGGCCCCCAATCTCTTCTGGCTTATGAGTTTCTGTTGAGAGATCCACTGTTAGTCTGATGGGCTTCCCTTTGTAGATTATCTGGTGTTTCTCTCTGGTTGCCCTTAACAGTTTTCCTTCATTTCAACCTTGGAGAATCTGATAATCATGTGCCTTATGGCTGATCTTGCTGTGGAATATCTTAATGATATTCTCTGTATTTCCTGAATTTGCATGTTGGCCTGTCTTGGTAGGTTGGGGACATTCTCATGGATAATATCCCGAAGTGTGTTTTCCAGTTTGTTTCTGTTTTCCCATCTCTTTCTCATACTGCGATCAACCGTAGGTTTGTTCTTTTCACATAGCTACACATTTCCTAGAGGCTTTTTTTGTTCCTTTTTATTGTTTTTTCTCTATTCTTGTCTGCATGTCTTATTTCAGTAAGGTGGTCTTCAAACTCTGATATCTTTTCTTCCACTTGGTTGATTCGGCTGCTGATACATGTGTATGCTTTACACAGGTCTTGTGCTGCATTTTTCAGCTCCATCTGGTCATTTATTTTCCTCTTTAAACTGATTGTTCTAGTTAGCATTCCCTCTGACCTTTTATCAAGGTTCTTAGCTTCTTTGCCTTGAGTTAGAACATTCCCCTTTAGCTCATCATAGTATTTTATTATCCATTTTCTGAAGCCTACTTCTGTCAGTTCATCCATCTGATCCTCCTCCAGTTCTGTGCCCTTGATGGAAAGATGTTGCAGTCATTTGGAGGAGAAGAGGCACTCTGGCCTTTTGGGTTTTCAGTAGTTTTTTCATTGATTCTTATTCATCTTGGTGCCATTGTCTAGCTTTGATCTTTGAGGCTGCTTATCCTTGGATGGGCTTTTTGTGAGGGACTTTTTTGTTGCATGGATGCCATTGTTGTCACTTTCCATTTCGGTAGTCAAGTCCCTCTTTTGCAGGGCTGCTGCAGTTTGCTGGGGGTTCGCTTCAGGCCCTATTCATCTGATTAGCTCCTGTGCCCAGAGATGTTACTCTAAGAGACAGGAACACAGCAAAGATAGGTGCCTGCTCCTTCTTCTGGGACCTCTGACCTCAAGGGGTACCAACCTGATGCCAGTATGATTGCTCAGGGTGTCTGACAGCCCCTGTTGGAGGGTCTCACCCAGTTGGATAGCACAGAGAACAGGATCCATTTAACAAAGCACCTTGTCCCTTGCTGGAAACGGTGTGCTTCACTGGGGGGAAACTCACTCATCTGGGCTACCTGGATTCCTCAGAACTACCAGGAGGAGAGGCTAAGTCTTCTGGTCTGCAGAGACTGTGGTCACCCCTCCCGCTAGGGGCTCAGGCCCAGGGAGATCCGGGTTCTGTCCCTGAGTCTCTGCTGGAGTTATTGGAGATCTTGCATGGAAGCCCCACCCAATAAGGAAGGATGGTCAGAGTTAGGCCTGTAGAGACATGCTGGCTGCAGACTGCCACAGCTGTGTGTTGGGCTGTGGGGACAAGTCTTGGGATCAAGCTTTCCAGCCTTCCTGGCTCCAGCAGGAGAAGAGAGCACCCTAGAGCTATAGAAATGTCTAACGTCCTTCTCTGGCCCAGGGATCTCAGCATGTTAGGCAGTTGCCAGTCCTAGTGCTGGCTGCTGTGCCTCCCCTAAGGAGCTCAAAGGGCTTACACAGCAAGCAGCCAGCAGTGGATGCTGGTCGCCCCTTCCCCAGGCAGTTCGGTAGGCTTATGCAGATTCCAGCTGAGAGACAGTACGAATCTGTGTGTTCTGGGGTCGAGACACTAGGTCCCAGTGTCATGGGTTCACAGGTGGGATCTTCTGATCTGTGGATTGCACAGTTCCATGGAAAAAGCAGTTTCCCCAGCTGGGTAGCATGCTCACTCACTGCCTCCCTTAGCTGGGGAGAGGGAGTTCCCTTCCTTGTGTGGCTCTCAGGTGGGCAGCCATACCACACTGTCCTTGCTTCTCTCCGTGGGTCAACCAGCCTTCTAGTCAGTTTTGGTGAGAAAATCTGGATACCTTGGTTGCCGGTGAAGGATTCACAGACTTATTATGTTTTTTTTCATTATTTATCATTATTATTATTATTACAGAGGTGGAGTTTCACTCTTGCAGCTGGATGGGAGCCTCCAAACCTGCTGCTTCCACTAGGTCATTTTGGCCCCGCCCCCTCTTCTTCTTCCTGTTAACTTCCACGGAAGGAGGCAGGCTTTTCTCCTGTGGTGGCTGCGTGTTCTGTATGGAAAACCAAAAGAAAACAAAACGTCTTTGCTCTACCACTGTCAACCCACTGCCAACACAGTGTTGTCTATGCAAATAGAACTGCTTATCTCAACTCAATTTGATGAATATCTAGGGTAAAAATAATCTTTCTACTATCCCTCTTCATGGGCAGAACCTTTGAGGGTCATTAGGCTGAACTACATGCCAGAACTTATGCAAGCCTGGGCTGTCAGGGTACCAGCAGGGAGCTCCTGGTGTAGCTTGAGAGCCATGTGGTGAGGGCGTGGCAGCTTGGACTAAAGCTACCTCTCTTGAGTCTTGAAAACATGGTGAGATGACCAGTGGGCCTCCTGTGTTCAACTGTTTCTCTTGACTTCTGTATGCTTACGTGCTTGGGAACTGGAATCAGACTCTCTGCTACTGAAGCCTGATTCAGCCGCTTACTGCTTGGGAGCCCGAGCACATTCCTTAACTTCCTTGTCTGTTTTCTAATCATGTAAAACTAGGAAAACACAAGTATCTATCTCACCATGAAGAGAATTCAAAGGATGTAATGCCTAAAAGTGTTTCTTACAGATGCCTATGTCTTATGTGTAATTACTTTCCTTGAACAGATTCTTATCCTGGAGTCTGGTAACAAAGACATAAATGATGAAGAACAGAATTCATCCAAAACTGTAGCTGAGGCTGCAGGAAGCTTAGCTCAGAGTTACTCCCTGTTGAAGCACTGCTCATCCTCATCAGAGGTGGCAAAAGCCTGGACACATTATTTCCCATTGTTATTTTTAATCTATTATTTATTTATTTAATCTTTAATTTTGGGGGGTATATAGTAGGTGTATATATTGATGAGGTACCTGAGATGTGTTGATACAGGTATGCAATGTGTAATAATCACATCATGGAGAATGGGGCAGCCATCCCCTTAAGCATTTATCCTTCGTGTTATAAACCATCCAATTATACTCTTTTAATTATTTTACTGGGAACTCCTTAATCTTGGAGCAAATACTAAAATTGTTAGCCGAGCCTACAGGTTCCTGCATTGAGAAGCTTGGGAGAACATGTGCAAGTATCATGAAGCCAGGAGGTGAGCAGCTCGTCATACCCAGCAACCCCTACCTGCTCTTGGACAGACTGACTTCCAGGGTCTGGGTACAGCACTGACCTGGGTCTAGCCTGGCTTTGCTTGGTTCGGGGCCCTGCTTTGTCATGTTTGACATCTGCTTTCAGAAAAGAGCCTGGCTGTGTCATCCTAGCTCCAGGTATGACCCAGGCTGCTCTTAGATCCATTGCTAACAGAAACTTTATTTAATGCCTGATCCCCAGTTCCTGTTTTGGTTCCTTAACTGTAACTGTCCGCATCCCAGCTGCTAGACATGGGTTCTGCTTATCTGGCAAGCTCAGAATAGTGGGCTCTGTGAGGGGATAGGGCTGGGGTGACCATCTGTACCCCAGGTGCTGGGTGCTTTACGTAGAAATTGGCTATTTCTATCCTTAACATTCTCTGTATAGCATCACCCCCAAATTACAAAGAAGAAAACTGAGCTGTACAGGGGGTAAGTAGGTTAGCTAGTGAGGGGCAGGACGGGGATTCCAGCCTAGATGTGGGTATATCTCAAGCCAGTGTTTGTTCCAGTGCACAGCCTTGCAGTAGCACCGAGAGGAAAATTGACTAGGAGTCTAGACCTCAGCCTGGCTTCCTCTCCCTACTTGCCATCATGCTTCCCATATTTCTTAGCAAGACTGCTCTGTGAGGCCGGCTACAGTGGCTCACACCTGTAATCCCAGTACTTTGGGAGGCCGAGGCGGCAGATCACTTGAGGTCAGGAGTTCAAGAACAGCCTGGCTAGCATGCCAAAACCCCATCTCTACTAAAAATACAAAATTAGCTGGGTATAGTGGCAGGCACCTGTAATTCCTGCTCCTTGAGAGGCTGAGGCAGGAGAATCACTTGAACCTGGGAGGTGGAGGTTGCAGTGAGTGGAAATCATGCTCTTGCACTCCAGCCTGGGCAACAGAGCGAAACTCTATCTCAAAAAACAAGACTACTCTATGAAGAGTTAACTATTGTGAAGACCTCACCTTAACTGGACAAGACCTTTGGCACTACTCAGAGGATTTGTTATAGTGCTGGAGGCTGTGGGTGGCCTCTCCTCAGACCTAATGTCAATAGGTACACAGGATTAAAGCACACAGTGAATGGGGTCAGGGCTATGTTCTCGTTCTAGCTAGCAATATTACGAAATGTTGTTCAGATATTTATGCTGGCTCAGAAAATTCCACCCACTTCTCAGTAAACTCACCCTAGGAATCTGCTGTTCAACAGTGGTCAATACTATAGTCTTTATGGGGAGAAGGTAAACGCAGCCTGGTTGCAGGGCTAGTCTCCAGGGCCTGGGGAGAGGTAGATGAAGTCCCAAAAGAGGTTTGCCTGTTTCTCTCTCAGACCACCGCCCTAGGGAATCTGTTCCAGCAGTGTAGCTCATGCATCTCGGCCCAGATTCCTAACATCTGTCCAGCTGTGTGGTCGCCAGGGCCTCCAGCTGCCAGTCAGATGGGAACTTGAAAGCAACGTGACCTTTAGATAAATAAAGCAAGAACTGAGGAAAAAAAAAAAAAGCTGAGGTAACAGCAAACATTGGGCAAATATTTGCCAGAGAAACTGCGTTTGAACTTTCCCCTGTGGTGTAGGTCCAGGTTTGCTAGCACAGCCTGACCTTGGCAACCTTGCCCTCGACTTGTTGTTTTGACACAATTCGTTTTAGCGCATAGGTTTTCCACAGGCTCCATTTGTGTCAATAAGTGATCTCATGACCTCAGAGCTTTCTATTTGGGGCTCCTCCGCAGGAAGCCCAGCATGGCTCCAGGGCAGGTGGGTAATCTTTTTTCTGGATGGAGCACACCTAGATATTTTAGTTCTAGTACTGATGTCTTAGAAAGGTATAAAAAACTGAAGAAGCAGTTAAGAACATTTGGGACCAGGTGGCTCAGACGGAATGAAATGAATGAGTTAACCTAAAAAGCAACCCATCTCCTAGCCCACTACTTCTTGGTCCGTGCACTGTGGCTTTTCTATGGCTGATAGAAAGTAAACTGATTCTCAGAAGATGTGGGTCTGTTATCAAGGCTATCAATAAGAAGATGGAGGAAGAGGTGGGAAGAAAAAGAAGGAGGAAGAAGGATGAAGAGAGAAGGAGATGGAAAAAGGAAGGAGATAAAGAAGAGGAAAGAGAAGGAGGCATGGGGAGTGGGATGCAGGGAGGAAGGGAGGAAAAGAAGAAAAAGAAGGTGGCAGAGATGTAGGAGGGGGAGAAGAGAACTGGTATCTACTGAGTGCCCACTGCATGCCAACAATTTTGCGTGAATTATCTTATTCAATCATGAAAACAATCCTTTAAGTTAGCCACTAGTAGTTCTCCATTTTTCAGATGAGAACCTCATGCCTAGAGAAGGCTGACAGTTTCCCCCGGGTCACACATCCAGGAGTGACAGGGCTGGAACTGCACCAGGCAGCATGGTGTGACCCCCACAGCCCCACCCCCATCTTGTGTTTGCTCTTGAGGCCTGTGTCTACACAGGACACCACTGCTGGGGAAAGGGAGGTTTTGTCAGCCGGTGCTGATGCACTAATTTTGGACAAATGCCCAGTTATTATCAGACAGAATACCTTTAACTTCTAGTGTATATTGAAGAAAAGAAGGCTTAGTGCCCAGAACACTCAGCTAACACAATTTTCATTCATATAGGATTTTTTTTTTTGAGAAAGTAAACTTCTGAGAGAGTCCATAAAGCTAATGACATTAAATTAGATCTTTTGCACTTTCTGAATTATCAGACCCAGTCCCAAGGAATTGGAAATTAAATTTGGAATCATTTCCCCAAAACCCCATCAAATAGTGTAGTCATCAGAATAACCTGGGAAGTCTGAACCCTGAATCAGGATTCTCATGGTTACTGGTCCTGGTTCTGGCAGTCATTGGCCAGGCAGTCTTGGAGGGGCCCCTTAATATCATTCAGTCCCCTCATCTATATGGTGGGGGTTTAGGCTCCTTGTATCCTGAAAGAGAAGATAAGCACATTTTAATACATGTTGAAAACAAAGGGGTGGTCACATCACCACCCCGAGTCTGCAGCTGACTTGGGAAAGTGAAGGAAAGAGACAGACAGGGTGCTCCTGGGGCATCCAGAGGGACCCTCCTGGTGTGGGAGTAAAGAGCATATGTGCAGAGTCAGTTATGCTTCACCTGAAATCCAAGGAATCAGTGAAAGGTGAACACAGTGCATTCTAGACAGAGGAAACAGCAGGAGTGAGGCCTGGAGGCAGGAGGGAAGCTGCCATGTAGTTGATCATTGGACTGGGCTTGGTGAGAATTACACCATGACCTCAGGCATAAGCTGGGACCCTGCCAGCCAAGCCAGGTGAATGTCATCCTAAACACAGGCTGTGTTAATATGCTTGGTTTTCATCCTTAAAGAGATTAGGGGTCCCTAGCAGGCTTCTTTTATTTATTTCTATTTTCACAGGTTGTACACATTTATAAATGTCTTTTTTGCATTTTTTGACATATCATTCACATATA
Source organism: Saguinus oedipus (assembly GCA_031835075.1). Classification (NCBI taxonomy): domain Eukaryota; kingdom Metazoa; phylum Chordata; class Mammalia; order Primates; family Cebidae; genus Saguinus; species Saguinus oedipus. The sequence continues at coordinate 47,401,778 of CM063179.1, read as the reverse complement.
GTAAAGTGCACAGATGTGAAGTTCACAGCTTGATGTGTGTCTACCTGTTTATACACCCAGGTAACTGTCACCAGATCAGGACTTGGGCATTTCCAGTTGTGCAGAAGGCTCCCTTCTTCCTCTCAGTCCTGCCCTACCCACCCCAGGGGAGGCACTTTCCCGACTCTACCAAACTTCTAATGCTAGACTCTAGTGCCAGAGAGGGGTTGATATGATATTATCCTGACACGACTGAACTTCTAACGCTGGACTCTAGTGCTGTGGGTTGTGGGTCGGGGGGTTGCTGTGATCCATTTGATTTCCATTTGGAAAGATAGTGCCCTGCTGTCTGCTGCATGAAGAATGAATGGGAGGGGCCCCGCTTGCAGCTGGAAGATGAGGTGGAGGCTGTTCAGTCCTCAGAACAGAAGAGACAGGGGCCTGAATGGGGAAAGGATGTAAAATAGTGGCAGACGGTGGTTAAATCAACCAGACCTGGTGGCTGTGTATGGGTGTTGGGAATGGAAGAACCAGTGCTGGTCCCTGGGTTGCTGTCTTGGTACCTCAGGGGCAGAGAAGCTGTGCATTAAGCCAAGGAACCTGGAGAGAGAAACACAGAGGAGGATGGGAGTAACTTGGGGCATGGGACTTGTTGAGTTTGAGATGCTTGGAACTGCCCAGTGGAGGGGCTGCAGAGGTGGATGGATTGAGAGGCTGGCTGAGCAATGGGCACATCCATAATCCTGGGGAAACAGAGCTGTGTTCATGCAACAATTGCCCGGGGACAAAGAAATCAGTAAGAAAGCAGTTGGAACTCAACAGTCATGATCTTATAAAGACATTTCAGTCAGTGATGGACCAAATATACAATGGTGGTCCAGTAAGATTGTGATACTGTGTTTTTACTATATCTTTTCTATATTTAGCTGTTTAGATACACAGATACCGTTGTGTTACAATTGCCTGCAGTGTCAGTGTCATCCTGTGTTACACAGGTTTGCAGCCTGGGAGCTATAGTCTATGTCATACAGTCTGAGCGTGTAGTAGCCACACCATCTAGGATTGTTTAAGTCACTCTATGATATCTGCACAACAAAATCACCTATGATACATTTCTCATTTCTCACGTGTCCCCACCATTAAGTGATACATGACTGTAATGATCAGCTGGGTAGAGAAGTGCACCCATGAAGAAACTGAGAGGGACCCCCAGAGAAACATGAGGCTGTCCAGGAGAATATGGAACGGCAGAGTCGAGGGGAGGGAGTGCTTCCCAAAGGCTGAGGGCACGAGCAGCCTTTACCACAGCTGTGAATCTTGTTAAGCAGCTATGAGGACCCAGTTCCCTTTTCCTGCATCCTTTCTCCTGAGTTCCGACTACCAGGATCTCAGTGAGAAACTTTGAATTTTGTAATTGGAGTAGGACTGAAAGCATTGGTAAGAAGCTCTGTGAGATTCAAACTTACTGCTTTATGTATGATCTTAAGACTCAGCCCCTGGGAACTGGATGCATCTATGGTCTTCCTTCAGCCTCAGGCAGGGTCTCTGAAGGCAGGCAGTCACCCTCTTAGAGGCTTCAGGGACTAGGCCCTTGTTCTCCCTTCCCTTCTGGTATCCCTGAGATCATCAGCCCTGACTTCCTGAGTGGCCAGGGTCACTTTTCTTTTAGAAAAATTAGATAAATAGAACAAGATAATACAAAACAATAGACAAAAACCCCTGTGAGATCATCAGGTACAATAATAGTAATGATTATTCATTGACCATCTGTTTTGGGTGGGGCACTTCGTATGCTTTATTCTATTCTTTATTATGAGTGAGGGATTCCCACTTTTCAGATGTCAAAGTTGAGGTCATGGTGCTAATGAGTGGTGTCCGAATATACATGAGGCTGACTGTAGACTGGGACCACCATTCCACCCCACCATACTAAGTCTCAAGAAAATCAAACCCTGGCTCCTGAGTGACACATGGAGACACTAGGGTGAACCATGTTGATTTATTTCCTTAAGCATTTACCAAGCCCCTTCTATGCCAGGCATGCTACATAATCAGCCCTGAGGAGACAGACAGAAAATCCTGAGCAGATGAACTTCCAGCAGAGAGAGAGTAGGTGGCGGGGATGGAGGGGGAAGAGAGAGAGAGAGAGAGAGAGAGAGAGAGAGAGAGAGAGAGAGAGAGAGAGAGAGAGAATACTCTAGTGGGAAAATAAAGTCATTTTAGAACATGCTCAGGCTCTGAAAGGAATAAGAAGTGACTGAAAGTGATCATATGAAGGGGCAATTAATGTTGGGCTGTCAGAAAAGGTCTCCAGGAGCTCAAGTCCCAGGGACCCACCCGGACGCTCCTGCCGGGTTGGAGATTCCTCCAGGCTGTGCAGGTTGCCTTGAAGCCCACGTCTGACCCTGTGGGCCGGTAGGTGTGTTACTTGCTGACCAAGGACCTGGAGTTCTATCATCAGTAATATTTGCCACAGGGACTAAGCAATTTTCATTTCTAAGGCAAGATAAATCTGCAACAGTCAAAACCGGCTGGTGATAAAGATTTGGTGAACATAGAATATACCAGGTGGAATGTGTTGACTTAAAGACTCCTCAGCTTTCCAAGTCAAGAAAACCTTCAACAACATCTTAAAGCCAAGGCACTGCCTAGGAGAAGGCATGACAGTTTCATTTAAAAGATAGTCTTGAAGACTAAAGAGACACAGTGACAATGTAGTGTCTCTTAAGCAGAGCTGGTACCCTAGGAGAGAATCCCTGTGACAAAGGTCCTCATGCCTGGGCCAGAGCTGGGGTGGAACCAGGTGGGTGCCTCTCCTGTGGGTGAATCTCCTGGCCATTCAAAACTCTGGAAAGATCTATCATTTCCTTAGGACTGGAGTACTCCCAGAGGAGGCCAGGCTGGGGAGTGGGAGCCCTTAGTCCAGTCTGCCCAAGGTCAGCTGTGCGGACATGAGGGGCACTGACCAGGTGGAATTGTAGACTCACCCAAAGCAAGACTTCCTTATCCTCCTCAGGGGCTGGAGCCTGGAGAAGCCACCCCTTCAGTGCAAGAGAGTTCTGTTCTCTCCTCAGATAGCATGCTCCTGCCCTGGCACAGGTAGGGAGGTGCTGACTAGGAAGCTCCTGCTTGGGGTTAAGCCCATTTCTGTTAGAGGAGGCCAGCAGGAGTGACCAGGCACTCAGTGTCATGGGAGCATGTGGCAAGGTCACTGCCCATGCTTCCCTCCTGGACTGGCATTTTTCCTGCGAGAAGGACAGCTGAGAGCAGTGGTAGTGGCCCTTGGAACCTGCTCCTCCATCTGCTTTCCTGGGGACTGTGCCCACCTGCTTGAGGGTCTTGCCATGACAGAGAGCGCCTGGGTGGAGGACATCCAGCCACTTCATATGAATGTTTGGGACCACACATATCAGCCCCAACTACTCTCCCTTGTCCTTGCCATTACACCAGTTGACAGCCCTGAAAGGAGTTGGGATATGGTATAACAATCACACACTTTGGCTCCTGGGAAGCCCAGCAAGTGGCCTTGGCTCAGTCCCAGTTGCTGTGGCTCCAGCAAGGCCTTGCTTCTGCCTCCCCAGCTGAAGTCACAAAGATATTCTTTGCTAAATGGACCTGTCTGGGCCTGACTTAGGAGTCACTCCACAAATGAATTGTGCCCATATCCCGTGCCTCCCACACCCAGAAGCTCACGTGGAAAGTCATCTGAATGGACGTGTTCTCCCTGTGTCACTTGACTCAAGGTCTTGCCCACCCACCCCTTCATCGCACTCTCTCCCTGCTTCCAGTGTTCCCTGCCAGACCATCATTCTCTAGACTGCTGTTCCCTAAACCACAGTCCTCTAAACCACCCTTCTCTAAACCACTGTTTCCTAAACCTCCATTCTCTGAATGACCCTTCTCTGGCCTCATTGTGCTCACATTTCTGCTCAGATGCTTCCAGGATGCTTCACTCCACACAGACAAACTCCTGGGTGCTGGCCTCCCCTGGATCCTCACACTGGACCTTTGCCTCACAATGCCCTTCCCTTGGAAGGGTCTCTGCCCAAGTCATTGTGGGCTTCCAAATGTGCTCCTTGCTGGCTTTCTTTTCTGCTCCTCCAAGTCCATGGAGATCCACCCATCCAGTGAGGGCTAACTTTGTTCCTACCTTCTTCTTGGAGCTTTCCCCATTCAACACACCTCTGAAATCTTAGAGTCTCTCTACGGGGAATTAATTTAACATTTCACACATACTGCCTTGTGTCCTTCCTAAAACAGAGCCCCTTGAGACCAGAACTAACCATCTTCTCTTTAAGTCTTCATCTGATTGCCCTCAACACACACTGTGAAACAGAAAAGTTATGCCCCAGAAAGTTTTAAATATCAGCTAAAATCCATGTTAAAAAGTAGGAACATTTTCAGAGGGAATAAAATAATAAAGATGAGAACAGAAATTAGAGAAATAGAAAAAAGTACCCTAAAGATAAACAGAGCCAAAGTTGTTTTGAAAAGCCTAATAGAAGTGATGTGCACTGGCGAGACAGATCACAGGGTAAGTGGGCAGCTCTCAATGGTTCTTAATCCAAATGCCATCCAGATGTTGAACTTAATTTATCAAAACAAGTCTGAAATCCCTAAAACGCATTCCAGTCTGAACGTGCGGGTTCATTAACATTTACTTAGCAAGCCTCTCCAGGCCTCCTCTCACTTCTCTGGGATCTCAGGCTCCCAGATCCAGTGCTCTGAGGAGGAGGAGAAAGAGGAACAGGCAGAGGTCAGGAGCATGGTAGGCTCTATTCTTTCCTGGATTCAGAGATCTTAAGCAACTTGGAAGATAAAGATGCCATCCCCGAGTCCCTCAATGAACATAGGTCATTAGAGATCAGAGAACAGACAAACATCACTCAAGCAGAGTGTAACTCAATCCCACACTTGGAATCATAGGCACGGCATTTGAGGAAGTGCTTGAAACTCACCTAGAGGACGGCATTGCCTTTGAAAAAGGAAACCAAGACCAGATTCATGAGCCTGCTACCAAGCTGAAATAATTAGCCCAATTTTCTGGGCCATTGCAGCAGCCTTTCAAGCTCTGCTTTAGATATGGATAATTTATACCAGAGGAGCACGTGCAAGATTTACTATACATTTATTAGCATACCACGAGCATCTTTGTCAAGACTAATGGAGATGCTTCTCAGTTGATTAAGTAAACAAATAAATAAAAGCACCATCAGGAAAGACTCTAGCAAGTCTTACAGAAGTGGGTAAAGTGTGAGGGGCCTCTAGCTTACAGAAGTAAGACCTTTCTGCACCATCGCCTGTCTTAGACCTGGAACCAGGACCTTTTGCAATTCAGCAGAAATCTGTTGGGAACCTGACATGTACCAGGCATTGGGCTGGGATCTGTGGATACTAGATGAATTAGGTGTAAGCCCTACTCTTGAGGAACCAAAGTCTAGCTGAGAGACTTAACACCCATGTAGGGCACAGTATGATCACACGCAGGAGGTGCAGAGAGGTTCTTTGTAAATGAGTTAGTGAACACATCATGAATGACTAGAGATGCTAGCAGGATGCACATCGTGCCTTCCAGCTCTAAGTTCTCTGGATTTCCTCACCTGCCAAAAGAGTACTGGACGTGGTAAGCATAATGATTATTACCTACAACACTATTAAGAGTGAAGGTGACTTATGGAAAAATGCCTAAGGATAACAGGAGTAACCAGGACTGTTGCAAACTGAGATTGTATGGTCATCCTAACTGTGGAAAAGTGGAAAGACAGGAAAGGATAACATGGGAAGAATGTTTACTCCTCCACTCATTTGTTAAACATTTAATTTTTTAAAGTTTTAATTGTGGTAAAACATATATAACATAAAAATTTCCACATTACTTTTAGGTGTACAGTTTAGCAGCATTAAGTACATTCACATTGTCGTGCAGTCTTCAGAACTGTCTTCGCCTTGAAAAATAAACTCCATGCCCATTCAGGGATAGCACCTCGTTCACCTTCCCTCCGGCCCCTGGCAACCCTGCTTTCTGTCTCTATGGATCTGACTACTTTAATGCCTCATGTAAGTGGACTCATACAGTATTTGTCTTTTTGGTGTGCCTGGCTAATTTCACTCAGCATGATGTCCTCAAGGTTCTTCTACTCATTCTTGATAAGTTATCACAGCATCAAATTCACACTTGCAATGACATCACCAAGAACTAAAAGCTATACAGTCATTGCATCATTGTTATTCTCAGCTGACCAGATTTATTTTGAGCTTTTCTTTCTTTCTTTTGCATTGCATCAGCTACATTGCAGGAATTCTTAGACTATTGAAGTGCAGGTTCCACTGTGGAAAAACACAAGTTGTTCACAAGGCCTTGAATAGCTCACAGTTAAGCTGCTACTTGAAGAATAACCAGACTGGGGCTTCCTGGGACTTGCAGGCTGGGCCCACTGACACATCCTGGTTTAAATGGTACTTAGTCTGTGGGAGATTTTGTTTGTTCATAGTCTTCTAAGTCTGGGGTTCATGGCTATTTTATAAGTCTATGTAATCCTGAATTTTCTTATGAATTGTATACCTATGTTTTATTTAAAAGTTTGTCATTTCTGTGCTTATTACACATGGCATGCCTGTAATAAAATATCTCATGTACCCAATAAATATACACACCTACTATGTATCCATAAAATTTTTTAAAATACATTTTTTAAAATTACACTTTAGTTCTAGGATACATGTGCAGAATGTGCAGGTTTGTTACATATGTATACATGTGCCATGGGGGTTTGCTGCACCCATCAACCCATATCTACATTAGGTATTTCACCTAATGCTATCCGTCCCCTAGCCCCCAACTTTCCAACACACCCCAGTGTGTGATGTTCCCCTCCCTGTCCATGTGTTCTCATTGTTCAACTCTCACTTATGAGTGAGAGCATGCATTATTTGGTTTTCTGTTCTGTGTTAGTTTGCTGAGAATGATGGTTTCCAGCTTCATTCATATCCCTGCAAAGGACATGAACTCATCCCTTCTTATGGCTGCATAGTATTTCATGGTGTATATGTGCCACATTTTCTTTATCCAGTCTATCATTGATGGGCATTTGGGTTGGTTCCAACTCTTTGCTATTGTGAACAGTGCTGCAATAAACATACATGTGCATGTGTCTTTATAGTGGAAGGATTTATAATCTTTTGGATATGTACACAGTAATTGGATTGCTGGGTCAAATGGTATTTCTGGTTCTAGATTCTTAAGAAATCACCACACTGTCTTCCATAACGAACTAATTTACACTCCCACCAACAGTGTAAAAGCGTTCCTATTTCTCCACATCCTCTTCATCACCTGCTGCTTCCTGACTTTTGAATGATCACCACTCTAACCGGCATGAGATGGTATCTCATTGTGGTTTTGATTTGCAATTCTCTAATGACCAGTGATGATGAACTTTTTTTCATATGTTTGTTGGTCCCATAAATGTCATCTTTTGAAAAGTGTCTGTTCATATCCTTCACCCACTTTTTGATGGGGTTGTTTTTTTCTCATAAATTTGTTTAAGTTTCTTGTGGATTCTGTCGATTAGCCCTTTGTCAGATGGATAGATGGCAAAAATTGTCTCCCATTCAGTAGATTGCCTCTTCACTCTGATGATCATTTCTTTTGCTCTGCAGAAGCTCTATAGTTTCATTAGATCTCATTTGTCTTTTTGGCTTTTGTTGCAATTGCTTTTGGTGTTTTATTAATGAAGCCTTTGCCCAAGCCTATATTTTGAATGGCATTGCCCAGATTTTCTTCTAGGGTTTTTATGGTTTTAGGACATACATTTAAGTCTTTCATCCATCTTGAGCTAATTTTTGAACAAGGCTTAAGGAAGGGGTCCAGCTTCAGTTTTCTGCATATGGCTAGCCAGTTTTCCCAATACCATTTATTAATTAGGGAATCCTTTTCCCATTGCTTGCTTTTGTCAGGTGTGTTGAAGATCAGATGGTTGTAGATGTGTGGTATTATTTTTGAGGCCTCTGTTCTGTTCCATTGGTCTATATATCTGTTTTGGTACCAGTACCATGCTGTTTTGGTTACTATAGCCTTGTAGTACAGTTTGAAGTAAGGAAGCACCATGCCTCCAGCTGTGTTCTTTTTGCTCAAGATTATCTTGGCTATACCACTCTTTTTTGGTTCCCTGTGAAATTTAAAGTAGTTTTTTTCTAACTCTGTGAAGGAAGTCAATGGTAGCTTGATGGAGATAGCACTGAATCTATTAACTACTTTGGGCAGTATAGCCATTTTCACTATATTGATTATTCCTATTCATGAGCCTGGAATGTTTTTCCATTAGTTTGTGTCTTCTCTGATTTCTTTGAGCAGTGGTTTGCAGTTCTCCTTGAAGAGGTCTTTCACATCCCTTGTAATTGTAGTTTATTCTCTTTGTAACAATTGTGAATAGGAGTTCACTTATGATTTTGATCTCTATCTATTATTGGTGTGTAGGAATGCTTGTGATTTTTGCACATTGGTTTTTGTATCATGAGATTTTGCTGAAGTTGCTTATCAGCTTAAGGAGATTTTGGGCTGAGACGATGGGGTTTTCTAAATATGCAGTCATATCATCTGCAAACAGAGACAATTTGACTTCCTCTCTTCCTGTTTGAATGTCCTTTATTTCTTTCTCTTACTTGATGGCCCTGGCCAGAACTTCCAGTACTATGTTGAATAGGAATGGTGAGAGAGGGCATTCTTGTCTTGTGCCCGTTTTTCAAAGGGAATGCTTCCAGCTTTTGCCTATTCAGTATGATATTGGCTGTGGGTTTGTCATAAATAGCTCTGTACATTGCATGAATACCTAGTTTATTGAGTTTTTAGCATGAAGGGGTGTTGAATTTTATCAAAGGCCTTTTCTGCAACTATTGAGATAATCATGTGATTTTTGTCATTGGTTCTGTTTATGTGATGGATTACATTTATCTATTTGTATATGTTGAAGCAGCCTTGCATCCTAGGAATAAAGTTGACTTGATCGTGATGTATAAGCTTTTTGATGTGCTGCTGGATTCAGTTTGCCAATATTTTATTGAGGATTTTTGCATCGATGTTCATCAAGGATATTAGCCTAAATTTTTGTTATTGTTGTTGTTGTGTCTCTGACAGCTTTTGGTACCAGGATGATGCTGACCTCATAAAATGAGTTAGGGAGGAGTTTCTCTTTTTTTATTGTTTGGCATAGTTTCAGAAGTAATGGTACCAGCTCCTCTTTGTACCTCTGGTAAAATTTGGCTGTGACTCCATCTGTTCATGGGCTCTTTTTGTTGGTAGGCTATTAATTACTGCCTCAATTTCAGAACTTATTATTGGTCTATTCAGAAATTTAACTTCTTCCTGGTTTAGTCTTGGGGTATATGTGTCCAGGAATTTATCCATTTCTTCTAGATTTTCTAGTTTATTTGCATAGAGGTGTTATTATTCTCTGATGGTAATTTGTGTTTCTGTGGGATGAGTGTTGATCCCCCTTTTATCATTTTTATTGTGTCTATTTGATTCTTCTCTTTTTTCTTCTGTGTTAGTCTGGCTAGCAGGCTATCTATTTTGTTAATGTTTTAAAATAACCAGCTCCTGGATTCATTGATTTTTTGAAAGTTTTTTTGTGTCTGTATCTCCTTCAGTTCTGCTCTGATCTTAGTTATTTCTTGTCATCTGCTAGCTTTTGAATTCATTTGCTCTTGCTTCTCTACTTTTAATTGTGATGTTGGGATGTTGATTTTAGATCTTTCCCACTTTCTCCTGTGGGCATTTTAGTGCTATAAATTTCCCTCTAAACACTGCTTTAGCTGTGTCCCAGAGACTTTGGTGTGTTATGTCTTTGTTCTCATTGGTTTCAAAGAACATCTTTATTTCTGCCTTCATTTCATAACTTACCCAGTAGTCTTTCACGAGCAGATTGTTTAGTTTCCATGTAGTTGTGTGGTTTTTAAGTGAGTTTCTTAATCCCAGGTTCCAATTTGATTGCACTGTGGCCTGAGAGATGGTTTGTTATGATTTCCATTCTTTTGCATTTTCTGAAGAGTGTTTTACTTCCAATTATATGGTCAATTTTAGAATAAGTGTGATGTAACGCTGAGAAGAATGTATATTCTGTTGATTTGGGGTGTACAGTCCTGTAGATGTCTATTAAGTTCATTTGGTACATAGCTGAGTTAAAATCCTGAATATACTTGTTAATTTTCTGTCTCAATGACCTGTGTAATATTGACCGTGGGGTGTGGAAGTCCCCCACTATTATTGCATGAAGTCTAAGTCCTTCTGTAGGTCTCTAAGAACTTGCATTGCTTTATGAATCTGGGTGCTCTTGTATTAGGTGCATGTATACACTTAGAATAGTTAGCTCTTCTCGTTGCATTGATCTCTTTACCATTATGTAATGCCCTTCTTTGTCTTTTATGATCTTTGTTGGTTTTGTTGGTTTAAAGTCTGTTTTATCAGAGACTAGGATTGCAACCATTGCTTTTTTTTTTTTCCTCTCCATTTGTTTGGTGAATAATCCTCCATCCCTTTACTTTGAGCCTATGTGTGTCTTTGCATGTGAGATGGGTCTCCTGACTACAGCACATTGATGGGTCTTGACTCCATTTACCAGTCTGTGTCTTTTAATTGGGGCATTTAGCCAGTTTACATATAAGGTTAATATTGTAATGTGTGAATTTTATCCTGTCATCATGATGCTAGCTAGTTATTTTTCCCATTAGTTGATGCAGTTTCTTCATTATATCAATAGTCCTTACAATTTTGTATGTTTTTGGAGTGGCTGGTACCAATTTTTTCTTTCCATATTTAGTGCTTCTTTCAGAAGATCTTGTAAGGCAGGTCTGGTGGTGACAAAATCTCTCAGCATTTGCTTGTCTGTAAAAGAATGTATGTCTCCTTCACTTATGAGGCTTAGCTTGGCTGGATTTGATATCCTGGTTTGAAAATTCTTTTATTTAAGAATGTTGAATATTGGCCCCCACTCTCTTCTGGCTTGTAAGTTTCTGCCGAGAGACCCACTGTTAGTCTGATTGGCTTCCCTTTGTGGGTAACCTGATCTTTCTCTCTGGCTGCCCTTAACATTATTTTCTTCATTTCAACCTTGGTGAATCTGATGATTATGTGTCTTGGGGTTGCTTTCTCGAGAAGTATGTTTGTGGCGTTCTTTGTATTTCCTGAATTTGAATGTTGGCCTGCCTTGCTAGGTTGGGGAAGTTCTTCTGAATAATATCCTGAAGAGTATTTTCCAACTTCATTTCATTCTCTTTGTCACTTTCAGGTACACCAATCCAATGTAGATTTGGTCTTTTCACATAGTCCTGTGTTTCTTGGAGGCTTTATTTGTTACTTTTCATTCTTTTTTCTCTAAACCTGTCTTTATGCTTTATTTCATTAAGTTGATCTTTGATCTCTGATATCCTTTCTTTCACTTGATTAATTCTGCTATTGATACTTCTGTATGCTTCAGTAATTTCTCATGCTGTGTTTTTCAGCTCCATTAGGTCATTTATGTTCTTCCCTAAACTGGTTATTCTAGTTAGCAATTCCTCTAACCTTTTTCAAGGTTCTTAGCCTCCTTGCGTTGGGTTAGGGTATGATTCTTTAGCTCAGAGAATTTTGTTATTACCCACCTTCTGAAGCCTACTTCTGTCAATTCATAAAACTCATTCTCCATTCAGTTTTGTTCACTTGTTGATGAGCAATTGTTATCCTTTAGAGGAAAAGAGGCATTCTGGTTTTTGGAATTTTCAGCCTTTTCTCCCTGGTTTTTCCTCATCTTCATGGGTTTATCTACCTTTGGTCTTTGGTGCTGGTGACACATGGATGGGGTTTTTGTGTGGACGTCCTTTTTGTTGATGTTGATGTTGATGCTATTTCTTTCTGTTTGTTAGTTTTCCTTCTAACAGTCGGGCCCCTCAGCTGCAGCACCACTGGAGTTTGCTGGAGGTTCACTCCAGACCCTGTTTGCCTGGGTATCACCAGTGGAGGCTGCAGAACAGCAAAGATTGCTTCCTGTTCCTTCCTCTGGAAGCTTCATCCCAGAAGGGAACCTGCCAGATGCCAGATGGCGCTCTCCTGTATGAGGTGTCTGTTGAGAGGCATCACCCAGTCAGGAGGCATGGGGGTCAGGGATCCACCTGGGAATGCAGTCTATCCTTTAGCAGAGCTTGAGTGCTGTGCTGAGATATCTGCTGCTCTCTTCAGAGCCAACAGGCAGGAACATTTAAATCTACTGAAGCTACAGCCCCAACTATTCCTTCTCCCAGGTGCTATGTCCCAGGGAGATGGGAGCTTTATTTATAAGCCCCTGACTGGGGCTGCTGCCTTTCTTTCAGAGATGTCCAGCCCAAAGAGGAGGAATCTAGAGAGGCAGTCTGGCTACAGCAGCTTTGCTAAGCTGCAGAGGGCTCCATACAGTTTGGACTTCCTAGTGGCTTTGTTTATACTGTGAGGGGAAAATAGCTTACTCAAGCCTCAGCAATGGCAGATGCCCCTTCCCCTACCAAGCTCGAGTGTCCCAGGTTGACTTCAAACTCTTGTTCTGGCAGCGAGAATTTCAAGCCAGTGGATCTTAGCTTGCTGGGCTCCATGGGGATGGGATATGCTGAGCTAGACCACTTGGCTTGCTGGCTTCAGCCCCCTTTCCAGGGGAGACAAAGGTTCTTCTCACCAGCATTCCAGGTGCCACAGGGGTATGAAAAAAGTTCTGCAGCTAGCTCGGTGTCTGCCCAAATGGCTGCCCAGTTTTGTGCTTGAAACCCAGGGCCCTGGTAGTGTAGGTAGCTGAAGGAATCTTCTGGTCTGTGGGTTGCAAAGACCCACATGGAAAAACTGGGCAGTATCTTCGCTGGAGTGCACCATTCTTCATTGAACAGTCCTCACGGCTTCCCTTGACTAGGGGAGAGAGTTCCCTGACTCCTTGCACTTCCCAGGTGAGGCAATGCCCCACCCTGCTTCCTCCTGCCCTTCATGTGCTGAGGCCATTATCTAATGAGTTCCAATGAGATGAGCTGTGTATCTCAGTTGGAAATGCATAAATCACCTGCCTTCTGCTTTGATCTCACTGGGAACTGCAGACAGGAACTGTTCCTATTTGGCCATCTTACCAGTCCCCCAGAAAAAAATGTTTAAAAGTGTATCATTCTAAATAGCAAATTGTAGAGCAACACATACTCAATCTATCTGTCTATCTATCTATCTATCATCTATCTATCTATCTATCTGTCTATACATAGAGAGAGAGAGAGATCGATAGATAGATAGATAGATATAATATGTATTGCTCTACAATAGATAGATAGCTATTATGACTGAATACCTATTTATGTCTGTAAAGCTATAAACCACTTAAAACTGTACCTAACTCTAGGAAATAATTTTTTAAAACTCTATGTGACTTTATTTATTTATTTATTTGTAATTTTTATTGCATTTTAGGTTTTGAGCTACATGTGCAGAATGTGCAAGATAGTTGCATAGGTACACACATGGCAGTGTGTTTTGCTGCCTTCCTCCCCTTCACCCACATTTGGCATTTCTCCCCAGGCTATCCCTCCCCAGCTCCCCCCCGCCACTGTCCCTCCCCTATTCCCCCCAATAGACCCCAGTGTGTAGTACCCCACTCCCTGTGTCCATGTGTTTTTATTTTTCTCACCCGCCTATGAGTGAGAATATGTGGTATTTCGTTTTCTGTTCTTGTGTCGGTTTGCTGAGAATGATGTTCTCCAGATTCGTCTATGTCCTTACAAAGGACACAAACTCATCATTTTTGATTGCTGCATAATATTCCATGGTGTATATGTGCCACATTTTCCCAGTCCAGTCTATCATCGATGGGCATTTGGGTTGGTCCCAGGTCTTTGCTATTGTAAACACTGCTGCAATGAACATTCGTGTGCATGTGTCCTTATAGTAGAATGATTTATATTCCTTTGGATATATACCCAGTAATGGGATTACTGGGTCAAATGGAATTTCTATTTCTAGGTCCTTGAGGAATTGCCACACTGTCTTCCACAATGGTTGAACTAATTTACACTCCCACCAGCAGCATCCTCTCCAGGATCTGTTGTCTCCAGATTTTTTAATGATCGCCATTCTATCTGGCGTGAGATGGTATCTCAATGTGGTTTTGATTTGCATCTCTCTAATGACCAGTGATAATTAGCATTTTTTCATGTGTTTGTTGGCCCCATGTATGTCTTCTTTGGTAAAGTGTCTGTTCATATCCTTTGCCCATTTTTGAATGGGCTTGTTTGTTTTTTTCCTGTAAATCTGTTTGAGTTCTTTGTAAATATTGGATATCAGCCCTTTGTCAGATGGGTAAACTGCAAAAATTTTTTCCCATTCTGATGGTTGACGATTCACTCTAGTGACTGATTCTTTTGCCGTGCAAGAGCTGTGGAGTTTTATTAGGTCCCATTTGTCTATTTTGGCTTTTGTTGCCAATGCTTTTGGTGTTTTGGTCATGAAGTCCTTGCCTACTCCTATGTCCTGAATGGTTTTGCCTAGATTTTCTTCTAGGGTTTTTATGGTGCCAGGTCTTATATTTAAGTCTTTAATCCATCTGGAGTTAATTTTAGTGTAAGGTATCAGGAAGGGGTCCAGTTTCTGCTTTCTGCACATGGCTAACCAGTTTTCCCAATACCATTTATTAAACAGGGAATCCTTTCCCCATTGCTTGTTTTTGTCTGGTTTATCAAAGATTATTTGGTTGTAGATATGTTGTGTTGTCTCTGATTTCTCTGTTCTGTTCCATTGGTCTATATCTCTGTTTTGGTACCAGTACCATGCTATTTTGATTACTGTAGCCTTATAGTATAGTTTGAAGTCTGGTAGTGTGATGCCTCCCGCGGTGTTCTTTTTGCTTAGAATTGACTTGGCTATGTGGGCTCTCTTTTGGTTCCATATGAAGTTCAAGGTGGTGTTTTCCGGTTCTCTGAAGAAATTCAATGGTAGCTTGATGGGGATAGCATTGACTCTGTAAATTACTTTGGGCATTATAGCCATTTTTATGATATTGATTCTTCCTAACCATGAACATGGAATGTTTCTCCATCTGTTTGTGTCCTCTCTTATTTCATTGAGCAGTGGTTTGTAGTTTTCCTTGAAGAGGTCCCTTACATTCCTTGTAAGTTGTATTCCTAGGTATTTTATTCTCTTTGTAGCAATTGTGAATGGCAGTTCATTCTTGATTTGGTTCTCTTTAAGTCTGTTATTGGTGTATAGGTATGCTTGTGATTTTTGCACATTGATTTTGTATTCTGAGACTTTGCTGAAGTTGCTTATCAGTTTTAGGAGGTTTTGGGCTGAGGTGATGGGGTCTTCTAGGTATACTATCATGTCATCTGCAATAGAGACAATTTGGCTTCCACCTTTCCTATTCAAATACCCTTTATTTCTTTTTCTTGACGGATTGCTCTGGCTAGAACTTCCAGTACTATGTTGAATAGGAGTGGTGAGAGAGGGCATCCTTGTCTAGTGCCGGATTTCAAAGGGAATGCTTCCAGTTTTTGCCCATTCAGTAAGATATTGGGTGTTGGCTTGTCATAAATAGCTTTTATTACTTTGAGATATGTTCCATCAATACCGAGTTTATTCAGGGTTTTTAGCATAAAGGGCTGGTGAATTTTGTCAAATGCCTTCTCTGCATCAATTGAGATAATCATGTAATTTTTGTTTTTGGTTCTGTTTATGTGGTGAATGATGTTTATAGACTTGCGTATGTTGAACCAGCCTTGCATCCCCGGGATGAATCCTACTTGATCATGATGGATAAGTTTTTTAATGTGCTGTTGCAATCGGTTTGTCAGTATTTTATTGAAGATTTTTGCATCTATGTTCATCATGGATATTGGCCTGAAGTTTTCTTTTCTTGTTGAGTCTCTGCCAGGTTTTGGTATCAGGATGATGTTGGTCTCATAAAATGATTTGGGAAGGGTTCCCTCTTTTTGGATTATTTGGAATAGTTTCAGAAGGAATGGTACCAGCTCCTCTTTGTGTGTCTGGTAGAATTCAGCTGTGAACCCATCTGGACCTGGGCTTTTTGTGTGTGGTAGGCTCTTAATTGCTGCCTCAACTTCAGACCTTGTTATTGGTCTACTCATAATTTTGGCTTCCTCCTGGTTTAGGCTTCAGAGAACACAGGCATCCAGGAATTTATCCATTTCTTCCTGGTTTACTAGTTTATGTGCATAGAGTTGTTTGTAGTATTCTCTGCTGATGGTTTGAATTTCTGTGGAATCTGTGGTGATTTCCCCTTTATCATTTTTTATTGCATCTATTTGGTTGTTCTCTCTTTTCTTTTTTATCAGTCTGGCTAGTGGTCTATTTTGTTGATCTTGTCAAAAAACCAGCTCTTGAATTTATTGATTTTTTGAAGTGTTTTTCGTGTCTCTATCTCCTTCAATTCTGCTCTGATCTAAGTTATTTCTTGTCTTCTGCTAGGTTTTGAGTTTTTTTGATCTTGCTCCTCTAGCTCTTTCAATTTTGATGATAGTGTGTCAATTTTGGATCTCTCCACTCTTCTCATATGAGCACTTATTGTGATATATTTTCCTCTGGAGACTGCTTTAAATGTATCCCAGAGATTCTGGTATGTTGTGTCTTCATTCTTGTTGGTTTTGAAGAACTTTTTTATTTCTGCCTTCATTTTGTTGTTTATCCAATCAACATTCAAGAGCCAGTTGTTCAGTTTCCATGAAGCTGTGCAGTTCTGAGTTAGTTTCTGAATTCTGAGTTCTAACTTGATTTCACTATGGTCTGAGAGACTGTTTGTTATGATTTCAGTTGTTTTGCATTTGCTGAGGAGTGCTTTACTTCCAATTACGTGGTCAATTTTGGAGTAGGTGTGATGTGGTGGGGAGAAGAATGTATATTCTGTGGATTTGGGGTAGAGAGTTCTGTAAATGTCTATCAGGTTTCCTTGTTCCAGGTCTGAGTTCAAGCCCTAGATATCCTTGTTAATTTTCTGTCTAGTTGATCTGTCTGATATTGAAAGTGGAGTGCTAAAGTATCCCATTATTATTGTGTGGCAGTCTAAGTCTCTTTGTAAGTCGTTCAGAACTTGCCTTATATATCTGGGTGTTCCTGTATTGGGTCCATATATATTTAGGATCATTAGCTCTTCTTGTTGTATCGATCCTTTTACCACTATGTGATGACCTTCTTTGTCTCTTTTGATCTTTGTTGCTTTAAAGTCTATTTTATCAGAGATGAGAATTGCAACTCCTGCTTTTTTTTTGCTCTCCATTTGCTTGGCAAATCTTCCTCCATCTCTTTATTTTGAGCCTTTGTGTATCCTTGCATGTGAAATGGGTTTCCTGGATACAGTACACTGATGGGTTTTGGTTTTTTATCCAATTAGCCAGTCTGTGTCTTTTGATTGGTGCCTTTAGCCCATTTACATTTAGGGTTAATATTGTTATGTGTGAATTTGATACTGCCATTTTGATGCTAGCTGGCTGTTTGGCCAATGGTTGATGCAGATTCTTCATTTTGTTAATGCTCTTTAGTATTTGGTATGTTTTTAGAATGGCTGGTACTGGTTGTTCCTTTCTATGTGTAGTGCCTCTTTCAGGAGCTCTTGTAAAGCAGGCCTGGTGGTGACAAAATCTCTGAGTACTTGCTTGTTCACAAAAGATTTTATTCTTCCTTCACTTATGAAGCTCAGTTTGGCTGGATATGAAATTCTGGGTTGAAAGTTCTTTTCTTTAAGGATGTTGAATATTGGCCTCCACTCTCTTCTGGCTTGTAGAGTTTCTGCTGAGAGATCTGCTGTGAGTCTGATGGGCTTCCCTTTGTGGGTGACCCGACCTTTCTCTCTGGCTGCCCTTAGTATTTTCTCCTTCATTTCAACCCTGGTGAATCTGACAATTATGTGCCTTGGGGTTGCTCTTCTTGCGGAATATCTTTGTGGTGTTCTCTGTATTTCTTGGAGTTGAGTATTGACCTACCTTGCTAGGTTGGGGAAATTTTCCTGGATAATATCCTGAAGACTGTTTTCCGGCTTGGATTCATTCTCTTAGTCACATTCTGGTACTCCTATCAAATGTAGGTTAGGTCTTTTCACATAGTCTCACATTTCTTGGAAATTTTGTTCATTCCTTTTTGCACTTTTTTCTCTAATCTTGGTTTCTTGTTTTATTTCATTGAGTTGATCTTCAACTTCTGATATCTTTCTTCTGCTTGGTCAATTCGGCTGTTGAAACTTGTGCATGCTTCACGAAGTTCTTGTGTTGTGTTTTTCAGCTCCTTCAATTCATTCATATTCCTCTCTAAGTTGTCCATTCTTGTGATCATTTCCTCGAATCTTTTTTCAAATCTTTTTTCAAGGTTCTTAGTTTCTTTGCATTGATTTAGAACATGTTGTTTTAGCTCATTGAAGTTTCTCATTATCCACCTTCTGACGTCTGATTCCGTCATTTCGTCACACTCATTCTCCGTCCAGCTTTGTTTTCTTGCTGGTGAGGAGTTTTTGTCCTTTGTAGGAGGCGAGTTGTTTTGGTTTCGGGTGTTTTCCTTCTTTTTGTGCTGGTTTCTTCCCATCTTTGTGGATTTATCCACCTGTCGTCTTAGTAGTTGCTGACTTTTCAATTGGGTCTCTGAGTGGTTCCCCAGATTGTTGATGATGAAGTATTTCTGTTAGTTTGTTTGTTTTCTAACAGTCTAGCCCCTCTGCTGTGTGACTGATGAGGTCCACTCCAGGCCCTGTTTCTCTCGTGTACACCTGTAGCAGCTGCAGAATAGTGAGGGATGCTACCCATTTCTTCTTCTGCTATCTTTGTCCCAGAATGATGCATGCCAAATGTCAGTCTGATTAGTCCTTTTGTGAGGTGACTCTTTGGATATACAGGGATCAGGGAGCTGCTTGAGGAGATGGTCTGTACTTTATAGGAGCTCCAGTGCTGAGCTGTGAGCTCCGTTGTTCATTCAGGGTTGTTGGGCAGGTGTGTTTAGGTCACTGCAGCAGAACTTATAAACCCCCCCTTTTTTCCCTCAGATGCTTTGTCTCAGGGAGTTGGGGCTTTCTTTATGAGTATCTGTTGCACTGTCCTGCCCAGCTAGGAGGCAGTGTAGTCACTATTTGCCTGCCAAGGCTCCACTCTGCTGCCGCGGGGCTCCACTCTACTGCTGTGGGGCTCCACCCTGTTGGCGGAGTCTCTCTGTTATGGTGGGTTGCCTCAGCAATGGCAGGCTGCTTCTGCAATGGGCATGTACCTCAGTAGGGGTGGTATGCATTGTAGTGGCAGACGCCCCTCCCCCCTGAGCTGCACCATCGTGGATTCAGCTGAGCCCACAGTAAAACTCTCAACCCCGAGCATTTTGAATCGCCATTTTGTTTGTCCCTGTGGGGGTGGGACCTGCCGAGCCTGATCACCCAGTTCCCTGACTCAGAGTCCCTTCTTTCTCTCTCTCTCTCTCTCTCTCTCTCTTCCTTTTTAAGTTGAGCGGTTGACTCTCTCACCGGTGCCTCAGTCATTTTGATGCTAGCTAACTGTTTTTCCCATTAGTTTATGCAGATTCTTCATTTTGTTGATGCACTTTAGCCTTTGGTATGTTTTTGGAATGGCTGGTACTGCTTGTTCCTTTCTATGTATAATGCCTCTTTCAGGAGCTCTTGTAAAGCAGGCCTGGTGGTGACAAAATCTCTGAGTACTTGCTTGTTTGCAAAGGATTGTATTCTTCCTTCAGTTATGAAGCTCAGTTTGGCTGGATATGAAATTCTGGGTTGAAAGTTCTTTTCTTTAAGGATGTTGAATATTGCCCCCCACTCTCTTCTGGCTTGTAGAGTTTCTGCTGAGAGATCTTCTGTGAGCCTGATGGGCTTCCCTTTGTGGGTGACCCGACCTTTCTCTCTAGCTGCCCTTAGCATTTTCTCCTTCATTTCAACGCTGGTGAATCTGATGATTATGTGCCTTGGGCTTGCTCTTCTTGTGGAATATCTTTGTGGTGTCCTTTGTATTTCCTGGATTTGAATATTGGCCTGCCTTGCTAGGTTGGGGAAATTTTCCTGGATAATATCCTGAAGAGTATTTTCCAGCTTGGATTCATTCTCTTTGTCACATTCAGGTACACCTATCAAATGTGTATATTAGGTCTCTTCACATAGTCCCACATTTCTTGGAGACTTTGTTTATCCTTTTTGTGCTTTTTCTCTAATCTTGGCTTCTTGTTTTATTTCATTGAGTTGATCTTCGACTTCTGATATCCTTTCTTCTGCTTGGTTAATTCAGCTGTTGAAATTTGTGCATGCTTTGCGAAGTTCTCGTGTTGTGTTTTTCAGCTCCTTCAATTCATTCATATTCTTCTCTAAGTTGTCCATTTTTGTTATCATTTCCTCAAATCTTTTTTCCAATCTTTTTTCAAGGTTGTTAGTTTCTTTGCATTGATTTAGAACATGTTCTTTTAGCTCACAAAAGTTTCTCATTACCCACCTTCTGAAGTCTGATTCCGTCATTTCATCACATTCATTCTCCATCCAGCTTTGTTCCCTTGCTGGTGAGGAGTTTTTGTCCTTTGTAGGAGGCGAGGTGTTCTGGTTTCTGGTGTTTTCCTCCTTTTTGCGCTGGTTTCTTCCCATCTTTGTGGATTTATCCACCTGTCGTCTGAGTGGTTGCTGATTTTCTGATTGGGTCTCTGAGTGGACATCCAGATTGTTGATAATGAAGTATTTCTGTTTCTTAGTTTTCCTTCTAACAGTCTGGCCCCACTGCTGTAGAACTGTTGAGATCCACTCCAGGCCCTGCTTGCCTGGGGAGCTCGTGTAGCAGCTGCGGAACTGTGAGGGTTGCTACCAGATTCTTCTTCTGCTATCTTAGTCCCTGAATGATGCCCGCCAAATGTCAGTCTGATCAGTCCTTTGTGAGGTGACTCTTTGGATATACATGGGCCAGAGAGCTGCTTGAGGAGACCATCTGTACTTTATACTTGAGGAGACAGTTTGTACTTTATAGGAGCTCAAGTGCTGAGCTGTGAGCTCCATTATTCCTTCAGGGCTGCTAGGCAGGTACTTTTAAGTCTGCTGCAGCAGAACTCATAAAGCCCTTTTTTTTCTCAGGTGCTCTGTCCCAGGGAGTTAGGGATCCATTTATGAGTATCTGTTGCACTGTCCTGCCCAGCAAGCAGGCAGTCTAATCACTGCTTGCCTGCAGTGGCTCTGCTGAGCTGCTGTGGGCTCCACCTTGCTGTCGTGGGCTCTGCCCCACTGCTATGGGCTCTGCCCTTCTGCCATGGGCTCCGCCCTGCTGTCATGGGCTCCCCCCTGTTGCTGTGGGCTCTGTCCTGCTGCCATGTGTAATTCCCTGTAGTACTGATTATATGGGTGTGGTTAGAGCTGCCATGGTGATGATGGCCCGTCTCTGTAGTGGCAAACTCTCTCTGTTATGGCAGGTTGTCCTAACAATGGCAGGTTGCCTCAGCAACAGCAGGCTGCGTCAGCAATGGCAGTGTAGCTCTGTAGGGGTTGAGTGCCTTGGTAATGGTGGATGCCCCTCCTCCTCTGAGCTGCACCATCCTGGGTTCTGCTGTGCTTGCCATGAAACTCTCAACCCTGAGAGTTTCCAATTGCTGTTTTGTTTGTTTTTGTGGGGGTGGGACCTGCTGAGCCTGATCACCTGGCTCCCTGCCTCAGAGCCCCCCTTTTTCTTAAGGTGAATGGTTGACTCTCTCCCAGGTGTTTCAGTTGCCTGCTGAAAGGGCGCCAGGATCTGTGTGATTTCCCATGCAGTGACCCACTGTGCCGGCAGGAATCACATTGCTGCCTGGGAATCTCCTGGCCTGCCTTTCTGTTTAAGTCCCATTTAATCAGATGAATGTGCTAATCTGCCTTCCAAAATCTCCAATTGCCAGTTTAACAGGGCAACCAAACCAGTGCATTTTTAACAGAGTGCTGCTGCACTTCAGTCCCAGCCCAAACAGCCTGTGCAGCTCCTACACCTGGGAGTCTCCTGGTGTGTGGTTAATAAAGATCTATCGGGAAATGCAGTGTCCACTCACAATTTGCAGATTCACTGGGAGCTGCAATCCTGAGTTGGTCCTACAGCGCCATCTTCTCTCTCCTCCATGATGAGCTTTTTTTCATATGTTTCTTGGATGCATAAATGTCTTTATTTGATAAGTATCTGTTCATATATTTCACCCACTTTTAGATGGAGTTGTTTTTTTCTTGTAAATTTGTTTAAATTCCTTGTAGATTCTGGAGATCAGTCCTTTGTCAGATGGATGGATTGCAAAATTTTTCTCCCATTCTGTAGGGTGCCTGTTCATTCTGATGATAGTTTCTTTGCTGAGCTGAAGCTCTTTAGTTTAATTAGATCTCATTTGTCAGTTTTGGCTTTTGTTGCTATTGCTTTCAGTGTTTGAGTTATGAAGTCTTTGCCTATGCCTATGTCCTGAATGGTAAGAAATCTTGACACTGCTAACACAACTCAGAATCTCACTCTGCACCTCCTCATTTTAAGGTGATATAATGACAATGCTTGGGACAATGTGAAGCATTATGCATATGTAGAAGAGAAGACATTGCCCATAATCCTGTCAGCACAAGACTGCCCAGAAGTAGAAACAGCCCACTGTACTGCATTGCTAGGCTTGCAGCTCACATGCAGTCTCCAAAATACTGCTGCATGTGGAAAATGCTGAGTGAGGAGGCTTTCTCAGATGATGTTGTCCAGGCCCCTTCAGTCCCCAGGACAATGTGGACAGAGTTCCGTGCACGGGTACTAGAGTGTCTGGGGACATTTTTTGGCAACCCATTTCATGTCTTGCCCTGTTCTGAAATCTTGACACTGCTAACACAACTCAGAATCTCACTCTGCACCAACTACCCACGGAGCTCTGTCTCCCCAGCATCAGCACACACACTGGCATCCTCCCAGCTGTCCAGCACATGAACTCGATTCTGAGTTTACTCACACTTAACAACTTGGTTTTCTCTCTTACGCTCTTAAAGCCAGACTTTGGTGTGCAAGGAGTCCTCCAATCCAGTAGATTCGGGATCTGTGGTTGGTTTAGTTTGTTAATCAAAAAATCAGTTAAGCAAAGTACCACAAAAATAATAATTGGGTATGATAAATATTTTATTTTACTTTAAAACATATACAGTAATATTTGGTTACTAATCTTGTGACATAAAGCCAAAGCCTCTTCTGAGGTGTGGGTCCAGTAGGAGTCCCATGATATCTTCCTTGCATCATGCATGTCTAATCTGTGTCCTCTATATGTTCCATTGTTAGCTACTTTAAAACAGACTCAAAACTTTGAAACTATTGCCAAGCTTTCTGATTGTAGAGTTTTAGTGGCTGTTTCCCATTTTAGTTCCCTAATAGGTTACAGCTACTTGGAAACACTGAATTTGGTAACATTATTTTTTAATGACTATGTTCAACAAGTCTTTCCACAACTTGCAGTTTAATTTTCACATGGCTTTCTTCTGGATATCTACCCAAAGGAAAGAAGTCGTTCTACTTAAAGGATACTTGCACATGCATGTTTATAGTGTCACAATTCACAGTTGCAAAATCATGGAACCAGCCCAAATACCCATCAATCAATAAGTGGATAAAGAAACTGTGTGTGTGTGTGTGTGTGTGTGTGTGTGAATACTACTACTCAGCCATAAAAAGGAATGAATTAACAGCATTTGCAATGACCTAAATGAGGCTGGAGACGATTATTCTAAGTGAAGTAACTCAGGAATGGAAAACCAAATATTGCATGTTCTCACTGATATGTGGAGTAAGCTATGAGGATGCAAAGGCAAAGAATGATACAATGGACTTTGGGGACTTGGGGGTAAGAGTGGGAGTGGTGAGGGATAAAAGACTACAAATAGGGTGCAGTATATACTGCTTGGATGGTGGGTGCACCACAATCTCACAAATCACCACTAACTTACTCTTGTAACCAAACACCACCTGTACCCCAATAACTAATGGAAAAATAATAAAATAAATAAATAAAATAGCTATAAAATAAAAAATGATTTGCACAGGAATGACAACTCATTTGTACCCAAATCTCTTCAATTTGAATAAATTTACTTAATTTAAATAACTTTGATAACAAGTATAAGAGTTATAATGATATGAGGAAAATGAAGACTGACTGCTGACAAGCATCCAGCTCACATGAGGAGGGGAGGGAGAGCCAGAGTGGCCCAGGGAGCAGGAACTTCACCTGCCTTCTGCAGGTGCACAGCAGAGTGGACCGTGTCCAGGAGTCTGGAGAATCAGCTGAGGGGCCAGTTGAGAAAGCTTCAGAATACATGCTGACCATTTTCTTAGAATGTGCTCCCCAGCGATCCACCTGACCATCTTCTTCTAATTCTCTATTTATACTTTAGCTGACACACTGTCTCCTCTGCTAAACCTTTCCTGTCTTTATTCCAAGACTGCCCTTCCTAGATACTTCAGTTGTACCTAGAACTTTCTATTAATATTCCAACTTAAAACATCACATTGCAATTATGTTTCCATTATTAATCTTCACTACTAAATTATAATTTCCTTCCATCAGGTCCTGTGCCTTATTTGCCATTATTTCCCCAGAGCCCAGCACAATGTCTTCCTCACTGCAAATATAAATGTTTATGAAAGAACAAATAAACCTAAAATCGTCCAGTCCTACTGGGCCAACAGACAAATAAACCCACAAAACCTAGACTAAGCTTTCAAAGCTTGTTCTTCTTAACTGACACCTTTCAGTCAACCTGACCTGCCCAAATGCTATGTACTCTACTATCAACATGTGCAATGCTGCCTTAAATTTTCACTGGGAGCCTCCTCACTGCTGTCCCACATCCACGAAGTTTTCTCTTGGCTTTGGCGTCCTGCTTATGCCTCCCAGTTTCTCCCCTTGACCTGGTGTTAGGATCTGATTTCCCGGGGCATCTGGATTGAATCCACCCTTCAGACTCTTCCCACATTGGTAAATTTTAGACAGAATATGCTGTCTGGCTCTGTTCCTGGTGATTCAGCCCTCCCTGTCTGTGCTTGCCCTCACCAGTGTTGACCTTGGGGGAGAACGGTTGTAGATGGGCTGGAGAGTTCTTCAGTGATAACACACCTGAGGACCTCACACAAATGTCCCCAAAGCAAGGGCATCCTTTGTGACAACTTCTTAAATTGAGGTTCCTTAATTTTCCAGGGTAGCCCCTCTTAAATCTTAAACTCAAAGCCAAAGTCTGGACCAAAGTCTTAGAGGACCAAAAATAAGTTTTAAAATTCCCTGTACTATGTCTACCAGAAGGTTGACAAACTTGTTTGCTAAGACTTGTCTCCTGACCTGTGATTCGACAGTTCTTACCGAGGAATTTCAGGTCTTCTCCATGATAGGTGGACATGGTAGGCAATGCTCACAGTGAACAGACTGGTCGGGTCACCATAAGGAAAGCGTGATCCAAGTTATGCAGAAATACTCGCTTGTAGCAAATATCAAGGCCTAGAAAATCACATTTCTGTATCATATCAGATGTTTAAATTTGATCAACCTAGACTGCAACTGAATGCCCCTCAACAGGCCCTTCTCCCCCTAAGAACTCCTGTTTTGTGTGTGTTGCAGACTTCTCCATGTTGTCATGTAACCTGGGATTCCAATATGTGTTACTTTTTCCTTCTTAGATTGGTTGCTTTTGCTTAGATTGTTGGCCTTGGGGCAGTTTTCAATGGCTGTCTTGTAATATGACCAGGTAAGAATATCCGATAAACCTTTTTTATTTTTGATTGGTGATGGTTGTGCCAGTAATTCTTGATGAATACACTGAAGCCAGGAGTCCCCTTCTCTTTGCATCATGTTTATGCTTCACATCAACCAGGAACACAATCTGAGAAGTTTTCCCTGGACCAAGGGAGAAAGAATGTTGTTCTGGGAAGGAATCAAGCCTGGCTAACTCTCCAGGAAGAGAAATAGTGTCTGATCTTGCTGATTCCTGCTTTAAGTATTAAACTCTCAAACAAATCAGAATGTATGTGTGCACGCAGGTGCAACACACACACAAACACAAAACCACTGACAACAGTAACAACTTCCATGAGGGGAAGCCATGCATCCATAAGCACAACTGAAAGATGTCTGAACCTCAGGGAGCCACATGATTTTCCAGTCAATCATTGTCTCTCTTGTGCTCCCAAGACGGAGCTGTGAGAAAAACTAAGGCATGACGTGGCATCCATAGGCCCAGTCCAGGCTTGTTGCAGCAGTCACGGCTCCACACATGCAACAAACTACAGAGAGAGCTGAGACCTCGGGAGGAATGAGCAGTCTTGAGTGACAGAGAACTTGGAGCAAGAGAGGGATTGGAGTAGAGCTGGAAGACTGTGAGAGCCTCTCCTGCAGGAGCTGCTGAGTTAGCATCTCCCAAACACCTCCCAGCACCTAGTCAGCACCTCCCAAACTCATCTGACCATGGGATTAAATTACAGTGTTCGGATAAAATACTAATTAAGGGTTAAGAAGATAGAGTACATTCTTTCCTCAGAATAGGAAAAATCAAAATTTTATTATTTTGGAATTTGTAATAGAAAAAAATGCATCAATAAAAAACAATTTTTTTTACAACATATGTTTTGGTTGTTTATAGTTAGTATAATGTTCCCTCATTCTAGCTTTGAATCTTCCTTCTGAGAAGCAGTGCATGCTGAGATTGGAGCTGCTCTTCATCAGAAGGTTCAAAGAACTGGTCACCAGCTGAACTGAAGGACATGGCACTGTCCTCCTCTTCTCCCTCCATGGGACTGGAGCCTGGTCTCACTGCCCAGCTGAGAGACAGCCCCCACATGAGTACTCCTGGGTCTCCAGAAGGCACCCCGTGCAGACTCACTCCCAGCCCTGACTCATTCCTCAGCTCTCCTTGAAGACCAGCATCAGCAAGTCCTAGCTCAGCCTCTCCCCGGGGCTTGCCCTATTGAAATGCTCCCCTGGACACTCACCTGTGGCCACAGGTGCCAGGAGGGGACAGCAGCAAAGACAGTGGAGCCCCTCCTGGGCTTCAGCTGTCTGTTTTTTAAAGTAGCTTAAATTACATACACTTCACAGTCCAAGAATTATTTTTTTCAATTCAAAAATATTTTTAGAGAGTTGTAGGTTCACATGCAGCAGTTAGAAATAATACAGAGAAATAGTTGTCATAACCAGAAATTGGCATTGATCCAACCAGCAACTTTATTCCGATTTCACCAGTTTCACACTCACTCGTGTGTGTGTGTGTGTGTGTGTGTGTGTGTGTGTGGCGTTCCATGCAGTTTTATCACGTGTCCAGTCATGTGACTCCACAGTCGAGATACAGAGCATTTCCATCACCAGGAGGGTTCCTGGTGTTACCTTTCTAATTGTTCTCTTCTCAGCCAGGTGTGTGCAGGTGATACCTGAGAGGCACTGAGTGTGACTGCATCATGGCAAATGGTGTCAGCATGTGGTCTGTACCCAATGTTTGTATCCCCCAACTTCAGATGTTAAAATCCTAATGCCCAAGGTGATGGTATTTGGAGGTGGGGCCATTGGGAAATGATTAGATCAAGAGGGAAGAGTCCTCATGAATGAGATTAGTGTCCTTATAAAAGGGACCATAGGGGACTTAGTCACATCTTCCACTATGTGGGGACACAGCGAGAAGGCACCAGCTATGAACCAACAGCCACCAAACTGCTGATGTCTTTGTCTTGGACTTTCCAATCTCCAGAACAGTGAAAAATAAATGTTTGCTGTCTAAGCCTCCCAGTCTATGATAGTTTTATTAGGGCAGCCGGCACTGAGACAGCATATGCTATTTCCTCTCCTCTCCTCTCCTTGCAGGGGATCTTTGGAATGAGGGAGGGGGACCAAATCATCACTCTGCCCTTCAACATCAACCAACAAAGAGAGCACAGATGAGAGGAAAAACAGTTTTGTCAACAGGTCCTCCCCATCATGGGGATGGAAAGTCACATTACTTCTAGACTGTTTGCACACTGTTGAAATGAGGTCATGCCTGCCACAGAACACGGGGCTCCTGGGGCCCAGTGGGAGGTCCTCTCTGTAGATAGCCTTTGAACCTTGGCCCATTTCATTCACAGGATGGCTCCAGGATTCAGGGAACATGTGACTCCAGATTCACAGATCACCTGGTGTCAGCCGTGTGTAAAACAGAAGGACCAGTTCAGCAGTTACTCACTCCTCAGGGCAGATGGCTTCCTGTGTGTGAACTTCTGCTTTGACCCAAGGTTTCCCCAGCTGGCCTGGAGTCCCCACAGACCTGGGAGATTGACACATGGTGCCATGTGGCCATAGAACCTTCTCCCTGGATGCAGGACTTCTCAGTGTGAATCTGGGAGAGCTGTTCCTGGAGCCCCTGGCCCATGAAGCTTGGATCCTTGATGCACAGCCTGCTTCTAAGCCTCATGGACTTTGACTCGCTGTGATTCCCACACGGTGACCTCATCAGCTTATCTCAGGCTCAAAAACATGCCAGCACTGCTCTTGACTTTGTAAGTGTTGGCAGGGTGTCAGACACTTGGTTTTCACAAATGTCTTTGTCCCCTTAAATTCCAGGGGAGGTACCAAAAAGTGGCATCCTATCCACAGCCCAGGACTTGGAGGAGGTTACTTCTCACACTTGCCAACTCAGGTGTTTGAAAAACTGGGGTAGTGTTCTAAGCTCTTTGTGTGTATTCTCTCAATCCTCACAGAATCCCAATCAGGTAGCTGGTATCATCTCCACATTTTGCTAATGGGGAAACTAAGGAACAGAGAGGTTAAGTAAATTATCCCAAACTACACAGCTAATTGAAGGAGCTTGAGGCTGTCCCAAATGACAATGATGGCTCCCAATTGCTTCAACTTGGTATTCAAAACTATATCTACCATACAGACTTTTTCTCTTTTTTTCACTGACAACTTCCTCCTAGTTATTGAGTTAGAATTTCAAGAGAAAAATAAATAAGATAGAGGATTTTATCACCCTTTCACTGTATGTCCTTTTAATTCTCCAACTAAGGGTGGAGGCATGGGGGGCAGCTCAGGGTTGGGGTGGGGCAGAGGTGTCACATACAGTGGGACTTCATGGGGGATTCCCAGTTAGCACCTCCATTGATCCCCAAATGTGCTTGGCCCAGAAGAGCAGAGAGGATCCTTGCAGGAGTGTCTCACCTCCTGCTTGAAAGCCCTGGCCTGAACTCTCCTGCCTGTGCCCTGTGGACCAGGCTGAGCCCTGAGACGGAGATGAGCTGAGCTCCTCTGTGGGCAGTCACAGCCCATCCCCATAGGTACAGAGGAGACCCAGTGGGGAGAGCTCTCACCCTGCCGCCACCACCAAACTCGTGCAGCTGGGTGCTAAGGGCAGGCTGACCAGGGAGCCTGCACATCCTAACAGTAACGGACACACTTGGATGGGTTTCATGCCAAGAGTTGCTGAGTGCTGGGCAGGCTGGATGGAGCAGAGCTGCTTCAACAGCCTGGGCTAGAAGTGGGCCTGACAGGGTAGAAAGAGACTCATGGGGTGGGATTTGGGACTCCTTAGCCAGGCCCAGGGTGTCTGTGTACAGTGAGAGGAATGCCTTCTGCTGCGAGACACAGGCTGGGCTCAGAGAACCAAATGCAGATGGGAAGGGTGGGGAGCAGCGGGCGGCTCAGAGCCAGGACTTGGGTCTCTTCCAGAGCTTCTATGGGTCTGTCTCCCTGTCTCTTGGTGCAGGGGGCTGAGCCCTATTCCATAGCAATGATGAGGGAGGGACTAATCAAAGTGTATGTGCCTTGGAGATCCTATCTTCTTACCAAGCATTGGGGCCATGGTCTCCTCTACATCCCTTCCACACCCACATGTGCCCTGGGGTCAAGCAAACAATGGATAGAGAAGCCTAGTGAGCTGGAGAACCCTGATCTTGGAGTTGTCCCTGCAATCCCATCAGAGGCCTTGACTCAGAGCTGCACACCTGCACAGGCTGAAGGAACAGGACTCCGGGCTGCAGGGGGCAGGCCACCTCAGAACCCTCTTCACTGAAGCACTAGAGCCTGGGCGGATTTCCATCAGCCAAGTCAAGTAATTGAGCTCAGATTAGATTAAATCCAGACACATCCCGTGTTTAGTGCCAATTACTCACAGCCAGCAGGGGCGGACGAGGGGTCTGGACTGTGTCACATCGTGCCTTCTTGGAGGCTGACTGCTCCCTCCAGCTCAAGGTGAGCTGACCCAAAATAACAACAGTCGTGTCCCTGGCTGTGTTTCACCTCCACCTGGCACTTTGCATGGATCTGCTGCTGCTTAGGCAGACGGCTTCTCTGCTCCCTGTTTACAATGGGGATTAGAGGCTTGGATCCAGTAGTGACCTCAGCGTAACTGGGAGTGTGACAAGACCCAGAGTAGAGCTCTGCTGTGATGATAAAAAGGGGCAGAAAGCACCTTTGCTGGGATTTCTCTTCTCGTGTTTCAATGTACCATTTTCCCATGGTTATTAATTACTCTCTTAGTGAATAAAAACTGTGTATTCATTATTTATTGCTGTTCAACCAGTTGCCTGAAAAAAATAGCATATCCAAACAGAAAAAAATGATTATCTCACACAGGCTTTGAGGGGCAGGAATCTGGAAACAGCTCATTTGGGTGGTTGTGGCTCTGGTCTCTCGAGAGGTTGCAGTGAGGGTGTTGGCTGGGGCTGCATCATCTGCAGGCTCAACTGGGGCTGGAGGACCTGATCTCAGGATGGTTCCCCTCATGACTGTTGGCTGGAGGCCTTGGGTTCCAGTTGACTGTTAATAAGAGACCTCATTCCATCCATGTGGACTTCTCTACAGGGCTGCTTGAGTGCCCTCACTTTATGGCAACTGGCTTTCTCCAGAGCAGGAGACCCTGATGACTTCTGAGATGGTTCCCTACATTCGGTCCCCTGGAGTACACATCCTTGCAATTTCCTCTCCTTGAGTGTGAGCTGGACTTACACAAATGGTGAGATCTCACTCCCATGGTTATGTTACATTATACAGCAGAAGGAATATCACAATCAAGATCCTCGATCAGTAGACTTGGGTTAATCAGAAAGGAGATTATCCTGGGTGGGCCTGATCCAGTAAGGGGATCCTTTAAAATGGATCAGAGGGTTTGAAGCCAGGGATGTTCCTGCTGGCCTTGAAGAAGCAAAGCATCATATTTTGGAGGGGTCCAGGTGCCAAGGACCCAAGAGAAGCCTCTAGGAGCTGAGAGTGTTTCTAAACCCTGTTGAGGTTGGTAGAGAGGGCTCCAGACCTCAGCTGAGATCTCAGTCCCTGCCAGCACCTTGATTTCGGCCTTGTAAGACCCTGAGCAGAAGACCACTTATACTGTGTCTGTGACCTAGAGAACTGTGAGATGATACATTTGCAAAGTTAAGAATAAGTTCCTGGTAATTCATCAGGCAGCAAGAGAAAATGAATATGCTCATTCCCTGAAGCTGCACCCCATCATTTCTGCCTTTTCTCTGTTTGTCAGAAGTTAGTCACTAAGGCCACCCACACATTGGGGCGGGGGGGGGGCATCTGCCTGTTGAAGAGACTGTTCAAGAACCTGTGGGCTTCTTTTAAACCAGCACAGGCTGGGCAGTGCATGTAATGGGATCATGTTGATACACACAATGTGGAGATGAACAATGGCTAATCCTTCTAACGTCCAGAGTGAATTTGCACAGGCTGATAATGGACTTAGGTAAGGCAAGTGAGCATTTTGTTTTAGGAAGTGACAATCCCAGGTACAATGTGGTAGCCTGGTACTTTTTTTCCCCTTTTGATGCTCCCTTGCAAGCAATCGACCGAGTAATTGTGTAGACACATGAGGAGGATGGAACATTCCTGTCTTTAATTTGAAAGTTGTGATATGTTAATCAGCCCCAGTCTGAGCCTTGCAGGAGTGCTAAATTTGGGACATATTAGATAGCATCTTCCAGATGCAGTTGGGTAGGAGGACACGGGTGGAGTTCAGATGACAACCCACAGGCAAATCTTTTGGGACACTTTTAATGAGAAAAGTTCACTGTCACCAAAGCTACATTCCACTTCTGAGCCATAAAGCAACTCTTGGCTCTTGGATTAACTGGTCTTCAACATTTGCCATTATGTCAGCCTTTAAAGCAACTGGGAGTTTTCTGGCTCTGCTTGGACCATTAGAGATCATCCGGTAAAAGCATAAATGCTGGCTCAGAATTTCTTTAATTCCCACAAAATTTTCTCCTACATGGCTACTTAGATGAAATGAAGACACCCTTTATGTCCCATTATTCAAGCTCTGCCTTTTGTGTTCCTAAGGACTGTGGTCTGGGTGGTGATGGTGGCTCAGAGAACAATCACTGTTATAAACAGAGGAAGGCCACATGCCTGCGACTTTATCTTCCCAAGAAGGAGAGAAGAAGAGAAAAAACAAACTGGATAATTTAAGAACATGTCAGCAATTTGGCAAAAGTTAGAGAAGTGAAAGAGCCATATGAGTTCATAAATAAGCCACAGATCCCAGCTGGATTTAGTAAAAATCCCCAAAAGATTTTTACTGACACCAGTCAGGTTGCTTTCATTTCATCTTAGCTCTGGCTGGTGGCCTACATGGAGTGGGATGGATGGGGGCACAAGCTCACACAGGTTGTGGTGGGGCAGGGTGGGGTTAGAAAGTAGTCCACTCCCAAAAGGCCTCTGAGTCAGAGATGAAAGTCAAAAGGAGCCAGGCCACCTCTTGGGCTGCCTGGACTGAATTTCCCATGGAGTCTATTAATGTGGCTGCATTTTCACAATGATGATGGTGAAGACAGAAAGTTTGATGGCCAAACATCCCAAGAGAAGAGGGCCTGGGGACAGGGAGTGCACTTGGGGCCCACCCAAGGCCTTTTTTTTTTTTCTTTCTAAAACAGAGTATTGCTCTGTCTCCCAGGCTGGAATGCAGTGTCATAATCTCAGCTCACTGCAACCTCCGCCTCCCAGGTTCAAGTAATTCTCATGCTTCAGCCTCCCAAGTAGCTGGGACTACAGGTGCATGCCACCACACCTAGCTCATTTATATTTTTATTATAGTAGAGATTGTTTTTGCCATGTTGGCTAGGCTGGTCTTAAACTCCTGACCTCAGGTGACCTGCCTGCCTCAGTCTCTCAAAGTGCCACCCAAGGTCTTGAACACCTGTGATCCCTCAATCTGAATCCAGAGGGAGTTGCTCCTGATCGGTGGACTGACCCTTAGATCTAGGTGCGGATGGAGAGCTGATGCCCCCACAACAGCCTGCTCTGGCCTCTTCTTCTGCAGGTCATGGTGTCTGCGTACTAGAACACAGGAAACACAGGGAAGAAATCATCTTGCATGACAGGCCATCTGTCTTCTGTTGGAGGCAAGTTTCTCACCTTCTGCACAGAGACTCCCAATTTTTGCCACTTTCTCGGATTGGGGAGAAGAAAGGAGTTTCCCTGAATCCCTGGAACTTCCTGAACTGAGCTAGAAAACCGAGTGGGAGCTGAGACTTGCCCCAGACTGCTCCATGGACAGCAGGCATCAGTGGGAGCTGAGACTTGCCCCAGACTGCTCCATGGACAGCAGGCATCAGTGGGAGCTGAGACTTGCTCCAGACTGCTCCATGGACAGCAGGTGTCAGTGGGAGCTGAGACTTGCCCCAGACTGCTCCATGGATAGCAGGTGTCAGGAGGAGGCAGCCTGTCTGCAGCCCTCCTCTCCTGGGCCTTGCCATGAATCCTCACCCGGAGGTGTTGTGCAGAGTTAAGGTAGAATGTGCACACATTTTATCACTTAATCCTTACAACGAAGGTGGTGTTTATTCTTTTCTTCTTTATAGGTTAAAAAGCTAAGCAGCAGTTGTCTTTTCCAGGGACAGAGGACTACCTAGTAAGTGGTTGAACCAGGACTCAAGCCCATGCCCTTTACTCTCACACTCTGGCACCCTCATATCCACACACTCCTCAAAGCAGTACTCTAGATCTTTGGCTGGAGGAATCTACAGGGACAAACCCAGCAAAGAGATCTTGAATTGGCCCAGCAGGCACACACAGGGGTCAGAGCCGCATGTGGGAATTCAGTCTAGGTGACTCAGCACCTGGCAAAGAGAAACATTACTTATCTGGGCATCCACTCACTCACTGTTGAACTTGTATGTTTCAGGGCAATTGTTTGTGTGGGTTGTGTTTCTGACACTCCTCCAGTACCCAATATCTGACATCTGTCCTCAGTTACATCAAAGGGTATAGTGGGGTAAATGTAGCCCCCAAAACTTATATTTGCATCTAAAGCCCAAGACCTGTGAATATTACCTTATATAGCAAAAGATGTAATTAAGGACCTTGTCAGGAGGAGGATATCCTGGGTCATCCAGGGCCCTAGATGCCATGTATCCTATAAGAGAGAATCCAAGGGAGTTCTGATCCAGACTTGCACAGAGGACAAAGCCCTGTGAAGATGGAGCAGGCCTTGAAGAGATGTGGCCACAGCTCAGGAATGCATGGCAGCTGTCAGAAGCTGGAGGAAACTAGGGCGTCCTTTCCTTAGAGCCTCAGGCAAGAGCACAGCCAGGTTGACACCTTGACTTCAGACTTGTAAGCTCCAGGCCTGTGAGATGATAAACACCTGATAAAGCTGCTGGGTTTGTGACCATTTGTTAAAGCAGCTGCAGGAACTAATGCAGTGGGTAAAGCCTCTTCCCACCATGTTCTATTCTGCCTGCACTTAACCTGGCCTAGAAAAGGCATGGGCTGATGACTTCTTGATTGCACCTGCACAAACCAGTGAATGAGAAAATCAAGAAGCAGTCATCCAGGTCAGCCCCAGCCCAGCATCATAACAACTTTCCCAGACAGTTGCAGAGCCTTCCTAGAGATGCTGCACAGGGTCCAACACCCAGGGCCTGGAAATCAAGACACCAGGTGCCAGGCCTGGGAGGAGGCCAAAACATAGGATCCTTGAAAACATACTGTTGTGCAATTCTGATTTTAAATTAACATTCCATCTGCTACTATGGGAAAAGCATTTCATTCTTTCTACTGCCTACATAGTATCTCATTATGGGATGCCTTTAGAAAGAGGAAAAAGAAAGCTTGTCCCTGGACAATACAGTGAGACCCCATCTCTACCAAATAAGTTTAAAAATAGCTGAGTATGTTGATGCACACCCTTGGTCCTAACTATTCAGAAGACTGTGGCAAGAGGATTGCTTGAGCCCAGAGTTGGAAGCTGCAGTGAGCTTTGTTCCTGCTACTGCACTCCAGCCTAAGTGACAGTAAGATCCTGTCTCTAAAAAATGAATAAATAGGAAAGGGTGGCTGTGGGTGTAGCTTCAGCAGACTTAAACATTCCCACCTGCTGGCTCTGAAGAGAGCAGCGAATCTCCAAGCACAGTGCTCAAGCTCTGCTAAGGGGCACACTGCCTTCTCAATTAGGTCCCTAACCCCCATACCTCCTGACTGGGAGACACCTCCCAGCAGGGGTCAACAGACACTTGATATAGGAGAGATCCAGCTGGCATCTAGTGGGTGCCCCTCTGGGACGAAGCATCTAGGGGAAAGAACAGGCAGCAACCATTGCTGTTCTGCAGCCTCCGCTGGTGATACCCGGGCAAACAGGGTCTGGAGTAGACCTCCAGCAAACTCCAGGGGACCTGCAGCTGAGAGGCCTGACTGTTAGAAGGAAAACTAACAAACAGAAAGGAATAGCATCAACATTAACAAATAGGACATCCACACAAAAACCTCATCCATAGGTTACCCACATCAAAGACCAAAGGTAGATAAATCCAGAAAGATGAGAAAAAAACAAAGCAAAAAGGCTGAAAATTCCAAAAACCAGAATATCTATTCTCCTTCAAAGTATCACAACTCCTCTCCAGCAAGGGAATAAAACTGGATGGAGAATGAATTTGATGAATTGACAGAAATAGGCTTCAGAAGGTGGGTAATAACAAACTCCTCCGAGCTAAAGGATCATGTTCTAACCCAATGCAAGGAGGCTAAGAACTTTGAAAAAAAGGTTAGAGGAATTGCTAACTAGAATAACCAGTTTAGAAAAGAACACAAATGACCTGATGAAGCTGAAAAATACAGCACAAGAACTTCTTGAAGAATACACAGGTATCAATAGCCAAATTGATCAAGTGGAATTAAGGATATCAGAGATCGAAGATCAACTTAATGAAATAAAATGCGAAGACAAGATTAGAGAATAAGATGAAAAGGAACAAACAAAGCCTCTGAGAAATATAAAACTATGTGAAGAGATCAAACTTACATTTGATTGGTGTACCTGAAAGTGACAGGGAGAATGAAACAAAGTTGGAAAACAATCTTCAGGACATTATTCAGGAGAACTTCCCCAACATAGCAAGACAGGCCAACATTTGAATTCAGGAAATACAGAGAACACCACAAACATACTCCTCGAGGGCAGCAACCCCAAGACACATAATTGTCAGATTCACCAGAGTTGAAATGAAGACAAGAATGTTAAGGGCAGCCAGAGAGAGAGATCAGGTTACTCATAAAGGGAAGCCCATCAGACAAACAGCAGATCTGTCTGCAGAAACCCTATAAACCAGAAGAGAGTGGGGCCCAATATTCAACATTATTAAAGAGAAGAATTTTCAACCCAGAATTTCATATCCAACCAAACTAAGCTTCATAATTGAAGGAGAAATAAATTCCATTACAGACAAGCAAATGTTGAGAGATTTTGTCACAACCAGGCCTGTCTTACAAGAGCTTCTGAAAGAACCACTAAATATGGAAAGGAAAAACCAGTACCAGCCACTTCAAAAACATACCAAATTGTAAAGACCATCAAAATTCGGAAGAAACTGCATCAACTAATGGGCAAAATAACCAACTAGAATTATGATGACCTGATCAAATTAAAAATATTAACCTTAAATGTAAATGGGTTAAATTCCCCAATTAAAAGATACAAACAGGCAAATTGGATAAAGAGTCAAGACCCATTGGCGTGCTGTATTCAGGAGACCCATCTTATGTGTAAAGACACACATAGGCTTAAAATAAAGGGATGGGGAAATATTCCCCAAACAAATGGAAAACAAGAAAAAGCAGGGTTTACATCCTAGACTCTGAAAAAACAGACTTTAAACCAACAAAGAACAAAAAAGACAAAGAAGGACATTACATAATGGTGTATGAGAGATCAATGCAACAGGAAGAGCTAACTATTCTAAACATATATGCACCCAACACAGAAGCACCCAGATTTATAAAGCAAGTTTTTATAGACCTACAAAGAGACTTAGACTCCCATACAATAATAGTGGGGGACCTCACACCCCACTGTCAGTATTAAACAGATCAATGAGACAGAAGATTAACAAGGATATTCAGGACTTGAACTCAGCTCTAGACCAAGCAGATCTAATAGACATCTACAGAACTCTCCACCCCAAATCAACAGAGTATACATTCTTCTCAGCACCACAATGCACCCATTCTAAAATTGACCACATAATTGGAAGTAAAATGCTCCTCAGAAAATGCAAAAGAACAGAAATCATAACAAACAGTCTCTCAGACCACAGTGCAATCAAATTGGAACCCAAGATTAAGAAACTTACTCAAAACTGCACAACTACATGGAAACTGAACAACCTGCTCCTGAATGACTACTGAGTAAATAACAAAATTAAGGCAGAAATCAAGAAGTTATTTGAAACCAATGAGAACAAAGAGACAACATACCAGAATCTCTAGGACACAGCTAAAGCAGTGTGTAGAGGGAAATTTATAGCACTAAATGCCCACAGGAGAAAGCAGGAAAGATCTAAAATCAACACCTTAATGTCACAATTAAAAGAACTAGGGAAGCAAGAGGAAACAAATTGAAAAGCTAGCAGAAGACAAGAATTAACTAAGATCTGAGCACAACTTAAGGAGATACAGACATGAAAAACCCTTCAAAAAATTAGTGAATCCAGGAGCTGGTTTTTGGAAAAGATTAACGAAATAGATAGACCACTAGCCAGACTAACAAAGAAGAAGAGAGAGAAAAATCAAATAGACACAATAAAAAGTGATCAAGGAGAGATTACCACTGATCCCAGAGAAATACAAACCACCATCAGAGAATACGATCAACACCTATATGCAAATAAACTAGAAATCTAGAATAAACGGATAAATTCCTGGACACATACACCCCCCAAGATGAAACCAGGAAGAATTCAAACTCTTGAATAGACCAATAATAAGTTCTGAAATGGAGGCAGGAATTAATAGCCTACCAACAAAAAGAGCCCAGGACCAGATGGATTCACAGCCGAATTCTACCAGAGGTACAAAGAGGAGCTGGTACCATTACTTCTGAAACCATTCCAAACAATAGAAAAAGAAGGACTTTTCCAAAACTCATTTTATGAGGCCAGCATCATTTTGATACCAAAACCTGGCAGGGACACAATAACAACAAAAACAACAACAAAAATTCAGGCCAATATTCCAGGTGAACATCGATGCAAAAATCCTCAATAAAATACTGGCAAACTGAATCCAGCAGCACATCAAAAAGCTTCCCCAATATGATCAAGTAGGCTTCATCTCTAGGATGCAAGGCTGCTTCAACATACACAAATCGATAAACATAATCCATCACATAAACAGAACGAATGACAAAAACCACATTATTGCTATAGTTGCAGAAAGGCCTTTGATAAAATTCAACACCCCTTAATGCTAAAAACTCTTGATAAACTAGGTATTATGGAACATATCTCAAAATAATAAGAGCTATTTATGACAAACCCACAGCCAATATCACACTGAATGGGTAAAAGCTGGAAGCATTCCCTTTGAAAACCAGCACAAAACAAGGATGTCCTACCACTCCTATTCAACATAGTATTGGAAGTTCTGGCCAGGGCAATCAGGCAAGAGAAAGAAATAAAGGGCATTCAAATAGGAAGAGAGGAAGTCAAATTGCCTCTGTTTGCAGATGACATAACTGTATGTTTAGAAAACCCCATCATCTCAGCCCAAAATCTCCTTAAGCTGATAAGCAACTTCAGCTGTCTCAGGATTCAAAATCAATGTGCAAAAATCACAAGCAGTCCTATACACCAGTAACAGACAAAAAGAGCCAAATCATGAGTGAAATCCTATTCATAATTGCTACAAAGAGAATAAAATACCTAGGAACACAATTTGTAAGGGATGTGAAGGACATCTTCAAGGAGAACTACAAACCACTGCTCAAGAAAATAAGAGAGGACACAAACCGATGGAAAAACATTCCATGCCTGTGGATAGGAAGATTCAATATAGTGAAAATGGCCATACTATCCAAACTAATTTATAGATTCAGTGCTATCCTTATCAAGCTACCATTGACTTTCCTCACAGAATTAGGAAAAATCACTTTAAATTTCATATGGAAGCAAAAAAAGAGCCTGTATAGCCAAGACAATCTGAAGCAAAAAGAACACAGCTGGAGGCATCATGCTACCTGACTTCAAGCTATGCTACAGGGCTACAGTAACCAAAACAGCATGGTACTGGTACCAAAACAGATATATGGACCAATGGAACAGAACAGAGGCCTCAGAAATAACCCCATACATCTACAATTATCTGATCTTTGATGAACCTGACAAAAATAAGCAATGGAAAAAGAATTCCCTATTTAATAAATGGTGTTGAGAAAACTGTCTAGCCATATGCAGAAAACTGAAACTGGACCCCTTCCTTAAACCTTTTATAAAAATTAACTCAAGATGGATTAAAGACTTTAATGTAAGACCTAACCCCATAAAAACCCTAGAAGGAAACCTCGGCAATGCTATTCAGGACATAGGCATAGACAGAGACTTCATGACTAAAACACCAAAAGCAATTGCAACAAAAGCCAAAATTGACAGATAGGATCTAATTAAGCTAAAGAGCTTCTGCACAGCAAAAGAAAGTATCATTGGAGTGAACATTCAACTTACTGAATGGAAGAAAAATTTTGCAATCTATCCATCTGACAAAGTGCTAATATCCAGAATCTACTAGGAACTTAAATGAATTTACTAGAAAAAAAAAAAAAACAACATTAAAAAGTGGGTGAAGGATATGAACAGACACTTTTCAAAAGAAGACATTTATGTGGCCAACAGACATATGAACAAATGCTCATCATCACTGGTCATTAGAGAAATACAAATCAAAACCACAATGAGATACCATCTCATGCCAGTTTGAATGGCAATCATTAAAGTCAGGAAGCAGTAGGCACTGGAGAGGATGTGGAGAAACAGGAATGCTTTTACACTGTTTGGAGTGTAAATTAGTTCAACCATTGTGGAAGACAGTGTGGCAATTCCTTAAGGACTTAGAACCAGAAATACTATTTGATTCAGCAGTCCTATTGCTGGGTATATACCCAAAGGATTGTAAATTACTCTACTATAAAGACACATGCACATGTACGTTTATTGTAGCACTGTTCACAATAGCAAAGAGTTGGAATCAACCTAAATGCCCATCAATGATAGACTGGATAAAGTAAATGTGGCACGTATACACCATGGAATACTATGCAGCCATAAAAAAGGATGAATTCGTATCCTTTGCAGGAACATGGATGAAGCTGGAAACCATCATTCTCAGCAAACTAATACAGAAACAGAAAACCAAATACCGCATGTTCTCGCTCATAAGTGAGAGTTGAACAATGAAAACACATGGACACAGGGAGGGGAATAACACACACTGGGGCCTTTTGGGGGTTGGGAGCTAGGGGAGGGATAGCATTAGGAAAAATACCTAATGTAGATGATGGGTTAATGGGTGCAGCAAACCACCATGGCATGTGTATTCCTATGTAACGAACTTGCACTTTCTGCACATGTATCCCAGAACTTAAAGTATAATCAAAAATAAATAAATAAATACGTTTTTTTAAGAATGAAATTCAAAGCTAGCATTTAAATACAAAAATTGGCCTTAAAAATCTCTTACTGTTGGTTTTTTGCCAAGCAGAGAGTATATCTCATGAAAATTGCAGAGAATATGTCTTACCTGAAGAAACACTGATTTAATCAATGTGACATTTAACTGAAAACAGTGGCATGTAAGGAGCCAAAGCCTCAGCCGACACATAAAGTAGCAGTTACGCAGGAGGATATCTGGTGATGTCTAAGTAAGACTGGCAGGAAAGGGCCACGGAGGAATTCACAGGGAAAAGAAATGATTAGGAAAAGAATGTGAAATAACCCTTACTCCTCAGGTGTGTGTGTGTGCCTGCACGTGGAGCCAAAAGGGAGTGAGAGGCCTGGGTCCTAGTCCAAGGATCGAATGTAAGCTCAGGTGTCCCTGTGGTCTGGTGGGGTGGTGCCTGCTGCAGAAGCCTTCAATGGCAGAGGCTGGGCTGAGAGCCGGATCCTGCACATTGCTGAGGAAGGTAGAAGGGTAAAGATTCTACAGGAGGCAGGGGCCTGGAGACCATATTCTCCACTGGCTGGGCTCTCCAGACTCTGCCACCACCACCACCACAATGGCCTGCACCTGGGCCTGCCAGAAGGCCATAGGTTCCCCCATGGAGGAGGAAGGGCTCTGCTGCTCCCAGGCTCTGGGGATGCTCAGGGCTGCTGCTATGACAGGGCTTCTGCCAGCTCCTGCTCCCCTCTGTGAAAAAGCTCTGGTTATGGCTCCAGTCCCTGTATCCGTGGTCCCTGAGGTTGGCCATGTCTCACCTCCATGTCTGCGGTCTCTCAAAAGGGCCTGCTCAATGCCATATGTATCCAAATTACAACAGAGTGGTTTCATAGACCCTTGGTCTCCAAGGACCAAGACTTCAAACAGCTGTGCCCTGGTAACTACTCATATGATTAATAAAGCAGGCAGCTTCTATGCCTTTTTTTTCTTTCATTTAGTTATTGCATTGTTTAATCTTTGCGGTAATAAGTCTTAAAACAATAATCATAACATTATAAAGACAAATGTGAATCATTCACCCAATTATCTTCTCTTGTTAACCCATTGCCTTCCCCTCGGTTTTGCCCTCTCCCCATTGAAGCATATTTATTTACTTCATCAGGAAAGAGATTTGATGAGGCAGGTGAAGAAGACAAAACAGTCCTTCTGGACTCAATCACAGGCCCGATGGAAGCAGCTGAGCAGTGCTGAATGGCGACATCTCTACGAATCACATGAGCAACAGCAGGAGTGAGACATACACTATTACAGCACCCAGGAGGTGAATGTCCTGATCCCACTGTGCCCTTTCCCAGCTCCTGAAACCACCATCTGCTTTTAAGGTGCACTTTTTCCAATTGCATAACTGTGCATGCACTATGTTTTATGCAGATCATGTTTACTATATATGCTGCATGGAAATTTGGTTTTTCACATAAGATCCAACTGGCATCTTTCCATTGTAATTTGTATAATTGATCCAGCTTAGTCTTTTCAGGGGCAGCATATTATTGCATGGATTATGCCATATGATTCCAGTGCTCTGTTGTAGCATAATTTGTTGAATGAGTTCTCTCTCAATGAAAAGTTGGGTTTTTCCAAACAAGACTGTGCTATACCTCACGTGTGTTCATCTTTACACACCCCAAACATATAGGTATCATAAATCCATAAATCTTGGTCAAAGAGTATGAGTATATTTTATTTTAACAGATTTGATGACATTTTCCACCATAAAGTTTGCACTGGTTTATAGCCCCACTCACAGTATTTAAGAGGGTTTCACACAGGCCTTTTCAGAAGTTCCGGAATCCAATACCAAGACTT
Organism: Saguinus oedipus; assembly: GCA_031835075.1. Classification (NCBI taxonomy): domain Eukaryota; kingdom Metazoa; phylum Chordata; class Mammalia; order Primates; family Cebidae; genus Saguinus; species Saguinus oedipus. Next base: position 47,359,108 of record CM063179.1, on the reverse strand, counting down.
GGAAACTTATCCAGATGAGGCCGTCAGGATACAGGGACTCTTATGTAATGGATTTTCAGGATTTCAGGACTGACCAGAGACTGAGAAGAGTAAAGGGTGGCAGGGTTGAGTGAGTCAGACCAGAAACCTCTAGTTAGCTACCATGACAGAAGGAAAACATGCATTCAACTCATTTAATTAAACCAATTAAATGTGTCGTTTCCTGTCATCCTTTGCTTCCCCTTTACAAGGAAACGTTTTGGAAGGTAGCATTCACGCTGTCCCTGCAGGGAAGCTGATATCTCACCCAGGAACTGGGTGTGGATTCTCCTTTGGCCCCTTGATAGTGGATTCACCCACCAGATGCTTTGTATTTTTGTAATTGTTTTTTAATTTCATTGTACAGATGCTAAAGAGGTGTTTGATTTTTCACATGTCTTTTATTAAAATGATTTCTGGAAAACATACTAAGCTGTGGATTTTGGAACCAACAGGGGTGGAATGTTGCCTGTCTCATAAAAACATAACCAAAAGCATGTTGAGCAAAATGTCAGGGCTTCCAAGGGCTGGCAAAGTACATCCTTGGAGAAGATCCTGGGATCACTCTATATGACAACGCAGCACTGGTTAAGCAACAGCGAAACTGCGTATTTTCTCAAGCCCAACTCAGAGTGAACTCCTGGAAAATTCTTTTTTGTATACTTGCTGCCTCTTCCAAGAACCTAGAAATGCTAACACCTTGCAGTTTGTGCTTTGTACATGCTACCTGGATTGGAGAGTGTTTGTTTCTCATTTCCTTCCATGAGCATCTGTATATGATCAATAGGAACAGCTAAATGCAAGCGAGGAGCCCAGGTCAGGAGGACAGTGAAACCCCAGGGCTTTCCCATGCTGCTGGCACGCACGGCACCTCAGCTGAGGTCCTGGCATGCTGCCAGGATCCCTGCTTGGCTGGGTATGAGGTTCCTTGACTGGTTCTCTGGACCTAACTCAAGTAATCTAAAACATGGCACGTCTTCTCACAGTGTGTGCCAGGACCACGTCTACCATGCAGGCTGAAGGCGAGGTGACCACGTAGCATCTGTGTGAGATGGCGGAACCTTTGGAGTAGCAGAGCTAGACATTTGGAAAGGAGGCAAAGCCAGGTGGAATGGGAGGGAGGTGGGAGGAGAATGGGACAGAAAGAAAGATGGAAGTGGTCAGCAGTACTGCAGGTTGCCAGCAGGAGACAGAAAGAGAGAACAGTGCCTCACTGGGCTTAGCAATTAGGAGGTGACTCAGATTTTGCCAAGAGTGTCCGCAGCCTCATGATCAAAGAAGGAGGCAGAGTTGTCCCTGCTGCAGCACACTCCTCTGTGGTTCCAATGGCCCTTCTTCCTCCTCGCCCAGCAGAGGCCTCTCCGAAATGACACTTGGTTTCCAGAGCAGCCTAGTTCATCAGCAAGTGCCACGAGGAGCCCCTGAGGACAAAGGTGCTGGGAGCCCGGGCCTGCCTTGGCAGGTGGCTGGGGTGGGTAGAGGGTGGGGAGGTTCTCTGGGCCCTCTGCCCACAGCAGGACTGTGGATGGGACGGTGTCAGTGAAGAGGTGAGGCTGGAATTTCAGGCGGGGCGATGCACAGCCCAGTCACGACACACCATTCAGCAGCTTCCTCCCTTGAGGTGTGGAACCACCTATGCTCTCTTCTCTTCTCTCTCACTTCCTTCTCTCACATGCTGCCAGGATCCCTGCTTGGCTGGGTATGAGGTTCCTTGACTGGTTCTCTGGACCTAACTCAAGTAATCTAAAACATGGCACGTCTTCTCACAGTGTGTGCCAGGACCACGTCAGCCACGCAGGCTGAAGGCGAGGTCACCACGTAGCATCTGTGTGAGATGGCGGTAAGTAAGACCAGCTCTGATCTTACTGCCAGAGAAAAGCCCACCCTCCCCCTATCAATTTTTAAACTCAGTTCAGAAACTCAGGTAGAGAGCAGTGCTGCACCCGTGTGCTGCCCAAACAGAGCCCAGGGATGAGGACCCAGCCCAGCCACAGGGAGGTGGAGCCCAGGCACACAGACCCCACCCATCCTAAGGTTCCAAGATCCCTGGAAGACAAGCTGGAAGCTGAGGACATTTGAGTTCATCTTCTGAGGGCCTCAGAGAGGAAAATACTAACAATCACTAACTTGATACAGTCTGACTACACACCAAACTTCACAATAGACAGGTAACTATCCCATTTTGCCTACTTCAGAGATGAGAAAACTGAGAGACAAGAACAAAAGAGAAGTCCCCCAGACAGTAAGCGGCTGAGTCTATACTCTTAAGGATTTCACTCTATCGAAAACCATGGAGATAAGAGTCTTTAGAATCGAACAGAAATGAGTCTTTGCCTGGATTCCACAATTTAATGTATATGTTATAACATATAGATATATACACACACATGTGCTATGCATGCTCTATATAACCTGAAATGTAAAGATATAGATGTATTCTAAATGCATACACATTTCCACACGTAAATCACACACTTTCAGTCTTGCCCACCTCCCCTTCACCTTTATTGTAGCGTGAGCCCTCGGAGATGTAATGTGTGTGTGTTGAGGGCAGGGAATCGCCAAAGCCCCTCCTCCCCACTCCATGCCGTGCTGTGATTTGGGGAACGCACCTGCCACCCAAAGTCCAGTCAACAGGAGAAGTGTCTGCAGGCCTCACATGCTGCTCAAGTGCAGGTGACACAGACGGGCTTTGCTCCCACCTTTCCCCCATCTCTCAGACAAAGGAGGAGCAGACGAGAGATGTTAGACATGTTGATATTATCAAGTCACTTTGCAAGTAAGCCCAGCTTCCTTTTGCTTCGCCAGCACAGCTTGTGTCTTAGAAGAGCTGACACCTAACAGCAAACTAAAATAAACTCCCTAAGTCAGCCACGCCGCCGCTCAGGGCCATAGGCAGGTGGGAACTCTGCCATGCCATTCCACTGGGCCATGTCTGTTCTCTGTGCACACCTCTTGCCATCCTGTGGGGAGCCCTGGCCTTGGGAGGCCACCTTCAAGCCTTCTTTCTTTACACACGGCCCTCCCCATGCTGCTGGCCCTCCCAGGTTCCTGTGGCGGCCTTGATGGTAGAGCTCTCTGCAAAGCTGCCTTGACAGTGATAATGCAGTGTCTCTGAAAACAAAGGGAAAAAGAAAGATCACTTAGATTAAAGGAGTACACTGAATGCTCAGCTTTAAAGAAAAGTTTGATCAGTTTGATGACATCAAAATTGTAAAGTTTTATATAACAAAAGCAATAAGAAAGCAAATAATTGCAAACTGGACAAGAGAAGAGAGTAGACTATTCACAGAAAAGGGAATTCAGATTGACAAAGAACAGGAAAAGACAGAGCCTCCCCGCAAACCAAGGAAATGCAAATTATAACAGCAAGAGTAGACTGCTGTTCTGCCCATGAGACATATCAAAATTAAAAAGAAATTGGCAGTGGCAAGGGGACAGTTGGTGAGTGTGTCAATTGGCAAAGATAAATTTTGAAGATAAATTTGCCATTATCAGTTAAAATTAGATGTACATTTCTTATGCTGACATTTTAAATTCTAGGTGACTGTTTTGGAGAAACACTACATCCCTCCTCAAAGAGACATGCATGAGGTATCATTTAAGATTGAATAAAAAGGAAGTGCTCCACATGTTCACCAACATTTGGAGCTTTTCTATGTTCCGATCTGAAAATACCTCTATGGCATAGGTGAAAAAAGGAATTTGATGAAAATGTGTGATACAATGCTAAGTGTGTTAAGATGTTTAACATAACATGTTATGTTAACATGTTAAATATGTTAACTACGAATTTTTACATGTAAAAATGCATCTAAAAGGACAGACATAAAACTGATAACCTCTGAAGACAGGGCTACAATTAGAAGTAGAACTGGAGACAGTAGTAGCCAAGGGAAATTTTACCTTATGGGTAATTTAGGATAGTTCAAAAATAATATGTCCCAAAATGGTATATTCATGTATTTATATATAAGATTGCTTATTTAAATGATGGAAACCAGGAGAGGAGAAGTCAGAGACAGCAGGACAAGAGTGGGAGAGCTGCTCTGTTTGTTTCCAGGAGCAGACTAAGGCCGGCCCGGTGTCCCTGACGGTGCTCTCCACGAGGTGTGGCCGCAGGCACCAGCTCCCAGCCCACCTCAGGCATGTCACAGTGTGGCAAGACTGTAGCTCCCCTGCCGCACCAGCAACAGAGATGCAAGCCACCAGCATCTTCTTCTGTGCCCCTCGAAAGAATGTAGCACCCCTGGAGCCGATCCTGGAGGGGACACCCAGGGGCCTCCTTCCCTTATAGTGTGTCCCAAAAATGGGCATGCTGGTCTGTCTGCAGTGCCCCTCAGCCTGCTCAGACCAGATTCCTGAAGGCCTGAAGTTCTTGAGAGAGAAGCACAGCATAAAACAACCAAACAAGCCAAGCAACACTGAAGACTGAGCGTCTGCAGGGAAATCCTTTCACCTGAGCCTCAGCCGGGGCATGGCTGTGGACTCCTGGCCACTGTCTGCCCTCCTATCACGCAGGAAGAAGGTGAGTCCTTGGACACCTCCCTCCTGCACTGCATCTCCAGCCCCACACAATCATTCCCTAGTTCCGTCCCCTGAAGCCACCCTTTGTGTCTTGCATCTGCCATCTTGGCAACAATTGACAGGAAGAAATTCCACTATCATCAGGTAATAAATGAGTTTATCCCGAACTGACAAGACCTGCATGGAGGATTGTGATATTGTAGAAAATATACAGCCATGTGCTGCCTGGGAGGTTTCAGTCAGTGATAAACTGGTATAAAACGGTGGTCCCCTAGGATTATTGCCCTATGCAGGTGTGTATTTGCAATCTTTTATAAGGTATTTTTACTGTACCCATTCTATGTCTAGATAGACAAATACTTACCAGTTACAGTGTTCAGTACAGTAACATGCTGCACTGGTTTGTAGACTGGGAGCAATAGGCCATAACACATAGTGTAGGTGTCTAGTAGTCTACACCACCTAGGTCTGTGTAAGTACACTCTGTGATATTCAAACAACAATGAAATTACCTGTACCTAATGACATATTTCTCGGGAAGTAACCAATAGTTAAGCAACCATTTAAATGTTTCCCTTTTCCTGGTGTACAACTCCTGAAGTCCTTGGAATCTTTCCAAAGTGTTGAGTGTCTTTTTATGCTGCTGAGTAGGCTGATGTCTGGCAGCCCCCAAGGAGCTTCACGGGGCTGGGGGGCTGGTCAGCAGAAAGACCCAGCATGATTTGAGGATTGGGACTTTTACCTCCATCTCCCAACCTCCAGGGATGGGAGAGGGGCTGAAATTAGGTTGATCACCAATGGCCAATGACCTGATCAAACATGCCTACATAGTGAAGCTTTCGTAAAAACCCAAAGGGCTGGATTCGCAGAGCTTCCAAATAGCTGAACTTGAGGAGGTTCCTGAAAGGTGGTGTGCTCTGAGAAAAGAGAAATAGCTCAGGGCAGTCTCAGATATGTGAGGGATACAAAATCCATCAGGCCCAGAGAGACAGAGTGTGGGACTCAGTCACACCGCACGCTCATGCTGGAGGACAACTGTTAAAGTCATTTTGTGATACAAATAAACAATTTATAGCTAATCAAATCTTACACTATTTTAAAGTAAATTCTTGGTTAAAAAAAAAAAAACCTCAGGAACTCATTTTTTTTCTTTAGAAATTTACTTGCAAGCACTGCTAATCAGAGAGTACATTCAGGGCAACCTGAATTTATACTCCTGATGGCATTCTGAAGCTTAGCCCCCAAAATTCTCTGCTTATGTTAATTTGGCCTCAGCTTCTTCCTTTTAGGTCGACATATGTAGTGTAGTTGGCAGGACCCAGAGCAACTTCCCCTGCCCCCTACCCCCATCCTCCAGTGTTTCTCTCTGAAACCCCTGCTGGGCACCCACAGGAACCCATCGCATTCTCTATGCCTTCAGAAGTTCCAACAGATATTTCAGGTAAGTTCTATTGAACTTGTGAGTTCTTCTGAATTTGAACCTTCTACTCTTTTGTTGAAAGTCTAGATGTTAGTTGGACTGCTTTTCAAAACCTCTTTTTCCTTTAAGACCGAGGGCTTTGGTTTGTCTTTGGACAAGAGGTTCCAATAAAGGACTCTGCAGAGAACAGGCTCTTTTCCACCTCTACATTAGGATGGAAGGCTTGGGTTTTTCTACCTTTGTCTCAGGATGGGGAATTCAGGTCCTGGGCTTGGTAATGTGGACCAGTGGTCTCGTCTGACACAGTATGCTTTTTAAGATTGCAGTGGTTTTCTACCATTTGAGATTGGGGCTTGGTTTTTCACTTGTGACCAAATCCTGTTAAAACACCAGATGAATTTGTGAATAACATTTATGGGGCTTCATCTTATAAATACATAGGAAAGTGGATCCATCCAACCCCGGATGTTTTTAAACAGCAATAGCCAAAATAGGGATCCTTTAAAATCTTTAAAATAATTCATTTGCATGCACAATTGGAGAAAAAACCTGGTTTTAGAACCAGACAAACTGAATGGGAGACCTATTGCTTTATGTTCATTGTGGCTGAACTCGAATGATAAAAGATTTGATAACATTTCATTTAGAATTCTATGGTCAGAAGTTGGCTTACATAAAAGCTGATATTTAAGGTATAATGTTTTTGAGTAAAAATAACAAAAAGGTTTTTCTGTCTTTTCCTTTTTTGGGTCCTGTTTGTGGGAATTTTTTCAGTTAACTGAAACTCTTGTTTAAAAATGTTTGGTGTGTTTGTTTGCTTTCTAGCTTGCTGGCATAATTTTTGCTCAGAAAAAAATGTAAAAATTTAGTCTTTTTTAAAAAAAGACTCCCCAACGTGGCTCCTCTAAGACTTGTTATTCTCTTTCCTTCCACTTCTGCTTCTCTTTCCTTTTGCCATTTTTGATACCACATGAAGAAATCTAAGGGAGATTTCAAATGACTGTGAGACCACTGGAAAAATACAGAAAAAGACATTCGCCCTTTAGAGAGTTTTTTGTTTTTCTTGTAAAGTAGAAAGAGTTGTGGGCAGGTTCCTATCAGGTGGGAAGCTCTTCTGTCTTTTGCAATAAGTTATCTGATCTCTTTGGCTTTTGGGGGGATCCCAGGAATTACTTTGTACTGTGAGAGAAAACTTGACTTTTTGTGTGTGCAGTGGCTGGCAAGTCACTGGCCAAAGCTGCAGTTTTGGAAGTAACTGACAGTGGCTGTAGTAAATACTTGCTCCTGTAGGGGGCTACGTGTTTCTTTGTGTGTTCAGATAAAAATATGGATTTGAACACCTGGAGGCTGTGGGAACACTCCCCACCAAGCAGTAAGATTCCTATGGAGAACAGCCTGCTCCAGAGAGGCCTTCTTGGCACCAGGTCACCCCCTAGGCTCAGGGAATGTCCGTAGCAAGGAGTACTGCGGAAATATTGCACAGCCTGGTCCTGAGGTGCTTCCCTCTTTTTGGGGGGGCCTAGAGCTCAACATAGAGGTGGAATCCTTGGTTTGTTTTTAAAGATCTAGATGCACTGCCTTCCAGTTGTGCTGCTTTTTACATTTCAAATATTAGGCCAGGGAAACTAAACATTTTATTTGCCCTATTCATTAAAGGGATCCACCCTGAGTCAGTAACCTAATCAAGAAATAAACTAAGTTGAAAGACCCTCTATCTAACTAGATTGCTGGCATTTAGGTGGGTAGTTTGACACTCTTCATAGAAAAAAACGTGTATTTTTAAGGCAGTCTCCATTTATGAGGGTACCTCCCTGCACAGGAGCCACTAGAAACTGTTTACAATAAGAAAGAAATTGGCTTAACATTTATACACCAAATCTTACCTTTGTTTAGGATACCTTTTGTGACAATCTTGTCTTGAATGGGCCTTCATTCATGCCATTTTTGTTTCAGTAAATAATGGTGTTTAGATCTAAGTTCTGTGCCTTGGAGATATAAACTTTCACCTAAGACGTCCCTTTGAAAGTGTAAATTTAGGGTTGCTTAACTAACAATTGCCTAGACCAATGGAATAGGTAATCAAGAGATTGATCGTTTAAAGGGGGAAGAAAATTATTTAAAATCTGGCAAATAAAACCTGTATAAAGCTATACAATTCTATCTCTGTGTCTGTATGTCTGTATGTTTATATTTGTCATGTTTATGTGATATTTCACTATCAGAATATACAAAATTTCTATTTCATTGGCTTAAGGAAAAAGAATCTGTTTAAATAAAAATATTTTCACAGAAAAATAGAAATTAACTCAAATGCCATTAGTTCTCATGACTTGGATAAAACATTAGTAAATAACTAGTTTAACATTATGGGTTTAATGAAAACAGCTGTGTCTTCTGATCAGCAAAATAAACATGGGTTTAACTTTGGAGCTCTTTTTTACATGATAAATGCCTAACATTGTGAGCTGCAGAAGTTATTAACAAAGAAATTACTTGAGCTGATGCCTGACTTTGTTTAATGAACTATTCAAGCATAATTGTTGAGAATGAACAGATTAAATAAGTGTAAATGGAATGAAAGTTTATAAACAAAATTTTCAGTTTCAAAAGTATTTTCTCAGAAACTTAAAAGTCGTATTACATTAAATTAATAGGTAATTGTAAAACACTTGAGTTGTTTATATGATATAGAAAAACTAAATAAAATTAGACCTGTCAATAAGAAAAAGTTATGAAATAGTTTTCATCTTTAAGCACTGGTATAAGACAGTTCAAAATTTACTTTTTAGGTTTTTCATTGAAAATTAGGTTCACTCATGTTACTGGTGGAAGGAATCCAGGTTACCAGTGGAGAATCCATAAGGATCTGCGGCAATCTCAGTTTTTGCCTCCTCAGAAGAAAGAATTCAACTAAGGGGTATACAGCAGAAAGGGACTGAGGCAAGTTTCAGAGCGAGAGTGGATGTTTGTATAGGAAGGCTTTGGAACAGGAGAGAAAAGAAGGTTCGCTTGGAAGAGACCCAAGTGGGCACCTGAAGGTCAAGTGTGGTGTTTAGGCTTGATCCTAAGACTTTATAGGCTGACCTCTTTGCTATGATGCTTCCCTTGTGGGGGCTGCCCACATACGCGGTGCCATCTTTACCCTGGAGAAGTGAGCATGTGTAGTGTGTTCAGGAGGTTGCATGCATCCCCACCTGAGGCTTTCCTCCCTTTTCCGGCAGTGTGCCTCCAGAAGGTCATACTTCACCATTTACTTTCTTAATGTGCATGCCCAGGAAGTTGCTTCTCCCTGGCACCTGCATTCAATTAAATAACACTTTAGTGCAACAGGCTTGGCCATTAGGAAATGGCCTCTCTCTGGTGCTTTTTAATCACTTTTATTTTATTTTATATATTTATCATTTTTAGAGAGGCAATGTGATACTTGCCAATCACCCAATGTTCCTAGTGGGTGGGGGAAAGCCCTCTCCTGCCCCACTCATGCCTAACTACCTATAGCACTAAGACTCAATATTATAGCTAATATGTATAATTAAAACTACTTGATATAAGAAAAACCTCTATTATAGAGCATATAAAGGAAGTAAGACATAAAGAAAGTTGAAAAGAGAAAGTGATTTTATTCTTTTACATGACTGAGAACTTTGTGGTCAAAACAATAAGGAAGAGAGGAAAGCACATTGTTGTAGCATCCCAATACAAAAAGAGAAAGTACAGGGCAACACTGGAGGTTTAAGCGGGTTGTAGGCTTGTGAAAGACGACTCTTGTGAAAAGAATATTGTGTGTGATCAAGTTGGCTAAAATTATAAGGGAATTAGTTAAGTTTTTCTAAAGATTGAGCATTAATATCAAGAACACATGGATGCAAGGCCAGGGTCTGGGCTTCTGTGTTGAACAACAGAGTTTTCTCTAGAATTTTAATAGAAAATTATAAATGATTACGAAATGTTTATGGAAAGCTTATCTTGTGTGGTCAAAGCTGATTGAGACTGGATGGATTTGTTTATAAGGCTTTATTAAAATTAGCTTTGGCATTAATAATATACTGACACAAATATAAAATACAATTTCCTCTTTTGAACAAGATTTTCATGTAGTATTAATAGGGAGAGTAAAAGGCTTTTGTTCAACTTTTGAGTAAACTGCAAAAAAAGATCTTTATGAGGTCTTTTGATTATTTAGAAAACGGAGTATTCTCTCTCAAAGTGTAAAGGTTGTTTGAAATTTTTTAATTATCACTTTGGTTAAATGAATGACTATTACCTACAGTGAACTGTGATCCTAATTAGATCAAGTGTGTTAAACTTTAATATTTGACGTACTTCCCAAAGTCAAATTTCAAATTTTAAAATTAAATCTTTTCCAAAAGTAACCCCTGGAAACCTAAGAAAGATATATTTGGCTTATTTGGTATGTTAAAATCATATGGGAAGCATTGTCAAATGTCAAATAAATAACAGAGTTTAATTTTTTAGTTATATTTTTCTGAATGTAACTTGATATATGTTGTCAAGCATAATTATGATGTATCCTCGGTAAAAATGGGGAAACGGGAGAGAAAAATTGTGTTTCAGAAGAAAAGTATAGTACGCCTGTTATCAGATTCTTTCTTGTCCATTGTTTTTGAATTTTTATTGTTTTCCTACAATTTGGACTAAATCCTGAATTCTTTCTTGGCTGCAAGTCTTCAAACTAATGCTTTTGGATTTTTCTCCCATTTTTCTCATTTGGAATCAATCGAATTTAAAACTGTTTTTCTTGAAGCCCTGCAAACTGAAGTTAGACAACTTGATATAAACTTCAGGAAGAGTGAGCACAGTAACTCACATGTACACAACCTCTGTGCCTGCTGATGTGTCGGCTGCTCAGGAAGTTCACATGAACATGTAATTCCAACTATAATCCAGGAAAATCTGTAAGATTACCCCTACAATCTGAAGTTACTTCTGTGATTCTAGAAATTGACTACTCCAGACATTAAGAAATACTTTTGTTTTTCTTTTGTTTCCATAGAAATGCCTCTTATTTAAAGAGCAGCTTGCCTGCATCACATGTAGAGGCCCAGCCCGGGTGTAGTGCCATCTCCTAGAATGGACACAGCTGTTCGACTGAACGCTTCTGTTCTTAGGACTAACAGACTGATTAAAGAAGATATAGGACAATATATGTATTTGTTTTTCTTTTCTGCTTATCCCAATTTTTTTCCCCTTCTTTGCCTGTTTCCTTTTTTTTTTTTTTTTTTTTTAAGACAGAGTTTCGCTCTTATTACCCAGGCTGGAGTGCAATGGAGCAACCTCCACCTCCTGGGTTCAGGCAATTCTCCTGCCTCAGTCTCCTGAGTAGCTGGGATTACAGGCACACACCACCATGCCCAGCTAATTTTTTGTATATTTAGTAGAGACGGGGTTTCACCATGTTGACCAGGATGGTCTTGATCTTTTGACCTCGTGATCCACAAGCTGCGGCCTCCCAAAGTGCTGGGATTACAGGCTTGAGCCACCGAGCCCGGCCTCTTGTTTCTTCTTCTTATCTATCAATCTCTAATCCAAATCTCTCCATAATGACTGATTTAGCTGTTGGTAGGTGAAACTTCTGGGGAAGTTCCAAACAGGATTGAAGGAGTGCAGGGAACTTTGCCCCAAAATACAGCTCCCTGGTATCATGAGTGTATTTTGAATTAAAGGCCCTTAAGATCAACAACAGAGGCTGGAAGGGGCCTCTCCCCTGTCTACATGAAGACCCTGCAGACCCACGGAAGAAAACAATTACTTTTTCTTTCCCTTCCCTGTTACCTAATTATCTATTACACAAAAGAAGATCAAGAGGTGAACACATCTGAACAGACTCTTTCAAAAAAATAGTCCATTTCTCACGCTTAAAGAGAACCATTTATGAATTAATCCTTGTTTCTTGACCCGTTCATTCTCCTTAATAATCATTTATTGTCCCTCAACAGAGTCACCTACATTCTACCTTCCACCCTCCCGCCTCTCTGAAATAAGACTGTATAAGTATCTTCGCCTCATGGGATCTTGGGTTATCACCTTATTTTCCCCCGTGTACACGTTAATAAATTTGCATGCATTTCTCTTAGTAACCTGCACTGTACACTTAAAACGTATTAAAAGTGAAATTTCTGTTATGAATATTTTATCACAATAAAACAATATTTTAACAAACAGAAAAAAATTATTTATAATTTCTTTCAAGTGAGGAATTACCAACTACTTAACAGGGTGCTTAGAATGGGGGATTATACCAGATAAATGACATGCCTTTTACAATTTACAATTGCTCTTATTTACTGAGTATCCACTTTCTCTCCCAGCTCCTCCACTAAGCACTTTACATACACTAGTTCTAATCCTTAAAAAAGAAAAAAACATAGAGAAAAGGAAAGAAAAATAAGAACATGTAAGGCTACTGGGAGACTGCAGGCCACTGCACCGTCCTAAGGCCACTCAGGACAAGGCCAGTCCCCAGTTTGTTTCACTGCGAGGGAGGCTGCTCTGTCAGCGCCCAGACACGGTCACCAGACTCCCAGACATGGATTCAGCTCCACATCGTGTCACCCTGGGTAAAGGATGTACATCTCTGCGTGCCTGGGTTTGTCACCTGACAGCATGGATGCTCAGGGACTGACCCTTTAGGACTGCAGCAAATGAACAGAAGCTGGGGGAGCAGGAGGGCTGGTGCTGTGCCGAGGGCTGGTGCTGTGCCGAGGGCTGGTGCAGAAGGCGCTCACCAGGGGTGCCCAGAGCCGGGGTCTGTGCGCCGCGGACTGGGTCCGGGTCACAGGCGCTGGGTGGAGAGAGTGAGAAGACACAGTGAAGATGTCCTCCTTAGATGCTCTCTAAAGGCCTTCCTCCCCTTGGTTGGGACGATCCCTTGGAAAGGCGGTCCGGAGGCCGCTCCAGGACTCAGCCTCAGGCAACTCGGAGGAGCGCGAGCCCAGGAGGTCTCGGGAGGGACTTGGGGGTGGGGGGACTAGGCGGGGCCCGGGAGGGCTACAGGCGGGGGTGGGAGGTAGGGAGGCGGGGAGGGGGCCTCAGGAGGGCCGCAGGTGGGAAAGGGGAGAAGGGGGAAGGGGGGCCTCCGGAGGGCTACGGGTGGGGGCCTCGGGAGGGCCGCAGGTGGGAAGGGGGGAGAAGGTGGGAAGGGGGAGAAGGGGGGAGAGGACCTCGGGAGGGCCGCAGGTGGGAAGGGGGAGAAGGGGGAAGGAGCCTCGGGAGCGTCTGGAGCCCGCTGAAGGCAGGCGCTGCGCTGAGGCGATGACCCAGGCCCGGGGCGCGTCTCCCGGGGCTCCTTTCTAGGCCCTCGGAAGCTCGGTGTTGGTTCCTTTGTATCCATATCACACTTAACTATATTTCTTCTTCTCTCCTTTCCTCCCCCCGCAGCTCTAAGCGCCCTACAGCTTGCATGGGAGGCAACAGGGACCTCCTTTTGCACTGTCTGCGGGGACCCCAGTTCCAGCCCCGAGGGGGCCAGGGGACGCTGCGCTGTGGGGAAAGCCCGGGTGACAGGAGGGGACGGGCTCCTGGAGGACGTGCTGGGATGCGCTGCTGTGGCTGCTGAGAAAGGTGCCCAGGACGCAGCCCGCCCCTTCCCCAGAGCTGCGAGGGAGCCCCGCGGGGTCTGGAGGGAGGAACAGGGGAGCCTGGGTCTCAGGGCTGCGGGAAGCAGAGGCCTCAGGGTGGTGAACGCCCCCAGCCTGCCCTCCCTGCTCACTGCGGGGTCGCGCACCCACCCTACTCCGGACCTCCCCTCAGCCCTGGGCCTCCAGGCGGTTTCCTTTCTGTCCAGTAGATTCTGTGCGACTTCATTTATTCAGAATCTGGATCAACAAATGAACACTCAGGGAGGAAAGGGGTGTTTGGAGGGTGGGCGGGTAGAGAGGTGTCCAAGCAGGCGCCCACCTGAAGGGGACTTAAAACCAGGTTTCCAGCTTGGCCACCCCTTCCTTTCTTTTCTTTCTTTCTTTCTTTTCTTTTCTTTTTTTTTTTCTTTTTTTTTTTAAGAAATATAAACAAAGAACTTGAACTATTTTGAAATAACTATTGGTAGCTGGACTGTGTTCTCTTGACCACAGCATTGCTCTGGGACTGAACCGCGTGGGTCTCTGCTCTTCCTAAGTGTTACATAAGAATAGCGAACCCATGAGGTCAGCTTCTAAACCAGTGTCTTCCCATAACCTCCTGGACCACGTCCCAAGCAAGGCCGAAGCGAGTTCAAGGTCCCACTCTCCCGGGACACGCCTCACTCTCTAGTTGGCAGGAGGTGATGAATGTCGCCCAGTAATTGAGGGCCGTTCACGTTTGTTTAGAAAATCCAAGCACAAGCCCATATTCTAGAGGATTGCTTGTGGCAGGGAGAAGGCCTTCAGAGGCAAACCAAAACAAATGAAAAGGTGTGCTTCGAAGCTAATGGAGCAGATCAGACCAAAAATCGATAAGCAATGGCATTTGGAGCAAAACTTTCAGCTTCTTCGTTTTAACCTGACAGCCCTGAGAGGGTATGGAAGCTTCTCACCTCCTCCTAGGTGTTGCCCCAGGTCTCTTTCTTTTGTAACATCCTTTATAGTAAATGTTCCGAGGCCTTTCCCTGAGCTCTGTGAGCTGCTCTAGCAAATAAATAGTCTGAGGGGGTGTCCTGGGAACGTTGATTCGAGGGTACACCAGAGGTTTGGAAGCACATGTAAGACCACCTTGCCATTAGCATTGGAAGTGAGGGACAGGCTTGGAACGTGAGGCTTTGGCTTGTGGGGTGTGAGGCCACCTCCAGGTAGAAGGTGTCAGTGTAGGAATCCTCCGCTGTAATACTGCCTGCTTGCTTGCAGCAGGGCAAAAACCCACACGTTTGGTCACAGAAGTCTTCTGTGTTGATTGTTGTTGAGTGAGAGAAAAAAAGTCCTTTGGTTTGTTTTGATATTTTCAGAAAGGTTGTGATCAGCTCCTGGGCAATGCATCATAATACCTCCACCTCAGTACACTCCCCACTTGCCATTTCTGAAAGGATGTCTGTGTGGGGCCTGGGAGCAAGGCAGGGCTGTGTCATTTCAGTCCTCTCAGCCTGGTCCCCACCAGGACCTGTTGGCCTTGCGTGAAAACGCATCTTATTGCCCTTCTGTCACCTTCCAGAGCCAGACACGTGACCAGAACACACATGCCACACATACACACACACTACACATGCATACACACGCACCAAACATGCATATACACACACCACACATGCATACACATGCACCACACATGCATACACACACACATCACACCATCCCATCCACATTACATATGATATACACAAGACACACCACACTGCACCATAGTCACACATGCTAAACATACCACATCCTCCACAAATGCACCTACACATGCTACACACCATGCCACACCATGTGTGCTGCTGCATGTTACACCAGACACACACACACCGGACACATTACACACATCACACACACCAGATATACTACACAATCCACACAAATATCCCCCCCACACAATATACATACACTTGCCACACACACACCACTCCACACATGCACACAATACCATGTACGCTATACACAAGTGCATGACACACCACCTACACATGCACATGCCACTCATACCACACGGGGCACACCACACACACATCACAGGCACACAGACTGCCCACACAAATGACACATTGTACTTCCACACACTGCATCCAAATCACACGAACACACACACGAACACACACACTGTGCCCATAGACACATATACGACATACTACACATCCACACACATTGCATACACACACCACATACATTTGTAAAACTGAAAAGTAATCACTGGAAAATATATCTCACATCCAATATCCAAATATTTACAAATATATCCAACATCCAATATATTTGGAAATATATCCAAATATATTCACTAGAAATTGGATAAATAACTTGCCAAATGCTTAACAAACAAAAGGGAAAAATATTACTGATAAACCCACTGAAAAAAAGGAAGATAAAATCAGAAATACTGGAAATATGATAAATGTAACAAATAAAATGAGACTATTACTGAATGTATTGGTTATCAGGATACATCCAAAAATAAGTGGGCTAAACCTTCCTTATCCCAAGGCTAAGTACCTGGAGTGCTTCAAACAGCAAAACCTGATCCATCTAAAGTAAAATGAAGCAGAGATATTGATATGTTGGCACTTAGGAGGTAGGCAAGGATCTAGCAGGTAAATTCAGATATAGACAAAGCAAGAGAGGGAACATTCATATCAAATACAGAAAGAAAGGCTGAAAATAGTCAATGGGGCAAAAAACATTTTATCAATAAAATATTCTATCCACAATGAAGACATTGAAGTCATGAACTTCACTGACTAGCATTTATTTCTTGAACTAGTATTGCATTTCAAATATTAGTCTCAGAGGAAATAATGTGAAAAT
Source organism: Saguinus oedipus (assembly GCA_031835075.1). Lineage (NCBI taxonomy): Eukaryota > Metazoa > Chordata > Mammalia > Primates > Cebidae > Saguinus > Saguinus oedipus. The sequence continues at coordinate 47,342,716 of CM063179.1, read as the reverse complement.
ATAAAACATAAAACTCCAGATTCATCCATGTCCTTACAAAGGACAAAAACTCATCATTTTTGATTGCAGCATAATATTCCATGGATGGATGAATCTGGAGAACATCATTCTCAGCAAACTGACACAAGAACAGAAAAGGAAATACCGCATATTCTCACTCATAGACGGGTGAGAAAAAAGAGAACACATGGACACAGGGAGGGGGTCTACTACACACTGGGGTCTATTGGGGGGAATGGGGGAGGGACAGCGGGGAGGGAGATGGGGAGGGTTAGCCTGGGGAGAAATGCCAAGTGTGGGTGAAGGGGAGGAAGGCAGCAAAACACACTGCCATGTGTGTACCTATGCAACTATCTTGCACATTCTGCACATGTACCCCAAAACCTAAAATGCAATAAAAATTTAAAATTTAAAAAAAAAATAAAACTTGGATAAAATTGTTTGATATTAAAAAAGTTCTAACACATTGTACAGAATTTTGTGGATTAAAGAGATAAAACAGGACATAGAAGGCATGAATAATAAAATTAACAAACGTGGCATACTAGCTACATAGAAAACATTGTAAGCCCCAAAGAGTTAAAGCACATTCATTCTTTTAAAATTGTAATATATTAACTCAATATTTGTAAATATCAATCATGAATTTGGCCTAACAAAGTCTATTCTAAATAAGGTAGAAATTCTACAAGTACAAGTAGCAACTAATGACAAAAGGATTTTAATTTTTAACCACATAGAACTGTAAAACTACTTTTTTTGATCAAAAGACTCCAATCTCAAGGAGGGAAAGCTTTTGTCAAATGCAAATTATTTCCCACCTTCCTTCAGATCCCTTATAAGTAAACCAGGTCATAGGTGATTTTTATCAGACCTCGATGGAAATAGTTCGATATGATGCGCTTTTAAAGTTCCCAAAGCATAGAAAGTGTAGAAATTGTCTGAAACTGATTACATAAGGCTAGCATCAATTTAAGCCCAAACTCGACAAAGATAACAATGAATAGCATCTTTAGAACAATTGCACTTATGAGTATAGATACAACACTTCTCAGAAAATCCAGGAATAAATTCAAAGAAGAGTATACCATGAACTACCCAGCTTTATTGCTAGGAATATGGAAATAATTTATTGCATGACATATGTTAATATAATTTATAAAAATAATTTGTTAAAGGAGAAAATCCAAGTAATCATTTCATGGATTACTTCAGTGGCAGATCATGCAATTCAACCACCACTCCTAACTGTGTTTTCCTCACATCCTGGAGGGTATTTGTCAGAAGAGCTCAGCCAGCATTATACTGAGTGCTGAAGCACAGGCAGGAGAGATCCGCAGTCAGGGTGGGAATAAAATGAGGAGGTCCACTCTCACCCAGCATGATGTCTCAGCATTGCCATACAGCCCCGTTCTAGCAACTTGAAGGAGAAAAGAGAGACATGTAAATTATATAAATACAGGAAAGAAATAAATGAAATGTTCACTGTATTTGGATAACAAGGCTATTCTAATTCTCTGCAAAGTAATCCATAAATACAGCAGAGTGTCAGTCAACATCCCAACAGCATGCATTCTAAAAGTTGTCTGGAAGAATGACTGAACTAGCAATTCAAATGCTGATAACGAGAAGAGGCGCTGAGGGGTTTCCTCGCCAGGTTTCGCATTCTCATGATGCCACGATGCCTTCCACTGTGTGGGCACACACAAGCACCTACACATGTAAAGATGTCTCTTTGAATCTCCAGGAAAATAACAGATTAGTGGGGAAAGCGTTATGAAAACCTAGTAACCATCTTAGGGGAAAATAGTGTTACATTCCTACCTCATAACTCACACCAAAATGAATTCCAGATGGGCTAAATATTTTAATATTTTTTATAAAGAATATAAGGGCAAAAAAAAAAGAAAACATTTAGTGAAAATTGTATGAATATCTTGAGTGTGAAAGTACTTTTTAAGCAGGCAACAAAAATCTGAAGTAATGTTAAGGACAAAACTAATAGATGTTAGTACATAAAAAATTAAAATGTGCTCTGAAATAAAACAGAAACCTGCCATGTACAAAATTAAGAGATGAGGAAAACCGGAAGGAAAGGTGAACAGGAAGGAAACTGCCAAACATATGTAAAAGAATTAAAATAGCTATTACCTAAAAAGGTCTTATAAAACTGTCAGAAAAAGACAAACACACCAACTTTTAGAAGCAGGGAGAGAAAACAAATAGGTAATTCAAATAAAATGAAATGCAAATGACCAATAAATTTGAAAAAGTCCCAGTGAGATATAATTTATAGCCCCAAACCAGCCTAGATTAATTAGAATGTTAAATGTGCAAAAAGATTATGGATATTCTTGCCCATAAACTGCTGCTGGAGATAGAGTCATCATTGACCTCCAGGACAACAGGCAGGAATTGGAAATACATACTCCCCCAACTCTACCATACGAACTGCAGCCTCAGGAACCTGTTCTAAAGAAAGAATTCCGAAGTGCATAGCTATGTGATCAGGCAGTTCTCACGATGCTTTCATTTTTAACTAAAAAAAGAAAAGAAAAATTTTAAATAGCTATCAATATAGGATTAAAGAAAACTCATAACACTGTTCTATAAAATATTATTTAAAAATTTACATATGACATAAATCCATGTTAATGAACATAGAAATCTATCCATATTAACTACTAAATAAGGAAATCTGGATAAAGAGCAGTATGGATAATATAATTAAAAAGTAGGGTGTGTGGGTCTGTCTGTCTAGAATAAAGCATGACCCCAAATATTACCAATGATTAAATTATGGCATGACCCTATTGACATAAGGTCATTCATGCAATGTCAATTCAGAAGGCAAGTTGGAGACAGAATATAATCTCTAGCTACCACCACTCTCAATTTGTCTCTCTATATAATATGGATTTTTAAACCATAAGAAAAATGACTAAAATAGCAACTGAAATTGTCTCTGGATGGAAAGATTCAGAAAAAAAACATTATTTTCACCATCTAAATTTGCCAGTAATGCCTCAATTTTCTGTGGAAGGCATATTAGTTTGCTAGGGCTACCACAGCAAAATACCACAGACTGGGGGCTGAAACAATGAAATTTTCTTCTCTCACAGTTGTGGAGGCTGGAAGTCTGAGCTCAGGGTGCTGGTGGGGTTGGTTTCTCCTGAGGCCTCTCCTTGGCTTGCAGATGCTGCCTTCTCCATGTGTCTTCGCGTGGTCTTCTGCCTGTGTGTGTCTGTATCCTCATCTTCTTAGAAGAACACCAGTCAGATTGGATCAGGGCCCACCGTAATGGCCTCATTTAACTTAATTACTTCTATCTCCAAATATAGTCACATTCTGAGGTGCTAGGGGTTAGGGCCTTACCATATGGATTTAGGCGTGGGGAGGCCCAATTCAGCTCATAACAGTTGCCATGTGCTAATTTTATAATCTGAGGAAAATGTTAAAACAAAAGAAGAAGAAGAGAGGGAGCAGAGGGTCAAGGAATGTCCTTGCTGCCACCAGCACAAAACCATGCCCCACTGCAGAACCGTGGTCTGGGTGGTGCTAAAGGACAGTCCAGGACAGCATGGTCCCAGAATCAAGAGCACAGGCTGGCTGCCTGGGCCTGCACCGTGGTGTGCACCAGGCCTTGCTAAGACGTTTACCCACTACTGGCACAGTTCTGGTGGCCTGCACCAGGAATGTGTGTGCCCAGAGGACTGGCCCCCCACCTTTTGAAGCTTTTCCCAGAAGAGCCCTGGCACCTGTGAGAGACTTCCTAAATGATTCTTCGCAACAATCCAACAATAGGGGGCCCACTTCTTAGAGATGTGTATGTTCAGGGTAAAGTCTTTCAGGGGATAGCAAAATGTGTTGTTAATCTATCCTCAAAGATGTTTTTCTGTGCCATGCTACACACCTGGGCATTGAAATTGCTCACTGACATGTTCTGGCCACAGGCTCTGCTAATATTGCTGGAGCTTTTTAAAGTCATTTGTATCTCTCCTGGAGACATGAATGAGGTTCACCAACTCTGGAGTGGCCAAGGGCAGCATCTCTCCTGTGGAGAGACTGGGATGCTGAGAGGCTATTTGCAGGCCCGTCTGCCTCCCTGCACCCCACTTCCTCCCCTGCAGGTGATGTGCGTGTGCCTGACCTGACCTCTAGCTACAAGAAAGGAGGCCAGGGTCTTGCAGCTTTCTGGGGTTCCTGGGGGATTTCTGGTGTTGGGTAAAATGAGGGCATTCAGTCCTGCCAGAAGTGAAGAGAGTAAGTGAAGTGCAGACGAGGATGAACATGTCCTGAATGAACACGTCCAGGAGCAGAGTTCCCAGCCTTTCCATGGTGTTTCCATGGTTCCTGGTATAAGAGAAAGCATGGCATTTTAACTGGATTCTGTGAGTCTTATGTTTGTATCATTCCCCAAGAGACCTTGAGTTCCTTGATGGCAAGGGCCATTAAGACCCAGTATAGTAGTTCCCTCATCTTTTGAGCTCAAAAAAGTGTTCATTGAATGAATGAATGAATACATGCATAACAACGTAAAGAAATAAATCGAGTTGCTTTTAGATGTGGCCGTCACAATGCAAATCAATTATGATTGCCCATGTTATTACTACAGCTTACCTCACCAGATAGTCATCTGGTTACTTTTTGCTTCAGCAGAAGATGCCTAATTGCTGGAAACTAAATGACTCAGCATCTCACCAGCCTTAGTGACAGACATGCCCTCAGGCTGCAGCCTTGGCTCTACTCCCTGGAATTACATGTGGTCAATGGTTCTGATTCACAGAAGCTGGTTTACCAACCTGTCTGTCCTTCTTGATTTGAGATGTAGCTGACTTCACTGCCCGTCATCACTAGAGTTAAAATCCCTGTGGCGGTGGTCTGACCAGTCATGATGGTCATGATGATGCCAGGAATTTGAGTGTGTGTGATCATTTGCATTCTATCATAGAGAAAGCACAGCTGATCGCCACATCACTCACAGCACCTGCTTCCCGCTTCCCTGGACCTAATTAATCTCCTTGTGTCAGAAATTTGTTGGCCCTGAGCCGACTCCAGGGGAGGATGGTGCCAGCTCAGCCTACCAGGCAGGGCTGGGAGCCAGGAGCCAGCACAGGGGATGCAAGGCCTGGACAGCAAAAGGAGGGAGAGGAGCAGAAAGCCAGGAATGTTCCTAGGCTCTAGGACAGACTAGAAAGTGTCAAAAGGTGATTCTTGAGAAAAGAACAATTCCAAGATTTTTTAACAGCTCCAGTAAGGAAATAATAAGGTCTGTGCTGAAGGAGACCATGACAATGTCGATATCTAAGGAAGGATTTCAGGAAAACCTTTGGGGACAATGAGAAGTGGGGGACATGTTGCTGCAGAGGTGTTCAGGGCTCTTGTCTGAAGGCACCGTGGACTCTTCTGGATTAGGGCACTCAATGCTCTGTCTACAATGTAGTCATTCAAAAAGTCCTTTTAATACAGCATACAGCACACAGCACACAGCAGGACAAGCTATTCATTGTATGACACATGGCTGCTTGGCATCATTCCAGCTTTCTGCATTACCTTCACCAAATAAATTAAAAATTAAGAAATAGAGATATTTTAGATAATCAAGTGTTATTTTCCCTGCCCCCACCCCCAACTCTTCATTCCTGGAAAAGCCACAGCCCAGGTGTCTCTGTGCTGGGAGCTGAGAGTATTTCTGAGGAGGTGGTAGAAGAGAACTAATGGGATTATCCGCCAGAATGATCATTTGCAAAGAGTAGCTCATGGTTGCTGGAAAGGCTTCGACTGCCATCACCACTGACCGCAATCACTTGCTCTACTTGGTGAAATGGTTTTAATAAGTTATCTGAAACCAAGTGCAATTAAGTAAGTTATGCCTGTCAAGGAGCTCTGCCCAGGTGGGCCTTAAAATGGCCCACTTCGAGGGGATAGAAAGATGCATCCCACCAGAATTATGATGTGACCTTAGGCACGCCTGTTAACCTCAAGTTGTTGAATCTCCCAAGTCTCGGTTCTTCATGTGTGAAATTAGAAAACAAGGCAGTTATCAGGGTGCAAGGAACTAAGAGGTGTAAATCCCTTAGCATGGTGTCTTGTCACGTGTGGGTGCTCAGTCAGGTCGGCTGCTGTTGTCATCATTATTACTGCTGACATTAAATTGTTATGCTTTGAACAAAGTAGTAATACAAAGCATCATGTTCCTAGGTTAATCTCCTAATTTCCCATTAGGAAGATTAGAATCCAAAAAGATAGATATCCCATCAAAGAAAAGCCTCAGAAACTGTTGAAATCACTGCTGAATTCTACTAAACATTTAAGAAGAATAAATACCAATCTTACTCAAACCCTTCAAAACATTGGTGAGGAGGGCATACTTCCAAGCTCATTCTAAGAGGCCAGCATTACTCTGATACCAACACTAAACAAAGATACCACAACAACAAAAAACTTCAGCCCTATATCGTTGATGAATATAGATGCAAAAATCCTCAACAAAATACTAGCAGGCCAAATTCAACAACACAGTAAAAAGATCATTCATCACAACCAAGTGGGACGCATCCCAGTGATGCAAAGATGGTTCAACATATGCAAATAAATAAACATAATACATCACATTCACAGAATCAAGAACAAAAACCATTTGATTGTTTCAACAGATGCTGAAAAAACATTTGATAAAATTCAATGTCCTTTTATGATTTAAAAAAAACCCTTATCAAAGTGAATAATCAAGGAACATATCTCAAAATAATAAAGACTATATATGACAAACCCACAGCTAATATAATACTGAAGGGGGAAAACTTGAAGGCCTTTTCTGTAAGAACTGAAATAAGACAAGATGGCTATTTTCACCACTATTATTCAACATAATACTGGAAGTCTTGGTCAAAGCAGCTAGGCAAGAGAAAGAAATAAAAAGCATCCAAATTGGAAAAGAGGGAGTCAAATTAGTCTCATTCACAGATGGCATCTTGTACTTAGAAAAACCTAAACATCCAGGCTGGGTGCGGTGGCTCACGCCTGTAATCCCAGCACTTTGGGAGGCCAAGGCTGGTGGATCACAAGGTCAAGAGATCGAGACCATCCTGGTCAACATGGTGAAAACCCGTCTCTACTAAAAATATGAAAAATTAGCTGGGCATGGTGGTGCATGCCTGTAATCCCAGCTGCTCGGGAGGCTGAGGCAGGAGAATTGCCTGAACCCAGTGTAAGATTTATTGCTGAGGTAAAATGAGGAAACTGAGACAGGTATGAAAAAAGACGAGAAGCCAATTTATTCAGCTCCCGGGCAACCTCAGTGGTCCAAGAGGGGCCAGAGAAGTCACACCCGGCTGTTCAGGGCGTGGGGTTTTATGGGGTGTGCAGGCAATTGATTGGTTACTGGGAAACAAAGAGAAGGCATTTCTATTGGCTGTTGAGGAGCAGGAAGTACATGGAGTTAAAGTAGGAAGTACATGAAACTAGCTGCCATTGGTAGGTGGGCGGGACTTTGGGCAAGTGGGCCTTGATTGACTACTGGGGAAACAAAGAGAAGGCATTTCTATTGGCTGTTGAGGAGCAGGAAGTACATGGAGTTAAAGTAGGAAGTACATGAAACTAGCTGCCATTGGTAGGTGGGCGGGACTTTGGGCAAGTGGGCCTTGATTGACTACTGGGGAAACAAAGAGAAGGCATTTCTATTGGCTGTTGAGGAGCAGGAAGTACATGGAGTTAAAGTAGGAAGTACATGAAACTAGCTGCCATTGGTAGGTGGGCGGGACTTTGGGTAAGTGGGCCTTGATTGACTACTGGGGAAACAAAGAGAAAGCATTTCTATTGGCTGTTGAGGAGCAGGAAGTACATGGAGTTAAAGTAGGAAGTACATGGAAGTAGCTGCCACTGGTAGGCGGGACCTTGGGTAAGTGGGCCTTGATTGACTACTGGGGAAACAAAGAGAAGGCATTTCTATTGGCTGTTGAGGAGCAGGAAGTACATGGAGTTAAATTAGGAAGTACATGAAACTAGCTGCCATTGGTAGGTGGGCAGGACCTTGGGTACGCGGGCCTGCCAGGGGCATAGGGGCAGGGAATGGTGGGGCTTCTTTTAAAAAAAATTCTCTGCAGGGTTTTTAACAGTGGGCTGGAGGTTGGATGGATAATTTAGTGCTGAGTGTGGGCTTGGGCATGGTATGCAGAGGTGGGGTGCGGGGAAGCTTTGTGGGGAAGCCAGATAATGAGCTCGGGTGATGACGCAGTTATCAGGTACGGAGAGTGATGAATGTGTCCGTTTGACTCCCAGCAAGGCAACTGGCCTTACACCCAGGAGGCAGAGGTTGCAGTGAGCCAAGATCATGCCATTGCACTCCAGCCTGGGTAACAAGAGTGAAACTCTGTCTCAAAAAAAGAAAAAGAAAAACCTAAACATCCAAGAAAAAAACTGTTAAAACTGATAAATGAATTCAATAAAGTTTCAGGATACAAAATAAATATATTAATACAAAGTTGGTAGCATTTATATATGCCAACAGTGAACAATCTGAAAACGAAATCAAGAAAGCAATCCTGTTCACAACAGCTACAAAAAATACAAAATACCTAGGAATCAATCTAACCAAGAAAGTTAAAAATCTATACAAGAAAAACTATAAAACTCAGATAAAGGAAATAGAAGAGGACACATACACACAATAGAAAGAAATTTCATGCTCAGGGATTGGAAGAAATAACATTATTTAAGTGACCATACTACCCAAACCAATTTACAGATTCAATGCAATCCTTATAAAAACATCAATGATATTCTTCACAGAAACAGAAGAAAAATCCTAAAATTTATATGGAACCCAAAAGACCCTGAATAGCTAAAGCAATTGATATGGTTTGGCCGTGTCCCCATCCAAATCTCATCTCAAATTGTAATCCCCATAATCCCTTTGTGTGGGAGAGTGGGACCTGGTAGGAGGTGATTGGAACATGGGGCCTTTTCCCCATGCTGTTTTCATAATAGTGAGTTCTCATAGGATCTGATAGTTTTGTAAGTTTTTGACAATTCTTCCCTCTCTCTCTTTCTTCTCTCTCTCTCTCTCCCTTTCCCTCTCCCTCCCTCTTTCTCACCTGCCACCAATATAAGACATGCCTGCTTCTCCTTCTGCCATGATTGTAAGTTTTCTGAGGCCTCCTGAGCCATGTGGATCTGTGAGTCAAATAAACCTCTTTCCTTCGTAGATTACCCAGACTCAGGGAAGCTCTTTACAGCATCATTTAGTCCATTCTCAATGGACTAACATGGCAAACCTAAGCAAGAAGAACAAGGCTCAGCCATCACATTAGGTGACTTCAAAATCTAATACAGAACTCTAGTAACCAAACTAGTATGGTACTGGCATAAAAATAGATACACAGACCAATAGAACCCCAAAATAAATCCACACACTGACAACAAACTCATCTTTGACAGTGACACCAAGAATATATAATGAAGAAAGCACAGTCTTTTCAATAAACAATGCTGAGAAAACAAGGTAACTATATGCAGAAGAATAAAAGTTAATCAAATTAAATCAACATGGACTAAAGACTTAAATCTAAGACCAGAAACTATGAACCTATTAGAAGAAGACAGGGGAAATGCTCCAGAACATTGGTCTAGGGCAAAGATTTTTTTGTTTAAGATCTCCAAAGGACAGGCACAAAAGGGAAAATAAACAAATGGGATTACATCAAGCTAAAAAGTTTCTGGACAGTAAAGAAAACATTCAACAAAGTGAAGGGACAACCCAGAAAGTAGGAGAATATAATTGCAAGCCAACCATATGACAAGTAATTAATAACCAGAATACATAAGGAGCTCAAACAACTCAATAGCAAACTTTTTTCAGGTAGTAGAGAAAGTCAAACAAAACAAAACAAAAACAAATAATCTGATTAAAAATCTGATCAGACATTTCTCAAAACACAAATCACAGACAGATATATAAAAAACGCTAACATCACTAATGATTGGAAAAATTCAAGTCAGAAGCACAAACATATTATCTCACCCTCATTAAAATGGTTCATGTCAAAGAGATGAGCGATAACAGATGCTGGAGAGAATATGGAGAAAGGGGAACCCTCATACACTGTTGGTGGGAATGTAAATTAGTACAGCCAAAAAGGAGAACAGTATGGAAGTTCCTTAAAAAACTGAAAAGAACTACCGTATGATCCAGCAATTCCACCGCTGGGTATATACTCAAAAGAAAGGGAATCTATCAAAGAAATATCTGCATTTGTATATTTACTGCAGCATTATTCATAATCACCAAGATTTGGAATCAACCTAAGTGCCCAAGGATGAATGGATTCTAAAAATATGACATATATACCCACTGGCATTATTTAGCCACAAAAATGAATGAAATCCTATCATTTGTTGTAACATGGATGGAAATAGAGGCCATTTACGTTAAATAAACCAAGCACAGAAAGACAAATATCACATGTTCCCACTCATATGTGGGAGCTGAAAAAGTGGATCCCATGAAGGTAGTGTAGCTTAGTGGTTATCAGAGGCCGGGAAGGAAAGAGGGAAGGAGACATGAAAGAAAATAAAAAGAATATAGATGCATTTATTATTACCATTGAATGTACACTTAAAATGGTAAAGGTGGTAAATTATGTATGTAAAAAAATAATTCAATTTACAAAAATAACAAAAAAAAAAAGACATACAAGAAAAGAGAAATTCCCACAGGGAAAAAAAAAAAGTTAGAAAAGCGTTCTATATATGAAGAGATCCAGGCCCTGAATAATCTTTTCTAGGGTTTATGAGTATGAATTGAAGCATGTATAAAAAACCATTTCTAGGGTAGTCAAGGTTTTACTGTAAAGACAGTAAAAGAGACTGAAATGCAACCACCAGGAATATTAAGGAAAAGAAAGGATTAGATCTGATTATCAATAAATTAGAACAATTTACTCCAGGGAGGTGAATATGGATGAAATCACTCCCTTTGCCCCTTTAAAAATCACAAAATATAATTAACTTGGGTTCAAAAGCACACATCAAAAAGCATGAGAGTTTATGAGAGTCATGTGAGGGGATTTGATGTGAAAGGAATCCATATAAAGTGCTACTTCCCCAGCCACCAGGCCTGGAAGACATCAATGGATCCCATAGTGATGGTGCCATCAAATGCCAGGGAGAAGAGGGTCACACTCAAGAAGTCACCATGCTTCTCAGAGGACAGGTCAGAATGTTCTCCCACCTTCCCTGTGGATAGCAGTGTGGAACTCACAGGTTGTGTTACCTTACAGGCACTCTTTTGTTCCCACTCATCTTAAAGCTATGAAGGCAGTTGAATGAGGAAGCCACAGTTGCAAAGAATTGGCTGACTTGCCTAAGAGAGCAAGTTAGTTCCCTTCTCAAGATCTCCTGGCCTGGGAATAGCACATACTGACGCTGGACTTGGCACTTGAGCAGGAGGGTATATGAACTGCGTCATATTGTTGGCACGAGCAAAAGGCCAGCCCACAGAAGTTGGGATCCTGAGAAGAATTGGAGAGTGATGCAAGGAAGGAGAAATGAAAAAGACAATTCTAAGAAACGCATAACTTCTTTTACAAGGTGGAGTGTTGAGAGTTTGTCGAAAGTTGTCTTATTCTGTTTGTATTGCTATAAAGGAATACCTAAGGCTGGGAAATTTGGCTCATGGTTCTATAGGCTGTACAGGAAGTGTGATGCTAGCACTTGCTTCTGATGAGGGCCTCAGGAAGCTTACAATCATGGCAGAAAGTGAAGGGCAAGCAGGCGTGTCACATAAACTGATGTGTGCTTTTGAACCCAAGCAGGTGTGTGAGAAAGGAAGGAAGGGAGGGAGGAGGTGGAAAGCTGTTTTAACAGGTCTCATGGTAACTAACAGAGTGAGAACTAGAAGAGTGCCCACAGGAGGGCACCAAACCATTCACAAGGGATCCGCTCTCATGACCCAAAAGCCTCCCAGAGTCCCACCTCCAACACTGGGGGTCACATCTCAACATGAGATTTGGAGGGGAGCAATATCTAAACTATATCAAAAGTAAATGGAAATAGAAATAAAAGGATGAATAAAAGTTACAATATTATCAAGAGAGATGCTAGAAATAATCTAATGCTCAAACATTTCAAAGAACAGGGGAAGGAAAGATTTGGTTGTCAGGGAAGCAATCTTCTATATGCTTGATGGGAAGTGGATAAATAGGTCAATAGAGACAAGCATTTTATTTAGAACTGTGGGGTAGTCCTCAGGGCAATTACTAACAGAAAGACTCAAAAATGTCTGTATCGTGGTTCTGGGCTGGGGTGGCATCTGGTGAGAGACAGCTGCTTTGTATTATAAACCTTTTGTAATATTGTATTTGGTTCGTTACTATGAATGTCTATTACTTTAAAAAATGACACAGGATCAATTATCTATATTTCTAGCATAGAGATACTTGCTGTTTTTTCATAAAGAACCTTTTAAAGAGAAATCCCTACATAAATAATAAATAACATGCTTGTCATTCCTGATTTTCAGGGACATGATTGCTTTAAATCATAAGTTTTGTTCATTTAGGTGCAGCAAGGCCAACAGATAAGGAGGGGACTGCTGTTGAACAAATAGTCTGTCATGCACAGATTGGGAAGGAGTGGCATGCCTTGCCATGGAGGCCACACTGTGCCATGGGGGACTACGTGGTGAAGCTCCAGCGTTGGTTAGAAGACTTGGGGGAACTGTGGCAAGAGCCTTTAATGTGATTTTTGTGAGAAGAAACCAGCAAGCCAGGATAAGTAGACTTAGAACGGACTACTTTGAATAATTTTAGTGGTTTCTGGACAGGGGTGTCCTGAGTTGCCTAGTGCCTGGCCCTGGGGTGATTAGGGTAGGTGGCCAAGGCCTGAGTGGGAGCCCACAGCGAAGGTGGTTGGGAGGGCTCTGGAGTGGTTGGTTTGCATAGAAAAGCTGTGCTTGCTGACGTCATTTACCCTCTCTAGGGACTGGCGTCCTGGGAAGGGAAGTCCCTCCAGGGCCAGCAAGGCCCCGAGATTTCTACACGTTTCAAAATAGTTTAGTCAAAAAGCACCCAGTGGCTATTTCTTGTAACAGCAAAATAATATTAAAAAGAAAACACCTATATTGCCACCCTAGGTAGTGGTCACACAGACCATTAGGCCCTGAACCCTCATGGATGGGTGTTGACAGAATCTTCTGTTTCTACCTCTGCTGTCCTTTCAGCCTTACCCGTTATCCCCTTAACTGCCTCTGAACCAGAAGAACACGCACAGCCCATCCAGTGGGCAGTGCATCCTCAAGGTGAGCAGCTCTGCTGGCCCTAAGTCCTTGCATGGGAAGCAACCTCTGGCTTGCACTTGGCCACCTCAGAGAAAGGGAAATATGCCAATCCTTTTCATGGAATCATGGGACTTCTCAGAGCTCATTAACAATTGATGCTTTGGTTACATATCAACGTTGTGTTTTTCCCTATCACAAGCTAATTCCCACCCCAACATTTTGGATCTCTAAGCAACCAGCTGGGTTAAGCTTAGCATCCTGGCTGATATTTGGTTGCTATCATTTTAATGTTAATAATAGTTTCAGTCAACCAGCTGCCAATATGGTAATTAGATAAAGCCTAGAAACAGGAAATAGAGAATAACGGTCTCAACTTGGGACAGGGAAGCAGAGTGGCAGCCTTCTCTGTGAACCTACCTAGCTTGGCTGAATTTTCATAACACAAACAAATACAAGAGAACTCTGCTATTCAAAAAGAATCTGGGGCCCATCAGCTCTCTTCTCATTTTCCAGTGAATGGTTGGCAAAAAATCTTCCGAACTGTTTACTTGACAATTTGTTTAAAAGTATAGTTTTGCAGCTGGGTGATTTGTTTGCTCTTTTTTCCCCTCCAAGAATCAAGTGTTACAATCAGGGATTGCTTGTTATGATGGAAGCCGTGAGGGTCTTTTGGATTTTGATGGGTGTTCCTACCCTGACAGCAGGCTTTGGAGGCCTGCCCTGGATCTCTCTGGCTGACTGCATCTCCCCTCCCCTGGTCCAGGCTTCAGCTTACATGGCTCTGCCATCGGGAAGTGGAATGGCAAAGCATATGCAGCCGTGCTGCTCAGCCAGGTACAAATAAGTATTGTGTTGCTGCTCATCTGGGGCTGCTGGCTGCCTGGAAAAATGAAATAAAGTGATTTTGTAACAAGCAAAGTCCTGTGAACCGTGGCCTCTTTCAATCATAAACAGATAATTTATCCACTGAAAAGATCATGTGGACCAAAGAATCAGAGTGCCTTTGGAAGAGTAATCCACGTGGTTTTATATTAAAGTGGGGGGAGGAGGGAGAGAGAGAGAGAGAGAGGGAGAGGGAGAGAGAGAGAGAGAGAGAGAGAGAGAGAGAGAGAGAGAGAGAGAGAGAGAGAGAGAGAGAGAGAGAGAGAGCGCCAGGTTTCTCCACAGAAACAGAAACGATAGGATATACAGCTATAGATGGATGAGGAGATCTGCTTGGGAATTGGCTCAATCATAGACGCCGAGAAGTTCCAGGACATGCCATCTGCACGCTGGAAGCAGGTCCAGGCCCAGTCGAAGGCCTGAAAACCAGAACGAAGGAGAACTGATGTAAGTCCTAGAAAGGCCTGAGAACCAGGAGCTCTGATGTCGGAGGGGAGGAGAAGGTGGATGTTTCAGCTCCAGAAGAAAGAGAATTCACCTTTCCTCTGCCCTTTTGTTCTCTCTGGGCCCCCAACAGGTTGACCGGTGCCACCTACATTGGTAAGAGTGGACCTTCTTAGTCCACAGACTCAAAAGCTCGTCTCTTCCAGAAACAGTCTCACAGACACACTCACAGATAATGTTTTACCAGTCATCTGAGCATCCTCAGCCCTGTCACGTTGACACATACAATTAACCAGCTCAGAAAGCCAAAAGGGGGCTGGGAGCGCAGAGGCAGCATCAACTGGCTCCTCGCCCGCTGACCAGGAGAAGGCGTGCACCATAAGCACTCCACCCTCCCATTCGGCACCTGGCCACAGGTGTAGCCACTGCGGACTCCTCCTGCCTGGTGCGCACCACTCCCTCCTGTGGATGTGAGATCCCCAGACGGAAGCCTGGAGGGCCCGTGAGCTTCCGTAGCCAGGTGGCCCCGGGCTGCCCAGCGAGGATTTGGCGAGGTGAGGGACTGAGAGTTGGGGACGGACTTCAGCAGGAGGAGAGAGGGGAATGTCCCCTCTTCATCAAGCTGAAGTGTGCGCAAGCAATGTCCCGGCATCTCTGTGAAAGGTTGGCTGCCTGGTGTGCCTGAGAGGCCGGAGGTTTGGCCCTGGAAGGTCTAACGTGATGACCGATTTCTTTTTTTCTTTTTTTTTTTTTTTTTCTTCACTTTTTAACCTTTTTCTACTGTGGGGTCGCTTAAGATGACTGAATTTGCCAACCCCACGGGAAGCAGGCATTTGAGTCTAACAGCGCCATCCCGCACCCCACAAAACTCTGTAGAGCAATGTTTGCTCTATGATGGGTGAAGGTGAAAAGCCACTCAGGAAACCAGAAATCTGGCACTAAAGAAAAGATGTTTTTCGTATCCAGGGCGGGTTGGGCTTCCCTTCATTACACACCAACAGATGTGCACCGAGCCCTGCGCCGCTCATTCCTGAGGGGCGGATTCCCCAGGGCAGGGAGAGAAAGGCTCTCGAGTCCCTGCCTGTCTGCCCATCTGTCCATCCTGGGGCGAGGATGAGCGGGTGTGCGCAGGCCCCCCGTGGGAGATGCAGTGGGGCCAGGAGCGGCCCGCCAGAAAGATGCCAGGGAAAGCCCCAGAGGCGGAGGGAAAGGTGAGAACCTGGGCGGTGGTGCGGCGAGCTCCTGGAGGGCTGCACGGAGAAGGGGAGAGCGGCCGGAGCCAGTGGTCCAGGGCGCTCCGGCGCGGCCCTGGCACCCGTGGGCACCTCCACGTCCTTCGCTCAGCTCCCCCGCGGCCACCGGCGGGGCCTGCGCGGGTGTGGCGACCGGGTGAGCACTTTTCTGCCGATGCGGCGCTGCGCTGTAGGCCTCCCTCCCGGCACGCGCTTCCCCTGCCGGAACCGCCCGCCGGAGCGCGCCCTCTGCTGGCCTGGCCACAGCCGGCTGAGGGCTGCCTCCAGGCTCCACCCTAGGAGCGGGAGCACGCGCCCGGTTCATCGCACACCCACGTGGGATCGCCTTCTACCATCGCGGAAAGCAGCGGTTCAGCCTCTGCCTGCACACTCTCGTGACGGGGGAGCTCACAAGCAGTCCAGGGCATTGCTATCAATGCTAGCCATTAGAAACAGCTTCCTTATGTTGAGCTCTTTGTCGCTCACTCAATTTGTCCCTCTGCTCTCCAACTCGCCCCTGCAGAGCTTAGCTTCCCATGACAATACTTCAAGCATTTCAACACAGCCACCACCTAACCCCAGTTCCTCTGCTTTGCCCTAACCTCCCTAGGCCCTCCAATCGTTGTAGTATGATGTAGCGTCACCATTCAGATGACTCTCGTCAGGACACAAACCATCTACAGAGCCCCTTCTTCACTGTGGTGCTCAGAAGTACACCTGAGCCTGCAGTTAGAGTCTGTCCACTGCACAGGAAGGGATGTCACCTGTGGAGTCTAACCCCTGGCCTTTGGACACACAGAGGTCATAGCAGTCCATGTGCCAGAATCTTCACACTTCTGACACACTCTGAGTTTATGCTCAATTTTATTCATTTTCATATGTTCTACTAATTAATCCCATCCCTGAATCAAGCCAGCAAACATTTAATTCCTAACGAGTGCCAGGCAGCTGATATTATTGCTGTTCAATCTAAGGGTATATCTTCACAGTTTCTGCACTAAAATTCATCCTGGCTTACCACATCCATAATTCTCACTTATGTTAATCATTTGGGATGGTGATGTTTTTAAATATCCAATATATCTGTAATGGCTTCCAGATCCATCTAATTAGTAAGTTTGACAGGCAGCCTTTATGTCCTAGTGCGGCTAAAATACCAAAATCCTGCTTCATTTCAGGTAAGGAGACTGCACAGTCCCTTTCCCCTTTGTGAAAGATTGCTTAACCATCTATCAAGGCTTTTATGAGGAGTTCATGAGGATCTTAACCTATTGTCCTTAAGTGGATCATAAAACTTGCTCTGTCACCTTGTCACATGCCTTACAGAAATCCAGAGATGCCGAGTCCACCACTTTTCCCTGATGAGCAGCCTAGTAATTGCACTGGCGTCCTGCTACCCTGCTGGGCAGTTTTGATGGAACGCCCATCATTACCTCTCCTGGTCTCTAAGCCTGTTGTTCTGCTGGGCACGCGGGACATTGAGGTCCCACGGCTGCACACAGAGGCACACTCAGTTCTCAAATGACCACTCTACGCGCTCCTGACTCAGAAAGGAGCCTGGGATTCAAGCTTTGTCTCTGATGGTCCCCTGAGGAGGTGGGTGCTTTGTTCTTCTCTTGTGCTTCGCTGTGCCTTGTCCCAGAAGAAGTGTCTCAAGTCATGGGGTTTCCCCATGTCCCTACAGAGGCTATTTTAGTCTATTAATACATGGCATTCTTAACAAGGGCTTCCTGATATTAATCATAAATTGTCCTGCACTGATTTCACACTATTATTCTTTCCCACAACTTTTGTTTTTAATACAGCTGAACACCCGCCTCCCTCAGGCTGTGTCTGAATATGTGTGTGATGTGGTTGGTGTGTAGGACAAGGATCCTATATGAGATAATGACTGTTTCAAATATGTTTTATAAGACATATTATTTATTATTATATATATTTTAAGGAGAGAGAAGATGTAGCCTTTTCGTTGCACTGGAAACTATACTGAAGTGATGGCTGAGGCCTAGATGTGTCCTTGAGGTGGAGGAGTGGGTGTGGCGATTTCGCTCTGTCCTGCTTTCTGGCCTCGGCTTCCTAGCTTATTGAATTGCTGGGATGGGGTGATCCCAAGCATCACTCCCAACTCTTCTACAACATCTGAAAGTCTCTACTAACAACATAGACCTATGGTCTCTGGATTCGTAATTGACTTTTATAAGAATACTACTGCTACTAATGAGAATAGTAATTGACACTCACTGAATATGCATCTGTAACTTTGGCTTCAGCAATTTGCTTAGTTCTTATAACACACCTCTGAGGTAGATGTACTACTTTATTTACAGATGAAAAACACTGAGGTCTGGCATGCTGAAGCCACTCACTCAGATGCACATGGCATTATGCAGCAGCTAGCAAACTGGGTCTGTCTGGATTTGTTACAACTAGAGGCTGCAGTGTGGAGATTCTACCTGAGGAGACATAATAAAATCTAGAACTCTGCAGTCTGGTGTCCAATATAGGAGCCAGCCTGGGCACGGTGGCCCATCCCTATAATCCCAGTCCTTTGGGAGGCCAAGGCAGGTGGATCACCTGAGGTCAGGAGTTCAAAACCAGCTTGACCAACATGGTAAAATCCTGTCTCTACTAAAAATACAAAAATTAGCCAGGCCTGATGGCACATGCCTATAATCCCAGCTACTTGGGAGGCTGAGGCAGGAGAATTTCTTAAACCTGGGAAGTGGAGCTCTGAAACACCTTGGACCTGCAACTCCCCCTTGGCTGGGAGCCAAGTCCTTGGCCTTCATGGTTGACCCCACTCCTGACCTTCTCCTTCACTAGGCAGCCAGTGGCTGCTTCATTACAGCTCTACACTTCAACAACTCCCAAAGAACCTAAGTGTCATTAAGCAATTTTACAGCAGTCTGGGGCTGACTGGCAGTTCAGAAGCGGCCGCAGAGTTGCTTGCCATCCAACAATTTGAAAACAGTCAAGGCCTCAGTGGGGGGTGAGGGTACGTAGCACGGGGCTGAGGGCACAACTATAATAATGTCTAAGGCCCAGCACAGAGTCCTGCCAAAGCCTTGGCAACATTCCCAGTGCTGTGTCTGGAGAAAGTGACAAATGTTCCAGAAGTGGGAGGGGACATGTCTCTCCCGGGGAGACTCTTGAGGCTGCATTTACACAAGGGCACTCTTTGGGTTACTGTAGAAAACTAGATGACTAGAACCACAGTAAAAGCCACCTACTTGAGGAAAACTGCATGCAGGTAGTTCTGGCATGGGAGGGTGGTTTCCTGATTGAAACAATAATAATACTGGAATATGTGACTGCAAGGAAAGAAAGGTGATTTGTGGAAGTAACTGCTCATACTGAAAGAACGAGTTCACCCTTGTGCCTAAGACAACTCAGCCTGATTAGAGAGAAGTAAGGAAGATAGGGTTAATCATAATTTTCCTCACCTACCAATGCCAAGAGCAGCTCCAGGACCAGGTGAGGGAGGTAACTTAAGGAAGTGCTTCTGCTCAGGGTGGTAGGGGTGCAAGGTCAGCTCCTGAGAATGTGCTCCTCTTAAATGCTGGGCCCTGGGAGGGTGGTGTTTGCCTGGCTGTACCCTAGTCCCAGCCCTAACCAGGCATTTGTTAAAAATCTACTTACTTTAGCTTATTTGTTCCATATAAAAACTTTATGGTACAGAATTACTATCCCCGTTTTATAAACAGAAGAACTAAGGCTCAGGTTCAAAGTCACACAGTGAATAAACTCAAACACACAGCCTCACAATCTCATAATCTGCTTAAAACAATTGCAGATTTATTTTCCCAACATTAAAACAACTCTGGTGATGATGAGTGCCAACCACTCTGATGGTGAAAAAGAAGAAAGAAAAAAAGAAAACAACACTGGAGGACAGATAGATTAATCTGGTCAGAGTCATGACCCAGCCACTTGCTGTTTGACTTGAGGCCAATCACTTAATTTCTCCAGGACTCAAGTTCCTTGGTTTTAAGTGGGGAGTAATAATAGGACATGTATAGATTTGTTACGGGGCTGAAATGAGGACACGCACATGAAGCACTCAGCGAAGTGCCTGGCACAGGTTACAGGCAACACTGAGTAATAGCCAATGAACAGCAAGAACCAAGAGCCACTCATTCAACAAAATGTTTCCATGCCCAGGTGCCTCCAGCCAGTGACTACCCTGAAAGAGCTCATAATCTGGAGGCAGGACAGAAAAAAAATAAAGCATGAGGAGTGGATAGCATGAATTGAGACTTGTGGGAGCCAGAAAAGGAAATTTCCAACAGTTGAGAGGCAGCTTGGAAGCTACAAAGAGGAGGTGACTTGGGAGATGAGTCTCGAAGGGCCACTCTTAGGCTTACAGGCAGGAAAGGCACCCCAGGGAGCTGTGCTTCAGCCTGTGACCCCTTTAGGAAGCCTGAGCCAACCTCAGGATGCCTGGAATGGAAGGAGGGAAGAAAAGATAGGAGAGTTGGGTTCTAGAAAGTGTACAGAAATGTGTTTTGCCTTGTGGGCTTGTCCAGCCCAGAAGTGTGGTCCTTTTGCACTCTGATTTAGAGAGTGCAATTCCTGCTTTCTAGTGCGGAACCACCTTTCACTCGTTTCTGGACATAATCATTCCTGTCTGCTGTTTTTCTTACAGGAGGGGACTCCTGCATCTACTCCACCATTGGCTTTCTATGTTTCCAAACATGTTGCCCTCTGTTGGTGCTGGGGTCTAGCACGGATACCTTCTGGACATCCTGGTCTGCACCTGCACCTAGCCGAGAAGGGGCTCCCTGGCAGCTGTGGGCTGACAGAGGCACTGGTGGCCTCTGGAGAGAGCAGCAGTTTAGGAAGAAAGAACTGTAGAGACCTCTGGGGCTCCCTTAGGCAGGAGCCTCACTGGTCAGACCCCCGGATCTCTTCTTGTCTGGTGGCCATACTGAAGCAGGAAGGCGACTTCTCCCTCTCGGGAGTGAAAAGATCGGTATAATTACCAGCAAGATCATTATTCTTATCTCCATTTCTCAGGTAAAGAGATATCACCCAGCTCACAGGTGGCAGAGTAGGATTCATATTTAATTTTTCCTGCCTTGGCAGTTACAGCAACATCAAGCACTACCTGCAGTCCTTCCACCACAAACAACCAGCACTACTAATTTTCCCAACTACCCACTCTTACTTTGAATCATTTTTTCCCTCTTCATTGACACCAAGGAACGGAGGACACCTGTGTAGGTCTTTTCTATCTCATCAACTTCCTCCCCATCACCTTCCTCCAGTGTTGAGACATGATTAGTTTTAAAACTACTCTTCAGGAAAAACAAACAAAATCAACCACTCTTAGCCAGTCCCTTGGCACCTGTTGATTCACACCATCCCTGACTCCTCCCACCTACTTCGGCCCCTCCCACAGGCCCTGACTCCTCCCACCGTCCTCAGTCCTTCCCACCATCCATGGCCCCTCCCACCACTCCTGTCTACTCCCACCAACCCAGCCCCTCCCACCACCCTTGACCCCTCCCACCATCCCCTCCCACCAACCATGGCTCCTCCCAGCATCCTCTGCCCTTCCCATCACCTCGACTCTTACCGTTACCCCTGGCTCCTCCCACCACCCTCTGCCCCTCCCACCACACTCAGCCCCTCCCACCAACCCTGGCCCCTGTGTGCACCACAACTCATTTGGCTGCTGTTGAGCACTGGCCCGTTCAAGACTTCTAACCTGGTCTTTGAACCCTGCTTTCCAGAACTATGGCTCTTACAAGGTGGAGGTAGAGACCCCTTTCTCGATGGTTCCACACCTTCTGACCATCATCTCAAAAGGAAGTAGAGGTCTAGCTGCTCAAAGGTTTGGGAGGCTGGGAGGCATGCCTGCAGCATGCAGTCAGGAAGTAAACTTGAATCTATACAAGCTACCATTTGAAAGAAGTCAGCTATGCTATGCTTCTGGGAATTTCAAACAGAACACATTTCTTTTTTTTTTTTTCTTTTTGAGACGGAGTCTCACTTTTGTTGCCCAGGCTGGAGTGCAATGGCACAATCTAGGCTCACCGCAATCTTTGCCTCTCCTGTTCAAGTGATTCTCCCACCTTGGCTTCCCAAGTAGCTGGGATTACAGGCATCCACCATCACTCCCAGCCAAGTTTTGTATTTTTAGTACAAACCGGGTTACCATGATGACCAGGCTCATCTTGAATTCCTAATCTCAGGTGATCCACCCACCTTGACCTCCCAAAGTGCTGGTATTACAAGGAGTGAGCCACCACGCCCAGCCAAACTGAACACATTTGTAAGTGGGCTGAGTATGTAGGGTCCAGCCCTACAGGGTCCTTTGAGTCCCTCTCTACAGGTGTGGAGGTGAGAAACTGTGGAAATAAAAAACACAAGCCACCAAGAAAGAGAAAACAGAGTTTGGGCCCACTGCCAACCAAAGCGTGGCATCCAGCGGTGGCCCAGAGTGCCTGGATATTCTGACTTTTACTGAATACAAAGCAGGGGGCAGGGTAAGTAGTGTGAGGTAATGGTGGTCAGTGATACTGTCAGGTAAATCACATGTCTTGGAGATAGGAGCCCAGGTCTTTCAAGTAGCCGAGGCAAGGAGAAAACCTGATGCATCAGCACTTTTTCATACTTGTCAAGAAAGAACAAAGACATTAAGATTGATGCTACTATTATTGGTTTTATATTTTAAGAAAGGGAGGGACCAGGTGCAGAAGCGGAACATGGAAGTAGGCATGGAACATGACCACTGAAGCACAGCATCACATAGAGAAAATTGAGCCCCCGGATGTCTGTGGGCTTACCTGACAGCCATTAGGCCCACCACAAGAGCTTGGAGAAGCGAGTTTTCTCCCAGCTTCCCTAAGGAAGGAGACCTCTCGGACATTTTGGACGTCTCCTTCCCTAGCTGGCTAAACAGCGGGCGCTTTCCTGGTGCTGGCACTGCCGCACAGCCAAGGCGCCCTCCAGCAGCCCTTATGCGGGCTTAGAGCATCTTGCTTTAGGATCACTTTGTTCACAATGTCACCTCAGTTCCATGCTTCATAACATGATAATCATTAGTAAGATTAAAATATTATATGAAGTATATATATTTCTGTGACTATATATGAATAACTATGTGATTATTCATGATTATATATAGGAATAACTATGTAACTATATCTCTAATTCTTTTCTAGTTCTGTATTCATATGGGAACAGGCTGAGGCTTCAGACCCTTGCCTCAGCACTTGTGGGTTCTCCCACGGGTGTCCCACCCACACAAGTAGCTCTCCCCTCCTTCCCCCTCCTCTCAAACACGCCCATGCTCATCTTTGGCCTCCCCACACCCACGTTTCCTTTTATTTTTCAATGTGTTCTAGTTATAGCTTAGGTCGTCTCTTTCCAAATATCACCTCAGAAGCCTCAGCTTTAATATTTCAAGGTATTTTGCTAAACAATGACATCTACTCTGTAGAAAGATTGCTCCATCAACTAAGTGGCCGAGGTCAACAGAATACATTTGGGGAGCTGCTCTGCTGCACATTCACAGATACACAGCCATGCTTTACTTCGGGCTGTATTTGATTAGGCCCAGGTTGACAATATCATCCAAGTTCCATCATACATCCCACCAGTGCCCTCATCCCTAATTGTGACACAAGGCACACTGCTGGCCCAGTCCTGTGCAGCCTGGTGTGGCAGCAAGAAGAGTGAGCTGTTCTCTATATTCTGAAGCTTTTGGATGTTTTGTGCCAAGACCTATGGTTACTTTACTTCTGGTTATCATCTTCAGAAGTCCTTGGACTCCATTTTTTTTAAATGAGGCAGCTGTGAGCATCATAATTGCAGTAATGTGCCCCAGCAACTTCCAGATTTTCTCTTTTAAAATATGTTTCCAGTTATAACTCAAGTTTATCATTTTATCATCAAATTACTTAGTAGAAAATGTTACCCTGGAGTCTCATCATGGATAATCACTCTGAAGAAAGAATTTTATTCCAGTAAAGACTGAGTTTATTAAAACCTCTGGTGAACTTCAGGCTTGCCAGGCTGAGCAGCAATGGGTCACCCTGGCTGGGAGGGACTAGCTGCTGGCTTTCCCCATCTCTTTCCCCATAGAGAAATCTATGCCCTGAGCCAGCCACCCTGTGTTGTTCTGTGGCAAAGAAAACGTGCTTCCATTTTCAGTATGTGGCTTAACCTCATGCTGCAGTGGAAGCTGCTCTGCCTAGCCCAGGTCAAGGGGCCACAGGCTCCTTGAGGCTGTGAGGAATATTGCTTTTCTCATTGCACTTGTGAAGGGACACAGACCTGTGGATCCCTCTCCTCTGTCTTCTCCCGTTTTTGTATTATTGTCTTATATTGTATTATACTCTCTTCTGCCCCAGAGCACATTGCCCATTCTAGGCATCCTTTTTCTTACCCAAAGTCCTGTTTCAGTTCATAGAGAAATTGATCACATGCACTTTGTACCGAGAATGTGAAAATCAGAGATCTGGCATACAGCTGCAGCCCATTTGGCTGCAGAAAGCAAAATGGATCTCTGTATTTTCTACCTGATATACCTTCATCAACATCATTCATTCTCTGACATGTACAGCACTCTAAGAGTTGCCAAACAATTTTCACATCCATTATTCTTATTTGATATTCATGTATCTGGTTAGAAAGTAAAAGCAGATGCAATTTCCCCCCATGTTTTGAGGGGGAAATTAATGCGAAGGCAGGCAAAATACTTTTGTCAAAGAAAGAAAGTGGTAGGTTTTCTGATATCTGGCCTAAACTATTTTAGATATACCAGGATTTACCAAAGAAAATATATTTTTCTGTTAGTCTACTACATGCTAAGATAGGATTACTTAGGTTTAAATATATTATACAGACATAATGGGGGGAAATCAGCCTCCATTATAGCTATATTGATGACTCCAATATAGCTTCAAACAGCTCTTGTGGTATGTGAGAGCCGGCAAATGAAACTGACTGGTAGTGAGAATCACGTGAAAAGTCATCATGCGCCGGACGTGGTGGCTCAACCCTGTAATCCCAGCACTTTGGGAGGCAGAGGTGGGTGGATCACGAGGTCAATAGATCGAGACCATCCTGGTCAACATGGTGGAACCCCGTCTCTACTAAAAATACAAAAAATTAGCTGGGCATGGTGGTGTGTGCCTGTAATCCCAGCTACTCAGGAGGCTGAGGCAGGAGAATTGCCTGAACCCAGGAGGCGGAGGTTGCAGTGAGCCGAGATCGCACCATTGCACTCTAGCCTGGGTAACAAGAGCAAAACTCTATCTCACAAAAAAAAAAAAAAAGTCATCATGCAACTTGATAAATGACGCTTACAGAAAACCCACACTGCCATCTTACTGATGAAATACTGGATGCTTTCCCTCTAAGATCAGGAACAATACCACGATGTCTGTACTTGTCACTTCTATTTGACATTGCACTGGGGATTCTAGCAGGGTGGCAATTAGGCAAAGAAGAGAAACAAAAGGGAGCCAGATGGGAAGGGAGAATTCAAACTACATCTGCAGATGCCACGATCTTGTATTTAAAAGCTCCAAAGGAGTCCAGTGAGAAACCATTAAAACTGTTACAAATGAATTCAGAAAGTTTTCTGAATACAAAATCAATGTACACATATTTATTATAGTAGCCACTTCTCATCCACGGTTTTGCTTTCTGTGTTTTCAGTTATCCAAGGTCAACTGCAGTCAGAAAATAGCTGAGTACAATCCAACAAGGTGTTTTGAGAGTCAGAGAGACTACATTCACATATCATGTATTACTGTATATTGTTATCATTGTTTTATTTTATTATGTTAATTGTGTTAATTTTTACTATGCCTAGTTTATAAATCAAAATTATAGGTGTGTACGGATAGGAGAAAACATAGGCTTCAGTACTATCTGTGGTTTCAGGCATGCACTGGGGGTCTTGAAAAGTATCTCCCACAGATAAAGGGGTCCATTGTGTATTTCTATATATTAACAGTAAACAACCTGAAAGTGAAACTAAACAATTCCATTTACGATATCATCAAAAAGAATAGCATACTTAGGAATACATTTAACAAAAGAAATACCAGATTTTACACCAAAAACTGCAAGATATCCTTGAAATACATTTAATAAAACCTAAATAAGGGCCAGGCATGGTGGCTCATGCTGGCAATCCCAGCACTTTGGGAGGCTGAGATAGGCAGATCACCTGAGGTCAGGAGTTTGAGACCAGCCTGGTCAACACAGCAAAACCCCGTCTCTACTAAAAATACAAGCTGGACGTGGTGGTACACACCTGCAATCCCAGCTACTCTGGAGTCTAAGGTAGGAGAATCACTTGAACCCTGGAGGTGGAGGTTGCAGTGAGCCAAGATCATGACACTGCACTCCGTGCACTCCAGCCTGGGTGCTAGAGCAAGACTTCTTCTAAAAATAATAAAATAACCTAAATAGATGGAAGCACATCCCACATTCCCACATTCATGGATAAAATGAATGAACGTTGTTAAACAGGAATACTTCCCTCATTATCCTATAGCTCAAATGCAGCTCCTATCAAATTCCCAACTTCCTCTTTTGCAAAAATAGACACACTGGTCCTCAAATTTATATAAAACTGCAAGGAGATTCTAAATAGTTTAAACAATCTTGCAAAAGAACAAAATGTGTAGGACTCACACTTCTTAATTTAAAACTTAATAAAAAGCGAGACTAGCGAACAATATAGTCAGGATGACTAAAGGTGACCCCGAGAAACCAAAGGGCAAGATGCCTGCTTGTGCCTTCTTTGTGCAGATGTGCAAAGAAGAACATAAGAAGAAAAACCTAGACGTCCCTGTCAATTTGGCAGAGTTTTCCAAGAATGCTCTGAGAGGTGGAAGATGATGTCCGGGAAAGAAAAATCTAAATTTGATGAAATGGCAAAGGCGGATAAAGAGCGCTATGATTGAGAAATGAAGGATTATGGACCAGCTAAGGGAGGCAAGAAGAAGGATCTTAACACCCCCAAAAAGCCACCGTCTGGATTCTTCCTGTTCTGTTCAGAATTCTGCCCCCAAGATCAAATCCAGAAACCCTGGCATCTCTATTGGAGACGTGGCAAAAAAGCTGGGTGAGATGTGGAATAACCTAAATGACAGCTAAAAGCAGCCTCACATCAGTAAGGTGGCAAAGCTGAAGGAGAAGTATGAGAGGGACGTTACTGACTATAAGTTGAAAGGAAAGTTTGATGGTGCAAAGGTCCTGCTAAAGTTGCCAAGAAAAAGGTGGAAGAGGAAGATGAAGAAGACAAGGAGGAAGAGGAGGAGGGGGAGGGGAAGGGGGAGGAAGAGGAGGAGGAGGAGGAGGAGGAATAAAAAAACTGTTTATCTGTCTCCTTGTGAATACTTAGAGTAGGGAAGCACCGTAATTGACACCTCTTATTTGGGAAGTGTCTGTTTCTCTCATTAGGTTTAATTACAAAATTTGATCATGATCATATTGTAGCCTCTCAAAGTGCTCTAGAGATGGTCAGTGGTTTACGTGAAGTGGCCATGGGTGTCTGGAGCACCCCGAAACTGTATCAAAGTTGTGCATTTTTCCAAACATTTTTAAAATGAGAAGGCACTCACTCTCTTGTTCTCCTCACCCGATGCACTTTGCTGTTGGTGTGGCAAGGCATTTAAAGATGTTCCTGGCATTTTTTTTATTGTAAGGTGGTGTTAACTATATGGTTATAGTTAGAAATCCTGAGTTATCAACTGTATGTATCTACAGTTTGTGAAAAGAACAAAACAACCAAGACCAACTCGATGTTCCCTGCTTCGCGCTGAGGCTGAGGGAAAGATGCCTTTTGGAGGGGCTGTAGCTCGGGGCATGAACTGTGAGGCTGGACCTGCTGACTCTGCAGTGGCATCCATTTAGCTTCAGGTTCTCTTGTTTCTTTATGTAATGACATAGCATTCTGCTACTGTCTTAACTGTGAACAAAGGGGGTCAGCTGGCATGAGATTTTTTTGTTTTTTGGTTTTTTTTAAGTGCGGTAGTTTTTAAACTTTGTTTTTAAACAAACTGTAGAACTCTTCATTGCTAATAAAGTGAAAAGCCACTGTATCAATGAAAGTTCAAGAACCTTCTGTACTTAAACACGATTTACAACTTTCTGTTATCTTTTTTTTATGTTTAGAATGCTGAAATGTTTTTGAAGTTAAATAAACAGTATTACATTTTTTAAAAACTTACTAAAAACCTCCAATAATAGCAACACTGTGATACTGAGGTAAGAATAGACAAAGAGATCACTGGACTAGAACTGAGAATACATGCATAAAACCTCACATTTATGAACAATTGATTTTTGATGAGAATGTCAAGATCATTAAATGACAAGAGCATAATCTTCTCAACAAATGGTTCTGAGACAACTGGATCTCCACATGTGAAAGAATGAAGTTGGACTTCTATCTCACACCATATAAAAAATGAGCTCGAAACGGATCAAAGACTTAATGTAAGAACTAAGACTATAAAATTTTCATACAAAAAAATAGGTGTATCTTCATGACCTTTGATTTTTATATATGACAACACACACACACACACACACACACACACACACACACACACACACACCAGACAAGTTGAACTTCATTAAAATTAAAAACGTGCATCACAGGACATTACCAAGAAAATGAAAAGACAACTCACATGGGAGAAAATATTTATAAATAATATATCTGGTAAGAGTCTAGTATTCAGACAACCCAATTTTAAAAATTAGTGAAGGATTTAAATAGCCGACACTCCAAAGATAAACAAATGGTTGATAAGTACATAAGAAGATGCTCGGCTTCATAGGTAAGTGATAAGCACATGAGAAGATGCTCAGCTTCATTAGGTAAGTGCAAATCAGAACCACTTTATGTCTATAAGGACAACTATAATAATAAGGAGAGATAAGAACAAGTGTTGGTGAGGATGTGGAGAAATTGAAATCCTCAGGCACTGTTGGTGGGAGTGTAAAATGGTGCAGCCATTTTGGAAAACAATTTGGCAGCTTCTCATTAAGTTCAAATAGGTTACCATATGATCCAGCAATTCCACTGGATGTTTAACTGAGATAACTTAAAAAATATATCCACACAAAAACTTGTACATGAATTTTTATAGAAGAATTGTTCATAATATCCAAAAAGTGAAACAACATAAGTAAGTATCCCATCAACTGGCAAATGGATAAACAAATTGTGATATAATATCCATACAATGGAATATTACTTGGCAATAAAAAGGAATGAAGTACTGATATGTGTTATAGCACAGATGAATCTTAAAAACATGTGAAAGAAGTGACAAAGCCAGACACAAAAGGCCACATATATATGGTTCATTTTACGTAAGACATCCAGAATAGAGAAATTCAGAGAGACAGAAAATAGATTACTGGTTGCAAGGGGTGGTGGTGTTTGGGGTGGTGATGGAGACTGACTGTTAATGATTACAGTTGTTTTTTTTTTTTTTTGGTGAGGGAATGAAAATATTCTGGAATGTTATTCCAGCAACGTCATTAAAAATAACATGTTTGTTTGTCGGTGTCACTAAACTCCACCCTGTGTAAAGGCTGAAATTTCTGCTCCATTTCCTAAGGGGATTTGGCTCTGGTTGCTTGAGGGAAGGGAAGAGATCACTTTTCAATGTGATGGCTGGATACCGTATGTATGGCAGGTGAGCTCATCTTGTGGGAGAGCAGGGCTCCCGTTTATACAATGTTAGATTCTGCTTAGACTCTACCACCATAGGAGTGCGAATGTTGTTACCATTATGTTACCCGGTGGTCCCTGAGTGGAGCTTCTCTTGTGGATGGCATGCTTTCCTTCTGTCACCGCAAGTGAGACATGGAGTCTTAGGGTCTAAACAAGTTGCCTTGATGCTGGTAATTCTAATCAAATACATTTTCAAGAGGAGGTCCTGTGGTCATACTAGCTTTCTGTTTCCCTCAAGTGATGGAGAGTAAATTGTTCAGATTCAGAGGCTAAACTTGGTCATGAGTGAGTATAGACTATTCTAGAAGCTCAGCCCCTGAGCCTTATCCAACACGAGCACCGGGAGCCTCCCAAGCAGAGAAAAGCAGGGCCAGTCTTGCTGAGCCAAGAGCAGGGGTCACAGGGCCGCTTGCCCACCTTCTAGCATAGCCCGTCATGTGCCCAGACCTCAGCTTGTTTCTGCCCTTACCATTGTGGCATCTTTGTGCAAAGCGTGGTTTCAATCCACCTTATTAAGACTGATTTCAGTTACTAGACTAATTTCCATCAGATAATATACCCAAAGGCAGATATTCAAGGAAAAATCCTGCCTCCTTCAAACCCTGGTACCCTTATGGGTTGTGAGTTGCATCATACATATTTGCTAATACATAATAAAGCATCTACATACAGATAACAGGGAATTTTTTAAACTTTATTTTTGAGAACAGTTTTAGGTTCACAGCAAAACTGAGAGAAAGATACAGAGATATCCTCACATATAATATCCTTCACATGTACACAGCCCTCCTATTACCAACATCCCCCACCACAGTAGTGCCTCTGTTACCACTGATGAGGCTGCATTACATGTCATTATCACCAGAGTCCACAGTTTACATTAGGGTTCACTCTGGCTGTAATACATTCCAGGACTGAGTCTGCTAGCTCAGGGCTCCCTTCCTCTTTTTAAAAAGCCACCACAGCCCCATTCCCATGATAACCTATTAATCTATTAATCCACTAACCCCCATGAAGGATTAATCCAATCATGAGGGCACCCTCATGACCCTGTCACCTCTTAAAGATCCCACCTTTCAATACTGCCACATTGGGGATGAAATTTCAGCACAAGTTTTGGAGGGGACAAACATTCAAACCCTAACAGTCTTGTCACTTACCCACTTACCTTTTACTGTATCAACTACATTGTTTTCACTGTTATAACTTTATAATGACTCTTACCTGCTTTCCTTGTCCTTTTCAGACTTCTTTAAGCTAGTCGTTTAATTTTACTGTTCTTACTGTTTTACTTACTCAGGGAAGGAGACAGGTAGTGAGAGAAGAGTTCATGGATAGTTGGGAGCGAAGCCATGAAGTGCCAGAGAAGTGGTACTCACGGACAGGGAAGGTTCTGCTAAGCGTTCTGAGTTCTTCAGGTCTATTTCTCAAGCTGTCGTTCCAGGAAAAATGGGTCTCCTAGGTCCAGTTGGTAGAAGACTCTACCATTTTCTGCAGCGATCTGAATGTGGGAAGAAGTTTCCACTTCTTTTCATCCAGGGGCATCCAGGGGCATCGACCTTTCCTTGGTATAGCCCCAAATTCTTGTACTTCTTCCAGTTTACTGCTACTAACAGCTATCATTTAATAACATTAAATTATTGTTTAACTTAATTCTCTCAATAACCCTATAACTTACACATACCCCATTCCTGGTTCGAAGAACTTGAATGACTTTTTCAAGATCATGTTACTCGGAGGTGTAGCTAAACGTCAGTCCCAGCCTGGTCTGGCTGCTCAGGCTTGCCCACCTTCTTCCTTTCTCTCCCAGCTAAGGAAGAGTCTTGGAGCACTGGATCCATTGTCTTAGGTGTCTAGGTCGGAAGAAAGAGGACCTACCTGAGGGCTTTGACTCCTGGGGCAAGAGAGTGATTCCAGGGGCTTTCTAGCAGAGATTTTTGTTCGGACAGGAGGTAGAGGGTGAGAACAGTGGGTAGCAAGGCACATAGTGTGCAACAGTGGTGGCAGAAGGAAAGAGGTTGGTGAGAGGCCAAGGTAGGTGCTCCCTGTTGCATTCCTACTATAGCAGGTTGAGTAATGCCCCCAAAACTTATGTCCACTTAGAACCTCACAATGTATTTGGAAATAGGATCTTCCCGGTGTAATCGGTTAAGTTAAAATGAGATCATACTGTATTAGGTATTCCGATCCTAGTAAATTCAATGATTTGTGTCCTTATAGGAAAAGGCCAGATGCTGGGGCTCACAGCTCTTAGCACTTTGAGAAGCTAAAGCAAGAACATTGCTTGAGTTCAGGAGTTTGAGACCAGCCTGGGCAATATAGGGAGACTCTGCCTCTATAAAAAAATATGAAATTAGCTGGGTGTGGTGGCACAGGCCTGTGGACCCAGTTGTTCAAGAGGCTGAGGCAGGAGGATTGCTTGAGCCCTGGAGGTAGAGGCTGCAGAGAGCTGTGGTCCTGCCACTGCACTCCAGTCTGGGTGACAGAGTGAGACAAAGAAAGAAAGAGAGAGAGAGAGAGGAAGGAAGGAAGGAAGGAAGGAAGGAAGGAAGGAAGGAAGGAAGGAAGGAAGGAAGGAAGGAAAGAAAGAAGGAAGGAAGGAAGGAAGGAAGGAAGGAAGGAAGGAAGGAAGGAAAGAAGGAAGGAAGGAAGGAAGAAAGAAAGAAGAAAGAGAGAATGAAGAAATAGAGAAAGAAAGAGGGAGGGAGGGAAAATTAAAGAAAGAAAAGAGAGAGAGAAAGAAAGAGGGAAGGGAAGGGAAGGAAGAAGAAAAAGAGAACTGAGAGACAGACACCGGGCGAAGAGGCTATGTAAGATGGAGGTAGGGATTCTGCTTCCACAAGGCTGAGAAGGCAGAGGTTTGCTGCAGCCACCAGCAACGGGGTGAGGCTGGGTGAGGAAAGATCCTCCCTTAGAGGCACTGGAGGGAGTGCAGCTCACTGACACCTTTGTTTCTGCCTTATGACCTCCAGAAGTGTGAGAACATAAACGTTTGTTGTTTCAAGCCACCAACTTTGTGGGGATTTGGTAGAATAGCTCAGAGAACCTAAGAAATTTGCTGAAGCGCCAAGAGAGATGTCCTCATTGAAGTCATGGAAGTGACACCTGCAGGTGTCACTCATTTCCGATGCTTCTGATTACCTGGCTTGTAGAATGACCTCTGCTTTTCAACACGTGTGACATAAATGAAACAAAACCTGCAGCTGGAGTTGCTTTCCAGTATGTTTGGTTTAGGCTGTGATAAGCTTCTCTAAATGAGCAGTGCTTGGCATGTAGTAGACCAGCATATTTAAATTCATTTAATAAATGAGTGAACTCAGAGGAACTCAGAGGAGGTGACTATCCTTGTCTATGGAAATAGACTTAGTATTTTTCCTTGATAGTGTTGTCTTTGGAGAACAGTCTGCCGTAGTCACAGAGAACACACAGGCATAAGAGCCAGACAAACCTAGAGTGAGTCACCGTGGGACTTTGAGCCAGTACCTGAGCTCCACTCAGCCTTTGTTTTCTCACCTGTGAGTGAAAGGCCCATGCCTTCCTGGAAGGCTTACTGAAAGAACTGCCATCAGAGCACTTGGCATATCATATGTCAATCTATGTGATCAGAGCTGTTATAATGCCAACCTACCCCACTCCTATTCTCCAGCAGGAGGCATGTAATGGTAGTACTCACAATGGCTCTCTGGAAATATGAAGTACAATGCACGTGTTTTGTGGTGTATGTGTGTGTTGGTTCAGTGTGTGTATTTTTAGGTGTGAAATGTGTTCATCAAACAGCTGTGCTTAGATAAACCTGAAAAACCATGACCACCCTAGGCAGTTGAGCTCTAGAAACATCAAAGTTTTCCAAGCAGTCCTCCTTTGAGAGTAAAACATCAAGAATTAAATCACTTAGTCACACATTTTCAATCTCTGTAACATTTTCCTCATTCATCCCAGAACTGTCAACACAGCTGTTGCTAGGCCTAGGTGTAGACAGCTTTCTAAACGGGGTGGTAAGTCCATTGGTCTGGTTTAATAGACAAGGTATTAGATATTTTTCAATTTAGGCTACTGTACTCAATAAATCATTTTCTCTGGAGGAAACAAAACGGAATAAAAAATGGTGAAGGAGAAGAGAAAAGGCATCAATCTTGACTGACGATGATCCCCGGAGCTTCCCTCGCAGGGAAGAGTTTAGGAAGAGTGTATGAATGCAGTGCTGTGAGTGGACACAACCTATCCTGGGATCTGTGTGTCGACTTTTCTGACACTGAGCCGTGCCCCTGGAGAACACGCTCCCAAGACACTTGTAAGGGAGCAGAGGAAAGTCTGCCGAAGGCAGCGGCTCCAGGTACCTTGAAAGCAGATGTTGGCAAACAATTATGCTACAGACCTGGTCTGCAGCCAGTTTCTTAAGCTTCACTAGATCCCATAACCAGAGCAAAGTGGCTTCAAGCTCCACTTGGCTGATGTTAAATCCAGACACACACACAAACCATGAGAAGACACCGAGTTGGTATTTTTATGGCTCTGTAAATCCATTCTTTGCTTAAAGCCTTAGACACCTTGGACAACTGTTTGGGTGGTTGGGAGCGGGGAAAGCGAGGAATCCTATAAACAAGACAGCATCCGTATTGAAACTAGATCATCTGACTCCAGTCCCCACGCTCTTCCCAGCGTGGTGCCCTGCTGTGGAGGTGGCAGATGTTGAAGGCCTTTCTCAATCTGGCTCTAGACTCTCCTTGATCTAATTTCCCATAAATCTACACTTGTCTTCCAGGTTTCCAGCCACACTGAGTTCCTTGCCTTTCATGGATATACCATTAGTTAGTGCTAAGTCAATGTCTTTGCACTTGCTGTCCATCTCTTCTATCTAGAATATTCTCTGCTTAGAATAGCTTTTGTCCTCTTGGCTGTCTGCCAAATTTCTAAATAAAGGGCAGCCACTTCTCAAAAGTTTCCTTCAGCCCACTTTTTCCTGTCTCCTTGTTCCTTGTAGCTCCCTTTCCCATTGCACTTATCCCTGCATCTGTACTTGTTTACTTGGTTGCCTCTCTCACCAACCTGATGTCTTCCTTTCTGCAGTGCCTGACTCTGAGCACTGCTGGGCTCTACTGCCTTTTGACAGAGATTATTTAATGAGTGCAGGAAGTAATGAATGAACAAATCCAGTGAGAGTTCCAAAAAGCTCAGGATAATATGAGCTATTATTATTACATGTCATCCCGTCATTATGTATTATGCTAAGTGAGCCCTGACAGAGCCAGGTCTCCCTAAACCAAACTGTACACTTCTTTCTGAGAAGGCAGAAGTCCAGTTGGATTATAAACTGAGCATCAGAAATATGTAGTATTGCAGATATCACCTAACATGACCAATTATCTCATAGATCCAAGGAGGGAGTTTACTAATTCAGCTATTGGTTTAGCATGTGACCTTGGGCAAGTATCCATTTCTTAATCTTTCCACTTACAACAAACACATAAAGACTTTGATCTTTATCTCGAGGACTAATGAGTTTGAGTGTCTGAAAGCTCTAAGCATCTTGGGGGAAATGCTTGCCACAGGACTTATGGTCATATACTTGCATCACATTTGGGGCATAGAAGATGGTGAAGGTTGTCTCCATTCTTCTCTGCCAAGTAAGGCAGATAATCTGGATTCAATAGGCCACTGTGGGGAGGGCTGCAGTTAGACAGGTAATTCTGAGTAAGGAAGAGATAGCATTCACATTTCCATTGATGTATGTTTTCACCAGCATGAGATACAAAGGGAGGCCACTCCAGGCTTATAGGGCTACATTTTGAGCATGCATCCTGCAAACCATGGGAAGTTCTGTTTTCCCTCTCAGGATTCTTTCCCATAATAAATTGGATATGCTTTCTCAGCACCAGATGGTTGGTCCAGGTGTCATTGCCATCTACTGCTCCACTGCTGTGGGTGCTGAGTTCTGTCAAAGCTTCCTTATGTGAAGGGTAGAAAGGGTCCTGCACTTGGTTATGGGTGCTCTACCCCAAAGAAGCTGGCTTCTGAGTGCTGTGTTTTTTGTAAGAGTCGCATGCAGTTCCTGAAATGAGTCTTTCCCACAGTAAAACCTAATAACATTTAGATAGGAGCTTCTCTCAATTCAAAATAAGAAAGTTACTACTAATAAATCAAGATGAGATCCTACAAAATTGTTCAAGTAACTCACAGAAAAATAAGTAGAGAAACACAGGAATAAGAAACAGAAGAGCCCAACAAAAAAAAAAAAACAACAAAATGGCAGATGTAAGCCCTATTGTGTCAATAATGTAAATGATCTAAGTACTCCAATTAAAAGTTAGAAATTGACAAAGTGGATTTAAAAACATGGTAAAAAGTATTCTGTCTGCAAGACACATAAAATACAATGACATACGGATTTCATAGCCAGTAAGTGATCTAGGTGGGTTGAAAGTGAAAGGATAGAAGAAGATATACGTAATTTTTAAAAAGTAGAAGTATATATATTAATATCAGGTAAAGCAGACTTCACAAAAATGAAAAATTAACTATAGACAAAAATGAGTTCACATAGTGATAAAAAGATTTATCTTTTTATCACTATGTGAACCTAGCAAGCCATGATGATCCTAAATATGTGTCCACCAAAAACCTAGCAAGCCATGATGATCCTAAATATGTGTCCACCAAAAACCTAGCAAGCCATGATGATCCTAAATATGTGTCCACCAAAAAACAAAGCCTTAAAAAGCATGAATAAAAAACTGATGGAACTAAAAGAATAAATAGACAAATCCACAATTGTAGTTACAAACTTCAATACTCCCACTCTCAGTAATTAGAAGAACTGAAGAACAGCAACAGACAAGAACTGCCTGGGATTTATACAGCACTCTAGTCAATACCAACAGAATACACATTCATTCCAAGCATCCATGAAGCACTCACCAAGACAGAGCATATTCTGGGTCATTAAAAAAACCTCAATATATTTAAAATAATAAGAATCATACTGAATATGTTCTTTGACCAAATGTAATTAAGCTAGGTGTCAATAACAGAACAAAAGAAAAATCTCCAACCACTTGCAAATTAAACAGCACAATTGCAAGTAACCCATAAGATAATGAGGAAGTATTGAAAGAAATTAAAAACTAAATTAAAATACAGCACATCAAAATAGAAGTGCACTAATGCCGTGCTGAGGGGGATATTTATAGCCCTAATTTGTTAGTTTAGAAAATCAGAGAAATCTCAAATTAATACTTTAAGCTTCTATGTCAAGAAACTGGGAGAAAAAAAGAACTAAATAAATGCAAACAAGCAGAAAAAAGAAAAGAATAAAGAGTAGAGATTCACAAAATTGTAAATAGGGAAGCAATATAAAAAAATAAATGAAGCAAAAAGCTAGTTCTTCAAAAAAGATTTATAAAATGTATAGACCTCTGGCAAGGCTGATACGGTTTGGCTGTGTCCCCACCCAAATCTCATTTTGAATTGTAGCTCCCATAATCCCCACATGTCATGGGAGGGACCCAGTGGGAGGTCATTGAATCATGGGGGTGGGTTTTTCCTGCGCCCTTCTCCTGTTAGTGCGTCTCATGAGATCTGATCGTTTTATAAAGGGTAGCTCCCTGTACACGCTCTCTTGCCTGCTGCCATATAAGACATACCTTTGTTCCTCCTTCACCTTCCGCCACGATTGTGAGACCTCCCCTACCATGTGGAACTGTGAGTCCATTTATTTTCTCTCTCTTTCTTCATTTCTTAAAATAAATTACCCAGTCTCAGGTATTTCTTTATAGCAGTATGAAAATGGGCTAATACAAAAGCTGACAACTTTTTTTAAAAAAAAGAGAGAGAAAAAACATACAAATAATATCAGAAATGAAATACAGATTCTGCAGTCATTAAAAAAGATAATAAGAAAATACTATAAACAACTTTATGCTTATGAGTTCTTTAACTTAGAAAAATAGACCTATTCTTCAAAGATCACCAACTAGAAAAATTTAATAAGGATGAAATAAACAACCTCAATTGTCCTGTAACCATAAAAGAAATGGAATTTGTGGCCAGGCGTGACGGCTCATGCCTGTAATCCTAGCACTTTGGAAGGCCAAGATGGGCGGATCAAAAGGTTAGGAGTTCAGGACCAACCTGGCCAACATAGTGAAACCCCATCTCTATTAAAATTACAAAAAATTAGCCAGGCATGATGGCAGGCATCTGTAATCCCAGCTACTTGGGAGGCTGAGGCAAGAGAATTGCTTGAAGCAGGGAGGCAGACGTTGCAGTGAGCTGAGACTGCTCCACTACACTTCAGCCTGGGTGACACAGCAAGACACCATCTCGGAAAAAGAAAAAAAAAAAACAGAAAACAAAAAAGCTCCCAGAAATGTCCAGAACCAGAATTCTACTCAACATTTAAAAATAAATTAACATTAATTTTTCATAATTAGTTCAGAGGAAAGAGCACATCCTGATTCATTTTGTAAAGCTAGTAGTATTGTATTGATATAAAACAAAAGATAGTACCAAAAAATAATACAAAACTACAGACCAATACATCTCACAAACTTTAACACAAAAATTCTCAAAAAAATATTCACAAATTGAATTCTGTAATATATAAAAAGAATTCTAAACCGTGACTAATTGGGATTTATTTTGATTGTGCAAGGCTCGTTCAACATTTGAACGTCAATCAGTGTAATCCACCATATCAGCAGGCTAAATAAGAAAAGCCACAAGGTACTATCAATTGATGCAAAAATAAAAAAGCATTTGACAAAAAAGGAAAGTGACATTCTCCACAGAAAACAAGTTGTGCTGGCCTTATGCAGCTGTGCAAAGGAGATGAACGATCTTTGTGGCCTGGGCTTGGAAAATAAGGAAGTGTAAACTGGGACACAGACACAGAGAAAGATGAAGATAGAGCACTTGGAATACAGGCTCAGAGAAGCTAAGTCATTTGCTTAATGTCACATTACCTGTAATTGAGAATCGTATCTTTTGACGGAAAACCCAGAGCTATGTAACCTAGGGTACCTTGGAATTATGCTCTTGATCTATATCTTTCCTATATTTCTATATTCACACATACTTTTTGGTCTATATTCTACTGCTGTAACAGAATGCTGAAAAGTAGTTAATTTATAAATAATAAAAGTTTATTTGGTTCATCTTTCTGAAGGCTGGGAAGTCCAAGGTCAAGGGGCCACATCTGATGAGGGCCTTTATGCTGTGTCGTTCCATGGTGGAAGGGGTCACATGGCTAGAGAGCACACACAAGGAAAATAATCAGGGCTGAACTCATCCTTTTATCAAGGACCCATTCCTGCAACAACTAGCCCCCTCCTATGATAATAGCATTAATTAATTCACGAGGGCAGAGCCATCAGGGCCTAATTACCTCTTAAAGACTCCACCTCTTAATACTGTTGCAATGGCAATTAAGTTTTCAACATATGAAATTTGAGAGACATATTCAAACCATAGCAGATAGATACAGATATTAATATAAGTTGAGTGTCCCTTATTTTAAATGCTTGAAACCAGAAGTGTTTCAGATTTCAGAATTTTTCAGATTTTGGAATATTTGCACTATAGAGGCTGAACATTTCAAATCAGTAAATCTGAAATGCTCTAATGACCATTTCCTTTGAGTGTCATGTAAGCACTCAAAAAGTTTCAGATTTTGGAACATTTGAATTTAAAAATTTTAGATTTGGAATGCTCCACCTGCACACACACACACACACACATGTATGTATGTATATATTGCAGAGATGAAGAACAGCACTTCTCAAGAGAAGAGAGTGAATACAGAAATTTGAAATCTTTGCAATAATTTGAACTAGTGAATTTCATTCTTAACATAGCAGTTTAGAGAAATAACTGGCATGACAGCACTCTTTCAGGGACTCTTAGTTGTACAATGATGAAATTGAACTTCAGAACAGTAATGCTTACCTGATATCACACAGCTGCTGAAAGGCAGCAGTAAAGTAGACGTAGTTTTCTGTCTTTCAAGAAAATGGTAGCTGTGAGTGCATACCTGTATTAATCATACGAGAACCACATGTATTTTTAAAACTGCTCGTGCCATGTAAAAATCCAGCCTCACTCTATCGTTAATTGGAATTAAAATGTGGTTGTAAACTGTCTCAAATTTGTTTAAAATTATGTTTTATAAATTTTATAAACACACAGCCTTGGATCTCACATATTTGGTTTCTCAAATGAACATTCCAGTAAATATGGTCAATATCCACACATATTTAGTAATAAAATCTGGTTTGTTTCAGAGGATGTGGAAGGGACTGGTTTGGAGAGATTGCCCATGTTATTTACAAAACGGTTAGTAAAAATGGGAAGAGTGTCTTGTTTTCCTTTCAGTACATTTCCTCAAAACAAACAGCTACTTGGAATTCTTTCATCACTGTTCCTTTTTCAGAGATCATGGCAGGCATCCCCCATGACCCAAGTTTTGAACATTTGGAGGGGAAAACATTTCTTGAGTCTTACATTATTAACATTAGTGATAGCTTTGTGCACAACACAGTTCTTTGTAGATACACATTTTTTAATTCTCCTTTTTAAACTCTTTTTCGAGGTGTTATGATTATTCCAGTTTTACAGGAATTGTTTCACCCAGTGTGTCAGCAGCCACGTGGGGAAGCTGTCCCAAGATCCCGAGAGGTTTGGATTCAGAAGCCTGTGCTCCTTCTCAATCCTATTGTTGCTCCCACAGTAGCCCCAGGCACTGGGGGACGGAGTGAAGTGATCTTCCAGGATGCTACTGAGGGAAAAGCCAAAGGGACTGTTCAGACAGAGAGGGGACCAAGACATTCCTTGGTGGTCACGTTCTCGGGCTGATGCACCCACCTAGCATTTGTGGAAATCTCAGGAGCAGCTAAGAGAAAGGATGGTAACAGCCAACTACTATCTAGGAGTGCAACTGAAAGTATGCTCCAAAGCTACGCAGATCCATCATTTACAGCCAGCCAGACACTTTCCAAACATCCATCTGGAAAGCAGTGGCCACTGAGGCAGGCATGGTGACTCCACTGAACTTGCCCCCACCCCGGTGCACCTGGCTTTGAGGATTCATCAGTCCTCTACTGATGTCTACTCTTTTACTTTGTATTTTCCAAAAGTTAGGGAGAAACTATAACTAGACCCAGGAGGAATAGGTAGGTGATTAAGGGAAAAAGTAACTATATCACTGAGGAAAAGATTAATCGGGGGCGGGGGGCGGTAGTTGGTGGAAAAATGACACAGCCAAATGCTAATATCAACCATGGAAGAAAACTATTCTTGAAATAAATTTGAAGAGGAAGGGTGCAGTAAATTTGAAGAGGAAGAAGATATGGCTCTGGACAAAAAGTGTTGCAGAGATCCTTATTACTCCCACTTTCCCGCTGTCCCTGGGGAAGTCATTCCATGCTTCTGAATGACTTCAAGTCATTCCATACTCCCAGACCTAAAGAAGTGTTGGAGAAGTGGGTGTGATAATGGGTGGAATGTGCTGCGTAAGCACTTTGTGTATGTAAAGAATCATAGTAACTCTATGTCCAATGAGGATCCCTGGAAGATGATAGTTACCCCCTGCCTTCTCTGTTCAAAGATGATGCCACTCAGAAAAATAGACTTTTGTTCAGAAGGCGAGAAACCAGAGAGCCCTGGAAGCCTGTGCTGGTGTCCCTGCAGAGCGAGCATCTGAGTGGCACTACGACACCACAGAGACAAGCGATGCTGTCTCAGTCCATTCATGATGCTATCACAAGAGATCTTAAACTGGGTAATTTATAGGCAACAGACATTTATCTCTCACAGTTCTAGAGGTTGGGAAGCCCAATATGAAGGTTTGGCACCTGGAGAGGATGTATCTGTGTCACAGACAACGCCATCTAGGAGGCCCCACACGGCAAAGGGCAAAAGGGGCTCATGAGGAGTGAGCAGGCCATGAGGCTGGAGCCCAGTTGTTCTTGGGAAAGAAATTGAATTAGCTGCCTGATACAGATCTGTTCTAAATGAAGAAATAGAGAAAAAGAAAGGGGAGAAAAAAAGCAAACCAGTGAAGCCTGATGTTTTTCAGAAAGGAAAAGTAATGCTTCCTTTCTCTCTGGCTATGCAGGCGGTCACAGGGCTAAGCTGAGAGAGAGAGACAAGTCCCACTGCAGAAGTCAAGCGCAGAAGCTCAAGGCTAAGTTCACCCCATACCCCGGAGTGTCCAGCCTGGTCCTTTGTGGCACCAGTGTGGGAGGAAGAAGTCCTGATTCCATGCCCAGCCCTGCCCCTGAGTTTGGGTGATAGAGAGCCTTTATCTAACTGTCAGAGTCTTCTCTGTTCCTTCCATGCCCTAAAAATTCAGACATTGAGCTCTTCTTTTGGGGTCTGGCAGCCCTGAGGCTCTCCTAGATAAGAGAGATTGCATCCTGCCTTTTAGCAAGCATGCCTTTCTCCCAGGTGCAGCCACCCAATCCAGAGGTCGCCATTGCAATTTACAGCTCACCTGGACATCAGTGCAGTCAAGAAGGCCAAAGATCAGAAAGGGTGACCCATCCATTGGAGCTTGGATTTTCTCTCTTCTGACTTGCTCAGCAGCTCAGCTGCTGCTCGGGATAATAAACTGGGGATAATTACTTTCAAACCCCAGGGTAAGGTGATCCCTGAAGGCCCCAATCACTTGCAGGTGCTGCCTCCTTTCTGTGCTGCGTGTTGTCATTTTCCTGTCTCTGTCTTTGTGGAGACTTTTGCAAGAACCCTGTTCTGCCCCTTTTGCAATAACCCATAATGTGGGGGCAGAATCTGTCCCATCTGTGTTTTCTCTGAAAGTCTAAATAAAGACAGCTCAGTGCTCAGATTCCACTGGGTCTTCCCCATGCTGAGGCTCCTCAGGTTTCCAGGCACACAGCCAAGGAGCCACCACCTTCTGTCCCTTTGTCTTGACCTTGGAATAACTAGAAAACAAGAAACATCACCACCATCCACTTCTCTGGTTGGGCAATAAGAAGGATCAACTGAGCTCTCCTGGGTAAAGGATCTCTGTGATTTGCGAGTCCTTGGGCTTGTACAGGGGTTAGCTGTTGTTATTATTAGCTGAGCAATGTCCATGACTCACAGGATACAATTAGGCTAATTCCTGGCTAAATCCCATGGTCCCCATAGCTGCAGGGAAACAGAGAAACAGGCCACAGAGAGACGGCTGGAGTAGCCATGGAGCTGCCTGGTCAGCACTGCATATTTGTGAGCTCCCGGCCAGTACGCAGGTCACCTGCACCCAGCTAGCTTAGGAAGCTCAATAATGTAGGTGTGTGTGTTTGCAAACTCTTCACTTAGGGTTTTCCATTTAAGTTCCGGTCTAGAATGGAGCACAGACTTTAAGTGTATTACTGGTGTGTGTGAGAGGGCTGGTCTGAGAACATAATCTAATCTCCTGTGCCTCAGTTTCCCTGTCTGTAATGCAACAAGAGAGCAGACCTCATTGGATTGCGGG
The DNA here is from genome assembly GCA_031835075.1 of Saguinus oedipus. Classification (NCBI taxonomy): domain Eukaryota; kingdom Metazoa; phylum Chordata; class Mammalia; order Primates; family Cebidae; genus Saguinus; species Saguinus oedipus. The sequence goes on along the minus strand of CM063179.1, from coordinate 47,299,691 downwards.
ATGTTCATTGGCGGACATGGGGAGCCCTCTTGCATAAGCCCTGGCACAGGATAAATGGTAGCTAGGATTATTATAATGATGCACAGAACTTAAATTTAGACCTGTCCAGGGTGGTCTCCAGTTACAGTCAAAGAGCCTTCAGTTCTCATGTTCCTAACACTGGTGCAGCCGCCTTCACGTCACAGATGGGCACAGAGCCGGTGATCAAAATCAGTCAGGAAATTCTGGAGACTTGTCTCCTGGGGACTATGCCCCAGCCACGATATCAGCACAGAGGAGCTGGAGATTCCCATCCCTAGCAAGCTCCAGGCTAGTGAGGGGTTTAATGATGCAAAAGGTGGGGCAAGAGTAAGGCGCAGAGGGCCAGACATCAGCAGGCTCTGTGTGCTGGGGCAAGTCCAGTGGCCTGGGGCAGATTTGTCGCCTGAAGCTCCACCCCCAGACGTGTGCTGCTGTGAGATCTGTGCAGCCTGTGAGTCTTCTCTGGCTTCACTTCCTCCTTTGCCTTGATTTCTACCTTCGTTCTTGAGAGGACAAGAGCATTCCAACAAGAGCTTTGTGAGCTGCTGCGGCTCTAGCCCAGGGTGCGTGGTTGACCTAGTGATGGGTTGGAGGTGGCTCCTCTTCTCCCATCTTTGGAGAGGATGAGAGGTGCTCATAGCGAAACCTACCCCATATAACCAAACCCGAGGCAGAGGACAATGGGTGGGGAGGGCTCTGTGCACAGAGAAGGAGAAACCAGCCCACTCAGTCCTGGTGGAAGAATCTGGCATGGTTTTCTGCATTACATCTGGGCCTTTATCATGGGTCTGATGTAAAAAACCTTTGAGTTAAAGTGGGAAGGGTGAGAGGCATTCCAGCAAGGGGCATGAGAACAGGAAGGACCAGGAACCACCCAGGGAACCTGTGTGAGTTCCTTTGTACATATGAGCACCTAATGTATGCTGGGTGTTGAGGTAGAAAGGAGAGAGGGAAACTGCCCTACACTCCAGTTCTTACCACATCAGCAGAGAAGTTTGGAGGAACCAGTGAGATGAAGGTGTGGTAGAGACACAGAGGGAGGCCCAGATGGCAGCCTGGACTCAGACCGTGTGCTCAGGACCCTTCAAAGCAGAGTAGTGAGTCCCCCTACCTTGGACTTCCTCTTATGAGCTGAATTATGTCCCCCGAAAAAATTCCTGTCTTAATGTCCTAACCCCCAGTACCTCAGTATAGGACCATATTTGGAGACAGGGTCTTAAAAGAGGTAAGTACATTAAAATAAAATCATTACGGTGAGCCCTAATCTCATATCACTGGTGTCCTTATAAGATCAGAACACAGACATGCACAGAGGGAAGACCACGTGAAGACCCAGGGAGCAGACGGTGCTTGCAAGCCAAGGAGAGGAGCATCAAGGGAAAGTCGCCCTGTGGACACGCTAATCTTGGACCCGCAGCCTCCAGAACTATGAGAAAATAAATTCGTGCTATATAAGCCCCAAATCTCTGGTACTTAGCTATGGCAACTCAAGCAGACTAAAACGCTTGGTAAGATCTGCCCTTGAAACAAGAGGGCATGGGTGGACATTCATTCAGGGGCCCAGCATATGCAAAGCACAGAGGCAGGGTGTGGCTTAGTAAAATACCAACACAGGTGGTTAGTCTGGAGACAGACAGGAACCCTGATACTAAAGGCTGTAAGTGCTTGAAAAGGGAGCTTGGAAATGGAGCTTCGAATTGTCCTGGAGGACGAGGGACTGCCGGCATGTTTGGTGAGGTGTGAGGTGTGGCTAGGTTTGAATTGAGCCAATGACTCTGCTGGGTGGATCGGCAGCCTGATGTGCTCAGGACCCTGCCTTGGAGAGGACCGGATGCACAGAGTGGCCCTTTCACCTTTGTCCTTTCTGGCATGTGTTTAGGCAAGTTCCTCTGGCCTGTGGCCCTCTTTCCCCAGAGGTAAATCAAAATCCTAAGGTGTGACCTTCACCATCCTTCCACCCTGGTGTGTGGGGGGGTGTCCTCCATCAGAGCTCATGGTGCAGGATGTGAGCACCAGACCCCAGCAGTCAACCTATCTGTTAGACGTGCCTTTCTTCTCCTCCTCATCCAGGACGGAGAGGGGAGGGTGTGACAGTCTCAGCCTTGCCAAGCTGTGCCCACCTGGACCTCCTGGCTGCCTCTACTCTGGGAAACTCCACGTTACTCCTGGTGTAAAGAAGTTACAGTAGTGAGCACACACATGCTCAGTGGAACTACAGCTGATACACCTCACAGGCGCAGGCCCCGGGACAACTAGCACAATCACAGATGCAAAGCAGAAAAGGAGAGGGGAATGAAGGCGCCATGATGCTCAGAGCCCAGCCCGGAAACTGAGCAATGCAGAGGACATTTGTGAATGCGGAAAGTCCTCTGACCCTCAATCTTGGCTGGGAAAAGAAAAAATTGTTGAAACAGGTGGGGAAAGTAGTAGCTTTGGGGAAGGTTCAGACAGAGAAAACACAGAGAGATGTTACCTAAAATGTTCAGGGCCCAGACCCTTCCAGGTGGCCTCGAATCCCACATCCGGGATTCTGGAGAATGGCCCTTCCCCCTTCACCTCTGTGGCCTCTGTTGGGATCTTGGTAAGTGCACTGAGCTATAGGTTCAAGTTGAAGGGCAGGCGGCCGTCAGAGACAATGCTGATCCCTGTGCGGTTAAGATCAGGGCTCAGCCACGTGTGCTCATAAGTGGCTGAAAATCCACTTAGAAGGGCCTGTCTGGGCCTCAACAAGTCCCTCAAGGCCAGTGGACCACACACTGATCAGTGAATGGATCTTTAAAAAAAATGTATTTATTAAAGTCTCCAGTGATTTATATTGGATGAATTGGCAGAGCCTAAGAGGCCTGTAGAAGTTGGAGCTCAAGGCTCTGGGGCCTCCCTGGTTTCCTGCTCCCTCCATCCCCTCTCTCTGAGTCAGCCTCCAGGCAGGGCTTTGGTACTGACTTTTCCTCCATCAGAAAAGTCCTCTATGTTCTAGTACCTTTGTGATCCCCACAGCAGCACAAATGAAATACTCTCTAAATATCCATGACCATCATTATATCCAGTAAGAACTGCCACATACTCTAGAGAGTCAAAAGAAGCAAGTTGTTGACAAATCTGTGTATTCGGTTTATTCACTGAATTAGTCATTCAGCAAGTTGATTCCTTACTGAATTGGCTCTCACTGAATTGGAAGTGCATCTGGGAGCAGCCCAGAAGCAGAGACAGGGAAATCTGCAACTCTACAGAAATCAGAGACAGTGGGAAGCTCTGGGAGTGAACAGGCCAAGGAGAGGAGGACATGGGATGGAAAGAGGGGGAGGGGAGAAGCAGGAATCCTGGCACTTCCTGAGGGGGTGCAACCTCTGCCATCCTCCAAACTCCTCACCTTTTTTCTCATTTGATCCTCACACAGTCGTGTGACACAAGACAAGTCTTTCAGTCCCATTTGCAGGTGAAGTAAGAGCCCTAGAGATGTAATTTTCTAAGATTATAAAGTTAATGCTTTATAAAATTTAGAGCTCAGACCCAATTTAGAAGGCTCCAAGACCCATATTCTTATTCATCTCATGAATGAACTGGCAATGAAGGAGAGACAGATCCAGAGGAGTGGCTGTGATAATTCACCACTGTGTTCCCAGAGCATTGCACATAGTGGGTGCACAGCAAATATAGCTTGGATGAATGAATGAGTGAGTAATAATGACAATGATAATGGTAATGAAGGTGACAATAAAAGGAGCTAATATGTAGTGAGTGTGAAGAATTATCTCATTAATTTTCAATTATATGTAGTAGATTGTATTTTTAAAGCCATTTTGCAAAGGCGGTTTAGAAAAATCAGTGGTCTTTGGGTCTAGCCAAAAGGCCTTGCAATGGAGCATGAAGAGCTGAAAGAAAATGCTTGACCAAGCAATGCTTTCCCGGAGGCAAAATGCAGAGAGTTGCTTGATTGTGTAATAGGAAACTGAGTCTGTAACCCAAACCCTGGGTCCTCAGTTTATACCCGGATTCCTGGACCATGTGGTTCAAATATTTATAGAAATTCTAAGTAGCCAGCTGTGCCTGTGAGCTAGGATGCTATGTGGGAGAATTTGCTCTCCTCACCATCACCAAGTCCCAAGGCTGCAGGACCCCAGTGCTCCTTCCTTCCTGCCCTCTCCCACCCCTCCCATGCTAGTTCAGCCCTGCATTACCCTTCCCTGGGACAAAGGTTTGCTTTCTCATCTCAGTCTTCCAGGACACCCGAGCCAGGTTGATCTGCTGAAGAGCAACTCAGATTATTGAACTCTCTTGCTAAAAACTTCTGAGTCCTCACCTCCCCTGCCCCCCATAAATGGGAGCAGAGGGTCTCAAATTCAAGGCCGTATCAGAATACCCTAGAGCACTTGTTAAAACATAGGTCAAGGGTGGGGCCAAGAATGTGCATTTCTTGCAAGTTCCCAGGTGATGCTGATGCTGCCAGTCCAGGGACCACATTTGGAGAAGCATAGCTTTAAATGAAAGCAGAGGACCTCGACCTAGTGTTTAAGCACTTTTATATCGAGTGCCAGTCCACATCTCCTTCATTTTCTTCTTCTGTGAGTCACCACATGCACACTAGGCTGTTATTAGAGTTACCAGGCATGTTCCTGCCACCACATGTCCAGTGTCTCTGCCTCCGACCCACCCCTGCCACATTTTCCTATCCCCCTCCAACCTCTCTGCATATCCTTATCTTACCCACTCTGCCAAACCCACCTGCCATGGGAAGCCTCTTCTGATCTCTCTTAGTGGTACATGCCCATTCTTTGCCTGCTCTAGGAATAGTTTGTTAGTTCTTTCTCATGCCTTTCAATCTCAAACTCTGGTCCTATGTATTATCTGCCTGCTAGATCGCTGGCTTACAGAAACACGGGGCGGCATGGTGGTTGTATGCACAGGCTTTGGACCTGGCTGAGCTGGTTTCACATCTCACTTCTGCTGCTTGTTAGCTGTGTGCTCCATCACGGTCAACTCAGCCTCTCAGGTCTTGGTTTTCTCATCTGAATAGTGAGGGAAATTTATGCTGCCTGTGATGGTTTTAAGACACATCTGCAAATTCTTTGATACTTCTCCCTGTGAATTAGGGCTGGCCTTTGTGACTCATTGGAAACAAATGAATGCCATGGAAGTGACACTTTTTGGTTCTGAGGTGAGGTCATAAGAGGCCACACAGCTTCTGCCAGACCCTCTTGAGATGTTCTTGCTTGGAGCCAAGCAGCCACCTGGAGACTCCGTGCAGGCTTTCCAGCTGGCAGCCCCAGCAGACAACGCATCCACAGTGAGTGGGCGAGCCTCGAGGAAACTCCAGCCTTCATTGCCCCCTGACCACAGCTGACTGAGAGCCATGGCTGAGCCTACTCTACCCCAGGACCACAAGGGTGAATGACGAAAGGACTGCTGGGGTGATTTGTTCTACAACAATAGATTCCTGAGACATTACTTTACATGCTTAGTTTAAAAGTTAAATGAGACCATGAAAGAATTTATTGTACTGCCTGGTGCATGGGGAGCAGAGGGAGGACCTTTCCGCCCACGTGTTCAGCTGCTCACCAACCCACAAAATGTTAGGTGTTGCCTTTATGCCCTCTTCCAAGTTGCCTACTGTGTCATCCAGATATTGAGATCCCATGGCCCTGTGCCACGGGTTTCTCCCAAAGCTCAGAGGCAATAGTTCACCTTGATGAGTTGGTCCTATGAAGACATAGGTGTGAATGGGCTCCTCCTGAGAGGACGCGTTCAGAGGCTGTGCAGTGGTGCTGGGGCTCTTAGCACAGGTGTGCGCTTCATCTCTGCTCTTCACCCAGCCCCCTAGACAATGACTGGGAACGCTTACCCTCTGTATGGTCCTGGCTGCCAAAGAGCCATTGTGTCTTCATGGTGTGAAGGCTGCAAACCGTTGTTCCGCATTCCTTGACACTCTTCCCTTGGAGAGGTAGGCTACATCCCCTCCCCCTCAATCTGGGCTTCACCTGCGGAGCCTGGGGAAGTGACCTGGACACTTCAGCCTTCATCTCCGCTAATAATCTCTCTTGAGACTCCCTCCTGGGTCCTATGGATTACTGTTTTTTAAATGGAACTAATAGGGTGTGTGTGTAGGGGTGTGTGTGTGTGTGTGTGTGTGTGTGTGTATATACAGAGATCTACCTTAAGGAATCCACTCCCACAATTGTGGATACCAGCAAGTCCAACATCTGCAGAGTAGGCTGTCAGGCTGCAGACCCAGGAAGCAGCTGATACTGCAGCGCGAGTGCAAACACTGTCAGGAGGCAGAATTCCGTCTTCCTCAGGGTACCTCAGTCTTTTTGCTATTAGACCTTCTACTGTTTGGGTGAGGTCCCCCACATGATAGAGCGTGATCAACTATATTCCAAGTCTACTGATTTAAATGCTCATCTCATCTAAAAATGCCATCACAGTGACAGTTAGGTAGGTATTTGAGCAAGCATCTGCAATGTCCTACCCAAGATGACACATAAAATATTCCATCACAGGAATATTCTAGAATATTCTTTTAGAATCCAGCCACCATGCGGTGAGTCACCTTACCAGGCAGAAAGACGAGAAGGAGGCACTGTGGTCAGCACTCCAACAGGACCCAGCCTCCCAGCCGTCAAGCCCAGGCACTGAGTGATAGCACCTGCAGAAGCCCTGCTCAGCCCCAACCTCAGCATCATACCTGATCACTCAAGTCTTTCCAGATGAGGCCTTCGAGCCTGAGGAGGGGAGGCTACCCTGTTCTGCCCTGTTCAGACTCATGACTCACTGAATTCACAAGCACAGTGAAATGGGGGTGGTTTTATGACACTGCATGTTGGGATGGTTTGATACACAGTAATATATAACCAGAATACTAAATCTTTAGCAGAAAAATTCTCATGTAGTCCTCAGATGTCGTCAAAGGAGGATTTTACAGGCATGGCTGAAAGCCAGAGCTCCCAAAACAGTCCTCATTAAACCAGATTATATGACCTCTCACATCTCTCTGTCTCATCTTTCTTTTTCTTTCCCAGAAATGAAGGCTTCTCTGAACCAGTCCCAAGAAGTCTCAACTTGAAAGCATTAACTCCCCAAATGAACTCACTTTCATTTCATCTTCTCATATGTCATCGCGTTCTCAGCAAATCAGGTCTCTGGGATGGATCAGTCAAAGCTCACACAAAATCTAGTTGGGTATGGCATATGAACTTTTTATTTGATAAATAACTTAGCTGGGGATACACTGACAGTTTCTCTGTTAGAATAAAAGAAAGAAACCTTATAATTGCTGGAGTTAGTGAGTGATTCTCTCTGTCCACGGAGCCATCTTGTGAATGTTAAGGGTTAGCCCCGGGTTGGCCTGCAGCCAGCTGCCATGGAGGGCACTGGGAAACTACACACAAATGGTGAAATTTCTTTGCAGGAAAATGCATTTGTTGAGGAAGGAGAGGGAGAAGCAGAGCTGTTTATTTCCTACTCTGCACTGCCCAGACTAGTGTAAAAGAAGAAGGCTCACTTTTGTTGAGGGGAGGGAAAACCTGGCTTTCTTGCCACATTCTGACTGCAGAAGGACTTGAGGTTCACCTGTGCCCTTCTCTGAGAAAGAATGTTTAGGAAATGAGAACCTTGGCACATCTCTTACATGCAGAAATGTCTGTGGACTGAAAGGCAGGACTCAGCAGGCAAAGCAGGGTGTGGTTTCCACATGGGGTGTAAGCCAGCTTTGGTCCAGCTGAGAGAGGAACTGATGACAGTCAGGAGTGTAAATGAAGGGGGATCCTGATTCCACCTCTCTCAGGGAGATCTGAGAGCCCCATGTTCTCAATCCAAACTCAATTCTATAAAAAAGCTGAAAAATCTGAACAGCGCAGAAGTAAGCCATGGCAATGGTGAAATTAGAACAGATTCAAGGGAATGAAGGGACGGAAAGCAGCGAGTCCAAAGTGTGACCTGTCTGCCAGGTCTCTCTCATCTCCTGCCAATGTGGGGAAGAAGCCTGGCTGTGAAAGGGCATTTGAGACATTTGCCAACTAGAGGCTTTTCTTTTTTCCTTTATTGAGATGGAGTCTCTGTTGCCCAGGCTGGAGTGCAGTGGTGCAATCTCGGCTCACTGCAACCTCTGCCTCCTGGGTTCAAGCCATATTCCTGCCTACGCCTCCCGAGTAGTTAGAGGCTTTTGAGCACACAAAGCTAGGAGGAGATCCTGGGTGACAGAACCAAGATCCAAAATTTACCTGACCAACCTAGAGAAATGGACAAAATTTAACAAAATGAAAGACCGAAATGGAAATCTTTAGGCTTGAATGTGCCTCCCAAGCCCTACTGCAGAGGAAGACAGGCAAGCATTTGAAAGCCTTAGGCATCTCAGCAACTAGGTCACCAGGAAGTTTCCTGGGGCCTGAAAATCGGCTGCAGTTCTTCAAGTGCGTGGGCAGTTCTCTCTACTACTCAGGACCTAAGCCTTCCAACCTACAGCTCTGAAAGGACAGAATCCCCCAGTGTCTGGGGACAGGGGAGCCCCACGGGGCAGTTAAGTGCTCTTTCACTTCCTGGAGGACAAGCAGGGCTGAGGAGGTGAGGGCAGCAAGCACCGGTGAATCCGGACCTGGGAGCCACGCAGACCAAGCTACCCAAAAGCACCTACTCTCTTTTCCCAATTACTAGCACAGCTTCAGAACATAACTTTCCCTGCATTTAACTTGTGTACTTTCTTCCAGGGTAGGGCTTGGAAGCATCAGGCTAGCACAGATTCCTCTGAGTTTTCTGCATATTGTTAAGTTGCCCCTGGAAACTCATTTGGGAACGAATTTTGAGACTATTTTGGCTGGGAGAACAGAAAGAAGGGGATCTCAATGGTTAAAAAACAAACAAAAAGAAACCCCATATACTCTGCACTTTTAAAAATTAATCAATGTGTTTTTACAGTCAGGTCCATACCAACCACCTGCTCTGCCTCAAGGGTGGGATTTTAACTTAGGGTCACTCGGAACCTGGCAGAACACAGGAGTACTTTCAAATTTCAATAAACCAAGGAGGAGAGAACTTGGGATTTCAGGGGCTTAAAAAGAAATGGAAGGAACTTGCCTCGAACTCTTAATTATTATGCTGAATATTTATTCTTAATTTGGGATTACTTTTAATGACCTAGAGTAATGAATTTTAAGTTTTAAAACACCAAATTGCTCAGCTGGGAAGAGGGTTGCTGTGTATAATGTGAGAGTGATCCTTGACTTCTCCGTGGGGTTCTTATGAAGAGGTTTGGACGTGCTGACCTTCCTGGGCACAGGCTGGTGAGATGGATATCTTCCCAGAGATGTGGAGGCAGACGGCCTCTCTTTAAGGAAGATTCACACGGGCTCCGAGAAAGAACTTCCCTTCTGGTCACTCATCGCATCCTGCTGAGAATGCAGTGGCCGCTGAGAGGCCCCCTGCGGGTGCAGGCATGAGACAGGCCGTTTCTCCCTGCTCTGGAGCCTGGGAGAGGCGATGGTGCCACCAGGACGCACCTCAGGAGGCCATGGTCAGCACAGGAGTGGGACTACAGGACCCATGGTAAGGTTACACAGACATTTTCACAAGGAGGTTCCAGGTATTGCATGACCTTAGCTCTCCACTAGAGGTGGGAGTTGAGCACGTGGAGAAATGACCCCGTAAGCAGGGGGAGGAGCGAAGCCAGCATGGGGGAAGAACCCCAAGTTGCCAAGTTGGATGCTAAGTGGGAGATCCACCCGGAAAGGGGTTGGAAACAGACAGAAAGTTCTGGAATGTCAGATTGAAGGACCTATTATTATTTCTCTGTACACTTTGGAAAGCAATTTAAAATGTTTGAATGAGAGGCTCTTTTTTTTAAAAAAAAAAAAAAAAAAAAAAAACAAGATGATCAGGCAGGTGCAGCCACAGGAGGAAACACAGGAGAGACTCAGGAAGAGTCCATTACACTCATGGGTGCTACAGCCAGGAGGGCGCCATGCTGGGCCATGTGGGAAGGACACCAGGGTGGTCAGGAGCAGAAGGCAGGGCCAGGGGAAGGCTGGGCTAAGACCTTTACTGGGGTTTCTGTGGGAAAGGCAAGGCAGGGCAGGGTGAGCAGCTTCGGAGTCACTGTGGTGGGCTTTGGGCATGGGGTGGTGCCTAGTTGGTGCCTGGCTATCTCAGTTCAGGCTAGTCCACCAAATACCACAGGCTCAGGGACTGATGAACAGTTCTAGAGGCTAGGAAGTCCAAGATCAAGATGCTGGTGGGTGTGGTGAGGGCCTCTTCCTGGGTTTCAGAGAGTGGCTTCTTACTATGTCCTCAAATGGTGTGAGGGATGAATGAGCTTCCTTGCGCCTCTTTTATAAGGGCACTAATCGAGGAGCCCTCATGACCTGATCACCTCCCAGAGGCCCTGCCTCCTACTACCATCACCTTGGGGTGTTAGGGTTTTGACATACACATTTTGAGGGGATAGGAACATCCAGACCACAGCCCTGTTCCTGGGATGATTAGGGCAGCGGTCACTGCCTTCTAGGGTCCAAGGCCCAGCTAGAGGAGGCAGAGCTCTGATGGGTCAGGTTGCACATCAAAGACATGCGCACCACTGAGCCCTTTCCTCTTTCTAAGAACTGGCCCAGGAGCTGCAGTCTCTCCCCAGATAGGAAGGTTTTTTTGGATGTCAAAACATGGCAATATCCCGAAAATTAAAAATATATACAATGTACAGCCCAAGAGAACAGTGCTGTGACCAGGGGCCCAGGTGTGGGGCCAGTGTATGCTCCAGCTGCATGGCTAGGGAGCTGTGCTGCCTCTCTCTGCTCAACTTTCCCCCCTGGGCTTTCTCCCCTGTAATGAGGGGGAAATGAGTCCTGGCCTCACACCGCAACATTGAAGAGCAGGCACACTGCTATGTGTGAGGCCTTCAGCACAGGGCCAGGCACACAGTTGATACATGTGTTTACATGACAAATAGTGTCACACCTTAGCTTGAGAAAGATTTAACCAGCAAAGTGGATTGGAGTGGGGAAGCTGAAGAGGCTTCCCCACTGAAGAGACCCGTTAAGATCCTGTAGCTCACAGACAAGGTGGTGAGGGCCTGAGTTAGGGCAGCCTGGGGGGAGTGGGGAGGATGTCGGAGTGGGACTCACCAGGTTTCACCTCTGAGGGGGATGCTGTAGCTCTCCATGAAGGCATTCATTCAGAGAACAGCTGTGGAGTGCCCAGTGCAGGCCCACGCCCATGCAGGGACACTGCAGACCTAAGATGCTGCTCCTCCAAAGCCATTATCCACCCATTTCTTGTTTTTTGCTCTATTCCCCTCTATCCCTGTACATTGATTGATGCTCAAAGGTTAGATTTAATAAGTTTGAGGTGTCCTTGGGATTTCTTGCTGGTGGTGGCAATAGAAAATGTGAGACTAGATTTTGGAAGTGCAGGTGGGGACAAGGTAAAGAATTGGGAGTGATTGACATGAAACAATTGGAATAGTTGAGGTCTACAAGGGGGCAGTGTAGAGAGGAGAAGAGGGCAGGAGTGCCATCGGTGTGGGGATGAACCCTTTATTCCCCTCCCAGGTCAGCGTGAAGCTCCCTGAGACAACAGCTCACCATCCTGTGCCCCCCAGCGCCCTAGACTTGATGGTAGCAGAGGACAGAGCAGGTCCTCAGCCTCGGGAGCCTAAATGGCCCATAGTGTCATGGTTTGCATATGTTTGCCTGCTTGGCAGCTGCCAAAGATTTTTATTTTATTTTTAAAACAAAACACCCCTGTACATTTAAGTGGATGTAAGCATCAGAGCCTACAAATCAGTTGATTTAGAGTCTTCTGTTGGCATCCATACTCCAAGCCACACGGCTCTCAGATACCAGCTAGAAATACCCATCTCCTATCCCCACCACTGCCCTCTCAAGCAACACGACTTTTACCGTGTGTGTTAGATTTTAAATGGGAAGAACAGTGGAGAACCAGACTGAGAACCAGAAAAAAGGCAGGATGAAGACCACGGTTGCCTTGGGCGCCAGGAGCCCCCACGTTCCCTCTCAGATACCAGCACCATAGGGAATGCCATTCAGGTACTGTTTCTCTCCTTGACTCTCTGCATGGAGGGTGACATCTCCCAGCAGCTCATCCCTTGGCCCAGCTTAGAAGTCAAAGACCCCCTGATGGGAGCAGGCAGGAACAGGGAAAGAAGATTCTGCAAAACAGAGTCGTGCTGTTAGGGACAGGGATGGGTGCTGGGAAATCAGACAGCACCCATGCTCAGGAGGCCCTTATGACACCAGGACCCTGGGCATAACCAAGCCCCAGAGGCCTTCAGTGTCCCAGGTACCCAGAGGCCTGCAGCAGGGACTGAGCATTCACAGCTTTTGGGAAGCAGCATCAGCACTGAGCACTGCAGAGAACCCAGGAAAGCCTGAGGCCGTGGGAGGCATCACTTTGGAACCGTTTCTACCTTTACTCTCTGCTTTGTGTGCCAGGGAGTATTTGGCAAACACCACAGCCTCATTCACTGGGCCTCTTTGTAACTCCGCTATTCTGAATAGCTCAGAGCCATTCTGTCAGACTTAGAGCCAGCCACAGAAAGGCAGCTTAGGACACCATTGCCCCAGGTGTGCTGCTGAGGTCTGGGCCCTCACTTGCATTCCCTGAGAGCTCAGTGCCCTGGAGAAAGGCCTCTGTGAGGGGAGGGAAGGACACCACCCCTGGACAGAGGCTGTGTGGCCTTTGAGTGGAGAAGGTGTTCTGTGGTTCTCCCGGGAGCCTGATGGATGAGGTGGCCATCACCGTGCCCTGGATGCCTTGCTTGAGGGAATCTGCTTTGCTGCTGGGTGAGTACTGGCCCTCAGCTCACTCAAGCAGGAAGCTTCTGGGCTATTTGCCTCACAGCAGACATGACCAGCTTTCCTGACCAGGGCCTGTGGAAAGGGAAGGAGGGCACGAATCATGCTCCTTATCTCTGTTTGGCAACAGTTGCTGCTGCCTTCATAGCAGAGCAGGTGTAGATATCAGGTGTGAATCTGCCTATCCAGATTGCAGTGGGAAAGCATCATTTTCCTTTACCTGTTTTAAATAAATTTAATTATGGTCCCAAGCCACCACTTATCAGAGAAGACGGGGCACCCAGAATCAGTGCTGGTGCCTGTCCTCTCATTGTGCTGTCATCTAAGAAGGGGGGTGAGGCTGGCCCAGGCATTGTGGTGACCACCCTCCCCTCCTCACACTCCATTGGGTCGTCCTCTCCGCTCCCCTGGTCTAGTCTCTGCACTTTCCCCATCAAGAAGACTGGTCTATGGGACAAGAGGCTATGCTGCTCTCAAACCCAGAAAGGCGATCCAGTACAGCATGGAGGACGAGCTGACCTTCACTGTCTGCCCTCCTTTCCATACCTAGCATGCGTCGCGTCCTGACATGAGCCTGCGTAGTCACCATTTCCTTTCGTCTGTGCTACTTGGATGTAGACTTCCTGATGACTGGCCCTTTTTGTTCATGGTTGCATCCTCAGTGCCTACATCAGGCCCCAGGATTTATTTGGGAATCTGAGTGCAGGAATCACAGTTGTGTGCAAGGAGGAGCAGCCACCTGAATGAGGAAGCCCAGCACATAAAGATGAATCATCAAACAACAAAAAGAGAAAATAAAGGGCGAAATAAACGGCAGAAGAAGTAGAAACAAATGATAGAAAGAAGCTGCCTTCAGAAGTGAGCCCGTGTGTAGACAGTGGGGCCGAGGTGGCTGCTTTTTCTTGTAAGTTCTGCTGTGCCATTGGCCTGTTCTCATGTCCATACAGTACCGTGCTTAGCAAAGACATTCCTCCCTTGGTGTCAAAGTTGCTAAGACCCACCCCCGCCACCCTCCCGTAGTTGGACATCTTAGATAATTCCTAACTTAGACAATTCAGCTCCCTCCTCCCAATGGGCCAAACACCAAGTGAAGCCAAGACTGGTGGAGACATGGTGACATGGTGTCATGAGGCCCCAGGCTGAGCTTGCCCACTGGCTGCCCTGCTGGGCCAACATAGGAGATATTGATATTTATATATATATCCACTCCTTGGTGGCCATTATCATGGTTCCTCATCTCTTATGACGGCTGTTACAGTCTCCATATTTGTCTTCCTATCTCAATTTGCTTCCACTACTAATTTAGCCCCCATATTGTGATCACATAAATCTTTTCAGAGCACAAATCAGACCCTGCTATGGCCCTGTTCTGAAGATTGTCATTTTTCATAAGACAAAGTTCATCTTGCCTTAGGAAACATTATTGAACTATAGTCCTAGAGATTCAAAGATGAAAATCATAATTCCTGCCCTCAGGGGACTCAAAGTCTAGCAATAACAGACAATATGCACAAGGCATTAGCTAAGTGTTCTGGAAACGGCAGGCACTAAGAGACTCAAGGACACAAGAAAAGCACCAGGAGAGGAGGCCTGAATTAGCCGAAAAGCAGGAGAAATAAGTTGCTTGGTTTGGCCTGGCCATCATCCACCCTTTTCTTCTGCTAAAGAAACTCTTATTTTTCCTTTGGGGAATTGCTCCTTCTCCATTCCCCCTGTGGCCTTCAGGCCATTGGTATTCAAGGCCCAACTACCGCAACAATTCAGGGATGAGCACATGATCTCAGCATGCTGGTCATATTCCTCCCACCTCTCTCCCCCAAGAATAATATGCCCTCACCTTGTGGGACTATTACTTAGCATGGACAGTTGAGCAGGTGGGATAGTGCACTTGTATCCCACTCCTGTAGCATCATGTACACATCTTGCTCATTTTTATATTTATTTCTTCCTGCTCCTCTATGCCCTCAAAGTCAGGGCATGTCCTCTTCTTATTCTGAGGTATCTTTGTGCAGTAGTCATGGGTGAATACTTGAGAACTGGTAGCCTCTAGTAGGCTCTGTCACCTAATGACTTAATGATGTTTGGCTTTAACTCAACCCCATGGAGACTTGGGTCCTCTTTCTGGAAAATGGGAATAATACTGTTTTAGTCTGTTTTCTGCTGCTATAACAGAATACCAGAGGCTGGGTAATTAATAAACAATAGAAATTTATTTGGCTCATGATTCTAGAGGCTGGAAAGTCCAAGAGCATGGTGTCAGCATCTGGAAAGCGCCTTTATGCTACACCATCCCAAGGTAGAGGGTGAAAAAGCAAGCAAGTATACATACAGGGAGAGAGCAAGAGGGGGCTGAATGCACTTTAATAACGAGCCCACTCTCTTCATAACTAATTCACTCCCATCATAAAGACATTGAGAGCAGAGCTCTCATAAACTAATCACTGCTTGCTGGGCCCCAGTCCCAACATTGTTGCATTGGGGTTCAAGTTTTCAACCATGAATTGTGGGGGACACATTCAAAACATAGCAAATACCCCTTATACAGGACTGTGGGAGGAGTAAAGAAGGCATATCTGTAAAGCAAGTAGCCTCTTCACGCAGCACCAAGCCTGGGGTGTGTAGCATGTGCCCAGTTAGGCAAATTAGTCTTGAAAACCTAGGAGATATGCCTTTGCTTTGTGCTGGGCACTTGGAACAGATGGAAAGTCTGCCAGATCCACCCTCTTTGTAGGGAGCACACACTTTATCTAAGGTCTTTTCGGCATGTGACCTAACCACCTCCCTGCTTGCATGCACCGCATTAGATAGACATGTGTGGCCTAGAGGCAATGTCGCTATCTGATTTCCCTGTGGGCATGGCACACTTTAGTTACAGATAACTTGCCCTTGTTTATTCCTCCTGAACTTTAACAGTAACCCTGAAAGAAGGTAGACACACATTCTCCCCATTTTATAAATGAAGAAACTAAGGCTCAAGACGGTGAAGGACTCCCTGCGGGTCACCAGGAGCAGGTAGCTACTAGCGGTGCGGTCTCACCTCCAGAAAGTATTTCTTTCCCCTCTTTCACACTACCTTTTTCATTTGAAGGGCACGGCCACCAGGATTCACTTGAACTCCAGCATGACCTGTCCCAATGTGGCAGCAACTCTCTACCTAAGTCCCTCTGTTTTTAGGGGTCACCAGGCTAGACAGCAACAGGGAGGCCTCTGCGGGTGCCAGGACTACCAGGTGTTGATTCCCGAGGAAACAAGAGCCACATCCCCAGCCCTGAAAGCCTGGGTGAGAGCATAGGATTCCTGGTGAGACCCACCTCTGAAGGATGCTGTCTCTGACTTCTGTGCTTTAAAATCAGGGAGTGAACAGAAGAGATCGGTCATGGGTTGATCCCCCCAGAATAGTTCTGGCTTTTAACAGCTCCTTTTGGACTAACTGTTTTGCATTAGAGAAACTATGGGGTCATCCAGCTCACGCTTCACCTCTCTCCTGGGGCCACACTCTCCCCGCTTCTCTTCTTATTTTCTTCCCCTGCTCACTCTTTGTCTCCCTCGTGTTTCTGTCCTCTCCTTCCCTCCTCCTTCATCCCTCTCTCCAGCCCTCTCTGTCTCCTCTTCCTCCCATCCTCTTTGTGATGCCTGGTGACTGAGTCGGGAAGGTGTGAAATCTGTTTTCCTGCCCTCAGAGCTGTGACTTCAAGCCAAGGGAGGAACTGTTTAGGAGAGAGACTGAGGAGTGTTTTGCAGTTATCAAAGGCCCATCAGCGTCTGGGCAGTGGACTTCCTGTTTATACAGCCCTCCTCCTCCTGGGAGGCTCAGCTGAGCCTGGCCAGCTGTGGCCTGGGCAAGCCGCCGGCTGAACTGGTGTCAGGCCCAGCCTCTTACCCTTGGCCCCAGGCTCACTGAGAACCCCTGGGACTCCACACACCTGATGCTGGCTTCCTCTGCACACTCCCTCCTTGCACCTCCCCAGTCTTCCTCTATCGGGGGTCCTGGGAGTCACGTTTTTAGGAGGATGACGCTGGTGCATTCACCCTTACCCTGCAGTGCACAGAGGGGCCTGGTAGGTGGAATGCCTCTGACTCTCTGTCTTGGTGGCAGGAGCCCCTTGTCTCTAAACTGGAATGGCACCTGGAATTCATTCATCTGTCCAGCCCTCACATACTGATTAAATACCAATCAGGTGTGAAATATCTAAATGTTCTCCTGCTCCTTCTAGGGCCCTGCTGGCACACATGGAGAAAGGCAAGGATCTCCGTCTGCCTATGCTCTCCTGAAGTTCACATGTTGAAGAGGACGTAGGCAGTGGGCAAGGAAACAAGGGACTGTCAATGGTGACACGCTGAGGGGCAGCTCGACAGGGACAGAGGCAGGGCTCGGTGCAGACAGCAGTCTGCTTGGTGTGACTGGGGAGGCGGATTTGTGGAACTGAAACCTAAAGAGTGAACAGGAGACAGCCATGGACAGATGAGGGGTGCTCTGGACAGAGGTCCTGAAGGGGCCTAGGCTTGATGGCATGGAGACCTGGGGAGTGTGGAGAGGGGCTCGAGGAGCCCTGGAGGGTAACCAGAGGCACACCTCATGGGTCTCTGGGCTCTGGAAAAGAGTCTGGATTTGATTCCAGTGGCATGGAAAAGCCTTTGGAAAATTTCCTTCCAGAGGAAAGGCACCACCAAATGTATGATTTAAAGTCCAAACTGGCTGCCGGAGGGTCTGTCTCAACAGAGGACCCTGTTGTGCGATCTGCACCATCCAGCAGGGCTCTGGGCACTGTATCAGTGATGACCGTGAACTCAGCCCTGAGGGGCTTGGATGTCACATGCAGGAGCTCCTCAATTCTCCCGGAACCTGGGCCACCGAAGAACAGAGACAGCTAGGGGTGGAAAGCCGCGAGTGTGGCACAGTCAATGAAACACAAATTGCCCCTCGAGTGCCATCCCCCAAACCTCTTATGAGTGTTTCTTCCTGGCCCGTCTGTCTGGGTTGGAGGAGAAAGCGGCTTCCCCTTGCAGGCTGCGGGCATGCACAGCTTCAGGCCAACCCTTTCTACCTCCGTACCCAATGACTTTGTATTGTTGGCATGAAACATGTTGTGTTGACTTACATGGATGGTGGGACCCTCTTACTGTGGGCACAGAGTGGCTTGATGGAGATGGGGAGGCAGCAAGGACTGGGTGCCGTCTTAGAGGATTATCCCTGTGTCCCCGTGGCTGCCCATGGGGGGACTCCCCTTGAATCCTCACTTGGAAAAAAGCCTCTTTCTGAACAACGAATTTTTAAAAACGGCCTTGTGACCGCACCGAGTCAGTCATGGAGCCCTCAGGTGACCTGCAGCAAGACTCTTGCCCCAAACCAGCCACCCCAGTGGGCAATCAGCATTCTGGTGACCTTCTCAGAGGACATGTGCTTCCTTGGTGTCAAATGCTTCAGCCTCTGGGCATATGGGAACTGTGGGGGTTACGTGTGCCAAGACTGCAGATTTCCCTCAGCAGCGATAAAGACATTGATAGAAGGCTTTGCCACCCTAGGCCTCAGGGTTGTATCGCAGAGGGCAGGCAGAATCGGCTGTGAAAATGAGAGAAGCCCAGGCCAGACTGGGACGAGAGACCTTCTCACCACACTTGCCCTGTGAGAAAGAAGCTAGAAGCTGAAGTATCTTCACCTCCCATGCTGTGCTCTATACGTGGAGTAGTATTTAGAATAAGGACAGTGAGACCCATCTTCAGGCTTTGAGCATATATTAAGTGCTTATTATGCTAAACATTTTTCATATATTTTCTCAATTAGTTCTCTCCTAAATTTAGAAATATTTTGAGATGACAAGCTTGGACCTCAGAGAAGTTAAGTGACTTGTCTGAGCTCACACTCACACAGGCTAAGTCTTGGCTATAGCACAGGTCTTCCTAATTCCAAAGTCGAGGTTTGCAACCCCTAAACTTCATTCAGACTGAAGCTGTCAAGTTTCTATTCCAGAGTGTGAATTGATTCATTCTCAGCAAATCCTTTGGGCATTGTCATAACTCATTAAGCTTAAATCCATCCCCTTGGGGAATTTTTACACACAGCGCTGGAACTGGGTCAGCTTGTGTCCTCTTTGGAGTTGAAACCTGGGCCCAGAGTGACCCCAGTTAGGAAGCAGCTTTGATTACAAAATGCTGAATGCTGCCTCTTCTCGTTTTATTTTTACTGTTTACATGAGCTGTAAAAGTTGTGCAGGCTTGTTTCAAGAAATGCAAACATCATGGGAAAATATCATCTGAAAGTGTAACAGTCTGTATATTAATCAGGGTCCCAGCAGAAAACAGATGGCACACTGTTCATTTCAGAGGAGTTCAGTAAAGGCACTACTTGCAAAGGTTCAAGCAGGTCACAGGGCGGGAAAGCAGTCACCCAATGCAAAGGCAGGGTGCTCTGGGTAGATAGTGCCCCTGGGCAGAGCTCCAGCCTCCCTCAACAGAAACTGGGAGTAACCTGGCTGGAGGGTTCCAGGGAAGAAACATCCTGACCGCAGCTCTTCCTGCTGTCCCCAAACTGACTGGTGGTGCAGACAGCAGTGCCCATGAGTGGTCCCAGGACAGAGGTCTGGGCTGAGACAGTAGGGATTAGATCCAGAGGGGCCAGAAGGTATTCCTTACAGCCCTCAGAATTTACCTCATAAAGTAACCTCTGTGGGCACTGATGTTTCTAAACATACTCTTGGGGACTGAATCCAAAGGTCACTTGCCCACCTGGATTGTTCTCCCCATGGAAGCCCCTATAGTTGGCTGCCCTCAAGTGCTGCAAGGAATTCAGAGAATAGAACACAGTCTTTGCTGCATACACACAGAATGGCATGAATCCAAGGAGAGCGATGGAAACATGAAAGAGGCGCAGGGAGGCAGTGGCACAGAGACTAGGTCCCCAGAGACGGTCTGAGAAGCAGAGAGGAGGATGGGTCATCATCCTCATTCCGGCTGCAGGGCTGGGTCCCCATGCTACTTTTGGTAACCCTCCCCTCCACTAGCTGGCTCCCTGCTGGCTCCATACACACATGTGTATACACACACACACACACACACACACAAACACATGCACATGCACACGTGCGCGCACATAGAAAGCTCCCCGTGCAGCCAGGGGAAGTAGCAGGAGAGGGTAGTTGGGATCACATAGGGAGGCCCAGAGAGCGCTAGGAAGCTATCGGAGTTTGAGTTTGATTGAGATAATGGGTAGGGGTGTGTGTGTGTGTGTGTGTGTGTGTGTGTGTGTGCTGGAGGTGGAGTGGGACCCTCGAGGAATCATAGCAACTCCAGGTTTTTGACTGGTGATACCGTAAGACAGGGAAGCTGGGAGTTAAATGTGCTTAGGTGGTAAGGGGGATTTGAGAATAAAGCTTTCTCTTGGTCTACGCAAATGTTGAAATGCCTTTGACATCCAAGCAGGTAACCAAATAAATGAGTTGGAACATTAGCTAAGAAGTGAGGACCCAAGATACAAATGTAAGATTCTCAGCATCTGGACATAGCACATGAACTCCAGAAGGTACCCTGCTCTGAGCACTTCTGTGGATAGGAGGTAGGTAGGCTCACCTGCTTCAGCACTGGGTGGGGACTTGCGTGTGTGTGCATGCATGTGTGCTTGTGCGCGTGTGTGTTTCTATCTCTTTCTGTCTCTCTCTGCCTCTTTCTCTCTCTCTCACCATCTCAGGACAGGTGAGAAGCTGAGGAGCGGAGGACGCTCCCATGGAATGGGCCCTGCATGCCTTGCCTCTGGCATCGAGGCAGGGCAAAGAGAGTGGGAAGAAATCAGAGAGAAAAGAGGCCAGGAGCAGCCTCAGAGTCAGAGCTCAGGGTGACCAGTCCCCACCAAGCCCTGGGAGAGGGCAGGCAAAACAGGGCCCTCCTTGGATTCTCAAGCCTGGCCTCCAGAAAGGGCTGGCTCAGCCCCACCTAGAGAGAGAAAAAAAGCTTCAAGGCTTCAAGGAGACCATGGGCCAGATCCTGGGCACAGAAACCCCAGTTTCCTCTGAGGTCCAGATGGCTGCTGCAAATTTCAGGCAGCTGAAAAGATCATGGGAGGTCACTGGGCTCAGGAACAAGGAGGGGCTTTTTAAGGATCTCTAGTGACAGACACGAGACCTAGTTTTACATGCTCTTTGGTGCCACCCCTCACCCCGGCAGTCCTGTTGGTATTAGTGGAGGGCTGGTTAGAAAGGGAGCAGCTGCAAGGGCTCTCCCCTGGGGAGTGAAACACATGCCTGAGTGTGAGCCATGGAGGCCAGGAACCAGGGAACTGCAGCCAGGCCTCTTTGCAAGAGGTCTGGGTACGTGTTTGAATAAGAAACTCAGATTATAACTCCCTGGTCCTCTCCTCAGCTGGATGATGGAAACTCTACTCCCAGGGGCTGTAAGGTCAGTGAGGTCAGTGAGGAAGACCTGGCGGGCAAGCTCAGCCCCGTCTAACGGAAGGTCCCACGGTAATCCAACCTGGAAGAAATGCCCCCGACTCCCTTGGGAGGGAGGGATGCTCATCCAGGGGGTGACCAAGAGGCAGGATTAACACCTTGGAGTTGAGCATCTCTTTCAATCTTGAAGTCTCATGTTCCACTGGCCCTGTGACCCTGGACAGCACACAGTCGTCACCGGCACACTGCCCCGCTCTGCACAACAAGGCCAAATGCCCACAATCCGGAGCACAGGCTCCTTCTCACCCCCTGGCCCTGGACCTACCAGAAATGCATATGCCTAGGTTCTACCCAGACCTGCTGAGCCGGAACCTCTGGGAGCAACCAAGAACCCTGTGTCTCGGCTCACTCTGAGGCTCCCTCAAATTTAAGAGCCGCTGGTCTAGAGCAGTGACTTTCCACCATGGCTGGGATCGCCCACAGAGCTTTAAAAAGCACTGCCCCTGGTCCCACCCAAGGCTCCGACCTCACTGGTTACCTGGTGTGAATTTCATGAGCCGAATGGACAGCCCGTGCTGAGAGCCCAGGTCCAAACCTTCCCCCAGGAGCCCCTGTTTTCCTAGACTTGCTTTCCTCATCTCTCCTTTGCTGTACTTCTTCTACTAGATCTTTTTTTTCAGATTTGTCTACTTCTCTTTTCTTTCATCTACTTCATTGAAAGTAGCTTAGGATGATAGTTTCCTTTCCACATATTCTTGGGGAAAAAGTACTAAACAAGAGACTTATGAGCAAGTCCATTGTCTGGGGTTTTGCACACGGACAGAAAAAATAGTAGATTCCATTTTCCTGAATGCTCCCGCCTGTCATCCTGGGGAGTTTCAGTTTCTATATTAAACTGGCTGAGGTATATTATCTTTTTGTTAAATAAAATGAATATATTATATGTGAACATATTTCCCTAGGAAATGTAACCACATGAAAGTGTTATTAGAAATATTAGCTTGACGTATTATTCAAATTATGGTAATTTGGCCAATGCAGAATCCTGAGGCCATATGGACAACACCGAGAAAAATAGGGCACTGCTGTGTAAATATATACTTGTGACAGTTTTGCTGCCTGCCTTCCCGGGATAGCAAGTCAGGCTTTAACCACGGAGAAGGTATACAAACTTGAACTTGGCTGAATCATGGGAAAAGACTTTCAGAGAGGAGAGATATGGACCAGGCAGCTGCCCTCACAGGGCCCCGCAGCAGGCGAGCCAGGAAATCAGATGATGCAGAGAGTTCAGGCTGGGAAGGCAGTGGTGTGGGACAGAAGAGATGACCCAGGAGGTGTCTCTCTCATTATAGCGGAGGGTCCAGCTGAAGCTTCAGTGGTGTCATGGAGCTGCCAGGATGAGAAGAGGTCCTGGGCAGGGGAGGATACATTTGAAGATGGCAGGGAGGCAGGAATGAGCCTGTGTGACCCAGGGGAAGGGAAGCTTGAGAGGGCTGCTGCAGAGCGTTCTTGAAGGGCTTCAAACTATAGTTGCACTCCTTCAGAGTGGGAAGATCCATGCAGAACATTTTATTTCGTTTCTGCAGTAAGCTTCTTATGTATCAGGCGTGGGGAGAAACCTAAAAGCTGGGGGAAAGGATCTTTTTGCTCCAGAATCTAACACATTGCTGCCTTTAAAGCTTTTCAGTTTCCTTAGAGGAAAGAAATTAGTTGGCTCTATAATCCTAAATGTTCAGGATAGTGATACAGGCTCTCCTTTTAAAATTAAATGTTTAATATTATTTTATAAATTCTATTTTTTAGTCATTTCCACTGTTTGTCCCTGCCCCTCTCCTCTGTCCCCAGTCTCTGTGTATTTTTAATACCGCGGATGACCTCCGCTTGCCATGAGTGAGCTGGGCAGCCTCCGAGCCTCTGTTTCAGGACACTGGGAAGTGCAAAGGTGCCTGGACTTCGGGGCATGCCCAGAGCATCACTGTCCAAGGCTTGAGCTGTCTCCAGAGTGGGCAGCTCCCTCTGGTTCACCTGAGTGTCCAGACTTGATGGTGGCCTTGGCACGGGGTCTCTCCTAGCCGCTTTAGTTCCTGCCTAGATTCCAAGCCCAAACTTGCCAAACATACTTATTTCCTGTCTTATTTTGCTTCACCTCAATGCTGAATGGTGTGAATATGTGAACGAAAATGATGAGAAAGGACATGTCAGTGCTGGGAATCTAAAACGTGTGCTCCACTTTACCTGATTCCTGTAAAACAGCTCATGGTGTATGTTGAAAGGGGACCTAAATGAAAATCTGACTTCCAAGCTGCACTGGACATTTCGATTTATCCTTGTAAGCAACCTCTAGGAGGGGGCCAGGTTAAGAGGTGGGCATGAGGATTCTGGTGAACAGCTCTCAGCCCTGCCGTTTGTCTTATTTGACTTGGAAACCTTTCCTTTTTTTGATGGGAGACCATCTGGCTATGCTGAGAAGGGACCCGTCTTTGTTACGCTGGCATGAGCTGGTGCTGGACTCCCTGGCAGGACAGCTGGTGGAACGAATTTGCTGAAGCTGGGAATCTGAACCCCCAAGAACATGGATGTTCAAACATGTATGTGGAAATCTGTGGTTCGTGAACCATCAGCACAAGTAACAAAGGGCAAAAACCAGAGGAAAGATTTTTCTATACGCAGGTGGAAAAGCAAAAATAATTTCAAACTCTGTCCTTCGCAGCTGACTTACAATTGGATATGTCCTCTCCAGAACCTTAAAGAGACAGGCGTCTCTATGTAGCCGCTGAGGCCACTCCATCCCATTTGAAGTTGTAGGTCAGAGAGCTGCAGTGGGTGTCAATTTACATATCCCCCGGCTGTTTGTTTAAATAGTCCGTTCAACAAGTAATTAAAATGTCTTGCAATGAGGTCATGGTGGTTTAGGGTAGAATTTTAGGAGCTGGAAATTTCCAGGATATTGGGAAGAAGTGGTGACTCTGGCTGATATATTGAGGAATGGAGCTTAAAGCCCTGGATGTGGGGGACACTCTGGAGGAGGCCGAGCTAGGAATTAGGCAGCCCCAGGCATACCCTAGACCAAGGCCAGACCCTAGAGCACATGCATGTAGGATGATTCCTGAACCCCAACTTCCTAGTAGTGTCCTGCCCTTGGGCACCTCAAACAGCCCTGACTACCGCAGCCAGAGCACACTGGGGAAAAGTTTAAGTGAGGCAACTGCAGCCTTGAATCCCTGCCTGACCTCCAGCTCTGGAAAGTCTTTAACACAGGCAGCCAAAGAGATGTCACCAGGAGCACCTGTCACTTCACTAAGAGAGGAGTGATGGCAACAGACATAGAAGTACCCAGAGAATTAAGGGAAGATACATGCTTGAAGGAGTCCAGACAAAGCCAGGGAGGGGAATCTTACCTTAAGGCTACGTACTCTGACCAGGCAGCATATCCAGCCCCAAGGCCCCAGTGCTAGCTCAAGCCAGCACAGGTAGAGATGCTGGGGAGGGACCCAGGTGTGAGGGGCAACCCTAGGTGGCCCTGTGCAAGTCACTCTCTTTCTCTTGCCTCCAGAGCAGCCAGCCCTGCCTGTGGCACAAAATTGGCACAGGGAAGAATTAGCTGGCATCATTTTTATTATCCCTCTTAGTTTTTGACCAGCCTCCTGGCTCCTGTGTTCCTGCTAACTGGTCAAAGCAGGGTCTTGCCATTCCTTTTTCCAATTCTAGAATGCATTTCTAGTCCCTCCCTTCTTGAGCTCAGGGCTGCTCAGGACCCATGCAGCGTGTCAGCCAACATTGTCACTTCGCATGGCCCTGCGTGTGCCAGATCCCCTGTGAGTCCAAGTCATGTCACCCTGCACTCTGGGGCAGCCCACAGCTCAGCAGAAGTGAATTGTCTGATTCCCTTTGGGTGCAAGGTGACCCTCTCTCATCATTGCAGTCCCTCCCTACCCCTCGATATCTTCATTTAGCCCTCCATGGCTGTAGCTCAGACACACAGGATGGAGGAACTGACTGGTGACGCAGACGCTCAATAAAAAATGCAGAGACTCAAGCTTTGGCTACTTTTCTGTGCATGGCTTAGGAAAGTGCTAAACTTGCCTGTTTTCTCACCTGCAAAACAGAAATATCATCTCCCCTGCAGGGAGCATTAGTCAGAATGTGCTAAGTGCCTGGCATTTAAAAGGGTTCAATGAATGCTAGTTGGTATCCTTACCTGCACTCAGACTCCAGCTCTCCCCACCTCTGGGTGGTCCAGGGCTGTCCCCTCTCCCTGCTTGGGGTGCGGTAAATGAGGAACCACAGACAAGGAGTCCAGGTCTTGAAAAGCCTCGGAGACTTCCCAGATGTCCGCTGTGGTTTGTGATGAATGAACACTGACCGCATGGACTGCACATCTGGCACTCCTCCTCAAACCCTATGCAACTCGAGCTTCTCTCTTTCTGGGTCGGTCTCCCTACCTGTACCTGGTTTACAGGGAGCATGAGGAGCCCCAGACCAGGCCAGGGATTCAGATGCTCCAGAAAGCAGCTCTGAGTTTGGGTGAAGGGAAAGAGACATCCAGGGAGGAAGTGCAGCAAGAACCTGGGGCTCCTCCAGGCTTTCCTGGTAGAAGAGGGAAGGGCGATGGAAGAGGGCTGAAGGAACGGGACACTTTGCATTTCCAGCCATGCGTGCAGCAGATCCCACAAACTCCCTCATTCTTTGACAGGCTGGCCATACAGTCTATCATTCAAACCAGGACGTTGTGACAGAGAAGAGGACTCTGTCCTTCATTTTGCTGGAACAATGGGCAAATACTGGGACAGTCCAAGGCACTTTGGGATGCATGGTCACCGACCCCTCCAGGACTTTGAAAGGGATCTGAATAGCATCTTGGAGACTACTGATTGCCCAGGGCAATGACCCCCTCAAATCCCCTCTTGGGGACCTTGTAGTTTGAGTCCCCACCTTTCCAGGAAGCCATGCTTTGGTCTCTGCCCCTTGTGGCTTCCTGAGAAGACAGCAGGGCGCTCCGTGAGCCTTTCTCCATGGACTAGGCTCCCTGAGATGGTTCTGTGTGTGTGGGGGGGGGGGGGGTTCAAGATGAGCCACGCTCATCATTGGGTGTGTGTGTACAAGAGCACTAGGTTTTTTGACCACAACCTACAGTAAGCATTGGATTTTATATCATCATCACCACCATCATGATGTGTGCACACCAACGCCCACACCCATCCCCCCAAACAGAATCAAGACTTGTTCTTCCCCTTAGTAGATGTGACATATGCCAAAATTTCCCATTAAATTCTCTTCTTTCTTTTCTATTTGAAAATACATTCTTTCTTTTCTATTTTTTAAAATTGCTACTTCTACTAGGTTATGTTACTGTCACAGCCTGAGTTTGTCCAGCATTTCCCATAAATGGATTCTCATTTGAACCTGGGAAATATCCTTGGGCCATCTAAGGCAAACCGTGGACCCCTGTGCTGCCACCTCTGCCAGGGACACCACCTTGCAAACCACAAGCGAAGGTTGTGCAGTGCATTGGCCCCGAACAGCCCAAGGTTGGACTCCTGCTCCCATGTCCCAGCTCTGAGACGTGGGGCTCACGGCTGCTCTGAAGCTCCGTGTCATTGGCCATCACATGGAGAGTCTGGGAACTCATGGGATTGCTGGGACAACTGGAGAAGATGGCACCTGAGAGTACTATGTGGGCCTGGCAGTCACAGGCTGCCCCAGAAGGCGCGTGACCTAGCAGGAGCTCTGTCCTGAACTAAGGAAACACGCAGTGAATGCATTAGGCCCCAGTTCCCCTTGGCCTCCTGAGCAGGGGGAGGCACACAGGGGCTGGCGGGCAGGTGCTCTCTCAGATGAGAAACTGGAACGAGCTGGTCCCTGGCAGGCCTCCTTCCCAGGCAAAGGCACCAACAGGGCCCTGGAGGGTTCCCATAGTGGCCGGAAGGAGAGCCGCCTCCCCTAAGGTTCAGGAATGCCCAGAATGGTTGTTTTCTCACGACTTACAAGCCCATGTGACCCAGGCTGAGGGTCCCACATTCGGGGAAGTGCCTGGGAAGGGGAAAGGACAAGGGTAGCCTGTGGCTGCATCTGGGGCCTTCCAGACTGACCAAGGCTGGTCGCTCCTTCTCCCCAGCAGCGTGTCTGGCTGCAGCACAGAGTTTGGCTGCTGCCTGGAAAAGCTGAGCACAGCCACCACTGCCAGCCACAGTCCTGAGCTATTGGCCTTTCCCTCAGCTTCTCCCCGGAGGCTGGCTATCTTGCTCAGGTCTGACTGGGAGCATCGGCCTTTAGGCCAAGCCAGCAGCAGCCGGGATGGACTGAGGCTTCCACCTGGCAGGGCAGTGGGTAAGGCATGGAGAACTCTAGAGGGGAGGCACAGGGGTTCTACGGTCACAGGATCAGTTTGGAGCCAAACAGACTCACATCTAAATTCTCACTCTGTCACTTCCCAGCTGTGTCCATTCTGGGGAAGACTCAGCCTTGGCTTCCAGTACTGATTTTGTAGAGAGCTACGCTTGGTGATGTCTCTGGAATCCTACGCTCTGGGGCCCTGGCTGTGTCCTGAGGTCTAGCCAGCCACCCACTGCCCCATGTCAGGTCTGTGCTGAAGCACCAGCAGCAGAAGAATGGGACCTGTGGCAGCTGTGGCAGTCCCCTGGGGCCACCAGCAGCAATGCCCAGACCAGCTGTGTCTGTCCCAGTTCTGGCACCCTGCAGTTTGCACAGGCAGCATGTGCAGGTGCCCCTGGTAGCAGGGAAGCCTTGGAAAGGGGTGCCTCTGGGGAAGGGATGATTCTTTGATTTAGGCTCATGGGGAATAAACACTATAGTGTTTCTCTTACGCTAGGACTCCAGGGGGAAGCGCCAAACACAGGGAAGTCTGCACAAGGAAGGAGCAGTGTGTATAATCACTGATATACAAACTTTGGAATGAGATGGATTTGGGTACCAGTGTGACCAAATCCGTCTCATTCCATCTCATTCCATTTCTTTGGGCATGCAAATAAATGCTCTACCCTGGAGGTGAGTTGCTGCCTTCATTGCAGAGATGAGTGAAGAAAGCGTCCAACATGTTAACATCCAGTTTAGCTATTATGCTGTCATTCTGAAATTACTGTAGTACCTTCTTTTTTTTGAGATGGAGTTTCACTCTTGTCACTCAGGCTGGAGTGCAATGGCGCAATCTCGGCTCACCACAACCTCCACCTCCTGGGTTCAGGCAATTCTCCTGCCTCAGCCTCCTGAGTAGCTGGGATTACAGGCAGGCGCCACAATGCCCAGTTGATTTTTTGTATTATTAGTAGAGACGGGGTTTCACCTTGTTGACCAAGATGGTCTCAATCTCTTGACCTCGTGATCCACCCACCTCAGCCTCCCAAAGTGCTGGGATTACAGGCTTGAGCCACTGCGCCCGGCCGTACCTTTTTTTTTTTATTATTTTACTTTAAGTTCTTGGATACATGTGCAGAACGTGCAAGTTTGTTACATAGATATACATGTGCCACAGAGGTTTGCTGCACCCATCAACCCATCATCTATATTAGGTATTTCTCTTAATGGATCCCTCCCCTATCCCCCCACCCCTCGACAGGCCCCAGTGTCTGATGTTCCCCCTCCCTGTGTCCATGTGTTCTCATAGTTGAACACCCACTTATGAGTGAGAACATGCGGTGTTTGGTTTTCTGCTCTTGTGTTAGTTTGCTGAGAATGATGCTTTTCAGCTTTATCCATGTCCCTGCAAAGGACATGAACTCATCCTTTTTACAGCTGCATAGTATTCCATGGCATGTATGTGCCACATTTTCTTTATCCAGTCTATCATTGATGGGCATTTGGGTTGGTTCCAAGTCTTTGCTATTGTGAACAGTGCTGCAATGAACATACATATGCATGTGTCACACCAACATCAAACACCCAAGGTAGATAAATCCTAGAACATGAGGAAAAACCAGTGCAAAAAGATTATGGTACCTTCTATGTACCATCCACAGCAACTGATAAGCAAACACAATAGACTAAGTCCCAGCTTGCTGAGCAGCATGGGGAAGCAGGTAAGAAACGAACAGATGTTGTCAGGCAGTGGGATGGAGAAGAGCAGCAGCAGGAGGGGGCCAGGGCACAGCAGCAGGGGAGGAGGAGAGGGCCGGGCCTCTGCAAAGACTTTTCTGACAAGGCCATGGTGAGCAGAGGCTGCAGGAAGAAAGGGGCAAACCACATGATGATATGCAGGCCAAGAGACCACCTATTTCAAAAGTTCTCTGCAAGGGGTGGGCCTGGTCTGTTGAAGTGAGAGAAGAAGGCCAGTGTGACTGGAGCAGAGAGGGCTGAGGTCAGGGAGGTGTCAGGCCAGTGGGGCAAACCTTTGTAGACTATTACACCATGTGGGCTGGGAAGCCACTGGAAGGCTTGAGGAGGCGGGCTGAGGCCAGGCATCATCACAGGCCACTCCGGCCACTTCAGAAACAGCCAGAGCGTGGACAGTCAGGGGCTAGCACAGTGATTTAGGCAGGAGACCTCTGTGACTTGGACCAAGACAGTAACAGTGAGAAGTGATTGGATTCTGAAAATATTTTCATGATAACTAACTGGTTTTGTTAATGGTTTAGCTTGGGGTTGTGTGACAGTAAAATCAACTAAAGATAAATATAAGGGCTTTGCCTGAGCCCCTGGAAGGATGGAGTTGCCATTTGTAGAAATGGGATAAGCAGGTGGAAATTCAAAGTTTCATTCTTCATATGGTGCATTTCAGAGGAGGAGCTGGGTGTACAGTTCTGGGCTAGAGATGGCACTCTGGAATTCCTTCATGTTTCCAGGGTATTCAAGGCCAAAAGAGCAAGTGAGTACAACTGGCGCTCAAGAAGAGCTAGGGCCAGGCGCGGTGGCTCACACCTGTAATCCCAGCACTTTGGGAGGCTGAGGAGTGCGGGTCACCTGAGGTCAGGAGTTCAAGACCAGGCTGGCCAACATGGTGAAACCCCACCTCTACTAAAAATACAAAAATTAGCCAGGCATGGTGGTGTGTACCTGTAATCTCAGCTGTTCAGAAGGCTGAGGCAGGAGAATCGCTTGAACCCGGGAGGCAGAGGTGGCAGTGAGCCAAGATCATGCCACTGCACTCCAGCTTGGGTGATAGAGTGAGACTCTGCCTCAAAAAAGAAAGAAAAAGAAGATGAATTAGGAGCACTGAGCCTTGAGTACTCTCATACGGAGCTGTCTGGAGGAGAAAGAGGAAGCAGCGAAGGGGAATGAGAGGGTGTGAAGCCAAAGAAATGGGTAAGAGTGGCCTCTTAAAGGCCAAGTGGAAAATGTGCTTCAAGGAGGGTGGTCAACAATGTCAGGCCCTGCCAAGGGACCGAGGAAGCTGAGCACCGATAACTGGCCTTTGGATCTCCCAGCATGGGGCTGACCGGCAGCCTAGTGCCTGAGCAGCTCCAGGGCGTGTGTCGTAGGGTCAAAATACTAATGGAAGTGGGCTCAAGGAAGGGAGAGGTAGAGAGACAGCGGACATGGGGAACACAGACAACTCTTCTGAGGGCTTGTGTGTGATGAGAAGCAGAGATACTGCAGAAGATGCAGGGGGATATAGTCCAGAGATCGTTTTCAATGTGGCTTCGCTTTGTTTTTGACAGGAGGTTTTATAACATGTTGGCAGGTTAATGTAAGCAGTGAGAAAATTATGATGTAGAGGAAAGGGGAAGTCAGGAGAGGCATCCTCGTACCAGTGAGGACTGCTGGTCTCCACATCTCAGGTGCTGGGTGCCTGGGAGGGAGGCGACAGCAGCCAGAGTGCATACAGATTGGATGGGTGAGTGTATGAGAGGTAAAGCTTGTGAAAACCCTTTTCTTTTTTAACTTTTACATTGAAGCGTACATGTGCAGGGCTGTTGTACAGGTGCACTCGTGTCTTTGGGGTTTGCTGTGTGGATTAGTTCATCCCCAGGTATTAAGCCCTGTACCCGTTAGTTACTTTTCCTGATCCTCTCCACCTACTCTCCACCTTCCGACAGGCCCCAGTGTGTGCTGCTCCTCTCTATGTGTCCATGTCTTCTCATCATCTAGCTCCCATTTATAAGTGAGAACACGCAGTGTTTGGGAAAACCCCCTCCATAATGCTTCCTTTCATTCTGTGACAGAGGAAGCCAGATCATGAGCTGTGAGTTGACAAAGGAGAGGAGGAAGAAAGCTTAAGGAGAGAGAATAAAAGTATGGAACAAGCCTCCAGGAGTAGGAAGAGCAAGCACAAGGGCTGAGTAGGATCAGGTGACTCTGAAGACCTGCTGGAGGTTGGTATTATGAATTTTGAGAGTGAACAGAAAGAAAGAATTGTTTCTAAGCTCTGAGTGGCTTTAGAGGTGCAGATGCTGGGTGGACTGGGTGAGACTTGGCTGAAGAAGTTTAAACAGCAGTTTGAAGGGCACCAGCTGCATCCTTCATTCTAAGCCCAGGGCTCTTTCCACTCAGCTGCCAAGTCGGCAAGCCCCCCTTGCCACCCCAGTCCCCTCCATTCATAGCAAGAATAGGAGGGTTGGGGGTCCAGAGGCTTCATCTATGGCTTCACTCAGCTTTATTTCTGTTTGGTTTCATGGGCCAAGAGGTGGACACAACTCCTTATGTTCTTACCTGGAGCAGGGCAATGGCCTTGAAATCTGAGAGCAGCTAAGATGGGAACCATAGGGCTGGGCTCTTAACTTGACCAGAGGCTGCCGCCCAAGGCCTGGTGCTGCCTTGCAGCCAGAAGAGTCAGCTCACTCATCAAGTCTGTGAAACATCTGTGACTAGGCACGGGGAGGTAACCCTGAAAAGGCATTATGGAGCTTTCTTCTAGTGGGGGATGCCTAGGAGCATCCACCTGAGGACAGCTGAGGACTAAGCCATCTCCAGCTTGCTTGGCTCAGTGGAGACACAGGCTGTGCAGTAGGTGCCAGCCTTCCCTGCACATACCTGGTGGCTGGGCCAGAGCTCTCCCCAGCTGACTGGTATTCAGCCGTCTCTCCACAGGTGACACTGGGCAGGCAGGGTGGCTGCTGCATGGGTCCTGTGTGCCTTATGTGGGGAGAGGGTTGGGGAGTTCCTCTGGGTCTTTGATTGATCCTAATGGGTAGCAGCAGGACTAGGGAATCTGTGTGGTCTAAATCAGGGTTCCTCAACCCCCAGGCTGCAGACCAGAAGGGGCCCATGGCTTGAACTGGACTGCCCAGCAGGACGTGAGGGGCGGGTGAGGGAGCATTACCACCTGAGCTCCGCCTCCTGTCAGATCAGCAAGGGCATTAGATTCTCCTAGGAGTGAGAACCCTGTTGTGAACTACGTGTGCGAGGGACTTAGGTTGTGCGCTTCATATGAGAATCTAACTCACGCCTGATGCTGTGAGGTGGAACAGTTTCACCCCCAAACCACACTCCCCCTACCCTGCACTGTCCGCGGAAAAACTCTTCCATGAAACCGATCCCTGTGCCAAAATGACCGGGGACCGCTCATATAAATGGTCTTTCATTGGAGCTGGCTAATTGACCTTGGTGATGATTATTTGAGTATAAATAGCAGAAATCTTCACTTTAGCTCTAAGGGGATTTTCTTGGAACACAGAACCCAAGGCGGGGAGTGCAGCCAGACCTCACCAGCGACCAACGCCCTCTGAGGTTCTCTAGGCCCTCCGTAGGCAGCCACAGGTTGCTTCCCTCTAGGGCGTCCTGGTCATACATCCCTACTTCTGTCTCTGAATCTGTTTCAAGCAGTGGCGGGGGGCGGGGGGCTCCCTCTGCTTCTGCCTCCTGGTAGCCCACACTCCAGAGTGCCCAGTCCTTAGCTGCGGGCACAGAGAATGGGGGCAAAGCCCAATGCTGTTGAATCACAGCCCTGCATTCCTGTGACAGAAAATCAGATTTGCTTGCAATGCACATCTGGTGTCCACTTCATGCAATCAGTTGTGCTGAGGGGACCCCATCACCATGGGGGTCCCAGCTTTCTAAGTTGTGTTGTGTCTCCCACTAGTGATGGGAGAGAGGAGGCTGAAACCCAGTGCCCTGTGCCCCCCATGCCAGGCTCCCTGTGTGAGCTGACCCCCGGCTTCTAGAATAAGCCCCCTCTCCAATTCATAGGAGGACACCACCTGGGCTCTCCATGCCAGCCCTCATGGGCTCAGTAGACCACCCCTCCAAAGAATTCATTTTTCTCAGGTCTCATCTTCACCAGCGCTTATTAAGGGAGTCCTTTCTGATGCCTAAGTTAGGGGTATTTTCTACTTTAAGCTTCCCTGATGCCTGAATGCACCATATTATATGAAAATACCCACTTGGGCCAGGTGCAGTGTCTCACGCCTATAATCCCAGCACTTTGGGAGCCCGAGGCAGGTGGATCACGAGGTCAAGAGATCTAGACCATCCTGGTCAACATGGTGAAACCCCGTCTCTACTAAAAATACAAAAAGTTAGCTGGGCATGGTGGCACGTGCCTGTAATCCCAGCTACTCAGGAGGCTGAGGCAGGAGAATTGCCTGAACCCAGGAGGTGGAGGTTGCGGTGAGCCGAGATCGCTTCATTGCACTCCAGCCTGGGTAACAAGAGCGAAACTCCATCTCAAAAAAAAAAAAAAAAAAAAAAATTAGCTGGGCCTGGTGAGGCGCATCTGTAGTCCCAGCTACTTGGGAAGCGGAAGCAGGAGAATCGCTTGAACCCAGGAAGCGGAGCTTGCAGTGATCTAAGATAGCGCCACTGCATTCCAGCCTGGGTGACAGAGCAAGCCTCCCTCCATCTCAAAAAAGAAAGAAGAAAAATACCCACTTCATTGTACTGTAGTCGCCAGACTGCAGGCTCCATGGAGTCAGAGTAAGCGTGTCTTGCTCCCCACACTCCTGCGGTGCAGAAGTGGCATCACAGCTATTGTTGACTGAGTAAATGAGGGCAGGGTGCAAGCATGCCAAGGCTCAGACTTTCTGATCCCAGGTCATTTTGAAGGGTTAGCTCGTTGTTAATTTCTGGTGCCAGGACAGCGGTGTGGTGTGCTGGAGATAGAGGGAGTGCTACCCAGTGACTTCTCCCCATCCTTTAGCTGAGGGGCAGGCTCAGCTGCTAGGTCACTTCCTGCTGCAATGGTCTCTGTGCTGTTAAGGGGCTTAGCACAGGCAGATGTGGGTCTTATTCCAATTCTGTGGACCCCAGGAAACAGGAGGTGGGGAGAGGGAGCAAAATGGGGAACTTTTGGGGTGGAGGGATGGGCTTTGTCCTGTCCTTCCAAAGCTAGCTGATTCCACACAATCTCCCAGACTAATCTTCTCAACCCTTGGCAGTAGTAAGTTTTGGTGTTGTAGTTGGGAGACTGGAGCTCGGAAGAGATCAAGGGATGTGTCTCAAATCACAGAGTGAGTGGGACTCAAGCCCCAGTCTACTGATCTTCACCCTTGCACAGGTCCCCTGACACCATGCAGCCCTTTCTGGCCTGCTCTAACCCTTCTCCCTTCCCCAGTTCATCTGCAACTTAGCACCCACATCATGGCCATCCCATTAAGTAATGGGGAGGTTTGGCATGGGGTGATGTTATTGCATCTGGACCAGTGGGGAAGAGGGCTCTCCTTTCCAACAAGGTTGACTGTGGATGACAGAGAATGTGCTAGAGTGTTAAGGGCTGACTTCTGTGAGGACCAGAGCCTGTCTGCTGGGCTCATCTCCTATGCCCTTTGGCCAAAACAGTGCTCGCTGGCCATTTCTACATGAAAGAATTGTGTCTGGCTTCTAGCAGGGCCCCTGTGCAGAGCAGGAAACACACAGAGAGCTGGTCCTCAGCAATTGCCATCACGGCCAGACCTCTGTTGCATTCTCCCAGGACCAAGAAGTGCAGAGTGGAAGTTTCCTTCCTCACAGCTGTCAGGAAATACCTAGGACCTTTGCACAAAACCATTCCCTGTGGAGTGGAGGACAGTCTGGCCTTTCAGAAGCAATTCTAACAAAACCCAGGACTCTCAAAGAAAAGGGAGCACCTTTCCCTGCTAAGGATCAACTGTCCAGGCAAGGCAAGTATGCCTTCAAAATTCTCATCTGTGATTAGCATGATTACAATGGCCTGTTTTCCACGAACCACTGTAGCTAGGATTCCAAAACCCTTAGGGCTGGGTCTGAGGGGAAAAAAAGCACATCCAGAGAATTCCAAATAGTAACACTAATTTCAAACTGTTGGTGGCTATGTTTGAATACAGATCTTTATTAGGAAAATTATAAGTGCATATACATTTTTTCATTGGTATGTCTTCAAAGTAGAAATTGTTATTTCTCCAAGAATTGTTTCTTATTTATTTATTTTTAAAGCACACTGCATATAGGAATCGGCCTTCTCCTGGACCATTTTCACATTATCTGGGAGATGCAATGGAAACAATACAAAATACAGTATTAATCACATTTAACACTGAACCCTTTATTGCTCAGAGACCGAGAGTCCAGCGAGGTTGCAAAATAACAAATTTTCAACATGGTTTTGTCACTTTGGCCATGTCAGTGGTCTGCTTAGGGAATTTGGAGGTTTCTAGGGAGCATTTCCCAGAAATGGGGCTCCTTCAGAACGGGTCAGGGAAGCTCTGTAGAAGGATCAGAGCACTCAAATTCTCATCCCGCTGGAAAAGGGTGCAGCACTTGGGAAAGGCAATCAACTCCCAGTCAGGGAGCCCATGGTGATAATGACAGAAGATCACACCATGGAAGGATCAGATAAGATCCAAGGGAAAAACAGAATATCTGAGGCTGGGGGTTGGGTGGGGGGCTGCAACCTTGGCTATTCAGCCCCTCTGCTCCAAGCTGAACCTTTTTTCTCGCAGGTAATCTCTAATAACAAGCAGAGGGCTCTCCGGGGCTTCCTCGCTGGCATCTCAGTGCCCAGCCAGAGGGGGACACACAACAGCACAAACACATGGCACAGACTCGATCCCAACACACAGCCTGTCTGTGAGCCCCGGCCCCTTCCTCTGGGTCCTGATGCAGAGCTGGCAGCGAGGGCCTCCCTGGAGGTTACAGGGAGCCCAAGGGAATGTCAGGTAGAGGCAGAACCAGGTCCCAGAGGGACAGCTGAGCGATCCCTAGTCAACCCTTAGCTGATGCACTTGACCAGCAATTTGAAAGCAAAAAGAGACTCAATTACAAGAAACTTTTCCCTTGCAAATGGAAGAGAGCATTTAAATGCGTATTGCTTTAGCTGGGCAGTCTCTACCAAGGGGCTGATTGTTAGTAGAGGAATTGTTATGCAAATAATGTTGCCTGCAGTTTCTACTCTTACCTATTTTCGCCCATGAAGGAGAAATAGAAATGTTTCCTTCCCTGACTTTAGTCAAGATTTAGGGTCAAGTTTGTTTCCTCCGCCAAAAATTCAATGGTCTTGGTTCACGGGGGCAGGTACCAAGTTCTTCTGCGACAGATTTTTAAATATCTTGGTTTACCTGGATAATGACTGTCCCACTGAAAACTCAATTATACTGCTATAACGACAGGTTAATTTCAAAAGGTTTTGAAAGAGTTCTCTATCTTTATAAGTAGTAGAGATCCCTCAGGCTCTATTTTTTCAATATAACATAGCTGGATTGAGGATTTTAATTTTTGTTTAAGGGACAATTTTGGTGGATGAGTTTGCTTTCTGCCATGAAGATCCAATTAGAAATATTTTTGAAAATACTTTACATGTTACTAATTACTCTACAGATGATTAAATTCAAAAGCATTTATAATTCAAGATTACATCACTATAATTTACTTCCTACATGTTACATCAGTTTCCTTGCTTTGACTTCCCTGTTTTCCACTTTCTTCATTAACTGATTTTTTTTAAACTGTGGAAAAGTATTAGTAAGACTGAATGAAAAACGTAACAAAAAACCCTCAAGTGCTTGCCTTTGTCAAAAGCGAACATTTTAAGTGGTTTACTGCAGCTCTACTGACTGCCCTCAGTGGAAGGGGAACGCTCCAGAAGTCAAGGGGGTTGACTTACTTTTCACACAGCACATGGTTCTTTTACAGGAATGTCCTGCGGGAAAGGCTGGAAGCACAGGTGACATGTAGCAGCAGAGAGGGCCCAGGGAGGAAGGCAGGAGATGATGGTGTTGCCAAATGGTGAAGAAGATGAGGTTAGATGTGAATTGGGAAGAAATCTTCATGGGTTTTAAAAACCAAAAAACAAGTTGCGAATGCTTGTTTTCCTCAAGAAGTGCTGGGCTTGGCCCCAGTTTGAAGGTCCTGACAAGTGAGGGAGCACTGAGGGGCAGCCATCCTCCGGGGTCAACTCTGGCGCACACTGAATTCCCTTGGGCTCTGCCCCTGGACCCACTATGGCTTTGTCATCAGTGGGGGAACCAAGGCAGTTCACCCCAAAGGACCACGGCTCTGATCAGGACCACATTCAAAGGGACCAAGGGGCATCACCTCGCTCAGCGGTTGCATAGGGGGAACAGTTCATGCACCAAGACATTGTTCACGGAGGATACTGGCTTTGAACAAAAACACAGGATTGGACAATGGACAATATTCCAAACAAGACACAGATGTGCACAGTGTTTTCAGGTAACACAAGACATTTTCATTTCCTGCTTGGTGCACAGTTTACATGAAAGCTTTGGTCCTGAGAGTCCTTTTGCGGGGCCATGGAGGCAGTCTCGGACACACATGACGATGGATGAGACACAGAATGATGAGTGGAACATGGTGGATGTGGAGGTGCTCAGGATGAGGGCTGGGTCTCACTCTGCCCCTCACCTCACACTGCTGCCTCAGCTCAGGGGAGCCCTGCCACCCTCCCAGAAGAGGCAGACCTGACTCCCATGTGGATGGAGAAGAGGGTGAGCCTGATGTATGGCCCTCCGCCATCCCATCCCACAGAGAGCAGCCTTCACTAGGCTTTGCCCAGGCTAACTGGTCCTGGCACCCCCAGGCATCCCTCCTGGTGGCTCTCTACCCTAGGGCTGACCATGGGGGCAAGGCTCTCTCAGCCCAGGCTCCCTGCCTGCACAGCTCAGAGTACAAAACCCAGTAGCCCTGAGTCAGAGGAGCCGCTCCATGGAAAGACACTCTATTAAGGTAAGTACAATAATGGCCTTAGGCTAAGCTCCTATGTGGCACCAGTGATATTGGATAATCAAACTAAATGAAAAATAAATGTCATATATTTTGCTACATAACCAAATGGTGAAAATATGGCAAAGTGTGTAAAACAAAGCCCTTGGCAATGCCTGGGGCCCTGCCCTGGCAGGGGAGGCTGTGGCAGGCCCTTCCCTAACACTGGTTTCAGAGCTGGGATCCTACTGTAAGGGTTCCTCAGGCGTCTGACCCTCTCACATCTTGAACCTCCTGTTGACAAGAACAGAGGGAAACACCATTAAGGCAGGTTCCCCCCACACCCAGCCGGCTCCAGCAGGGTGGCTGCCTGCGCAGAGACCCTGGGGCCGCTCCGTACTTCCAAGTCACCACCTTGGCCATGCATCTCCCTTCAGAGACCCTGGGACAGCAGAGGGGAGGGGAGTGCGAGACGCAACCAGGCTGAAGCAGAGGGACCGATGGAAAGCAGGAAGCAAAGAACTGACACGCAGCAAGCACTGAGTGTGGCAGACACACGAAGGCACAGAAAGGCCCATCAGAGCGGTCACACGACGGGGACAGGGCACACTGCTTACTCGGCAGTGGCATAGGGCTGAGGCCAGGATGCAGGGCAGCAGCATCCTGAGCCTCAGCCCTCCCAAGAGGCACTTCCATGGCTTCCTCACCCTCCGGGTCTCTCAGCCAGGTGCCATGCCACTGCAGGTGGCCCCAGATGGGGCTGCTGGAGGATGCACAGGGGTGGGTGCATGGGCTGCCAGGACCTCCCAGGAGGAACGCATGCTGGGCCGAGCAGTGACCATGGTGCACCTCTCATTTGGTGCTGACAGGCATAAGCACTTCCTACTTTCAACCCACCAGGTATCCCCGTCAGGCTCTTCGCTCTTCATGGCGACCCTGTCTTCAGCAGTGGGTGTACCACCTGCTCCCAGGAGCTTCATAAGCCACTTGTAACCCACAGTGAGGCGCCAGGGGCCCATGCAGTCACATCAAGACATCAAGACAGGATGGACCTTGCATACGTTCTCAAGAATGCCCGCTCTCAGTACCTGCAGACCCTGTTCCCCAGGAGTGGGAGGGGTGGCAGCATTGCTTGTCACTGCAGCAAGCAGTTTGCATCCTTAGGCAGCCTTAGCTGGGCCCTCTGTTCCTAGAGGGCCAACAGCTCTTCATGC
This sequence comes from Saguinus oedipus, assembly GCA_031835075.1. Taxonomy (NCBI): domain Eukaryota; kingdom Metazoa; phylum Chordata; class Mammalia; order Primates; family Cebidae; genus Saguinus; species Saguinus oedipus. The sequence continues at coordinate 47,260,280 of CM063179.1, read as the reverse complement.
TGACTAGGACAGACGGGCCACCCCTCCCCAGGCACAGAGCCCTGCGGCTGCATGTGGAGACTGAAGAAAGCAGGTGAGCATGGGGCCACAGATTGGCCCTCTCAGGGCGTTTCTGTCAGAGTCCCATGGACAAGAGTGACTGCTGGCTTCCACGGGAAGGGCAGCAGCCCCAGGAAGCCCATCTGAAAGCCCCCTGCCTTAAGAAGTGAGGAGGGCAGGGAGACTAGGGCACCCCTGTACCCAGGGCTCAGGCCTGGGACCCCCAGTGCTGACGAGAAAAACATGGGCCAGGAGAGCTGTCCAGTAAAAAGGGATACCAGCAGGAAACAAAGGCCTTTGGCTGCAGTGTCCTAGGATACCTCCCCAAGGAGGAGAAGGCATGGCTGTGGTCATAGGGAGCTCATTAAAGCTCAAGGGGACACGGCGTTCCTGGATGGGGAGTGTCTGACATGCAGGGGTCTTGGTGGGTTTTCTCCTGAATTCCATTTGCTTCATCCTCCAACCACTTCCTCTTTCTGCATGCATTTATCAAAATTATGACTCAGGATCGGGGCGCAGGGTGGGCAGGTGTTTATCTGAGGTGGAGGAAAGCTGAGAAATTCAAGGCATCTTTTTTCAGAGCACTACTGAAATTGGGGCCTTGCTCTTCCATCCTCCCGGTCCAGATTAGACAAACTTGGCAAAAAATCTCACACATACTTCTACATGGGCAGGGGAGGAGGGTGCAGGAAAAGTTCTAGAGCTTAAGTGGTATTTGCTTTAGGCAGTTAAGGTATTTCCCATGAATGAGGACTGAGGCAGCTGTGCCCTGCAGCCGGAGCACACACCATCACGCAGGAGGCAGGAGGGGACAGGCTGGAATCCCCAGGGATTCATGCCTCTTGCAAAGTTCTGTAGCACATCTGTCCTCCACGTGGGGGACCCGTTTAAAGACTCTAAAGAGACTTGCCCAAAGAGGAGCTCCCTGAGAAGTGTTTCCACATCTGCTCTCTGAGAACGCAGCATTCCGTCTGGCTCACCCCACACAGTCTGTAGAAACCCACTCCCACAACCCAGGAAGGAGGGGCTGAAGAAGTCCCTTCCCAGGTGGCAGAGTGGTGGAGGGTAAGGCAATGGGCATTTGGAAAAAGCTAGGGCCTGGCCCTAGGGCAAGTCAGTTTCCACCTGCCCCAAAGGCCACAGAAGGGTGGTATACCCACTTCTTGGCCAGGCCACCTCTGTTGGGCTAGCAGACTGCCCTGAATGCTGGCCAGGTGGCCACAGCCTGGTCTTCACAGGAATGCAGACTGCAAGTGTGTGGAGCCAGTGAGCTCCCCAGCGAGTGCAGGCCTTCTAAGAGAGGAAGTGGTGGGCGGGCTGGGGGACTCAGCAACCTGAGCATTCCTGGAGATCCCAGGCTATTCTGGAGTGTCCTGAGCGCACAGGCTCCGCATCACAGACCCCCACCCCCAGTCTCTGCACAACTACTTTCTTCATAACTTAGCAGACCAATAAGGGCCTTAAAAAGCACATAAATACAGGAGCCGGTATGGCTGGCGGGGTGGCAGAGTGCTGCTCCCCCACGGAGGTCTGAGCCCCTGCCCAGTCTGCATGGGGGTCTGTCCTGGAGGAGGATCGAGCAAATTTACAAAGCGCCGGGAGCAAGTGCATTGCAGTCCATCTCGAGGTGGCAGATAACTAGTTTTTCCTTTTCTGGGCAGCCTTTCTCTTCTTCTGTCGCTTCTTTTTTCCTATCTTTTCTTTTTTCCCCACTTTTTCTTCTCTGCGCCCCCTTAGATAAAATTAGTAGAACCATTAATAATGTGGAAATAAACAAAAGTTCGTCTCAGTCTGCATAAGATTTAACACTGGCCCGTATACCAGTTAAACTGTCTTCAGTCTTAGGCACGGAGGCCCCTGGTCAAAGCACTGGTTATCAGTAATTCGTTAAGATAAATTGGACATTTCCTTCCATTCAAACTAATTTCCATTGGGATCCTAGAACACCTTTGTGAATGGGTTACAGCGACCACCAATCTGCCAACCTGAGCCTGGTTCCCACTGGGGACAAGGAATCCATATCACAGGGTACACCCGGGGCCAGGCTGGCCATCATGGTCTTTGTTCCCCTGCCCTGCCCTGCTCCCATGAGATTTTTCCTCCTTCTCAATGCAGGCCTGAACTCTCAGCTTTCTCTGAGAAATGTCTGCATTTCAAATTGAACAACATTTTGGAGGCGGAAGGCCCCAGGTTCAGACTGCCATTCAGAAGAAGAGAAAGAAGTCAGTGGTCCCACCTTCTCCTTTCTAGATGCCTGTGAACACCCCCAGGAGTGACTGCGATTGTTCTGGAGAGCAAGGGAGAGAGATGGTTAGCAGAATTTTATTAGAGCAACTGGCTCGTGACTGTCACATTAAAATGATTCAAGCTGAATGGTATTTAATGATTTATGGGGTGAGGCCACCTGTCCCTGTGAAAGCTTGATATTAACCAACGCCTGGAGTCATGGGATTTTTACATGGGAAAATGTGAAAGCTTGATATTACTAGGATTGAGTCTCTGGGGATTACATGGGGATGTTAGGAGAACCAAGGAGGAGGAAGGAGGGAAGAGGAATTAGTGAGTCAAATATTATTCCTCAGAAAACCAGCACTGCTATTTCAATTGGGTTAGAAGAAAAAAAAAAAAAGATGCAAAAACTTGAACTGCAGATCTAATCTGCTCGTGAGAAAAGCCCATACACTGGGTCACACATGGACTGTGAGAAGGGGTCTCAGGCACCTGACCGCAAGCAGGCTTAACTGTATAAACCAGAAACATCTATGAGCTCCATCACTAACAACTAGTAAATTTTATTTCAGGTAAATAAATTCCCACATACGGTAGGAGGTTTATACCATGAAACAATTAGCATTTTATTGCTAGTGCATATAATGTCACATTTGATACAATTTTAGTACAAGTGAAAAAATACACTGCGGCTAACATTGAAAAGTTGCAAACACATTTATATATCATATATATTTCTTTACAAATTGCCAGTAGTTTGATATAATAGAGAAGTGTGAACTACTGACATTCATATGGCTCCACTTCAAATATATGAATTGTTCAACTATAAATATATTCTGAAATACATTTGTATTCTAAAGAAACGTAAAAAAAAAGTGCACAAAAATATATATATAAAAAATGCCTTGCAAAAAGTTACAAATACCACCAGGACCATCTGTGGATCGCATTTATGCATGGAAATGTCATCTTGCCAACAGTTCTGATTGGAACCTGAAACCCTGCTGTGGCTTCAGGAGTGGGTAGTGGCAAGATGCTGGTTTATTCACTTATTCTTTTCACTTCTGATTTCAGAAACCTCAGAGTTTGTAGTGCCTCCATGGTATACGTAGGCTTCAGAGGCAATCACAAAACCAAATTGCTCAAAGTGAGCCCTCTGATTTAAAATTGTATTTCATTCTGCAGAGACTTGTCTTTTGTGGGTACGCAGGGGGACTATCACATGTCCCAGAGAGGGCCAGCTCCATTCTGGAGGAGGCCAAAGACGGATCTCACAGAGGGCCCAAGCTGGCAGGGGTAGGCCCTGGGAAGAGGAATGCAGGGCACGAGCCCCAGCTACACCCTCCTCCCGGCGCTGATCAGGCTACAGAAACGAGAAGCAGAAGCGGGATTAAGCATGCTCTTGGAGGTAGGGAGAGGGTGGGAACGGTTGGGAGAGGAGTCTCTGAGCACAGTCCCAGTGACAGTGGCTTCTACATGGAGCCCACATAGCCAATCGCTGAAGTTGAAAGAGGAGGTGAAGGTGGTGACAGAGTCCAGCCCTGGTGAGTATCTGAGTACCACAGAGGCCTTCCTCTTGGGAGGGGTACCGCTGCGGGAGCCTCCCCAGCATCGGGAGGAAGGACACTGTTTCCAGCTCCCTGCTGAGCCGCCACCTGACTGTGCCCAGACTCCCCAGCGGAGCAGAGGAGATGCTCCAAAACAAGCCAAATACAGATCTTGAAGTAATCGTTGATTTAAAAAATGAGAATGAGAATGATGATGATTGTGATGATCATGAAGGAACTGACTGCTGGGAAATGCTGTGGATAATACAATTTCTTAGAAAAGCCCCAGTAATAAAAGCTCCAATGTGCACGGGTATGGGGCATGGATGAATACAAGCTGCGATATCATACCGTATGCTATAAATGCAGTGTCTAAGTGCTGGCAAACCTCAGGCTCGATCCCAGAACAACGCGCCCACCCCCCATACACACCCGGTCCTCATGAACCAGGGCCCCTCCCCCACATCTTGGCCCTTTCATCTCTCACAAGGTTTTAGCTTTCCTCAAGTGGGTCTAGCAGAAAGTCCTTTTTGGCTGTTGTGCTTACTTGTTTAAAGCTTTCTCCAGGTACTCCTGAATCCACTTTAGCTTTGGGTCAATGCACACTTGTCTGTTGTTGTTCTTCAGCCGTGCCCTGAGGAAACAGAACGGCGATAGTGTGCAGCTGCACTGGAGGAAGGGGCGGCTGCAACGTGCGGGTCCGCCGCCCCAACACCCATCCCGGGCCCTCACTGGCGCCCTGTGCTCCACTTGGCATGCTCAGGCTCCAGAGGTGCTCGGTGTGCTGGGGAAAGCTCGGCGCTGGCAGCGCAGGAAGTTCCATGGCAGAGACATGGAAATGTGAACAGAAGTCTTTCCGGGGCAGTGCAGGGGGAATTCATGGAAGCCAGCATTTGAGCTGCCTTTGAAAGATAAGTAGGAGCTTGGAGAGTAAATGAAGGGGAAGGGAAAAGCAGGAGCAAATATCAGGGAGGTCATCAGAGCACACAGAGGACGCTGAAGAAGCGGGGACAGGATGCTCTAGGCACCTGTGGAGGGGAGAATGGAGAGCAACAGAGCAGAGGTTTATTTGGATGGGTCATCTTGACCGATGTCATCTTGACACGGGCCGATTTAAGGATGGGCGTGAGGAAGCCTGGAGGCAGGAGGCCTGCCAGAAGTTACCGCAGTCTGCCGGAGAGGGTGATCAGCCAGGGAGGGGTGGGGCAGTGCAGGTGGCTTAGCAGAAAATAGTTTCTAGAAAGATTTTACAAGTTCACTGAATGTTTCTTGGTCTCATTTGTTTTTTAAAAGTTCACACTTTTAAAAGCGTCCCTACACAAAAATTCCTGGGGAGAGCCTGGATTCACCTTTCTGGATCCCTCACCCCAATGCCCTAGGTGCCAGGTAATCTCACAAAACTCAAAAACGCCCCTGCCCAGCCACTTAAGGGTCTCTGAGGACAGCTAAGCTCCAGTACAGTGGCTCAGGGGCACCCAGGGAGTCTTCAAGCAGCCTGTACATTAGGTGAAAGAGGTGTGCACTCAGCTCCCCACCCTTGCGTGGGTGTGGCTTGGAGCAGAACACATTGGGGTGCAAATGTGGGCCCTGCCACTTGAATTTAGTGTCTGCTCAAACCTGAGAATTGTGTTTGGCATCTTCAACTTCAAAGTGCCTTTCCAGGCCAGCAAACCAGCATGATGGGAGCTGTAAAGCAGGTCCATGCTAGCTAAATTCAGTATCTTTAAAATACTCTTCACAAGAGATAGAGTCTTATGTTGCAGGCAAAGTACTAAAAAGACATTAGTCTTCTAGGGCCCTAAAACATACAGTAAATAACAAATGCATTCAAGGCAACAAAGGCTTAAATCAAAACTAAAAACAGTTTTCTAAAATCGAAACTGAAAATAGTTGTGTTTTGGGTGGAAAAGTCTTTGGGAAGTTATAGCTTTGGTTCCAACTCTGTGTCCCCACCCCATTTTTAGCACTAGGACTTTTGAGCAATCAAATCCTCTCCAGGAGACTCCCTGAGCCCTCGCCTCCCCGTGTTCAGACACAGGACCTCTTAGAATGAGAGGGCCAAGCTATTGGCTTTCGAGCACGTGGCTTTCTTCCTGCACTTCTCCCAGTCTTCTGTACCCAGCTGAAATCTGTCTTGTGGATGTGTGATTTTGGTCTTTCTTGTTTCCCAGATGAACAAAATCAAATATTAGTGGCTGCCATCCACATCAAATAACACCAAAACCTCATATGCTGTACTTGAGAAAATGCAGGTAAGAGAGCTGAAAATGTTGAAGTTTCACTCAATGGTTAAAGAGGACTTAAACTGAACTTGGGTCTTCTGAGTTAATGTAGAGCATAAGATCCCCGAAACTGGCAAAATAGATATTACTGTTACTAGCTAAGGACTAGCTAATTTACTAGGCTTCAGCCAAAACCTTGGTGAAGCCATAGTTTCTCCGGCATCCAGCTGTGCTGTGCTGAAGAACTGAGGTTTAGAAAGAAGAGAGAACTACTATGGGCACAGCAGGGTGCCCAGGTCAAGGGCAGCTTTTAAAATTCATGCCTGGGGTCATACTAAAAGTCCTCATGGTAAGAATAGCTGCCACTAATGATGCCAAGGTCAAGGTTGGACCCTTGGCTTACATCACTTCTACACCATTAACAAGAATCGAGTTAGATGTTACTATGTTCATTAGATGCAATATCCCTCGGGGATGATATTCAAGACTTACACAATCTGAAGGGCACAGTTTGGAGTGTTGAGAATTTTGAGATGCTTGACATTGGCTCTGGCAACATGGCTTTCAAAGAATCGGCATGGGCATCTGTAGCTCAGGCTGACAGGCTTCCCTAGAACAGGTAAGGAGAACAAAGCAATTTACTACCCTGGAGACTTTGGTCATATGTGTCTGGGTCTGCAGCAGTTGGTACAGCAATGAAGGATCAAGAGACCGCATCACTGGGATGAGTTTCAGGTTACTGGTGCATTCTGGGAAAGGCTATCTCCTCAGGCAGCACAGTGAGTTCTGGCTGAGCTCAGGCTCAGCTTCTACAAGACAAGGAGACCAAAAGGCCTGGGGAGAGCCATACCCTAAGAGGGTAAGGAGATTAAATTAGAAGCCACCTGATAGCAATTATAGGAGATAATGGTTTCGGTCCAAGGTACTGAGATTCCCAGTTACTCTTTGTCAAATACATTCCTCAAGGGACAACTGAGAAAGTTCTCTCTACTCAGGGAAAAGGAAGGGGGACCAAGAGGCTCCAGGCTCCCTGGCCTCTCTCTTCTGGCACTGGCCTCTTAGCCAGTAAGCACAGTAGCGTTCAGGAATGCTGCTCTCCCCACCCCCCACACTCCCCCTCTTCACATTCACCTTAAGCCCTGGAAAGCACAAAAGAATCCTGGCTGGCTTCCTACCTGCAAGTCCCCTTAGAGCCCCCGAAGAGCAGGCCTAGGGCCCACCTTCTGCCCAGCACTTCCCCCAAGGAGTGGAGATTAGTGGCGCTGGAATCAAATGTGATTTTCCTTGCCTGGGCAGGGATGCTGTAGCCTCAGGAATTGTATTAAGATCTTTGCAAAATCACCAATTTACAAAATGCCATAATTGACACTCATTAGTGTAAATTAGCAAGGGGCTCCTGCAGAACTCACCACTCACCCTTCAAATCTAGAATTGCAAGCCCTGGAGGGCTGGAATTTGTGTGTGCTTTTTGTTTTTTAGGTTTTTTTCCCTTGCAGATTTTATCCAAGCCCCATTTAATATTCCGAATTATTTGAATTTGTGGATACTTTCATCAGAGTCAATGTAGTCTGAGAACATTTAGTCCAGAGATTTTTTTTTTTTAAGTTTGCTGTTTACAGAGCTCTGAGAGGTCTCTGTGATTCTGAAGTTCTGAACGTTTGGGAAAGAACGCTGGAGAAGGAGGAGGAAATCTTGAGTGAGGGGCTCATTTTGTTTTTTCTACAGGCTGCAATCAATTGAGGGATGATGTGGCCTAGGAACAGTAGTGTGTATTTAGCCATCAAGTTGGATCAAAAGCAGACCAGCTGTCCCCCCATCTCCTTGTTCCCAGGACCAAATGCAACTCCCTGAAAACCAGGAGAAGGGGGCATCAGGGTGCTGGTTACTCATGGTACTGGAGAGGCCCGGAACAGCCTTCACGTTTATACCTGATCTAACTCCAGAAAGGCACCTCTGGGGCCAGCTTCCTGCAGCTGCCCTGGGACCCTGCAGGGGAAGTCAGCACTGCACTGTAACCAGATCACCTGGGAAAGCTATCCCACCGCCAGGGCCCCGAAGCTAAACTCTCCTCTGAGTGTTGTGCCTCCAGGTTTCCCTGGATTTCTTTTGGGCCCTTCTGAGCTGAGGGAGGGGGTGGGTTAGGGGGTGGAGCAGGAGAATAGGAGCCGGGTAGTGAGGCACAAGCCCCCACCCTGAGCTACGGTGAGCTGGAAGGTATGCAGCCAAGTGCAAGTGCTGCAGCCACCCCCGCTGGGGTGGGTGGGGCTATGACTCTCCAGTGCCCAGAAGAGAGAAGCTCCTCTGGCCCCCATAACCAAGCAGTGGTGATCAGGCCAGAAATCAGAGCTTATTCGGAGCTCAACACACAGGCCCTCACTCCTCTCCCCCTCCACCCCCTGGGATTATCCATTTCCTTCAAAAGCAATTCTTGTTTCGACTCCCAGAACCTAAGGCCAGGCTGTCAAGCAACGAATTTCAACAGGTCTTTTTAAAGTGCTTACCAAGAGAAGCGGGCTTCCTGAGCACCTCTCATGCTCTTTCCTCCAGCTTTTTGTCAGTAATCATCTAACTTTCCTAACTGTCTGAATGTAACTCCGTGTACGAGGAAGAGTCTTGACTGGCTTTGATGGTACCTGGGATTTGGGATCCGGTGAGCTCTACTCCAGGAGTTTTCACAAAATCTAATGCAGAGACAGGAGCCCAGCTGGCCCCTCCAAGCAGACTCGGGAAGGGGACCCACCCTGAGTTTAACGCCGGGAAGCCCAGGACCCAACTGCCTGATGGAGGTCAGCCAATGAGGGAGGGGCAGGACCCGTGGCCGACCTCTCTGTGCAGTGTAGCTTGGGGACTAAGCGTGGGGCCAGAGGGCACACAGGCACTGCGAGGTGAGAAAAAAAAAAATGCGTTCTGGCGACGTGTGCAAGGAGAAGCAGACCTGCCTGGAGCCCAGGCTCCTGCCCTGGTTACTTGGCTGCCAATGGGGCAACTCTGAGAGCCATGCCACCCTTCCCAGGCCGGGAGGAGTGTGGGATGCACCCCACGTCTCTGTGCTTCCCCCAGGTCAGCTGCAATCATAACTCAAGAACCGGTTTCCCTCATTCCAATCCTCTCTCCAGCCCTCTAGGAGAGGGGCAGCACCATTTCCCAGAGTGGTACACTGTGACACCTCCACCCTCACTCCACCACTCAGTAATCGCCCAAACCAGAACCCTTATAGGAACAGAAGACTATCCAGCAATCAAAACTAGAAACATGTCCCACGACTTGGGTGGGGAATCTGTGGGGAGACACTGACTCAGGGACTTTTTGAAAACGACAAACATTCCCAATTGCCTTCAATCTGCGTCCTTAACACCTCTCAGCCAGTCCGTCACGAACCCGGGAGGCCCAGCCTCACATGCCCAGCTTAGCCTTGCGGGCCCTACTTGCACCAGCGCGCAGTCCACGGCCCGGGGTGAGGCGGATCGCGTCTGCAAGAACCCAGCGGAGGGATCGGGGCGAACTGGTCCCGCACAGCCTGTGGCTGCAAGAGCACTCAGGATGTCCTTCAACTCTTTGCAGGAAACTTCACAGCCAAAATCGCGCAGCGACCTGAGCCACGGGGTTTTGTTTTCTGTGTTCAGAGGCAAGTTTATTTTGGTTTACAGCGGTGTCCTGTGACAGCGCAGCGAGTTTCTCTCCCAGTGAAACGGTACACCACAGTTCCCAGTGGCCCAGGGCCTTGGAGATAAAAGTTGCTGAAGCTCTCATTCCGGGGCAAAGCGCTCGGTTGGCTGGTGACGAAAGTGCCAGTCTGCAGGTGTGTTTGGGGAGGTGAGGAGGGGGCGTGCGAGGCCCTGGGCCTCCTACAGGAGAAACCGAGAAGAGGCAGGGAGGCAGTGGCTGGACGCGCGCCCAGGTCCGCGTCGCTGCGGACCGCGGAGCTGTGCAGAAGCGCGGCCTGGCGAGTGGCACAAGCCCGACAGCTGCGCTGCGCCGCGCCGCCCGCCCGCCTGCGCCTGGCCCAGAGCCCCACAAGAGTGCTAGGAGAGGATCGACTTCGCGGGGAGCAGAGGCCGAGCGGTTGCATCGGACCTCAAAGCCTCAGGTCGCGGCGTGAGACGAACTTTGCAAAGCGCTCACTCGCCCTGCACCGCCGGACCTCCAGCACTGTGCGCAGCGGGACCTCGGAGCCCATGCGCCGCTGGAAAAGGAGCCCGGCGCGGGAAGACACTGGCTGCGGGGTGGTGGGGCAGGGTTTTGGGATCCGCGGATCCGCACCCCCGCGCCTTCCCGCGCCGGCCCCGAACGCTCCCTCTGGGCGTTCCTGCCTAGTTGTCTCGCCTGACCTCTTCTGCAGCCCGCTTGAGGTCAGGCGGTCGCTCTCTGCGGGTCACAAAACCTCGGCGCAAAAGTGGGGCTTTAGAGGCCGCACCATGCCGGAGCGCCCCGCGAGGCGGACTCCCTCTACCCCCACTGTGCCGCGCGGCGCAAACTGCGGGCACAGGCAGAGGAGCCGCGGCCCCGCGCGGGGCGGGAGCGGGAGCCTGAGCCCAGAGCCTCGCTAGGGCCTCCCAGCCGAGCGCACTCACCGTCGCTGAGGCAGAGCGCGGTCAGCACGAGGGCCAGCACGACCAAGACCTTGGCGTTCATGGCGCTGGCGGGCGGACAGACGAGCGCGAGACGAGGGCCGGACGCGGAGCGGGCGCTGCGGCTGATGGAGAGTGAAAGTGCGGCGGCGGGAGGCGCTCGCCCGGCGCTTTAGAGCCAGGCGGGGCGGGGCGCACTGCGAGGGGCGGGCCCGGAGCGGAGTCCTGGTCTGGGCCAGGGTATCTGAAGCGCGTCCCCCTCGGCGGCGCCCCCCCCCCCCCGCCCTTCCTCCGCGCCCGCTGTGCTTCGAAGCTGCGGTGCGCTCCGGCCTTTGACCTTCTCCGGCCCCGCTGGGACCCGGACCGCGGGCCCAGTCTACTGAGAGTGGGCCCTGCACCGCGGGCCCGGGTGATGCCGGCTGGAGGGCCGCTTATTGTCCCTGTGACAGGGCCTCGCTGGAGAGACTGAGGCCCTTAAGCAGAAAGTGAGGCACGCGTGGAAAGCTGTGGGACCGGGCCTTTCGATGGTGGGAACTGAGTGAGAACCAATGAAAAGCAAACAAGTTGATCCTGGGGCGGAGGGCCTGCTGCTGGCGGTGGCGGTCCAAGGCAGCCGAAGGGGTCCTGCTTTCTGTGCTTGGGGGCTCAGTCTCGCCCCCCGCCCGGCTCTAGGCAGAGCTCGGTCCAAGGAAAGGAGACCGGTCTTTGCAGTCAGCGTGGCTCGGACTCCACGCCCACGGCGCCACCAGCCTATCCTCAGTTTCCTCGCCCGCACAAAGCAGAAGGCACCAGCAGCCCTCAGTAAATGCGAATGTAGCCTTTGTTCCTCCGTGCTCTCAACTGTGAAATGGGCTGGTCACAGGCCCAACCCGCGGAGTGGGACTGGGAGATTCAATGAGACCGGCCCCAGGCCTGGAAGCCCTCTGCATCGTGTCTGACAAGCAGAAGTACTCAATAAATGGTCAATAAATGGAAGCTGAGAATAAGTCTTTTAAACCTATTTCCTGCCTGACCCAAGAAAAGTTCATCGCGACCCAAAGAGCTGAGACAAAAACTTCCCCGCCCCAACCTCCGCCTCCTAGGACAGTGTTCCTGGCGTCTCCCTTTTGGGTCCTGAAAACTCTTCCCACGGAGCCGTTCGTCGGTGGTGCTCAGCCCTCCGGACACCCCCCGGACATCCCAGATGGCCCCAGTCCAGCAGCGAAAGGAGGGTGCCGGCCGGCACCCAGGAGGAGCGGGGGTGAAGACAGCGCCCCTCTGTGCCTCACTTTGTGATCATGGGCGGCCCTGGCCACCTCTCCGTGTCCTTCCCCGCACATCCTCCAGCGGAGTGGAGTCAGTCGCCGGGTCCATCTGGGGGGCCTGCCCTGGGGAGACGTTTCTGCCCTGGGGAGTCCTCGACGTCGGGGAGTGGCCAGGCCTGGGGTCAGTGGATCTATTAGGCGGGGGCGGTCAACAGGAGGCCGCGAGGACTCTGGAACTCCAGTGATGGGAATGGACGGCTTCTATGTTATTTTTTTATTTTATTTTATTTTTCTCAGAACCACTTTGTCTTGCCGTTAGATGGCTGTGGGCCAGCATTCATCTATCCATCCATCCATCCATCCATCCATCCATCCATGCATCCATCCACCCACCCACTCTGGGCACAGACCTTGGACCCGGGAGCCCTACTGACTTGGTCCTTGCCCTTAAAGAACTGAAGGCAATGAGGTCCAATGAAGAAGGCGTCCGCTGGTCTTTGCTGGGCTAGGCGGGTGAGCCCTGCAGCGCACTGGCCGCAGCTCTGGGACTCCGGCGCCCTCTGGTGGCAGCGCCCCCCTCCCCGCTCCCGGAGCTCGGGCCTGCCCCATCCTCGCGAAGCCGATCAAACCCAGGAGGGCGAGTGGGGAGGAGCGTCCTGGAGCTCGGAGACCCGACCCCGCCGGAGCCGCGCGCAGCCTCGCTCGCCCTTAAATCTGGCCAAAGCAAACGCTACTGCCTCTCGCTGCTTCTCCTCCTCCTCCTCCTCCTCCTCCTCCTCCTCCTCCTCCTCCTCCTCCTCCTCCTTCTCCTTTCTTCTTCTTTTTGCCACAAAATCAGGTGGGCAGCTGGACCTAAGATCTGTCCCAGAAGCCTGAAAAACGCCGAGTCGAGGGTGAATCAGGGCTTCAGGCCTGGCCGCCGCCCCTCCGGCGGGCGCCCCGCGGCCCCGGAACAGAAGCTAGTGTGGCACTCATCGGGGCCATAGTTTCCCCTAGTCATTCATTAAATACTTAACTGAGCACCCACTATTTGCTAGACATGGGCCACGTGTTTGAAGTACTTTGGATATCCCACTAAACGTTTAGTAGCTCAGGGCGTTAAGCATAGATAATTATGCACAAATTCTTAGAGGGCTATTAAACGCTAGGGGAAAATGGAGCAGAGGAAAGAGGGGTGGGATTTAGGATTTTAAGTAGGGTGGCCAAGGATCCATATTTTAGGTACAAGCCTCACAATTTTACAGTTGGCGATTGAAATTTAAAAACCTGTACACTCTGGGGGCCTCCACACCAACCACAGACAGGCAGACCAGGCCATTTTCACAGGGCTCCAGCTCCAGCTCGGCCACAGGGCACCTCCCAAATTCCCATCGGCGAAGCTCTCCACCCTTTTCCCTGTGTCCTTTGCTTATGCTAATACTCAAAGGCTCCACCTTTCTTTCTCTGCCTGGGGACTCCTATTCCCCATAGAGCCCCACAATACCCCACTTTCTCCCTGAAGTCTTCAGACTCTGCAGCTCTGCAAGGGAATGCAAGGCACTGCCGCGAAGCCTTGCTAAGCACTGTTCAAGATGGGAGTCAGGGGTCTGCCTGCTGAGTTAAAACGCCAGGCATCTCTTGGGCTGGCGTGTGTGCTATGGTTTCTAGACCCCTGGGCAACATCGGCCCACCCTCCCCTGCCGGGCCTCGGCTGTTCACTCCTTCAGGGCCCAATGGCTGGGCCTGCAGGAGGATCCCCAGCATAGATGGAAGATTTACGCGAAATCAGTGTTGTATACTGTGTAATTGACAAGGTGACTTCAGGTGGTACTCTGAAAGCATTATTTTTATAAAATATAGATTTATGTATTTATTTTTTAAAGTAATAAGAAAAAATATAACCAGCACAGTAAAGGCAGATATTTCAGATATTGCTCAGGATATATGGTTCAAGTTTTAAAAAGTAAGTCAATTGAAACTAATATACATGTACTAGTCTTGGTGGCTGGAGACATAGCCAAAATGTTGACAGTAATACAAATAGATCTGAAATTGGAAAACCCTGTCTGTATGAAGAATATTTTTTTTTTTGTATTGACACCCTGCCACCCCAATCCCCCTTTTGAAATAAACATTTGGCCCCAAAGTGCTGAAACATGAAATCATACAAGGGAGGCAGGATGTTTTCCTCACTCGCCTGCCAACTAACTGAGGCTGGGGAGCACTGCTCAGGGAACGCTTAGGTCATAGGAAGACTGTAGGGCCCTATGAGATCCCTGAACACCCTTGGCCCTGCCAACCCTCCAGGAGTGCTCCTCTCCCAGCTCCCATGCAGTCCTGGAGGAGCCCATGGGAGAAGGCTTCACCCCTCCCAGCCACCTACGTCTGCCTTCACCCCTGTGGCACCTGGCACTGGGGTTCGGGAGCAGGCAGCCTATTCCAGGAACCAGGAAGCCTGGTGAGAAAGACAAATGCTCAGCACCTTGCAGCTGTCATCTGTGCAGCGGATACACTAGCTGGCGTGGTGGATTTAGTCAGTGTAAAATCCCTTGGCCCAGAGAAGGCCCTTAGGAAGACACTGAACCATGTACTTACATAGGACTTTAGTTTGTCATCTTTGAATTTGTCACATTTGGTACTTTCAAAGACCAAGCTTGCAGAATAAGCCCATCTGTCTCAGCTTTGAAGACATGGCAGCCAAGGCTCAGAGTTGAGGGCCTTGGCCAACATGGCAGAGCCAGGCAGGAGCAAGGGTGTATTTCTCTGGGTCCAGCGTCTCTGGATCCTGGAACATCAGTCAGGCCCTGGAAGCATGCTTGGGGACATAAATCACTACCGCGGCAGTCATCCAGGGAGCCTTTTGGAATCCTGTACCCAGTACCAGGACTTGACATTTTACCAGCTGGCCATGTTTTCTTAACTAGATGCCCACTGGCCCCAACAGCCAGTTGCAAACAACCCCAGGCTGCCCTAGAGGGAGAGACCCCTGGGTCCGCACTGGCTCTGGACACATGTACAGGCAGGCAAGGCTCACCGTCAGGGAATGTGACTGTCTAGCAGGCCACAACTTCTGTCTGAGCAGGCCCTGTCTAAAGATTCAGTTGCTGGACACTGCTGAGGCAGAGGGATCTGAGAATATAAGAATAACAAACTCAGTTTCTCCTTACTCTCACAACACAAAATACTTCTCTAATCTCACATGTGTGTAGGGGTTTTCCCACATACAAAGCCAGTAGTCCTTCAGCTACAGAGAGCAGCTGGCTGTCCTCTAATTCAATTCAACTCTGAGACTACCTAGAAGTAGGCTCAGACCCCACAAGTTGAGGCCTCAGTCCCATAAGACTGCCCACTTCGGATACCATTTGCAAGCCCTGGGTTGTTTTCCCCGTGCTTCTCACCAAATGACCATAAATTAGGGTTTCTATGACTCCGTCCTAGGGTTTGATTCATTTGCTACCATGTCTCACAGAACTCAGAGAAGCCGTTATGTTTACTGGTTTATTAAAAAAGGTATTAAGAAGGCTACAGAGGAAGAGATGCATAGGGTAAGGTGAGGGGGAAGGGGACATGAAGACTCCATGCTCTCTCCAGGCACCATCCCCCAGGAACCTCTGCTATTCTGAAGTCCTCTGAACCCTATTATGTCTGTATAGAAGCTTCATTACACAGGCATGATCAATTACATCATTGACCACTGGTAATCCACTTAGCCTTCAGCCCTGTTTCCTTCCTCAGAGGCTGATGGGGTAGAGCTGTAAGTTCCTGCCTTCTAATCCTGCTTGGTCTTTCTGGTGATCAGTCCCCATCCCAAACTACCCAGGGGCTGCCAGCCATTAGCCAAGTAAACCCAAGATTTTAGGAGTTGCATACCAGGACAAACACCAAATATATATTTCACAATAGCATAGTTGATATTTTCTGGGACATTCACTGGGACTGGGACTACAGGGCTCATGTTCTAGGACAAATCAGACCCAAGGCCGCAAGGGTTCAGATCTGTGCCCCCAGTCCCCACACCAGTCCAAAAGAACCAAGTGAGCCCTTCTTGCACTCTGTCACCACTATCAGGTCTGGATTCCTTCTGCCTCCCTTTCCTAGCCCCACCCCTCTCTCCTATTTCCCCTACCTCTGGGCAGACTGGACTCAGCAGCTGGGCTGCAATGAAGGTTCTAATACTGGAGTACGCATCAGTCCCTATCTATCAGAAACCTCAGAGTGTGCACGCTGAGAGTGTGAACAGCATTGACACTGGAGTCACCCTGTGGTAGGCGCCTTCTGTAACCTTTCTCCTTACGTCTAGCTGCTAAGGTGGGTCAATGGCAAGGCCATTCCCTGAACTAAGGGACAGAGATCACATAACTACTATTGGGCAGGGCTGGAGTTCAAATCCACTCTGAAGTAGGGCTGCTCCTGTTGAAGGAGAAAGAGCTGGTTTGGCCCATAACACACAGCACACCCAGTTATGTTTGAATTTCAGATAAGTGAGTTTTTTGTTTGTTTGTTTGTTTGTTTGTTTTGTATCAGTGTGTCCCAAACATTGGATGGGGTGTGGGGCGTGGGGTGTACTTATTAAAAAGAATTATCAGTGTTCATCTGAAACTCAGGTTTAACTGAGCATCCTGCATTTGTATTTATTTACTGGGTCTATGCTCGTCACATGGCCATAGCGCCCCTGCTCCCCACCTCGTGGGCTTCTGCCTGGCCTTTCGGAACATGTGGGGCTGGGAAGGCAAGTTATGGAGTCACTTATTTTTTTCATTGAGAGGATTTCTTGAGTTTTATTAACACAGACATGCTGGAAAGTGGTGCATGAAGCAATATAGCAATGATCTTTTCTTGTTCTCCTTTCTGGATTGAGCACCTGCCCCAACCCTGCCCTTCCAGAAATAGTCCTTGCCATGCCTGAGGCAAAGGCAGGCAGGTCTCTTATCCCCAACATCATCAAAGGATGTATGATGCCCAGCTACTGATACTCTTTCCATTTCTTTCTGGTGGGTGAGCTGTGTATGGAGAAGGAGAGGAGAAATTTCCTAGGAAAGAGGGCCATGTGAGCAATATCCTAGACTGGTGGGATTCTGCAGAAGAGGGAAGAGCTGAAGAGCTGCTGTGGGTTGTGAAGGAGGAGCTGGGTCTGCTGCTGGCACAGATGATCCCTTCCAATTAGAGAAGCCAGGATTCCAGCTCAGACGGCCCTCCTTGTTTGGAAGAGGGATTTGTACTTCTCTCTTCACCCTAGATCCCTGTGGCTGGGTGTCTGGAGTCTTACTGTGCAGATACTCTGGACTGGGCTGTACTCAGAGGCTGCTGAGAGAGGCTTTCAAGGCTGAGTGCAGGCTTCACCAGCAGCCTGGCCTAGGGGATGTAAGTGGGAGATGGACTCAGGTGGGGATACCTCTGAGGTATCCATTCATTTATCCACTACCTACCCATACATTAATCCATTCATCTCTTCACCCACTGAGACATCCAGTCATCCATCCATCCATCCATCCATCCATCCATCCATCCTTCCATCCATCCATCCATCCATCCAATACCATCTACCCATCCTTATAACCATATATTAATCCATACATCTATTCACTCACCGAAACACCCAATCATCCATTCATATATCCATCCAACACCATCTACCCATCCATCCATCCAATCATTCTTCCATGCATGTATTCATCCCTGCACCCCTTCATCTATCTAGCCAATTATCTATCTGCTTATCCATCACTCCATCCATCCTACATCATCCATCCATCCACCCATCTATCCATCCATCTATCTATCTTTCCATTGGTCTATTCACCCACTGAAATACCCAATCATCCAACCATATATCTATCCAGTACCAGCCCATCCATCCATCCATTCATTCATCTATGCATGCATTCATCCATGTACCCCTTCCTTTATCCAGCCAATTATACATCTGCTTATCCATCCACCCATCAATTACTCCATCCGTCCTACATCATCCATCCATCCATCCATCCATCCATCCATCCATCCATCTATCTATCCGTGTTTCCATCCATCTATCCAGCCAATTATCCATCCACCCATCCATCTATCTATCCGTGTTTCCATCCATCTATCCAGCCAATTATCCATCCACCCATCCATCTGGCTCTCCCCTGCACTCAGTCTGCACCAGTCCTCTCCAGCTGCTTTAGTCCTGAGTGACATTTTCCATAAGGAACAGAAATATATGCCTCCTGCTTCTTGGACCACAGGAAAAAAGAAGCAAGTACCAAAAGCTCAAACCTGAAGATCACTTGGCAAGTTTTAGCCTTGAAATAGATCAAAACCTTCACCTTTCTCTGCTGAAGGAATGGCCCTCTCTGAAAGGCAGGGAGGGTTTCCTAGGGAAAGCCCACCCAGGCAGGAGCTGAGGAGAGCAGCATCTGAGTACACTTCACCCCCCAGTGCCCATCCCGTGAGTATCCTCCATAAATTACAAAGAAAGAAAAAAATAGGGAAGAAACAAACCTTTATTTCTCTGTTTACTCCTCTGCATTTAATGAGCAGTTGTTAACATGACTGAAACCATCTGATGATTTTTACCAAATGGAAAAATCTCCCTACAGGGGCAATAAAACAAATATTCAGGATAGAGAGAGGCAGTCATAAAAGGCATTACCCAGTTGTAAACGGAGGCCGGTGGTGGTGATCTATTACCTCTGCCTCGGCAGCTTTCAACAGAGTTCTGAGATTCCAGGAGGGGCCCTGACCCAAGGCAAAATTTACTTCTGTGGCTTCTTCAGCAGGTCAGCATGGGTATAATTCTGTCTACCAGTTGACTGGAGCTGACGTTTCGAGCAGAAAGCCCAAACCCTGAGCGCTCATAACTCAGGAGGAGTGAGCACCCCGCCCAGGGTATGCCAAGAAAAGCACATGGTACCGTCCGGGCCAAAGGGGTGAGGCCTCCGCACAGCCAGGCCATTATCAGTTTTGTGCCCTAGCCAACAGCGCCTCCAGTTGGTGCATTTGTCAGCTGTATTTTACCCCAGAGCTCTGGGAGGTTCATCCTTTTTGGTATACCACCGTGCAGACAGAAGGGTTTTAGCAGTGTGGCTGCTTGAGGCACCTTGTTAGAGCTAATTTGACTCCGCCAAGATCTTGAAGTCTGAACAGAAATCCACAATTGAAGCTTAAACTTTCAAAGACAGGCTTTCCTTCCCCTGGGACCAAGCACGAAGCTGCCTCTGGAGGTGGCCACAGTTGTGCCAGTCCCTGTAAACTCTGTGTGCCCAGATGTTAGACCAAAGGATAGCATAGGCAGGAAGGCCACACCAGCAGCTCACATGAACTTAGGAGCGGCCTTGCAGAGCAAGCGTGCTTATCCCATTTTCAGATGCAGCACTTCCCAACACCACATGAACCAGCAGTGCAGCTAAGGCGTATTCCCCTCATGCTCCTGGTCTGGCTGCAGAAGCGTTTGGTTGTTGGTTGCTTTGGATGCGGAAGTGCAGACTCTCTCTTGACCCTGTGGCCTACTTCAGTATTCACTGGTGTCTGGTGAGAGTCTGTTCCATCACAGCTAGGCTCTGCCTGATAAACTTAGAGAACAGCTGACCACAAAGACCAGAATAAGGCTTGGTCCCTTTGGTGTGTGCCCACAGCCGGCCACGGGGTCTGCACAGCCTCAGAGGTCCAGGCTGGCTGGAGGCTGCAGCATGGGATGGACTGGTCCCCAAGGTGTGCCACAGCATCTACTCCCACTTTTTCATGCCAGCCAGCACCTTCCTGGGGGGCACCAGGTGTGGCTCTCAGGGCTCCTAAAGAGGGGCTCCCTCAGCGTTGTCCTTGAAGACCCGAAATGCTCATGGGTAAGGTCATGTGCAGATACCAGCTTCTTAGAATGGAATGATTCAAACAGGCTTTGGGTGGTTAGATGATCTGGATGTGGGGATGGGGATTTTCTCTTTTTTTGTGGAGACACCAGAGGCTTTGAGGATGACATTTCTCTGTCCTGCACAAGTACAGGGAATGACAGCATTTTTTATTATTTATCTTTGCTTTTTCTCCTTGGGCAGCTCTAGTTGGTTTATGGAGGAAGTGTCCTGTGCATTTTTCTTTTCCATCGAATTACCAGGTTCCCATTCCCATTTCTGCAGGGAGGACGCTGGAATTACAGACCTGACGTAGGTTGCTCAGGTGGTCGTGGGGTGCCAGGGCACCTGGGGGGGGTCACACCCTGGGTTCTGTGGTCTCTAAAGGTGGGTGTAGAGCTGAGGGGGCTGGGAGTGCTCTCAGGTTTTGGAAAGAGTAGTTCGTTGGCTGCTTTGCAGGATCCCTGTTAGATGATGTGACCTTAGCAAGACACAAGACAAACAATCTCCTCCAACAGTCACTGCCTCACTCCTACAGGCTCCCTGGGCTTCTGAAGTCACTGTAGTCTTAACACAGGGGGTTTCAGCAGGTGTCTGCACACAGCCAGGCCTGGGGCACTCCTGAGTGTCAAGGAAAACAGGTGGGAAGCCCCATGCCATTGTTGCCTTCAGCTCGGCCCCCTGAACAAGTCCTTAAATGGGAGTTTGTTTTCTGTAATCACCACCCCATGGAATCTGAGCAGTCACAGTTTCTGTAGGAATCAGCCTGTCTGCAGAGCCAGGAACCATGGAAGATGAGAGCAAAGGTAAATTGGTCTCTTTACCCAGGGGCCAGCCCTCATGAGTGGTGAAGAAGGGAAGAGTCGGGAGAGATGGAGCAGAGAGTAGGGAAGGAAGAGGACAGGGCTGAGACGGGGTCTGGGGAGGGAATACACTTTCCAGGAGAAGCCCTACAGTGGGAGGCAGAGGGTGTGCATCTGTGTCTGTGTCCATCCTCATGGTTGGACAAGCCTCTGCCTCCAGGAGCCCAGGGTGAGCAGCTGAGGGCGGGGCCAGGCTGGGGTGGGCTGCCACCTGTTCCTCCCTCTCTCCCAGTCCATAGAAGTGAGTCTCTCCTCTTCCCTTCCCCCTGCCCCCATAGCCCAGGTGTGTGCTGGTTCCTGCTTCAGAGGACATCTGGGGCCAGAAGGTACCCAGGTGGTGAACAGCTGGACCAATTCCGGGAATGACAGAGGACCAAAAGAAAAAAAAAGAAACTTGTTTATTCAGACGGAAATGTTTCACGTGTGCAAAATTTGACCTTCATCTCCCCAGGTTGCCAGATGGTGGATGTGGTTAGTTTGTATGCAAGAAAAAAAGGAAGAATCTGGATGGAGAGCCAGCAGTCAGGCCTTACAGTGGCCCGCTCCCCACTTTGGGCTCAGAGGTTCACTGTCCATGCCAAGAGAAGTGGGGTGCCAATGGGTGCTCCTGGGAAGAGCCTTTGCCTCCCAGCCTGGCCTGGACGGCAGTGTCCTCTGCAGGACTGAGGGAGCTGCTCTGCAGATGCCAAGTTTAGCTCAGATCCTAACCACAGAGGGGAGAGGTGGGCTGGGCATCTCCACCCCACACCCAGGCCTCTAGGGCAGAACTCATTTGGCCTTTCTGGCAGTGGATTTGGGATCCTTCAGAGGCCACATTTCCACCTCTAGCAGGAGAGAGGGTCAGTGGTGAGCCAGGCCAGCCAGCAGCCGTGTCTTGGCTCTACACGCCTATCCAGTATGCCCCTGCCTCCCGGGATCAGTTTGGGGAAAGAACCTAGAAAGTCGGGACACTCCTGTCCTGGAATGCTCAGCTCAACAGCTTCCCTGCCCCCTCCTCATACTCACTGTGTTTGCTTTTCCCGGGTGACCTGATTGCCTACATGTTGCAGACAAGGAAAGTGAGGTTCAGGGAGTTTGTCACCAGTGAGTGGAAAGGACGGGATCTGAACTCACGGTCAGCTACAAATCCCAACTTTCCCCATCATGCTTGGGGCAGGAGGGACATGACGGCTGTTTCTCAGCTGGGACTGGAGTCTTGGGCTATAACTAAAATTTGCAGGAGTCCCAGGACAAGAGCCAGGGAGAGGGTGGCAGAGCAGAAAGGGTCGCCCCTGGGGCAATTTGACAGGTTTGATCAAGTAGGGTGCCTGAGCTAAATGCAAAGATTTAAAGTAGAGATGTGGATGGAGCAAGAGGGTTTCAGGAGCAAAGAATGAGGGTGTGGCCATTGGGCCGGTGCTGGGGGCAGCGAGGAGAGCAGTTTGGTGAGTAGCAGGTGCCTGAGAGGTCGTCAGCAGGCTTCACGGGGAAGGCAGGTGGTGACAGGTCATGGAGGCCTGTGTGTCAGTCAGACCAACGAACAGAGAGTTGCCCTTCTGGCCTCTGTATCCACTTATCCTCATCTGCAGGACACGGTAACTACCCTCCTTTTCGCTGAAGCCCCCACTTCCTAGTGTCCTGCTCCGGAGCATGCCTACTGGAGTGCCAGGGCTGTCTGGCTCATGCCTGCTCTTTCATGTCCGGCTTGCGCTGCATTTGAGGACATGACAGTGGTCACCCTGCTGGGGCCAAAGCCGCTGTCGGGCCCTGGCTGAGCCCCAGCCTCTCGAGCTGCCTGCTCTCTCACTGCCAGGTCAGGAGCTGGGCCCTTCTCCGTGCACAGTGTGGAGAGGGCCCCTCCTTCTCACCCATGCCTTGCTCTTGCCCCAAAGAGCTTCCATCTGCCTGCAGTTCCCCTTTAGGCCATCTCAGACTCTTGCGAAGAGGCCTGGCCAGGAACTAGCATGCCTCCCACAGCCATCCTGTCCCACTAACTGCAGCTTAATGCCACCACGCCCTTCTCTCCAGAAGTCCTTTCTGCCACTCCACATCACCAGTTGAGCCTTACAGGACATGTCCAGGATGACCTGAAGCCCTCCAGGTAGCCAAGGTGGCCAACAGCTAGGAGACTGCTGAGTTCAGGGGGCAAGAGGGAGCCCCTGGCAAGTCTAGAGCACAGGGCAGGGCAGCCATGATCACAAACTATTCATCTGTGTATTTCACTTTTTAACATGCAGTGAGTTTATTTGGGGAGAGAGGGAAGTGACCTGGGTTGGCAGGGGTGTCAGCAGGCTGAGATGTAGCCTTAGAAAGGCCCCAGTCCACCCCAGGGGAGCTCCAGCCCTGCAGGAGTGGCTTTCATGCACTGCCCTGATGGGATGTCAGATGCTGCTGTCCCAGGAACAGGTAGGACTGTGGGCAAGATTGCTCCCTTCAGTGGAGGGCAGCTTCTGATGAATGGCCAGCAGAGGGCTGGCTGGTGGCCGTCAGCCAGGAGCTCTCCCAGCACTGGGGGGAAACTCATCCGTTAGGCCTGGGGGGCCCTGATGGGGAATCATAGCATTCACAGTCTACCCCTTGCTTTGCCAAACCCCTGCTCGAGAGGGTTTTGTGTTAGAAGGGGAGCCTGGCCAGGGAAGATGTGGACTTTAAGGAGTCCCTGCTAGCAGGAGGCCCCTGTGTGTGGGCAGCCAGCTTGGACAGGCCAGCTGACGGGACTTCTGTGAAGTCTCTGGGAACTCAGTGGAGTTTCATGGGCCAGGTTTAAGATGAAATGTATTTTAAAGAGCTTTTTATGATGGAAATAGCAGGAATGTAAAAATTCCACTCGCTTGTTGGAACAGAGTGTCTACAAACCTTTTGCGAGGGCTTTTGTATTAGTCAAACTGTTTTAGGGTCAGAAGTGACTAAAATCCAACAGAATTAACTTAGGCCAAGGTGGAGGAATGGGCCAGGATGGGATGGTACAAGAAGGGAAGGGAGGGTGCAGACAGGGAAGGGGAGGGGAGATAAGATTAAATCTCCCTCTCTTCCCCCTCTCTGTCACCTCTCACATACTTGAAGTGGAGGAGGAGAGCCCCGCAGCCTGGCCCCAGCCTCTGAGGGATTGTATACTGGGCTCAGCCAGGAGTTCAGTAGAGCTGGGTCATGTGGCCACTTCTGCCTGGTCCTGGTAGAGGGTCCCTGCACTTAGCTTTCCTGACTCCCCCTCTCCCACCCAGCTTCTGGGATGGATGCAGATGAAGCCTGGGGCAGGAATGGGGGAGGGCAACAGCTGGGGGCCAGCAAAGTTTGAAGTCTGACCTAGGCTCTTGCAGCTGGCCAGGGGCTGCCACGGGGCTCCAGAACAATCACTGCTCCCCTGTCCTTACTACAGGCTTTTTCCAAAACCTAGTAGGATACTTGAGACATCTGGGCAGAGACAATCATGCCCTTCCTCTGAGTCATCAGACTGGCAAGGCTCAGTGCGGATGAAGAGTGGCGTTGGAGGCTCACATGGCTGCCTTGTAAGTTCTGGAACTCCACGTCCACAGGAGCCCCTCGGTTCTAAGCACACAGAGGCAGCTCCAGACACAGGTGGCACAGGTGACATCAGCCATTCAGTCCGGGCACCACAGGTTTGCATGGAGATGTGTTACGGGGCCCACCATTGGCCATTCTCTTTCTCAGCACTGTCCTTAAATGTTGGTGCAATACTTTCAGCATGTGAACACCATGGGGGAAGAAGCTGGCATTGGACTTAGGTTTCCAGAGCATCTCTTATGGTCTCACCCTCCTGAGAAACAGGCACATGCTATTTATAGTAATCAACACAAGAACACTACGAAGCAGGCAATTTTATCACCATTTGTTAAATTAAGAAAGAAATTAGCTTAAGCAACATCAGTAACCCAGCCCCAGCGCTAGTGAGTGGCTGGGATGGATCTGGGCTGTATAGTCGGAACCTGTGACAGCCACATTGCCTGCCTCTGTCAGGTGGCAGCTCCTCCTGCTGTGTTCTGGGGAAAGTCATTTAATAGCACTGGGCCTGGCCTGCAAGCTGGCATCCTCACTTGCAA
Source organism: Saguinus oedipus (assembly GCA_031835075.1). NCBI lineage: Eukaryota > Metazoa > Chordata > Mammalia > Primates > Cebidae > Saguinus > Saguinus oedipus. The sequence continues at coordinate 47,235,723 of CM063179.1, read as the reverse complement.
ATAGGGCTGAGTGGAGCCTTTTGATGCAAAGATTACGTGTCTGTGAAGGTGCCTCGTAACTGTGAAGTGGTATGCACGTGGCACACTGAGGTGTCAGGGTGCTTACCCTCTCAACTAGTCACTACACAGGACTGTGAAGATGAGAAGGGCAAGCCCTGCCTGTTTTACATTTATTTAAAAAGCCCCTGTGGCATAAGAGAATAAGGTGAAGGGATGGCTCCTCATCCTACTCCCTGAATGCAGCTCATTTTTCATCTGCAGGCAGGCAGTTTTGTAAACAAGGCTCTGAACCTGAAGCTCAGAGGGTGAGTGAGACCTCACGCCCCCCAGGGCCTCTGCTTACTCCATGTTGGTGCCCCAACGTCCAGGGAGGTAAAGCACAGAGGACCCCTAGAGGCCACACCGGGAAGTGCTCCTTCAATGGACCGAGGGGTGAAAGTGAAGAGAGAGTTAGGGGAGCTGTGCAAAGTAGGGACTGGAGATAGGATGTGACCCAGGACATCCAGGGTGGCTAGATTTGGCCAGGAGAGCTGTGAAAATAGGGGAAGCTGATCCCCAAACCCCATGACCTTTTTAAATATCAGGCGTGGGGTTTCATCGGTCCAGTGGTGGAAGGACCTGAGTTACTGTTACAAAGACCTCAGCAATCCCGATCCCTCTCTTGACCTGTAAACACCCAGAGCCGGAGACAAAGCAAGTGTCAGACACTTCTCCACCCCTAATGAGACCTGGGAAGCCCAAGTTGATTGACTTTCTTTCCAGGAAGGCAGAGCCCAGATGCACTTCAAGGTGGATATTTCTGTTTGTTTCCTCCTCAAGGAAAGCAGCACACCTGAAGGGCTCACATACTCCACACCCTCGTTTCAAGGCTCATTAATAAGGAGCCGGGGCAAAATCATAAACATGGCAAACTCCACAACCCACCAAGGCCGCCAGAGCAGCGAGAGCTGCATTAATAGGGAATTTCAGCGAAATGCCGCCCAGCTCCTAAATTCATACCAGATGAGTTCCAGAAGATTAAAGTTCTTACAATAAAGCCCCAGGGAATCAATCACACTCTGCCTTGTAACCTTCTTGGTTTTCCACTTCATTCACACAAACCACTTTCTATAGGGCACTGGGTCGTTCCCTAGCTGGGCTGGACCCACAGGGCCCCAAGAAAGAACTTCAGGTTATAAAGCCCAGCAAGAAGACAGGCTTGGTTCAGGCCAGAGGCATGTGGCTTGTTTAGTGACAGGTAACAATGGGAGGTGGGAGCCCAGGAGGGAGAGATGGGCTCACTAAACCCCAGCCTGCCAGAGGCATGCCCCTGGGGGTGGTCACTGTTGGAACCTTGATTAAAAAAAAAAAAAAGAAAAGAAAAGCAGCCTGAAAGCTGGAAAGCAGTTTGGAAAATGAAAGAGCGGAACAGGGCACAGTTCTCTTTGATACTGCTTTGACGTTTTCATTTTTCAGCCTTTTTTTTCCCTCAAAGTGCCTTCCAGCCATCGAGGATCAGTCTCACCTCCTGAGTGCTCAACCAGGCTCCTGGTGGTCCAGTGATCCTGCGGCGTTCTCCCCCTGAAGCCCCAGTGGCCACCCACTCTGTCCCTGCACTCCTGTCCCCTGAGTGTGAACACAGTCCTCATTCTGCTTTGCACCCCTGGGAGCAGGCTTAGCTCTCCCCGCCTCCACCTCCACTTTCTGCGAGAGGGTAACAGATGATATAGGTGTAGAATAATTCACTGAAGAGTCTGCAACCACTGAGGCCCAGGATCTACACTGGCATCTCTGCCCTGGCCATCTGCTATCTCCCTCCAAGCCCCAAACTCTACAAAAGTCCCAAGTTTGCCCACATTTTGATGTTCAAGCCCCCAAACCCTCTGCCCTATCTTGAATACGCCTTCCTGCTTTGCCATATTGAGTGGGACCATCCATTTCCTTCAGAGAAGTCCCACACTTAGCTGCAGGAATGCAGCCTGGTCCACTGACCAAGCAAGATATTCATAAAACTGACAGCCACAGGTATGTTTCACAATTCTTATTTCTTCATTTTTATTTATGGCAATATTTAACTTAGGATCAACGGTCAGCATTTGTGAGAGCTATCTGGAGTTTCCTTTTTCTGTACAACTTTCTTTGGTTTTGATGTCAGAATTCTATTAGCTTTCCAAAGAATAACCTACATACTCTCCCCTACCTCCAACATTCTTGCTCTGGGTCAGTTTAAACAGAATTCAGCATTTGAAAAATCCCATCCAGCAAACGTTGGAGCCAGTGCCTTCCAGGGCTGTAGTTCTTTTTTTTTAATTTTTATTGCATTTTAGGTTTTGGGGTACATGTGCAGAACATGCAAGATAGTTGCTTAGGTACACACATGGCAGTGTGTTTTGCTGCCTTCCTCTCCTTCACCCACATTTGGCATTTCTCCCCAGGCTATCCCTCCCCAGCCCCCCCCCCCCGCTGTCCCTCCCCCATTCCCCCCAATAGACCCCAGTGTGTAGTACCCCCCTCCCTGTGTCCATGTGTTCCCATTCTTCTCACCCGTGATCTGCCATTTAGGCATTCCTATCTCTTCTTGAGTCCATTGTGATCATTTGCATGTTCCTAGAAAACAGGGCATTTCATTCAGGTTATCAGTCATTAAAATGTTTATGTAACTCTGTTTTCTTCTTTTTCACTCTCTGGTTATTTGTGCTTTCTAATTCTCTGTTTCTTTGCCCCCTGCCTCCTTCCCTCTTTCTCTCCTTCCTTTCTTTTTCTCTTTCTTGTTCTTTTACTAGTTTTTGTTTTCCTTGACTGGGCTAATTATTTGTACTCCATTCAGTTTCATTCTGTTCCGTTCTCCTCCCCCATCAAAGACACACCATTTACATCACAGGCAATTTGCGAGGCTTTTCCTTTGTCACTTCTGACTATTTTTAATATTCTTTTGAGTGACCTTAATCAAAAGAATTTATGTAAAATATTAAGTTGATTTGTTTTTATTGATTAATATTTTTACTAAATATTAATGGCTATATATTTTTCTATGAGCGCAGCTTTAATAGTATCTGAAAGATTTTGAAAAGGAATTTTAATTTTAAGGAAATTTCATGAGGGACTTCCAGTTTTTCTTTCACTAAAGTATTGTTCAGGGAAGAGATTTTAAAATTTCAGAATTGTTCTGTGTTATTATTGCAATGAGTAAAGTTTTATTATGTATTGTTAGTTTTCCTTATTGATGTTAAAGAAGGTGGTTTTGTTATTTTTTCTTTTTTCCTTTGAGTTTGAGGTTTTCTTTGTGAACGATAGAAAAGGTTACAAATTTTCTGTTCACAAGGTATGGGGACATATGTAAACTGTCATACATGTTTATATAAATATGTGTGTGTTATCCATACGATCAGTCTATTTAATGGGATTATTTGGGTTCTCTGTCTTTCACTCTTTCTTAATTTCTTGACATACAGGATTGAGTGAGAGAGCAACACTAAAGTCTTCTAATGATTTTGTGCTTCAGTTTTTGCTACATTTATTAATGCTATGATGCTATGTAGTAAATAAAGATTCCTGACAGCTATATGTTTAAATCAACTGAGTAATAAATATTATAAAATATTTTATATTTTATGTTGAACATCTATATCAAATGCAATGTTTTTTTATATTGAACACAATTTCAATATTTTTTGGTCATTAATGTACCTGTGTATAATATTGACACCCAGATTTTCTATTTGTTTACATTGAATTGGAATATTTTTGCTCTTCATTCTGCTTTCAGTCTAAGTTGCTTTATTTTAATTTCATATTTTGTAGAATGCAAGTAGCCTTGAATAAGTTTATTTTGTTTTGGTCCTAACTGCTAATGCTTCTTCTTTGGGTTAGGCTTATGCAATCATATTTATTACATAAGATGTACACTGTAAGACTCAGCGTTGGTGTTTCTAGTTTAAAGCTTCCTTGGTTTTTAATTTTTTCTATGTTTTGAACTACAGTGTGTGTTCTGCCACCTAAAAACCACCACCAGTAATTTAGAAGCAAGAATGTTGGTTTTTAAACCAAAATTTTAATTTTAAACTTCACATGGTGAAATAAGATATGTTACAATGTTGTATAACATTTGGCACCTTGGTAAGAAGTCAGATTTGAAAACTGCCTGTGGCTCTGAACTTTCTGCGATTTGACTTCAGTATATCTTTCCCTATAGAGTTGCCTGTTACCTATTGCAATAAAGTTAGGTGTCTCCTGACCTCAGCCCATCTGTGAAGATGAAAACTGTTGGATAAAATGTTTCTGCTTCAGTCTTGCTGCTCATGCCCATGGGAGAAGCTACAACAGGGGAGAAGCCCCAAATCAGGTCCAGCCTCTGGGCCTCCCCAATCCATGTTGGGAGATACTGGACATTCAGGGTGCCTTCCTGTCAGCCCCACAACACAGCCCCACTGGGGTGGCTGACTTTACGCTGACCTTGTGTTTCTGAGCTCAGTTTCAACTAGGGTACATCTGAGGGTTAGTCTTCAGAGACCTTGGAAGGAGGTAAGACTTTGCTAGTTCCATGTAGGTGATTATTTTTCCTTTTGTCTATATTGAGTTCTTATGGTTCATTAGAGAAGTAACTGGGCAGGAGGCTTGATGGCATTTACTTAAAATGCCATCCTTTGTCACCTCTAAATCAATCTGTCCTCTTCTCCGGGATGGAATCTCTTTAAAACAAAAGTAGTTTAATTTTCAAGGTGGGGGTTCTGGCACCTAGCCTAGTGTTCTAGTTCTAAAACTAGAACTAGTTTTAGGTGCTAGTTCTGGCACCTAAAACTCCCTAGCAGACAGGGAGTTTTCAGGGCATGTTTGTGGGGACTTTTCTTAACAGTGAGCAGGGCTGAATGAGGGATTGGAAGCCTCTGCTCTGCAGCGAACACAATTACAATCAGGCTCCGAATCCACATCACCATTGCCACCAGCCAGGCCATCAGCACTTGTGCAGACACATGGAACACCTCCTTATTAGCAGTACCCAGTTTCGACGCTGTGGCCCTTCGGTTAGCTTTCATTTTCCTTGTATCTCTTCACACTATTTTTAGATTAGAAAGTTTTATTTAAATTAAAAATTTACTTCTTTAAAGCAAGCATTAAAAACATTTAATGTATATTTCTTCTGGTATTAATTTTATTATTTTTAAAAGGCCAGAAATTCCTTGGAAAACATAATTAATGGCCAATGTTGAAAAAGTTTAACTTTCACTGAACAGGCACCATTTTGAAGTTCATATAGACAGTAAATTAGCCTCTGGAGCAATGACACTGTACTCAAGAGCCCCAGCCATCTGGAGAAGTGGTTTCCATGAAAAAATCCACAGTTGCATGGTTGTATTTTAGTGCTTTCAGTTTGGTTTTTCTTGAGAACTTTCCTTCTTTTGGTGAAGTTATTTAAATCTGGACATGGCTTACATGGCAACCAGAATTCCAAATTCTCATTATAAAGGCGTCAATGCCTTGACCGTATGTATATGGTTCCTCCTGTTGATTGAAATCTCCTGATGAATAAATATCCATTTTCTTCTAAGGGAAATTCCTATTCCAAATTTGATAAGAGCACTTCGAGTTTCTATTTCAATAATTCTGACAACCCTGATGGTGAAATCACTTTATTTTCTCCCTCCCTCTTTTTCTTTATTGTTGTGAGTGATCAATGAATTAATAAGTTTAGAGAAGTGAATGTGGCATCAGTAAGAAGATAATTTTGTGCATGTCTATTTCTATACTTGGCAATTTTTTATTGTTTAGAAGCAGAAGATGGATTAAACAGATAAAAGCCATCAGTGTAATACACAATGTAAGGCATACTGTAGCTTGTCATTAAGAAATATCCTACATCATGGAGGTTTTGCTTTGGTCAACAAACTTTTGCCAAATGTATCTGGTGTTTTTGATGAAACTGCTTGACCACTATTGACTTAGAAGACTAGTGATAGAACTGAAAGATAAGGGAAATTATTCAGAGAATTCATTCCATCAGTGGACTTTCTAATAACAAAAGTATTCTTGCACAAGCTAAGGAAAAATTAGGTGGTTGTGGACACTGGTTTCAGACAATACACTTGAATTTAACCCAGTAGTTCTGCCCACTCTTTGCACCTTCCATCCCTACCTTGCCTATTTAGATTAAGTTGAAAGAAATCTTTGCCTAGTCTATTTTATCTCTCAAAATACACTCGTGTGTGTGTAACAAGTCACACACAGATACATATATATATATGTACACACACACACACACATATATATACATACATACATACATATATATTTAGTGATTGTCCTAGGGTTTAAAATATATATTTTTAAATGATCTGAGTTTACCTTCAAATACTATTAAATCACTTTACATCCAGTGCAAACAGCTTTCTTCCCAATTGTTGATCCTATCTTTTGTGCCACTTGTTGTCACTTATTTTACTTTTACATAAGTTATAAATATACAATCTATTGTTGCCATTGATGTTTTAAATTTTGGCTGTTTTTTAGAGAAATTTGAAACAAGGAAAAGAAGAAATTTACTTTCACTTATTCTGTTGCCAAAACTCTTCATTTCTTTGTGTAGATTCAGTTTCCTAACCAATGCCATATTCTTTCTTCCAGAATAAGTCCCTTTAAAGTTTTTTGTGGAGGGAGTCTGCTAGGATGAATTATGTCTGTTTTTGTTTGCCTGTGAAAGACTTATTTTTTTTTAAGGATATTTTAACTGGCTATAGAATTCTGGGCTGATGGTTTTTTCTTTCAGTATTTTAAATATATCATTCCATTGTTATTGTTTCTGACAAGAAGTCTGTTGTAATTCATAGCCTTTTTTCTCCACAGGTAATGTGTCATTTTTCTTTGCCTTCAAGATTTTTCTCTTTGCCTTTAGTTTTCAGAGACTTGAATATATGTCTAGGTTTGTTTGTTTCTTTTTATTCTTTGTGTGTGTGTATGTGTTTTTTTTTTTTTAATTTTTATTGCATTTTAGGTTTTGGGGTACATGCGCAGAACGTGCAAGATAGTTGCATAGGTACACACATGGCAGTGTGTTTTGCTGCCTTCCTCCCCTTCACCCACACTTGGCATTTCTCCCTAGGCTATCCCTCCCCAGCTCCCCCCACAACTGTCCCTTCCCCATTCCCCCCAATGGACCCCAGTGTGTAGTAGATCCCCTCCCTGTGTCCATGTGTTCTCATTTTTCTCACCCGCCTATGAGTGAGAATATGCAGTATTTCCTTTTCTGTTCTTGTGTCAGTTTGCTGAGAATGATGTTCTCCAGATTCATCCATGTCCTTACAAAGGACACGAACTCATCATTTTTGATTGCTGCATAATATTCCATGGTGTATATGTGCCACATTTTGTATGTGTTTTTTTTTTTTAATATAATTTATTTATTTTACTTTAGGTGCATACTATATCTGGCATTTCTCCACATGTTATCCCTCCCCACCCTCCCCCCTCCCCACCCCCCAATGTCTCTCTCCTACCCCCTCCAACTGTCCCCTGTGTGTGTTGCTTCTCTCCTTGAGTCCATGTGTTCTCATGGTTCAACACCCACCTATGAGTGAGAACATATGTGCTTGGCTTTCTGTTCTTGGGTCAGTTTGCTGAGAATGATGGTTTCCAGATTCATCCAAGTCCCTACAAAGGACATGAACTCATCATTTTTTATGGATGTGTAGTATTCCATGGTGTATATATACCACATTTTCTTTGTCCAGTCTATCATTGATGGGCATTTGGGTTGTTCCAGGTCTTTGCTATCGTACACAGGGCTGCAATGAATATACATGTGCATGTGTCTTTATAGAATGATTTAGAGTTCTTTGGGTATATACCCAATAGCAGGATTGCTGGGTCAAATGGAATTTCTACTTCTAGATCCTTGAGAAATCGCCACACTGTCTTCCACAATGGTTGAACTAATTTACACTCCCACCGGCTGTGTAAGAGTGTTCCTATTTCTCCACATCCTCTCCAGCATCTGGCGTGAGATGATATCTCGGTGTGGTTTTGGTTTGCATTTCCCTAATGACCAGTGGTGATGAGCATTTTTTCATATGTTTGTTGGCCTCACATATGTCCTCTTTTGAAAAGTGTCTGTTCATATCCTTCACCCACTTTCGAATGGGGTTGTTTATTTTTTTCTCATATATCTGTTTTAGTTCTTTGTAGATTGTGGATATTAGCCCTTTGTCAGATGGGCAGATTGCAAAAATTTTTTCCTATTTTGTTGGTTGCCGATTCACTCTAATGATGGTTTCTTTTGCTGTACAGAAGCTCTGAAGTTTAATTAGATCCCATTTGTCTATCCTGGCTTTTATTGCCATTGCTTTTGGTGTTTTAGTCATGAAGTCCTTGCCTACTCCTATGTCCTGGATGGTTTTGCCTACATTTTCTTCTAGTGTTTTTACAGTGTTAGGTTTTATGTTTAAATATTTTATCCATCTGGAGTTAATTTTAGTGTAAGGTGACAGGTAGGGGTCCAGTTTCTGCTTTCTGCACATTGCTAGTTTTCCCAACAACATTTATTAAACATGAGTCCTTTCCCCATTGCTTGTTTTTGCTGGGTTTGTCAAAGATCAGATGGTTGTAGATGTGTGGTGTTTTTTCTGGGATCTCTGTTTTGGTACCAGTACCATGCTGTTTTGATTACTGTGGCCTTGCAGTATAGCTTGAAGTCTGGTAGTGTGATGCCTTCAGCTTAGTTCTTTTTGTTTAGGATTGTCTTGGCTATGTGGGCCCTCTTGTGATTCCATATGGAGTTTAAAGTGTTTTTTTCCAGTTTTGTGAAGAAGGTCATTGGTAGCTTGATGGGGATAGCATTGAATCTATAGATTACTTTGGGCAGTATCACCATTTTCACGATATTGATTCTTCCTAACCATGAGCATGGAATGTTTCTCCATCTGTTTGTGTCCTCTCTTATTTTGTTGAGCAATGGTTTGTAGTTCTCCTTGAAGAGGTCCTTTACATCCTTTGTTAGTTGTATTCCTAGGTATTTTATTCTCTTTGTAGCAATTGTGAATGGGTGTTCGCTCTTGATTTGGCTTTCTGTTTGTCTGTTATTGGTACATAGGAATGTTTGTAATTTTTGCACATTGGTTTTGTATCCTGAAACTTTGCTGAAGTTGCTTATCAGTTTGAGGAGATTTTGGGCTGAGACGATGGGGTCTTCTAGATACACAATCATGTCTTCTGCAAATAGAGACAATTTGACTTCCTCCCTTCCTAATCGAATATCCTTTATTTCTTTTTCTTGCCTGATTGCTCTGGCTTCTTTTTATTCTTTTTCTTCTTCTTTTTTAGAAGAAGTCTTGATCTGTTGCCCAGGCTGGAGTGCAGTGGTGCAATCTTGGCTCACAGTAGCCTCTGCCTCGGGAGTTCCAGCGACTCTCCTGCCTCAGACTCCTGGGTAGCTGGGATTACTGGTGCATACCACCCTGCCCAGCTAATTTTTTGTATTTTTAGTAGAGACAGGGTTTCCCCATGTTGGTCAGGCTGGTCTCGAACTCCTAACCTCAGGTGATCTACTCACCTTGGCTTCTCAAAGTGCTGGGATTACAGGCATGAGCCACTATGCCTGGCCTGTTTGTTTCTTTTATGTTGTTTTCATGTTTATTCTATTTGGTGTTTTTGTGCATTTCTTGGGTTTGTGGTCTGGTGTCTATCATGAATTTCAGAAAATTCTTAGATACTGTTTCTTCAACTATTTCTTCTACTCCACCATCTTTCTCTTTTCCTATGATTCTAACTACATGTGTCTTAGAATATTTGATATTATCCACAGCTCTGGGATGTACTGTTTTTAAAGTTTGTTTTATGTTTCTCATCACATTTCCATCTAACTGATTTCTATTGCTGTATCTTCAGAGTCACTGATTCTTTTCTCAGCTGTGTCATATCCACTGATGAGCATGTTCAGGCATTCTTCCTCTATGTTACTGCATCTTTTGTGTTTTCTGTTTCTATTTGACTGTAGGATTTCTTCTCTCTTCAGAAATTGACAGTCTGCTACTGCATGATAAACCTTTCACATTAGAACCTCTAAGGTATTAATAACAGTCATTTCACATCCCCTGTCTGACAGTTCCAACCTTGGTGCCATGTTGGGTGTTGGATCCCGGTTCAGATGCCTACCTCATCTCCTGAACTGAGCTGTGAGCTCTTCTTGTCTTTCACATGGCTCCTGTTTTTTTGTTGTTGTTGCTTTGTTGGAAGTTGAACATCTTATGGAGGGTGGTGGATACTGAAGTAATTTTTTTACACTGAACATGAGCATGCCTTTCCTTCTGCTAGGCCTTCAGTGTGGAGGGTTGTGTTAACGCTGTCACAAGATCGGCTGCTTTTGAAGTTTGTTGTGCTCTGGTTACCCTCAGAGCCAGAGAGTTCCAATTCCTCTGGTTATACCTTATATTTAGGGTGTGAGCTACTTTTCCAGAGGGTTTTCCCCACCGTCTGTATTCTGCCTGGCCTGGAAGTCTGGCAGGGTGGTTTTGGGTCTTCTCTTTGTGTTGCTCCCTGAGAAGAATCTTCTTGTAGTTCTCCTGGCTAGGCACCATGGCCACGTGTGCCTGAAGTCTGTTAGCATGGCATGGGGGAAGAGAATAGGGTACCTCAGAAGTTCTGAGTAGGCCTGCACTCAGGCAGGCTCAGTGCAGCTGGGGATTTCCTAAGTGCCGTGTACCTGCTCTAGCTCTGATGCATGGTCTCACATGTTTCCCTGCCTTCCCCAGGCATGCAGGTTTCCTTTACTATCCCCTTACTCCAGCTGCAGTGGTTTTTCACCCATGCCCCCAGGCAGCAGGGTTCATTGCTCTTCCTCTGAAGATTAGGCTGCTGTTCCCTTCCCTAAGCAGCACCGGGAGGGAGCTGTTGCAGCATTCTCAGTGATCTTCCCTGGAAGTGGCTTTTGGGCTTCATGGAGGAAAAGCCTGCAAGAAGTGCGAATGCCCCCACATCTCCCTCCCCTTCAGATGTCCACCTTCTCATGCTAGCCATGCAAAAGTTGTAAGATTCAAAATAGAGTCACTTGTGTCAAACCCTGGACTAAATTGTGTGTGTAGTGGCTGAGGTGAAGTTAGAGAAGGGGCCAGAAGCCAGGTTATGCAGGGCCATGGGGGCTAAAGGAAGGAATTGTTATCATGCTAAGGAAACCAGTGGAGAAAATGGAATTTGACACTTCCTGATCTTATTTACTTTTAAAGGAGACTAATATGAAAGTTCAGGGGAGGGTGAGTGGGCAGCATGGTTTATAAGGTCCCTTCTCGACCCCAAATCCCATGGCCCTGTCCTTTGTCTATATCCAGTGCAGGAAAATGAGTTTCTGCTTCCATCTCTCTCAAAATACTTCCTGTCCTTTATAACAGAGCTGGGGAAGTCTATGAAGGGAGAACTCTTACTCATAATTTCACCGATAACAGGAGCTATCACAAAAAATTATTGCCAATCACAGCTTACTACATGAGTCACAAGGACAGCTAGCTACAGATACAAAACATCTGCCTGACACACTGTCTCATAAGCCCAACCCAAAACTGCAAGGGCCTAACCAGAACTCCAGGAGCACAAATCCTGTCTAACAACCACTAACGTTCCCCAGTCAGAACTCTCCAGATCTTATAAAAAGTCAATGAACTTTTCTCTTTTTGGTGTCTGCAAGAAACCATTTTGTTTTTCCTTCCAACTTTTAGGTTCAGGGGATTCATGTGCAGGCTTATTACATGGGTAAATTGAATGATGCTGGGATTTGGGGTACAAATTAGTTCATTACCCAGGTAGTGAGAAAACTACCTGACTGGTAGTTTTTGATACTCTTTTCCCACCTTCCACCCTCAGGTAGGCTCCAGTGTATACTGTTACCTTCTTTATGTCCATGTGTACTCAATGTTTAGCTCCCACATGGGACTAAGCGGTGTTTGGTTTTCTGTTCCTACATTGATTCTCTCAGGATATTAGTCTTTAGTTGCATCCATGTTGTTGAAAAGACGTGATCTCATTCTTTTTTAAAGGCTATGTGATATTCCATGATGTATATATATCACATTTTCTTTAACCAGTCCACCATTGATGGATATCTAGGTAGATTCCATGTCTTTGCTATCGTGAGTAGTACTGTGACAAACATATACATGTGTGTCTTTATGGTAGAATGACTTCTATTCATTTGGGTATATACCCAGTAATATACCCAAAGGATTCCTTGCATTCCAAAAGAATATAAGTCGTTCTATCATAAAGACACACATGCATATATTAAAATGGATCAAATGGTAGTTCTGTTTTAAGTTCTTAGAGAAATCTCCAAACTGATTTCCACAGTGATTAAACTAATTTAAATTCCCACCAGCAGTGTACAAGCATTCTCTTTTCTCTGTAACCTTGCCAGCATCTGTTATTGTTTGGTTTTTTAATAACAGCCACTCTGATTTGTGTGACATGGTATCTTATTGTGGTTTTGACTTGCATTTCTCTAATGATTTGTGATGCTAAGAATTTTTTTCATATGCTTGGTGGCCTCATGCATATCTTCTTTTGAAAAGTGTCTGTTCATGTCTTTTGCCCACTTTTTAATGTTTTTTTTTGTTTGTTTTTTCCTTGTTTATTTGTTTAAGTTTATTTTAGATTCTGGCTATTAGACCTTCGTCAGATGCATAGTTTGCAAATATTTTCTCCCATTCTGTAAGTTGTCTGTGTGTTTGTTGATAGTTTATTTTGTTGTGAAGAAGCTCTTTAATTTAATTAGGTCCCACTTGTCAATTTTTGTTTTTGTTGCAACTGCTTTTTCATGAAATCTTTGTCAGGGTCTATGTCCAGAATGATATTTCCTAGGTTTTCTTCCTGGGTTTTTATAGTTTTAGATTTCACATTTAAGTCTTGAACTTTTTTAAAAAAACAACTTGTGTAATCTCCTCTTTCCCTAGTAACACCCTAACCTTTTCCTTTGTTCTCCAGACATACCAGAGGCCACCCTGGTCTGTGTGCATGTCCTGGATTGCAATCCCATTTCTTGTTTATTATTCCCAAATGAAACCTTTCTATTTAGATTTACCTCTTCACATTTTTTATGTTGACAATTAATTCATTTAAAAATTTTTGCTGAATCTTTTTACCAATTTATATGGCACCTGATGGTGACTGCCCAGGAGAACAAACACTCACATCTTGTTTCTTTTGGCAGGAACCTGTGTTTTTGGGTTAGTTGGTTGACCTGTGACCTCAGTACCCTGAAGGGTTCAAGAAAAGTCATTAATGTGCAATTTGTCTACCTTTTTTCTGGTTGTAAGAGGAATACATTGTTTGAACCTTCTACATTTTCTGAGCTGACACAAGAAGCCTTTTCCTCAGGTCTAAACACATAGAAAGCAAGGTTTTCTCAGATATTTGTGCCAGAACTACTGCTTTCCTCTTTTTCCTGGAGAGAAGACTTACATAAACGGGTTTGCAAGGCTCTGCTCTTGTTTTGAAAAACACATCTGCGCGTATCTGTGCTTGCCAGAAACCTCAAGTTGTTCAGCCAGTCTCCTGAGAACTGTAGCTTTCCCATTTTGGAAAAGGCTTTGGAAAATAGGAGTGAAGATTCAGTTGTGTTTTAACCAGGGCTTATGTACTCCAACCAGAGGAGTGCCGGCTGGAGGAATCATTATGAAAAGGATGGGGCTGAGGCAGAAACTGAGTTGGCCATCAAGATGTTAGGTCCAGCCCTGGAGAGCTGTGCATGCCCTGGGGCTGCAGGCAGCCTCCTGGCTCCCTGGCAAGATTCTGGTAATAGTAGTTTGAGAAAGGAAGTGAAAACATCCCCTTTTAAGCCATGTTGTAAACTCCCTTAGCAAAGTTGTTTGTAGGAAGTGGTAGAACAATATTATTTAAGGAACAGTGTGGGGAGATTAGGACTGTCCAGTTAAGGCATTTAATCTCACCTGAGGAAAGTGAATATGTCCAGCTGCTGAAGAATGTTAAATAGGCCAGCTCAGGAAGGGCCCCCAGGCTGTTTGCCTAATGATCTCCCCAGGAGAGGGATGGAAAGTGCCCTCCTTATAGGACCAGGGAGAGCAGAAAGTGGGGAGCACAGGAGGGTAGTTTGGGGATTGTCTCACACACTCCTCCTGTGAGTTTGCTAAAGTTTTGTTAACAAACCACCACAAATGGTATGGCTTAACCACTGCCCAGTTCTGAAGGCGAGAAGTTTGAAAATGGAGGTGTTGGCAGGGTTGGTTACTTCCGAAAACTGTGAACAGGGATCTGCTCCAGATCTCCTCCCTTGGCTTGTAGACGGCAGTTTCCTCCGTGTCTTTTCACATGGTCTTCTCTCTGTGTGTATTTGTCTCTGTAAATGTCCCCTTTCCATAAGGACACTAGCCATATTAGCATATGGGCTTATGGCTATAAGTGGTCCACCCTGCTCCAGTATAACCTGATGTTAACTAATTAATCTACAGAGATCCTCCTTCCAAATAAGCCAAATGCTGCAGGCTGGAGGTTAGGACTTCAACACATGGATTTGGGAGGGACAGAGTTCATCCCACACCATTCCTCATTTTAAAGAAGGCGTGTTGAGACTCAGAAGGAAAGAGAAGTGGAGTAGAGCATTTAACAACAGATATTTATGGAGGGCAACATATGGCACTGCCTGGAACTAGGGCCATCATCAAGTCTAAGCTGCTACCAGCTCTCCCGGAGTCACATCTTAGTGAGGAGATAGAACCTATCCACAGAAAGCAAAGGCAACTCCAGGGAGGAACAGGTGTTTTGAAAATCATAAGAGGCCAAAGACCTCAAGTTTGAGATCACCTGCACGTGTGTTGGGAAGGAGATCCTTCAACCAGGGGAGCTTGGACTCAGTGAGTCCTGGATTGTGAAAAGGAGACAGCCACAGAGCCACCTGGCAGGAAACTGCTCCAGAGACAGGAGCATCTTGTGCAAAGACCCTCAGGTGGGAACATGCTTGGAGCACTTGAGAAAAGGAAGAAGGCCAGTGTGGCTACAGTGATATGGACAAGGGAACCTGGGTTGAGGTGAGGTTGGAGAAGGGGCCAGGAGCCAGGTAAGGCAGACCTGCAGAGGCAGAAGGAAGGGGACAGTGGAGGGACTAGAATTTGGTACCTATCTTTATTTACTTTTAAAGGAGGCCACTCTAAAAATTGGGGAGAAGGATGGGTGGACAGAGTGTTCCATAAGGTCCCTTCTAGACCCCAAGCCCATGGCTCTATCCCATCTCTATATCCGACGCAGGGCAATGGGCTTTGAGCCTCTTCTGCCTCCATCTCTCAACATGCTACCTCTCCTCAGGCCTCCTTTAGGTGCAGGCTAAATGCCACTGTGCTGCTGAGCTGACTCGGTTTGGTTTCCCAGTCAGAGATTAGGTCCTTTCTCCACTGGCTCTGAGCACTCGGTTTACCTTCCTGGATCAAAAAAAAAATTTTTTTTTGAGACAAGAGTTTCACTCTTGTTGCTGACGCTGGAGTGCAATGGTGTGATCTTGGCTCACTGAAACTTCTGCCTCCTGGGTTGAAGCAATTCTTCTGCCTCAGTCTCTCGAGTAGCTGAGATTACGGGCATGTGCCACCATGCCTGGCTAATTTTGTATTTTTAGTAAACACAGGGTTTCTCCATGTTGGTTAGGCTGGTCTCGAACTCACAACCTCAGGTGATCTGTCCACCTCAGTGTCCCAAAGTGCTGGGATTACAGGTGTGAGCCATCTCACCTGGTCTCCCTCCTGGACTTTTATACCCTGCCAGGAGGAAGTGTTCTGTGCAGGCTCCTCTTTTCCAGAAGCAGACACCTTAAGGTAGAGCTCAGTCTCTACTGAGCCTTTGACTGATTAAGGGCTGGGATAGTGTTTAAGGAAAAGAGGAAAGAAGAAAGGAGGGATGGAAGAAAAGAAGGAAGGAAGGAGGGAGGAAGGGAGGGAAGGAAGGAAGGGGAGTACATATTAATCAAATACTTTGGTCATATTGCAAGCTAAAGTTGGCATGGCAAGCATCTGTAGAATGGGTGTGTGTGTGTGTGCGTGCACGTGCACACAAGGGCTGGGATAGTGTCCCGACTTCCCAGGAAGTACACCTGGAGTTTCTGTGACTCTCAGGTAAGATGCAAAGACAGGGCAGGACAGAGGTGAAGAACCAGCCTGGATCCCAGCTCTACCAGACACCAACCACACGGCCCTGGGCAGGTGACAGAGTGCTCACATCTGCCGTGGGGACGATACTCTTGCCTGCCTTCTTGGGTTGCTGCAGTAATAGATACAGGTGCTCAGGAAGGATCAGCTCTTACTAGCTGCGTCCCATCAACCAGCTTGCATGCTAGGGTGAGTCTCATCTTGAGCCTCTTTTCTTGACTCTACTTTAAAGAGCAGACATTACCATGTTTTCCCATGACATCCCAGAGGTCTAAATGCTGAGTATGAACACAAGTCCTTGAAGAGCTTTCTTTTTTCCCAGGAAACCTGGCGTGGACTGCTTCCTCTTGGTAGGAGACATACAACAAGCCAGTTCTCTCCACTGTCCTTTGCCCCACAGCCTGGAAGGCGGGAGCTCAGAGCTGCATCTTTGTGCTGTAGCTTAGTAAGGGTGTTGCGCAGAGCTGGCACTCTGGAACCAGCCTGCTCCAAGCAGGAATCCTGGCTCTGTCTCTTGCTGGAAAGCTATGGAACCTCTCAGAGCCCTGGTCTCCCCTCCACAATGCCTCCCTCATGAGCTTCTGTGAGTATTAAGTGAGATAATAATGTGGGTTCAAAGGGGAACACTTCAGCCTTTCCTCCTCCTCCCATCCCACTTGTAAATTATCCCCACAGTGAGCCATGTGATGCTGGGGGTGTCAGAGCCCTTGGGATCTCTGGGAGGAGGAACAGGTTGGGACTCATTGAGGTATTGCTGGCACACAGAGTCATTCCTGGTAGTGTCGTGGGCAGGTATTGGTTCCTTGCCACACTGAAGGGCGTGGCACATAGCACAGGAGGGAGAGATGTTCATTCTCCTCTTGTCTAAATGCCATGTTCTTCCCCAGGGCAGTTGTTAGGCCAGGCCAGGAGATGTTCTCCTGTCCACGTCCTGTTTTTTGATGCTGGTGCAATTCTGCCTTCCAAAGGTGAGCCCAGGGTCACTGATTGTGATACTGGACCCTCAGCCTGGACCTCTGACTAGCTTCCCCAAGGATGTGCCTCTGGGAACTGTTCCAGCCTCCATGACCTGTATTTGAGCTGCTGGTCTCATGGAAGTCATGTCCTCATGGAGTGATGAGAAGGATTGTCTATTTATCTCTCTAAGCCTGGGCTGCAGAGTGTTGGGTTGCTGTGGTAGGAATTCACCATGGCTGTGGAGAAGGCCATTTTTCCTGTAGCTGGGAAACATGCATCTGGGAAAATTTGTTCTGGGGCTCTAGGCATGGGCAGGGTTCACCAAGGCCAGTAAGCCAGGGAAGCATGTTCTTTGTGGACCAGGAGGAGAGGAAGGCTCAGAGGAGGCCACCTGTGGGAGGCACACACCAGAGAGGCCCCTGCCACTCCCAGCCTCGACTTATGGTGAAGGGAGGCAATAGTGGGCTTGGCTGGAGGCTTCCTGAAGGCTGGCAGGGAGGAGCTCACAAGCCTGTATGTTTACACTTAATCTTAGTCAAAAGGCAGAGAAGCAACACCAGCTCATGTGCCTGAAGAGCCAGAAGAATTAGGCTTGACTGAGAGAGCTGAGCAGGAAGTCCTGCCTGTGTCTAACTTGCCTGTGCAATGGAGCAGAGTGGGGTGCAGTGGGGGTTACAGGAACACCCAGGGCTTTACACAGAAGCTCATACACGCCAGGCTTTCATGCTCTGCTTAGGAAAAGTACAGATGATTTCAGGGAAGTGAATAAACTTTGCAGATTGAAGTAGAGTTCAAATCTACACCCTTAACCTTGTTGTTGTATTACACAGCAGTTTCTGTTGAGGAAACCTCTTTGTGTAGCTTTGCAGGAGACTTTATCCTGCCAGATATTCTGAGAACTAGTGGAGAGACAGAGAGGTGGTGATTGTATTCCATTTCTCAATGTTGCCTACAGTAGCTATCGCAGAGGAAGTTGATAAAACTCTCATTGGCTGCTGTGTTCCACACAGTGCCCTGCATTTGGAAGGCAGGCCCATGGTACACACTTCCTTTCAGCATGACGTTCCCATTGCTTTTATTCATCAAAAGTCTTCCGGAAACCCAGTTTCTCCAGCAGGTCTTCTCTGACTTATTAAAGCAGTCGTTTCCCATCAAAGTCCCATGTGCACCACGAGGCACTTTGTGACAAGTCACACCACTACCAGCTCCCGAGAGAGCCGCATGGTGAACACTGCTGTGGGGTTCACCCTTGACACGCCTTCTTACATCATTCTCATACTTTCTACCTCTCATATCTTAGCTTATCCGCAGGGCAACTTTGAATTTAGGCACTGCTTCTATCCCTGTATTACAGATGAGGAATATAAGGCTCAAAGGGGCCAAATTTCCCGAGACCACACCTACTCGTTAAAGTCAGGACCTGGACTTGCACTCAGTTGCGGTCTGGTCTGCCCCAGCCCAGAAAACCACGGGAGTGTAGCTCAGCACTGCAGAGGGCTGCTGACCAGGTTGGGGTGAACACACACTGACAAACACCTTGGGCACCTCAACTTTAAAGGAAGGGATTATTAATCACGGACTCCAAGGGACGTGACTGAAAGTACAAAGCGCTACCATATAACAAAATCAGATGACAGCCATGGCAGGGCATTCTGCATGGCAGGTATGTAGGGATTCAGGGATTTGATGACCTAAATGTGCAAATCAGTGTTCAAACGATGATCCTCCAGGCAGTGGAGAGAGATGTGTGGGGAGGGGATAGGAGTATTTCCAAGCTCTGTGTTTTTGATGCCGCATTTCTCTTCCTTTCTGTTCCTCTTCCATTCTCCGCTGGTCTGATTCCCGGGGGCTCTCTAGCCATGCACACCTGCCTATCATCTCCTTCCATGGGCAAAACCAGTAGCATGCTCTTTGTGGAGTCATGACTGGTTCCCCAGGACACCCTGACCAGGCTCTGCTCCCGTCTGAATGCTTGCCGTGTCTAGGTTACAGGTGAAAATCTATAAAAGCAAAAGCAAAATATAATTGTTTTTGCACATAAAACTGAATTTGACACTATAATTGTACAGGTCAGGCAGTTGGAAGAGAAACAGAGGGCTCAAGGCCACTGTCAGAGGAAGCTGACCTGGGCTGCCATGGCCTGGGTAGGACGGTTGAGATTCTCTTGCTCAGTTAATGAGCATTCCATCAGCCCCAGTCATGGAAGGGGCTGATGGGATGCTCACTAACTGAGCAAGAACAGGGAGACCAGAACAGGGAGGGGCTGAAGGTCTCTCCTCTAACCCACTGCCACATGTAAACAGTGCCCACATTCTGGGGACCTCAATCATTAGAGGTTCCAGAGTGGGAGGCACGTGAACTCCAGGTTGACCTTCCATGGATTGGTTTACCAAACTGGTTGCTCTGGTAGGACCACTGTTGTCTATAGTAAAACTATTTTTTAAAAAATTGTTAATGTGTTTTATGTGTACACATCTTGTCTGTGATTAAATTGGTTTGGTATGAGAGATAAAGCAAAATAGATGTGGTGAGAATAGATTGGTGAGAAGTCGTCCATTGATTTTGGACAGAAGAAAGGACTGGTGTCTGGAATAGCTGACCCAGCAGGATAGTCAGGAAAGGCAGCGTTCTGCCTCGGCCAAGCTGGCTTTAGTTAGAAGAAGAGACATTTTCGGATGCGGTGAGCAGGGCCTGTGTTTGAGCTGCTGTGCCCACCAGCTGCTACCCACCCACTGGCAAGCCCAGGGCCCTACGGGGGCAGCTAGGCTGGCCTCAGGTCTAGGGCCAGAGTGTCTTCCCAGGGTTGAGTCCTGTCTCCCGACCCAGATGGCCTCTGTCCCTCAGGCCTGTCTCCTCTCTTTGCATGTCATTTGTTCATGCATCTCTCTCTGAACCTTCTCCTTTGGAGCTGAATTATGCAACTTTTTCTTCCTGAACACACGGAGTGTCTTCATCATCCAGCTTTGACAGAGATCTGACAGCTCCCTGGGATCTTTGCTCCAAGATTTCCCTGCCAGCTCTCTGCAGTCATGGTTACATGGCCCTTGCCTTCCAGACCAAGTCACACAAGCCCCAAGGCTCCTGGCCCCTCCTCTTTCTGTTAAGAATTCCCTAGATAGAGCAGCAGAATGAGGATCTGCTCACACGCACACAAGTATCTGCATCTGTGCAAGTGAGCATGGACTCAGCCCAGCCGAGAGAGGTGGAACGAACCCAGTGAACAAACTCCACCGGCAAACATGTGGGAGGTGGATACAGTTTAGAGGCAGCTATTGATGTTTCCCTGGTGTATGAGGCATAAACACACTTAGCTTTTGGAGACCGGGTTTTTGGGGCCTTCCCACCCTCTCTGATTCTGCAAAGACACACGTGTGTGTGGGATGGGAGTGGTGGGGGGACGTCTGGGCCCAGGCCAAGGCTTCAGTCAAGAGCATCTGTGCCATTTATCCTACAGCAAATCCCACCCATGTGTCTCCAAACAGTAGTTGAAATTTCTTGTTCCCAGTTTCAAAACCGAAGTCATTATCAAGTGTAAGTAAAGGGGTATTTTCCCTTCCTAATGAACAACCTTTCAGCCTCTGTTGTATTTTCTTATCTGTGAGTTGCAGTGAGAGTTACTATGGAAGGAAGTGTTAGAAAACTAGCATAAAACTAGGGTTGGGGTCAGGGTAGCCTAAGTGAGGTAACGGGGAGGGAGGAGAGTCCTTTAGTTGGGACACAGCCAGCCAGGGTCAGATTCAAGGACACACTGGATGACTACTGTGTGCACCCCACTGACTTCTCCAAACTTTCTGTGGGAGACACTGAGCCTGCTTTCAAGTCAGAGGTGTTTATTCAACCAGTTAAAGAAGGAGTTTAGGCTGAGTGTGGTGGCTCACACCTGTAATACCAGCACTTTGGGAGGCCGAGGTGGGCAGATCATTTGAGGTCAGGAGTTCGAGACCAGCCTGGCCAACATGTTGAAACCCTATATCTACTAAAGATACAAAAAAATGAGCTGGGTGTGGTGCTGCACACCTTGGGAGGCTGAGGCACGAGAATCGCTTGAACCCAGGAGGCGAAGGTAGCAGTGAACCGAGATCACACCAGTGCACTCAGCCTGGGTGACACAATGACACCCTGTCTCAAAAAATAATAATAATAATAAAGGAGTTTACATCCGGCCTTGAAATCTATTTTCATTTTTACTTGTAAGTTAATAATCACACTTTGGAGATGTGGCACAGGCATTCAGAGAAGCAAGTTATGTAAGTCCAAGCCCTTCCCCTCAGGGCCAGGGCCAGGGCCAGCTATCCAGCCACTGCTCCTTCCCCATTCATTCATTCATTCATTCATTCCGAGAGCGTGAACGGGCAGAGCTCACCCACTACCAGACCTTGCTGGGCCCTTCACTGGTTAAGGGCTGGGGCAGCGAGGAGAAGAGTCACATCTTAGTGAGAAGATGGAGACCTCACTGCAGGCCCAATGTGTAAATTAACAGGAGCTGATGCCTACCCTTGAGGAGCCACCAGCGGAAGGGCAGAAGCCCAGGAGACAGACAACTCGAATACAACAAAGAAGTGCAAAGGTTAGGGTGCCTGGGCAGTGGGCTGAAGTTGCTTTGGCAGCTTCTTGGGGGAGGCTGAGATGCCTGAGATTTGTTTAACAAACAATGGGAGACGGGTATTTGGGGCTAAGAGGCAGTGAACAAAGGCCTGGAAAAGCAGCACAGCTTGTATTCCTGATGGGTCGGGGGAGGCCAGGGGAGGACCCACCACGCAGGCTTCCTAGTGGGACTGAGCAGCTGGCCTACTCCACAAAGCTCCCACAGACCCCATAGTGGGGACCCAGGGATGGGCAGTGGGTCTCCTCTCCGTGTCTCCACTCACCGGGCCACCTGAACTCCCTGAGCCTTCTTGCATCCCAGCACTTTGTGCTGAGCTTCCCTCTCATTCCCACGTGCTCTTTACTTCTGCCTTGCGAGCCTTGGCTTTGGCTTCTGCCTCCTGACGAGGAGCTGGGATGACAAGTGAAACTCCCTGTATCACTAAATTTCTCTCCCACCCATGGCCTGCCCTGCTCTCCCCTACACGTGCCCCGTAATGACCAGGACACAAGAATCCTAAACATGCATCTTGCATACAGGCCAGTGAGAAAGATTCTGCTTTGGGAGCTCATTTAGACCTCAAAGTCCTCTGTGCCATCAAAGTCACCACGAAATAGAGCCGGCTTCTCCGGTGCTAAAGAAGAGCTCTATATGTTGGTTGCACTCCCAGACAGTTTTCTTTTCATATTTTAACAATAATGACCCCTAAGACATCTGACCCCAATGTTTATCAGAGACCTATTATTGCGACCTCTCTGCTTATTCAGAAAACAAGGCTTGGCGTCAGCCCCGCGTGGCATGTCCCCTTCAGACGAGCGCCTGTCCAGCTCTGGCTCTGATGGATGGGCCTGAGGAGAAACTCCTCAGCACACCCACCACTATCTTGGTGGCCCACAGCAGCTCCCCTCCATCAGGGTCAATCTTAAAAAAAGATTATTACTTTGGCCATAAGCCCAGTGACAAATGTGGCTTTTGTCCAACGACAACCCACAGGCAGAAGTCTGTTATTTCTCATCCACCCCGGATGAACTTCACACAGAGGATGCTGTGGACACCACCAAATCAGAGCCTGATTTCAGATCCACACTCTTTCGTGGCTTGCAAGTGACACCCAGAGGAGCAGCTGAGATCCCCATGGTTTTTGAGGGCTCCTGGAACAGTGTCTACGAGGTGGGCTTTTACAGAGCTGAAGGAGTGCAAAACAGAGACAGGCTAGATTTAGGTCACCCCCTGGCCGCTCCACCGGATCCCCCCTAGGAGTGCAAGCTGGGGAGGGAAGAGCGTGGCTTTGTGGTTGAGGGTCCCTGGTGGAGAGCCATGGCTCAGCCCTCACCAGATACATGACCCTGGGTGACTGTTCAAACTCTCCGTGTCAGTTTTCTCCTTCGTGAATGTGGTGGGAGCAATGTCCACCTTACAGCTGTCACAGCAGCTACATGAGACGGTGCCTGTGGTGCAGCCTGGCACAGTTTCTAGCACCTGAGCAGTATAGATGGACAGGGCTTCCCTTCTTGGATATCTGTCCCATCCTGCCCCCTGCTGGCTCCTCATAACATCCATTCTCCTCCATGTCTCATTTGGATGTCCTACTAGAAGGTGCAGAATCCTCCTGTCAACTCTTCTTAGAGCCCCCTGCCCCCAGGTTGGCCTTGTCCACCTCACAGAGAGACCCAGCTGAGGGGATGGAACAGGAGTTCAGTGCCAGAGTAGCTCTGGGGTTAGGAGGGCTGGCCATTGGAGTGGCTCCTGCTGTGGCTGGTCTGGTCGTGAGGTGTCTGTGCACAGGCAGGACGGAACCAGGAGCCTATGGGGAAGCCACCCTGCCCTGGCCCCCAGGGAGGTGAAGCAGAACTGGGCTCATACCTCATTTCACCTCCGTTTTTCTTGACTAAAGACAAGAGGATCCCAGGAAGAGCCTGTGGCTGCCAAGAGTCTGCTTCTGTAGGTTCTTGCAGTGGAGAAGGCCCAGGAGACCTGAGTCCCTGTGGGATGCCATCTGCCTTTCTCCATGCCCTTCCGCAATGCCCACAAGGGGCAGGGTGGGCACATTAGCTCCACCATGCCACCTAGTCAGGCATCTCGGGTGGGGCTGTGGACATGGGGGTGCCTGAGCAGACAGTAAAGGGCACAGGCTGTCAGAAATGGGATCTTGGCACCTGGCCGGCCTTTGCAGCAGGTTTTGGGAACACTGGTGCTACCTGGACTTCAGGGGCAAAAATGAGAGAATGCCACTTTGCTGGCTTTGTGTATTTGGCCCTTTCCCGCAAGTGTCTTCTGGTGTCTGGTCTGTCTAAGTTTCTGATCTTGGCTGATTCTAGGCACTTCTTGTCTCCCTGTCTCCCTCCTCCCACAACCCACTGGAAAATGGGCCACAACAGGCTTTGGCACTCAGGGAAGGTGTGGGGATGTGGGCCAAGGAGCTCCAAAGAGCCTAGAGGCCCCATTCCTGTCTTCACTTCAGTCACTCACATCCTAGGTTATGGCCAAAGTTTGGACATGGGTCACAGGACTGTGAGCAGATAGGAGGCCTGCAGCACTGAGTTGGGTACAAGGAGGGCTGGGGAACTCGGGCCCCCCAGCTCCTCAGGTGGAGGTGGGAGGGGCTGAGCTAACATCAGCTCTGCTAGAGGGAAAAGGCTGTGTTCTCAGATCATCCTTCAGCACCCAGTGGGTGAGCACCCTTGTCTTATACATGCTGTGCACTCTACTGGATGCAGAAGAGACATCCTTGATGGTTGCAGGGAGAGGCTGACCCGGCATCCAGCAGTGGCCTGGGGACATCTGGAGGGTCCTTGGAGAGATATCAGTTTCCTTGGCCTTGTTCTACCCAGCTGTCCTGACCTTCAGGGGTTCTGGCCCTTGTCTGGCCCTTGGGACCTGGCTCAGGTTCTACATGCTGCCAGAGAGGCTGGTCTTGCTCTGAGGAAGCCAACCCTTGCTGGGAGCTGCTAAGTCTAAGCCAAGACCCAGAAGGCTTTTCTGCTTGCAGGCCTCACATTCAAGGTGTGCCATTTGGAGCTTTGGGGTCTTTGAAGGTAGCTGTAGTCCGGGGTGTGGCTGGGGCCATTTCCTGCAGGGCAGCTGCACATCCTCTCAGAAATCCCTGCCCTAGAAACCTCTGAAGGGATAAGGGTCCCAGGAGAGATGACTGATGGAAATGGTTTCTCACCTGTCTGGTGTTCCCCATCTCTGGGGATGGGGATGAATATCCCACCTCAAACTCCAGGTTCTGGACCTCCTGCTGCTCCCTGCAAGACTGTGCCAGGTGAGGAGGCCAAAGGGTCTCTGAAGTTGTTGGTAGTCAAGCCTGGGTCCCCTCATAGGCCTGTTCCTGAGAAGTCCCAGGGAAGTTTGGGATGAGACACGAGTGGGAGGAAAGACAGACAGGACTGCAAGCCTGGTCACCACTCCCAGGGGAGCTGGGGCCACATGTGTGGCCTGGGTGCCTCCTCAGTCAGCTTCTCTGGTGAGCAATTGGACCTCCTTCTCTGCCCTTTTCTGAAGTCACAGGACTCGAGTTCATGGCTGGCTCTGCAGCTGCACCGTCATTCTTCTGTGAGGGCAGTCAGAGGCTCCTGCTGGTCTCCCTCAGAGCCAGCAGCCTCCCATCCTTTTCTTAAGCATTTGCTCTGAGATTGCTGGTGAAAGATGTAGCAGGTACAGGAGTGCAGGAGTGGTCCCAGCCTACAGGGTTCCTACTGAGTCCCTCAGTCCCAGTGAATCACATCTAACTGGGGCCCTGAATGTGTCTAGCTGAATCTTCACAACCTGGAGACTAGATGCATATTATCACCCCTTCCTTAAAATATGGGAAATTGAGATTCCAGGTAAGGGAATTGCCAGGGTGAGGTCAGCTGCCAGGATGCAAGCAGACAGAGGGGTGACCACGTCCACTTGACCCCAGCTCCAGTTGCTATGCTGTGCCCCTCCTGGATTGGAAAGGGCCCCTCACATGAGTCTGGACCTCTGCCAGGAGAGGGCCCTCAGCCCCTGTTTGCATCTGCACCCACTAGGAGGAAGGGAAGGGTGAGAGGGGACTAATGACCAGAAAACCCAGTGGATGCACATGGAGGTGAGTAACCAGAGCAAAGAGGTGGCCAGTAGAGTTGTAAACCAGTGAATAGACTGGTCACCAGGTGAAGAGGGCAGACTGGCCAGAGCTGAGAGAGCAGCACCTGCATCAGTGAGCGCCTGACCAGGACCCTGGGACATCACAGCTACCCCCAACTTTTCTTAGTTCCATCATTTGCCTGAACTGGGTGCACCCAACTTGCTTTTTCATAAAGTTGTGGCTGTTTTTGTGATTTGAAGTTGTAATCCCCAAATCCCACGAATGCACAAAAATCATACCGTCTGATTATCTGTCCTTTCTTTTCTTAAATTTCAGTAGGGTTTTGAGGTGCAGGTGGTGTTTTGTTAAATGGAAAAGTTCTTTAGTGTGATTACTGATATTTTGGTGCACCTGTCACCCAATCAGTGTACACTGTACCCAATGTGTAGTCTTTTATCCCTAACCACCACCTCACCCTTTCACTGAGCCCCCAAAGTCCACTGTGTCATTCTTATACCTTTGCATCCTCATAGCGTAGCTCCCACTTGTGAGTGAGAAGATACGATGTTTAGTTTTCCATTCCTAAGTTACTTTACTTGGAATAATGGTTTCCAATTCCATCCAGGTTGCTGTGAATTTCATTATTTAATTCCTTTTTATGGCTGAGTAGTATTCTGTTATATATATAACACGCTTTCTTTATCCACTCTTTAATTGATGGCCTCTTTTTATATTTTCGCAATTGCAAATTGCGCTGCTATAAACATGCATGTGAAAGTATCTTTTTCATGTAATGACTTCTTTTCCTCTGGGTAGATACCCATTAGTGGGACTGCTATATCAAGTGGTAGTTCTTTAAGGAATCTCCTGTTTTACATAGTGGTTGTACTAGTTTATATTCATATCAGCAGTGTAAAAGTGCTCCCTTTTCACCACATCTACACCAACATCTATTATTTTTTGATTATAGTCATTTTTGCGGGAGTAAGGTGGTATCACATTGTGGTTTTGATTTCCCTGATCATTAATGATGTTGAGCATTTTTTCATGTCTGTTGGCCATTTATATATCTTCTTTTGATAATTGTCTATTCATGTTAGCCCACTTTTTGATGGGATTTTTTTTCTTGTTGATTTGTTTGAGATCCTTGTAGATTCTGAATATTAGTCCTTTGTCGGATGTATAGATTGTGAAGATTTTTTCCCAATGCGGGTTATCTGTTTACTCTGCTGATTGTTTCTTTTGCTGTGCAGAAGCTTTTTGGTTTAATTAAGTTCTATCAATTTATCTTTGTGTTCGTTGCATTTGCTTCTGGGTTCTTGGTCATAAAGTCTCTGCCTAAGCCAATGTCTAGAAGAGTTTTTTGATGTTATCTTCTAGAGTTTTATGTTTTCAGGTCTTAGATTTCAGTCTTTGATTTATTTTAAGTATAAGGCAAGGGATGAAGATCTAGTTTTATTCTTCTACATGCAGCTTGCCAATTATCACAGCACCATTTGTTGAATAGGATGTGCTTTCCACACTTTGTGTTTTTGTTTGCATCATGAAAGATCAGTTGGCTGTAAGTATTGGCTTCATTTCTGGGTTCTCCATTTTGTTTCATTGGTCTATGTGCCTTTTTTTATTTTTTCAAATGGATTCTTGCTCTGTCACCCAGGCTGGAGTGCAGTGGAGCAATCTTGGCTCACCGCAGCCTCTGCCTTCTGAGTCAAGCAATTCTCCCATCTCAGTTTCCTGAGTAGCTGGGATTATAGGCATCCACCATGACTCCCAGCTAATATTTAGTAGAGATGGGGTTTCACCATGTTGCCCAGGCTGGTCTCAAACTCCTGACCTAGTGATTCACCCGCCTCAGCCTCCCAAAGTGCTGGAATACAGGCATGAGCCACCATGCCTGGACTTTGTGCCTATTTTCATACCAATACCATGTTGTTTTGGTGATTATGGCTTTATGATTTAGTGTAGTTTGAAGTCAGGTAATGTAATGCCTCCAGATTTGTTCTTTCTGCTTCGTCTTATTTTGGCTCTGTGAACTCTTTTTTGGTTCTACATAAAATTTAGAATTTTTTTTCCTAAATTCTGTAAAGAATGATGGTGGTATTTTGATGGGAATCACATTGAATTTGTAGATTGATTTTGGCAGTGTGGTCGTTGCACTATATTGATCTACCTATCCATGAGCAGGGGATGGGTTTCCATTTGTTTGTGTCTTTCAGCAATGTTTTGTAGTTTCCTCCTTGTAGAGGTTTTTCACCTCCTTGGTTAGGTATATTCCTAATTTTTTTTAAAAAAATAGGTATTGTAAAAGGGGTTGGATTCTTGATTTGATTCTCATCTTGGTCACTGTTGGTGTATAGCAGAGCTACTAATTTGTCTACATTAATTTTGTACCCTGAAACTTTGCTGAATTCATTTATCAGTTCTAGGAGCTTTTTGGAGGAGTCTTTAGGGTTTTCTATGTTTCCAGTCATATCATCAGCAAACAGAGAATTATGACTTCCTTTTTATGGATTTGAATGCCCTTGTTTTCTTTCTCTTATTTGATTGCTCTGGCTAGGACTTCCTATGCTGAATAGAAATGGTGAAAGTGGGCATCCTTGTCTTGTTCTAGTTTTTAGGGGGAATCCTTTCAACTTTCCTCATTCAGTATAATGTTGGCTGTAGGCTTGTCATACATGACTTTTATTACCTTAAGGTATGTCACTTCTATAGTCATTTTGCTGAGGGTTTTAATCATGAAGGGATGCTGGATTTTGTCAAATGCTTTTTCTGAATCTATTGGGATGATCATGTAATTTTTGCTTTTAATTCTGTTTGTGTGGTGTATCCCATTTATTGACTTGTGTATGTTAAACCATCCCTGCATCCCTGGTATACAACGCACTTGATCATGGTGGATTATACTTTCGATCTACTGCTGGATTCAGTTAGCTAATATTTTAATAAAGAAAGACTTTTGCATCTGTGTTCATCAGCGATATTGGTCTGTATATTTTGTTGTTGTTGTTGTCATGTCCTTTCCTGATTTTGGTGTTAGGGTTATACTGGCTTCATGAAATGATTTAGGAAGGATTCCCTCTTTCCCTGTCTTGTGGACTAGTGTCAATAAGGTTGGTACAATTCTTCTTTGAATGTCTGATAGAATTCAGCTATGACTCCATCTGGTCCTGGACTTTATCTGTTGGCATTTTTTTTTATTACCATTTCAGTCTCACTGCTTGTTATTGGTCTGTTCAGAGCTTCTATGTCTTCCTAGTTTAATCTAGGAGGGTCTTATATTTTCAATAATTTATCAGTATCCTCTAAGTTTTCTAGTTTAGGTACACAAAGGTGTTTGTAGCCTTGAATGACCTTTTGTATTTCTGTGGTATCAGTTGTAATATCTCCTGTTTCACTTCTAATTGTGGTTATTTGCATCTTCTCTCTTCTTTTCTTGGTAATCTCACTAATGGTCTATGAGTTTTATTTATCTTTTTAAATAACCAGCTTTTGTTTCATTGTCTGTATTTATTTTGTTTCAATTTCATTTAGTTCTTCTTTAATTTTTGTTATTTGTTTTCTTTCTCTTTTTTTTAATTGTACTTTAGGTTCTGGGGTACATGTGCAGATCATGCAGGATTGTTTCGTAGGTACATAAATGGCAATGTGGTTTGGTGCCTCCATCCCCTCGTCACCTATATCTGGCATTTCTCCCCATGCTATCCCTCCCTAACTTCTCCACTCCCCACTGTCCCTCCTTTAGCACCCCCCAAAAGACCCCAGTGTGTGATGCTCCCCTCCTTGTGTCCATGTGTTCTCATTGTTCAACACCCACCTATGAGTGAGAACATGCAGTGTTTGATTTTCTATTCTTGTGTCAGTTTTCTGAGAATGATGGTTTCCAGATTCACCCATGTCCCTACAAAGGACACGAACTCATTGTTTTTTAATGGTTGCATAGTGTTCCATGGTGTATATGTGCCACATTTTCCTTGTTCAGTCTATCATTGATGGGCATTTGGGTTGGTTCCAGGTCTTTGCTGTTGTGAACAGTGCTGCAATGAACATACATGTGCATGTGCCCTTATAATAGAATGATGTATAATCCTTTGGGCATATACCCAGTAATGGGATTGC
The DNA here is from genome assembly GCA_031835075.1 of Saguinus oedipus. Taxonomy (NCBI): domain Eukaryota; kingdom Metazoa; phylum Chordata; class Mammalia; order Primates; family Cebidae; genus Saguinus; species Saguinus oedipus. Next base: position 47,205,917 of record CM063179.1, on the reverse strand, counting down.
TGGGTCAAATGGAATTTCTATTTCTAGGTCCTTGAGGAATCACCACACTGTCGTCCACAATGGTTGAACTAATTTACACTCCCACCAACAGTGTAAGAGTGTTCCTATTTCTCCACATCCTCTCCAGCAACTGTTGTCTCCAGATTTTTTAATGATCTCCATTCTAACTGGCATGAGATGGTATCTCAATGTGGTTTTGATTTGCATTTCTCTAATGACCAGTGATGATGAGCATTTTTTCATATGTTTTTTGGCCTCATATACATCTTCTTTTGAAAAGTGTCTGTTCGTATAATCTGCCCACTTTTGAATGGGTTTGTTTGTTTTCTTTCTTGTAAACCTGTTTTTGTTCTTTGTAGATTCTGGATATTTGCCCTTTGTCAGATGGGTAAACTGCAAAAATTTTTTCCCATTCTGTGGGTTGCTGGTTCACTCTAATGATTGTTTCCTTTGCGGTGCAGAAGCTGTGGAGTTTGGTTAGATCCCATCTGTCTATTTTGGCTTTTGTTGCCAATGCTTTTGATGTTTCAGTAATGAAGTCCTTGCCTATGCCTATGTCCTGAATGGTTTTGCCTAGGTTTTCTTCTAGGGTTTTTATGGTGTTAGGTCTTATGTTTAAGTCTTTAATCCATCTGGAGTTAATTTTAGTGTAAAGTGTCAGGAAGGGATCCAGTTTCTGCTTTCTGCACATGGCTAGCCAGTTTTCCCAACACCATTTATTAAACAGGGAATCCTTTCCCCATTGCTTGTTTTTGTCAGGTTTGTCAAAGATCAGATGATTGTAGATGTGTGGCATTGCCTCCGAGGCCTCTGTTCTTTTCCATTGGTCTATATCTCTGTTTTGCTACCAGTACCATGTTGTTTGGATTACTGTACCCTTGTAATATAGTTTGAAGTCAGGTAGCGTGATGCCTCCAGCTTTGTTCTTTTTGCTTAGAATTGTCTTGGCTATGTGGGCTCTCTTTTGGTTCCATAGGAAATTTAAGGTGGTTTTCTCCAGTTCTGTGAAGAGCGTCATTGGTAGCTTGATGGAGATAGTGATGAATCTATAAATTACTTTGGGCAGTATTGCCATTTTCATGATATTGATTCTTCCTAACCATGAACATGGAATGTTTCTCCATCTGTTTGTTTTCTCTCTTATTTCCTTGAGCAATGGTTTGTAGTTCTCCTTGAAGAGATCCTTTACATCCTGTGTTAGTTGTATTCCTAGGTATTTTATTCACTTTGTAGCAATTGTGAATGGCAGTTCGTTCATGATATGGCTCTCTGTGTGTTACTGGTGTATGGAAATGTTTGTGATTTCTGCACATCGATTTTGTATCCTGAGACTTTGCTGAGGTTGCTTACCAGTTTCAGGAGATTTTGGGCTGAGTCAACGGGGTCTTCTAATTATACAATCATGTCATCTGGAAATAGAGACAATTTGACTTCCTCCTTATTGATTTTTTGAAGGGTTTTTTTTTTTTGTGTGTGTGTCTCTATCTCCTTCAGTTCTGCTCTAATCTTATTTATTTCTTGTCTTCTGCTAGCTTTTGAGTATTTTTGATCTTGCTCCTCTAGCTTTTTCAGTTTTGATGATAGAGTGTCAATCTTAGATCTTTCCTCACTTCTCATGGGGTCATTTATTGCTATAAATTTCCCTCTCAACACTGCCTTAAATGTGTCCCACAGATTCTGGTACATTGTGTCTTCATTCTCATTGGTTTCAAAGAACATCTTTATATCTGCCTCCATTTCATTGTTTATCCAGTCGACATTCAGGAGCCAGCTGTTCAGTTTCTGTGAAGTTGTGCGGTTTTTAGTTTCTTAATCCTAAGCTCTAATTTGATTGCACTGTGGTCTGACAGACTGTTTGTTATGATTTCTGTTCTTTTGCATTTGCTGAGGAGTGATTTACTTCCAATTATGTGGTAAATTTTAGAGTGAGTACGATGTGATGCTGATAAGAATGTATATTCTGTGGATTTGGGGTGGAGAGTTCTGTGGATGTCTATTAGGTCTGTTTAGTCCAGATCTGTGTTCAAGTCCTGGATATCCTTGTTAATTTTGTGACTTATTGACAGTGGAGTGTTAAAGTCTCCCATTATTATTGTGTGGGAGTATAAGTTTCTTTGTAGGTTATTAAGAACTTGTTTTATATATCTGGGTGCTCCTGTATTGGGTGCATATATATTTTGGATCATTAGCTCTTCTTCTTGCATTGATCCTTTTGCCATTATGTAATGCCCTTCTTTGTCTCTTTTGATCTTTGTTGGTTTAGTCCATTTTATGAGAGACTAGGATTGCAACTCTTGCTTTTTTTATTTTGCTCTCCATTTGCCTGGTAAATCTTCCTCCATCCCTTTATTTTGAGCCTATGTGTGTTCTTGCATGTAAGATGGGTTCCCTGAATACCCATCTTAAAAAATCAATAGGTCTTGATTTTTTACCCAGTTTGCCTAGCCTGGAGGCCACAGGTGCAGGGGAAGAACAAGGGGCTAGGACACTGATGGAGTCTTCCATGCCAGGGCCTCTACAGGAATGAGCAGTCTGCTGCCTCCTCTCTGATCTATAAAGGCAGGTGAGATACATGGATTCCTGTTTCTCCCTCAGGAACCGTGAAAATCTTGTTAATGTTATGTGAGAGACATTGCATTTTCTCCCTAGAAAGTGGGGGACCCCAGCTATGCCTTGGAAAGATCTCTCTCACTGCTACGGGAAGGTGCCCTGGATGAGGGAACTTGGAGACAAGGGGTACACAGGCAGGTGGTCATCAAAATGATGAATGCAGGAGGGAGGTCACAAGCCTAAACCAGGCAAAGGGCAGGAGGGCAGCAAGGAGGGAAGGAGCTCTCGCTGTGGCAGAGGAGGCATGATCAGGATTTGATGAAAAGTGAGGCAAGGAGCAGAGGGAAGAGTCAGATTCCACCATTTGGGTTCTGGCAGCTAAGGGCAAGATGGTGCCATTGAACTGTGAATCCACCGTCCCTGCAGCTAAGGGAACCAGAGTGCAGAGCAAAGTGGAAGCCAAGTGAAATTGATGAGCAGGAAGATCTGGACAGAAGCTGGTGTGTCCAGCCCAGTCCCAGCTTTTCAAGGACATGCATCACCATGACCTCTGTTATTCCACAGAGATTCTCACCTGGGGTTCATCAGTGCTTTGGAGACAGTGGACCGTGACCCAAGTGGAAAAAGAAACATCTCTCCTGACTCTTTGAGCTGATTCCCCACTTAGGGGTAAGAAGGTAAAATACCTGAGATGTTACAACAAGTGAAGCTGAGGCCAGCCAGGCAGACAGGAGGCTGAGGCTGAAAGCTCAGCCTTCAGGGTTGCTTTGGAGGAGCAAAGAGCAAGCGTGTCTGTTGGTCCTGCAGAGCAGAGGTCCCCGAAGGCCCTATCAGTGAGGCGAGCAGAGAACAGGTGGGGTGGAGCACCAGTCTTAGTTGGCTAAAAGTCCCAAAGAACTAGATACGCTGGTCAGGAAAACTGCTTATCAGAGCACCGACTTCCCCTTCTCCTGTGCCTCCCCAGCCTGACTGTGTAAAAGAACTCTGAATAAATTGCAGATAGGAGGCAGGACTAACTTGCAGCTCCCATCTGGATGAACAGAGCAGTGTATGGAGACTTACATGATGAACTTTTGCTCCAAGAACTACCATAGCAACATACCGAGAAAGCCGAGATAATCCACGAGCCCTTTGAAGGAAGTGGATTGCTGCTGCAAGCCCCCAAAGACAGCCAAAAACTCTGATGATAAAGGACATAATCTCCTTGGATCTCTAGGTCCCTGCCCACCACCTGATCCTCCCTATACTATGGCAGCTAATGCACTCTTGAAATTGCCACCACCTGGTTTGAGGTTAACCAACACAAAACTAGTTCAATAAACAAAACTACACCAAGGACCTTTGCAGAGTCCACTTCACTCCCCTGCCACCTCCATTGGAGCAAGTGCTGGTATCCACAACTGAGATACCTGGAGACAGTTCATACACAGGACTCTCTGCAGACACCCCCCAGTACCAGCCCAGAGCCTGGTAGCTCCACTGGGTGACTAGATCTAAAGGAGAAATAAAAATTACTGCAGTTCAGCTCTCAGGAAGCCCTATACCTAAGGTAAAAGGGAGAGTACCACATCAAAGGAGCACCCCACGGGACCAAAAAATATCTGCACAGAAGCCCTTGAGCCCCAGATCTTTCCTCTGACATAGTCTACCCAAATAAGAAAGAGTCAGAAAAACAATTCTGGTAATATGACAAAACAAGCCTCTTTAACATGCCCAAAAGATCACACTAGCTCACCAACAATGGATCCAAACCAAGAAGAAATTTCTGAATTGCCAGAAAAAGAATCCAGCAGATCAATTATTAAGCAAATCAAGGAGAAACCAGAGAAATGTGAAGTCCAACTTAGTGAAATTTTAAAAAAGAAAACTGAGACAAGCTATGAAGGGAAAAGTCTTAAGTGAAATAAATAGCATAAATCCAAAACAATCACAACTTCTAGAAATGAAGGACACACTTAGAGAAATGAAAAATACACTGGAAAGTCATAGCAATAGAATTGAGGAAGCAGAAGACAGAACTTTCAAGCTCAAAGACAAGGCTTTCAAAATAACTCAATTCAACAAAGACAAGGGAAAATAATTTTAAGAGATAAAGCCTCAAGAAGTTTGGGATTATGTTAAACCTAAGAATAATTAATGTTCCCTAGGAAGAAAAGAAATATAGAAGTTTGGAAAATGTATTTGAGGGAATAATAAAGGAAAACTTCCCCAGCCTAGCTAGATATCTAGACATCCAAATACAAGAAGCTCAGAGAACACCTGGGAAATTTAACAGAAAAAGATAACCACCTGGCAGGGCACAGTGGCTCACACCTATAATCCCAGCACTTTGAGAGGCCAAGGGTGTGGGTCATGAGGTCAGGAGTTTAAAACCAGCCTGGACAACATAGTGAAACCCGGTTTCTTGTAAAATACAAAAATTTAGATGGATGTGGTGGCTGGCACCTGTAATCTCAGCTACTTGGAAGGCTGAGGCAAGAGAATTGCTTAAACTCAGGAGGTAGAGGTTGCAATGAGCCTGGATTCTGCCACTGCACTCCAGCCTGGGTGACAATGCAAGACTCTGTCTTAGAAAGAAAAGAAAAAGATAACCTGATGCACTCTTGAAATTGCTACCTCCTGGCCGGAGGCCAACAAACCAAGATGAAGAAAAGAATCTGAAGAGCTGTGAGGCAAAAGTACCAGGTAACCTATAAAACAAAATCTATCAGACTAACAGCAGAGTTCTCAGCAGAAACATTACAAGGTTGAAGGGACTGGGGCCCTATCTCTAGCCTCCTTAAACAAATAATTATCCACCAAGAATTTGGTTTCCAGGAAAACTAAGCCCCATAAATGAAGGAAAGATGCAATCTTTTTCAGACAAACAAATGCTGAGAGAATTTGCCACTCCCAAGCCAGCACTACAAGAACTGCTAAAAGGAGCTCTAAATCTTGAAACAAAGCCTGAAAATAAACCAAACTAGAACCTCCATAAAGCATCAATCTCACAGGAGGGACCTACAAAACAAAAAACAATGAAAAATACAACAAATAAGGTATTCAGGCAACAAATAGCATGATGGATAGAATAGTACCTCACATCTCAGTACTAACAGTTGAATACAAATGGCCTAAATGCTCCACTTAAAAGACACAGAATGGTAGAATGTATTCACCAACCAAGTATCTACTGTCTTCAAGAGACTCATCTAACATAGGAAGACTCACATAAACTCAAAGTAAAGGGGTGGAAAAGATGCTTCATGCAAATGGACACCAAAGTGAGCAGGGGCAGCTCTTCTTATATCACGCAAAACAGGTTTTCAAACGACAGCAGTTTGAAAAGACAAAGATAGACACTATTTAATGATAAGAGGACTTGTTCAATAGGAAGATATCACAATCCTAAATATATATGCACCTAACAATGGAGCTCCCAAATTTATAAAACAATTACTACTAGACCTAGGAAATGAGACAGACAGGAATACAGTAATACTGGGGGACTTTAATACTCCACTGACAACACTAGACAGGTCACCAAGACAGAAAGTCAACAAAAGAAACAATGGCTTTAAACTTTACTTTAGAACAAATAAACTTAATAGATATTTACAGAACATTCTACCCAGCAACTGCAGAATATACATTATATTTATCAGCACATGAAACATTCTCCAAGATAGACCATACGATGGGCCACAAGACAAGTCTCAGTACATTTTTTAAAAATTGAAATTATATCAAGTACTTTAAGACCATATTGGAATAAAACTGGAAATGAACTCCAAAATGAACCTTCAAAACCATGCAAGTACATGAAATCAAGATAGAAATTAAATAATTCTTTGAACTAATTGATAGTATTGACTCAACCTTCCAAAACCTCTGGGATACAGCAAAGGTGGTGCTAAAAGGAAAGTTCATGGGATTATGAGCAAAGACCTAATCTACATCTGATAGGTGTACCTGAATGTGATGAAGAGAATGAATCCAAGCTGGAAAATACTCTTCAGGATATTATCCAGAAAAACTTCCCCAACCTAGCAAGGCAGGTCAATATTCAAGTCCATGAAATACAGAGAACACCACAAAGATATTCCTCAAGAAGAGCAACCCCAAGGCACATAATCGTCAGTTTCACCAGGGTTGAAATGAAGGAGAAAATGCTAAGGGCAGCCAGAGAGAAAGGTTGGGTCACCCACAAAGGGAAGCCCATCAGACTCACAGTGGATCTCTTGGCAGAAAACCTCCAAGTCAGAAGAGAGTGGGGGACAATATCCAACATCCTTAAAGAGAACTTTAAAATTAGAATTTTATATCCAGCCAAACTAAGCTTCATAAGAGAAAGAGAAATGAAATATTTTATGGACAAGCAATTGAGAGATTTCATCACCACCAGGCCTGCCTTACAAAAGCTCCTGAAAGAAGCACTAAACATGGAAAAAAACAACCAATACCAGCCACTCCAAAAACGTACCAAATGGTAAAGACCATCAACACAATGAAGAAACTGCGTCAACTAATGGGCAAAACAACCATCTAGCATCAAAATGGCAGATCAAATTTACACATAACAGTATTAACCCTAAATGTAAATGGGCTAAATGCCCCAATCAAAAGGTAAAAAATCAAGACCCTCTGCCCCTTGCCTCACTTTTCATCAAATCCTGATCATGCCTCCTCTGCCACAGCGAGAGCTCCTTCTCTCCTTGCTGCCCTCCTGCCCTTTGCCTGGTTTAGGCTTGTGACCTCCCTCCTGCATTCATCATTTTGATGACCACCTGCCTGTGTACCCCTTGTCTCCAAGTTCCCTCATCCAGGGCACCTTCCCGTAGCAGTGAGAGAGATCTTTCCAAGGCATAGCTGGGGTCCCCCACTTTCTAGGGAGAAAATGCAATGTCTCTCACATAACATTAACAAGATTTTCACGGTTCCTGAGGGAGAAACAGGAATCCATGTATCTCACCTACCTTTATAGATCAGAGAGGAGGCAGCAGACTGCCCATTCCTGCAGAGGCCCTGGAGTGGAAGACTCCATCAGTGTCCTAGCCCCTTGTTCTTCCCCTGCACCTGTGGCATCCAGGCTAGGGTGCTCAGGGATCTGACTGCTGTTTAGGCGCCCTCAGCCCTGGCATCCTCCTTCACATGAAGTGCCCTTTCTCAATGAATAGCCTCATCCACCCCCCTCACCTAAACAAGGGACCCAGGCCCATCTTTCTCTGTATATTCCCTCCTTACCCAGTGGGTTAAAGCCACCTGAGCAGTTAAGCTGCTCTTGATGCCCTCTTGTCTCCTGGCCCACCCTACCCTCTGGACACCTGGCGCTGCCTCCCCAAGGCCATCCCTGCCACCAGTGTTGGCCTTATCCCTGTCCTCTGCCCCCCAAGCCAGATGTAATCCCTGCTGCTGCTGAGGTGATCTGTCTGGTGATAAAATCCAACCTGCTGGTATAGCCTGAAAGCTCTGCTTGGTTCTCCCCTCCACCTCAGCTCCCGACTTCCTTGTGCACCTGTGGCCAGCTAAGCCCAGCTCTTTCTCATGTGCACTGGCCTTTGCACATGAGCTGTCTTTGCCTGGAGCATCGTATCCCTCCTGACACTGGCAAGCTGCTGCTGGGCCTGCCCTTCTAAGCATGATGTTGCCTCTTCCAGGAAGCTCTCCAGGGTTCCTCAAGCTGGGTCTCATGTGCTGGCTTTTGCTTCCTCAGCACTCTGCTTATGCTGGAGAAATAAAGAAGCATAGAGTAGAGTCCTGCGCATTGAGGTTCAAGTGTAGATCTCTGACTGCTCCTGCAACAATCACTTTCATCACCAACATCAGCAGGTTTCACCTTGCCACGGCAGCCTTCCAACAGCACATCAACTTGCAGTGAAAGCTTGGTCTTTAAAAATAGGAATATGAAGCTTGTTTCCTATTAGCACTGACTGTACTCCTTCCTGGACGGTCCCCTTGCAGGTCTTCTCAGGGTCATCTAGACTCCGCATCCCTTCTGCAACCACCCTCCCGCCTCTCTGCTCCTCTCTAAAGGAATATCTGCAGAAGTGGCATGTCTAATACCAAAATGTTGGTTTCTGCCCCAGCACTGCTCCATTCCCACAACCCTTCTCCACCTAGCATCTCACCAAGGGCACTGCCATCTTCTTTTTTGACCTCCCCACCCAGGAGCTCCTACTACGGCCTGCCCTACTTCCCACAGCCCTTGTGGTTAAGATCTCCGTGTGCTCCTACTTTGAACCACCTATAGTTTTCTGTCCCTTCCAGAAGAAAATCCAACCCCCTGTAAGGCCCTGACCACCTCCTGCTATGCCTTCGCTTGCCCTGTTCCAGCTACACTGACCATAAGAATCTTACAACATGAAGCCTTTTTTTTTTCTCACCCCAGGACCTTTGCACTGACTCCACTCCTTCCTGGAGAAACTTCCAGGCTCTTCTCAGAGTGTCTCCTTCACATTGCTCAAGTGCGTCCCCTCAGAGAGGCCTTCCCGCACCTCTGGACCTGGTGTCCCTGGGCCATGCTCTCTCCTGCTCCCTGAGCACAGCAAGCTTCCTTTCATTTATATTCTTTCTCAGGATCTGAAATGGTCAACTTATTTATTATCTGTTTCTCCTTCTGGAAATGTAAACTTCTGGGCAGGAACCTCATGTGTCTTATTCATCACCTAAGCCCAGGGTCTGCCTGGTACTAGGAGGAGCCGATGGGCACTGGGGTTTCCTCCCAGCTTCACAGCATGGCCCACTGCTGGTCTTCTGCATCGAGGCTGGGAATACTGCAGCCAGAAGGAAAATCTCTCAGTTAACATGGAATTAATAAAAGAATGCTTATACATGGCTTCAAGTAATATGTATATATCAGATAAAAATGACATTCTGCTGAGAAAGCGAGAGCAAGAGAGAGAGAGAGAGATAGAGAGAGAGAGAGAGAACCCATAAACTTCTGTTTTTCCTGCATTCTTATATTGTCTTCATACAAAAAGAAAATTTTAACTGATAGGTTACACTCTAGTTTTAGATGTAGGCCACCATGTATGAGACCTTGTGGTAAGTGCTGGGTGATGAGTGGAAAACCAGGCCAGAGTGCCCTGGCATGGACAGTGGCAGTGACCACAGAGCAGCTTTCCCTGGAGAGCTTGCTCTGATGCCTCCTGAGGTCCTGTGAGCTCTGGCACCAGGACCCAGCCCGGTACCCCTGCACCCCAGGGCCCTGCCCCACTCCATGATTCTTTCTGGGATTGTCATGGACTTAACTCATCACCAAGCATCTCAAGTATAAACCTTTGAGATATTTTGGCACCTGAAGCATTTGGGATGCCTTGGGGAAGAAAATGAAATACTTTAATGTAATCCAAAAAGAAGGAGGGGGATGCCCCTGAAATATGTCCCCAGAGCAGCTCACCTGCTCTGCGGCCTTGGATGCTCCGCAATATTCCAATACTTTTCTCCCCAACAGGACCACTCACATGTCACTTTGGTGAGAGGATGAGGCATTCAGATTGGGTGAACTTGTCACTTTGTCAGCATTATTTTAGACAAGGATTTTTACTTCTTGTTTTTATATTTCGAAAGAACAATTTCTTACAACATTCAGGAATTCGCACTTTGCATTTTCAAGTTCACTTTGGTGCAGCGGGTCTGGCCCAGCCTTCCCTGGCATGAGTCTTTGGTGGAGGGGGCCTGATGTCAGCAGCCTGCAGGGTGTGTCTGTGTCACCTGAAGGTGTCCGGCTGCTTGGCCAAGCTATTTCTGCTGACTGCACAGAAATACATTTGGCCTCTTCTCCTCTCCAAGTTGCAGTTTCTTTTCTGCAAATGGAGCAGAGGAAAACTGCTCAGTGACATGGTAAAGTGAAAGCACATTCAGTTAAGGACAAATTTCTTCAATTGGGAAGTTTCTCATTTATCTGTGACTAGTTGTTTTCTTTTCTTAGTCAACTTCCTCCAACCCTCAGTGCATGTGACACACACACACACACACACACACACACACACACACACATTCACTCAGGGGTGCCCAGGAGTTCCCAGGGCCCATCCCTGGCTTTCTGAGGCTGTGGGCTCTGGGGGAGGGTGGGCTGTCAGGGAGGGTGGGCTTGGGCTTTGGGGAGGGTATCTGTCTAGGGTGGTGTATATGGGTGAAGAGCTGGGTTTGGCCTATGAGAGGCCTGGACCCCACTGGCTGCCCCTTGATGTACCCTCTGATCATGTCTTTTCCATCTGTGAAACAGAGGTGAGCCACAGTGCCTAGCTCACAGGGGTGGGGGAGTCCCTGCACACAGCCTCCAGGCACAGAATAGGTGCTGAGTGAATGTTAGGTGGGACTCCTTCCGCTCAGGAAAAGTGTGTGGCAGTGAAGGGGAGATGTCAAGAACCCCTGAAGTATCCTCTTGGAGAAGCCACTTTCTCACAGGAAAACAATGTGGGTTCGAAAGCTCTTGGCTCCTTCTAAAGCTTCCTAGGTTCCTGCATTAGATGTGCAGGCGCAATCCTGCAGCCGGGCCCAGAGCAACCCAGCAACTAACTGCAACACAGTGCCCAGGGTGTAGGGGAGAGTGGAGGGTGTCTGCACAGACTCCCTGGCCAAGGCACATGGACGCTCTTCCCAGCCCTGCCTTCTGGCCCCGGTTTCAGGAGGGACAACTGCGGACAGTCAATCCAAGTGACTGACCAAGCAGGCCCTCTTAGGAGCTACTAGGGTGCAAATGCAGGTCATAAGTGCACCAGCCACCCTCCCTTTGACCCCTACGCCCAAACACCCCCAAGGCCTGAGCCTTGCTTCCAGGGCTATGGCTGGTCTGCCATCTCCAGGCATTGCTGGAGCGCCCCAGGCTGGTCCGTGGTGCTGGGTGCAGCTCTCAGAAGGATCTTTCGGCAGGCTTGAATTCCTGCCTCTTGGGTGGTCTGATAAACTGTTCCCTGGCTGGTGTTTGGGCCAGCTGTACCCGCTTCCATCTGATGTTTCTGCCAGAGGAATTCTTGAGGCCTCTGCACCTCGTTAACCCTCAGAATGGGACTCACTAGGCCCAAGCGTGGCTCATTACTCAGACCTGTGAGCTTGTTGCTGTGACCTTGGGGCCGCTGACCAGATGGCCCAGATGCAGGGGGTCCAGGAAGCCCAGGCCCTGCAGGAAGCCCCAGCTGGGGCTCTCTGCTCATCCCGTTCGAGGAAGGGCTATGGTAGCAATTGTTTCAGGCCTGAGACGTGACGGGAGCCAGGGGAGCTGGGTTTGGGAGGTAGGCAGGCCAAGTGCAGGTCTCGGCCTTTCTAAGTAGCTGTGTCCTCGAGCAAGACCTCTACTTCTCTGAGCCTCAGTTTCCTCCACTGCCAGGTGGCCATGAAGAACATATCACAGGGAGGGCACAAGGACTCAGCCACCACAGTGTCAGACAAGAACTGGTTCTCAGCAAAGGAGAGCTCACACGGCAGTGTCTGTGGATATCAAAGGCACAGAAAACAGAACACACACTTTTCTTAATTTAAGTTTAAAAAATAAAAATAAATAAAAATTAGCCCCTGTTTGGCTTACCAAACCCCAGCCAGGCCACACCCTTCCTTTTGCAAACCATTCTGTCTGAGTTCCTCACTGAGATATTTGCCATCCTGTAGGTGCCATTGCCTTACCTATGAGCTGTGCTGTTTCAGCACTGTGCTGGGCACTGTGTGGGCTCCCACTAGCCTTTCTGTGCTCTGCAGTCTGGCAACCTTGGGCCTTATTAGTGATGTGACCCATGATGGGAACTGAACTCCTCTAAGCCTCAATTTCATCTTCTGTAAAAGAGGTGTAATGAATGTCCTGGTCAAACTCCCCCCAAACATTCACATGCTAGTACATGAACATTGCACTGTCTGCAGTGCCCAGCACATGGCTGCCCCTTAGAGATGGGAGGGAGGAATCAGGAGTATCCTGTTCTGAACTACCTGCCCCACATATAAAGTAGTATGTGAATGTGGACTTAGATTATTAAAAATGCGTATTGTAATCTCTGAGGCAATTACAAAAAAATTGACAAGAAGTATTAATGATATGCTAAGAGAGAATTTAAAATGGAATCATATAAAATGCACATGTAAAAACAGGGAAGGCAGAAAAAAAGGGAAAAAAGAAAGGGCAAGTGCAAAGAACAAAAGGTTACAAATAAGGTTTGTAAGGCAGGTATTAAAGCATCTGTATAAATTATCACTTAAACATGAATGGTCTAAAAACACCAGTTAAAAGGTGAATTATTGAGGTTACAATGAACTACGATCATGCCATTACACTCCAGTCTGAGCAACAGAGTGAAACTTTGTCTACAAATTGCAGCTGTATACAGAAAACCCACTTCAAATATAAAGCCTTAGACCAGCTGAAAGTGAAGGGATGAAGAAAAGACATGCCATGTCAATGTTTATCAAAAGGAAGCTGAAATAGCCATATTAATTCTAACTTTAATTCTAGAAAACCAGCAGAAAAAGAATGATTATTGGGAATAATGAGGGAATTTTATAAGGATAAGGAAGACAATTCTCCAAGGAGATATAACAGTCTTAAAACAGCATGTACCTAACAACAGGTCATCAAAATAAATGAGGCAATTTTTTTTTTTGCCTGAAACTGAGTTGGAAGGAGAAATGGGCAAACCCAATCTTATAGTTGGAGACTTCAGATGTTCAAATGCTTGTCAATAATTGACAAATCAAGGAAGCAGAAGATCTGTAAGGATAGAGATGACCTGAGCAGCACTAAGAATCAATTTGATCTAATCAACATTTTTGGAATATTCCAGCCAAACAACAGCAAATTATACATTCATGTCAAGCTCATTTATATACAATATTCATCAATGTAGACACAGTTCAGATCATGAAACACAGTTTAAAATTTTTAAAGAATAGAAATTATACAAAGTATGTTCTTACACCACAATAGAATTAAGCTACAAATCAATTATTCAGAGAAGAATAGTCAGAAAATCCCCAAATATTTGGAAACTAAATAACTCAAGGGAGAAATAATGTCTCAAAAAACAAAATTGACATTTGGAATAGGTAAAAATTAAAATGCAACTTTTCTAAGTTTTGGGGATGCAGAAAAGTAGTTCTGAGAAGAAAATTTATAGCATTAAACACATATATTTAAAAAGAAGAACTATATAAAATCAGTGACCTACTCTTCTATCTTGGGAAGCTAGAGAAAAAAGAGCAAATTATACCTTAAAAAAGCATAAGAGGGAAAATAATGAAAATTAGAGCAAATATCAGTGAAATTGAAAGGAGAAAAACAACAAACAGAATCAGCAAAATCAAAAGGTCAAGAAAATTGATAAACCTCTAGCCAAGGTCACCAAGAAATAAAGAGAAAATATCAAATTGCACAACATAAGAAATTAAAGGGAAGTTATCACTACTGATCTTAAATGGATAATAGCAGAATACCATAAGTGGCACTTTATCCACAAATTTAATAACTCCAATGAAATGGACAGTTTCCTGAAAGACACAAATTTCCAAAACTCATTTAAAGAAAAACAGATAACCTGAATGGCTCTAATTTAATAAATAAATTAAATCAATAATTAAAACCCTCTAAGAGAAAAAGAGGGAAGGAAGGACCCAGTGGTTTCTCTCATAAATTCTACCAAATAACTGAAGAAGAAATAAAATCAATTCTCCAGAATTGATATGTCTGGGAGACATATTTTGCCTATAATGGTCCACCTTCTGGCCTCAAAGCACATCTATCCCACAAGCAAATAAATTTGCCCCATGCCAACATTCCCATAGGCTCAATCCACCACAGCTTTAATCCAAGTCCAGAATTTTATTTTAAATCTTATCAACTAAAAACTCCCAAATCCCATCATTGAAATAATCTAAGTCAGGTATGGGTAAGGCTTTGGTTATAATCCCTCCTAGGGCACAATTGCTTTCTATCACTGTTTGAAGTGTTGGTTTCCATTTACATGATATTTTGGAAAAGGCAAAGTGATAGAGGTGTAAGTAGATCAGTGGTTGACAGAAAGTTTGGGTGGGGAGAAAGGTTGAATAGATGAAGCACAGGTGAATTATTAGGGTGGTGAAACAATTCCTTATAATACTGTAATGGTGGATACATGGCACCATGCATTTGTCAAAACCCATAGAACAATACAGAATAAAAAGTAAATTTTAATGTAAGAAAAAATTTAAAAAATCAACTGCATGGTCAGTGGGTGCCAGAGTGGATTTCACACTATGACAAAAAATTAGCTAATATAATTGTATTTCAAATGTATGAAAAAACTTCACTGCAGGAGAAGGGGAAAAATGATACTAACCTAAGGAACATTGGAAATGAGCAGAGACTATAAAACCAAAGGCAAAAGGAACTATGCAAAAGCATTGTGTGCTAGCTGGTAATGCTGCCTTTATTATTATTATTATTATTTTAATTGCTTTTTTTTTTTAAGTTCCAGGGAACATGTGCAGGATGTGCAGGTTTCTTACATAGATAAATGTGTGCCATGGTGGTTTGCTGCACCTATCAACCCATCACCTAGTTATTAAGCCCAGCATACATTAGCTTTTTTCCCTAATGCTCTCCATGCCCCCTGATCTCCCCAACAGGTCCCAGTAAGTGTTGTTCCCTCTTTGTGTCCATATATTCTCATTGGTCAGTTCCCACTTATAAGTGAGAACATGGAGTGCTTGGCATTCTGTTCCTGTGTTAGTTTGCTGAGGATAATGGCTTCCTGCTTCATCCATGTTCCTGCAAAGGACGTGATCTTGTTCCTGTTTATGGCTACATAGTATTCCACAGTGTATATGTACCACATTTTCTTTATCCAGTCTATCATTGATGAGCTTTTGGACTGATTCCATGTCTTTGCTATTGTGTATCGTGCTGCAGTAAACATACATGTGCATGTGTCTTTATAATAGAATGATTTCTATTTCTTTGGGTATATATCCAGTAATGCGATTGCTGGGTCAAATGCTATTTCTGGTTCTAAATCTTTGAGAAGTTGCCACAATGTCTTCCACAATGGTTGAACTAATTTACACTTCCACCAACAGTGTAAAAGTGTTCCTATTTCTTTGCAACATCACCAGCATCCGTTGTTTCTTGATTTTTTAATAATCATTGTTCTGACTGGCATGAGATGGTATCTCATTGTGGTTTTAATTTTCATTTATCTAAGGATCAGTGACGTTGAGCTTCTTTTATATGTTTTTGGCCACATGTATATCTTTTTTTGAGAAGTGTCTGTTCATATCATTTGCCCACTTTTTAATGGGGTTGTTTGTGTTTGTTGTTTCTTGTAAATTTGCTTAAGTTCCTTGTTGCTTCTGAATATTAGACCTCTGTCAGATGGATAGATTGCAAATTTTTCTCCCATTCTGTAGGTTGTCTACTCACTCTGATGCCTTTAGTTTTATAGTCTCTGCTCATTTCTTTTGCTGTGCAGAGGCTCTTTAGTTTAATTAGATCCCACTTGATTTTTGCTTTTGTTGCAATTATTTTTGGTAATTTCATTGTAAAATCACCTATGTCCTGAATGGTGTTGGCTAAATTTTCTTCTAGGATTTTTATAGTCTTTAATCCATTTTGAGTTAGTTTTTGTATAAGGTATAAAGAAGGGATCCAGTTTCAATTTTCTTCATATGACTAGCCAGTTTTCCCAAAACCATTTATTAAATAGGGAATCATTTTCCCATTGCTTGTTGTTGTCAGGCTTGTCAAAGATCAGGTGGTTGTAGATGTGTAGTTTTATTTCTGAGCTATCTATTCTGTTTCATTGATCTATGTGCCTATTTTTGTGCAAGTACCATGCTGTTTTGGTTACAGTAACCTTGTAGTATAGTTTGAAATTGGGTAGTGTGATGCCTCTAGCTTTGTTCTTTTTGCTTAGGATTGTCTTGGCTCTTTTTTGGTTTCATGTGAATTTTAATTTTGTTCTATGAAGAATGTCAATGGTAGTTTAATGGTAATAGCATTGAATCTATAAATTGTTTGGGGCAGTATGGTGATTTTCACGATATCGATTCTTTCCAACCACGGGCATGGACTATTTTTCCATCTACTTCTGCCCTCTCTGATTTCCTTGAATAGTGGTTTGTAGTTCTTCTTGAAGAGGTTCTTCACTTCCCTTGCTAGCTGTATTCCTAGGTATTTTACTCTCTTTGTGGCAATTGTGAGTAGGTGTTCATTCATAATTTGGCTCTCTGCTTGTCTGTTGTTGGTGTATAGAAATGCTTGTGATTTTTGCCCATTGATTTTGTATCCTGAGACATTGCTGAAGTTGCTTATCAGCCTAAGAAGCTTTTGGGCTCAGTCAATGGGGTTTCTAGATGCAGGATCATGTCATCTGCAAAAAACGACACTTTGACTTCCTCTCTTCCCATTTGAATACCCTTTGTTTCTTTCTATTGCCTAACTGCCCTGGCCAGAACTGCCAACACTATGTTGAATAAGAGTGGTGAGAGAGGGCATCCTTGTCTTATGCCAGTTTTCAAGGGGACTGTTTCTGGCTTTTACTCATTAGGTATGATACTAGCTGTAGATTTGTCATAGAAGCTTTTACTATTTTGAGGTATGTTCTTTCAATATCTAGTTTATTGAGAGTTTTTAACATGAAGGTATATTGAATTTTATCGAAGACCTCTTCTGCATCTATTGAGATAATCGTGGTTTTCGTCTTTAGTTCTGTTTATGTAATGAATAATGTTTATTGATTTGTGTATGTTGAACCAGGGTAAGGCTGCTTTCTACAGGGGTATGGGTTAATGATTTGGAAACCACAACAGAGGGATAATGGAATCAAATAATTGATTGATGCAGATAACGGAAGCCAATTTTTTCACTGTTGGAGGAGGAGGTTGGGAAGGTTAGAGTGATCCTATGGCCCTGGATTAGAGTTGGAGATTTTAGTATTAATTTCTATTTAGCTTAATATACATAGCAATGAATCTCTAGGATAATATTTATATGTATGCATATAGACTTGGGTTCAGACATGTAAATATCTTTCCTTGCTCTGTCAGTTGGCAGGGCTTGGAAGCAATGGCATCCTGAAAGTACAGAGCACACACATCACTCAGATCCTGACTTCTAATACCAGTTTCTAATGAAAGGAACAAGGGCTCCTGGCAGACACTGTGGATTCTACGGCTGGGCAGGGCATATAGGGGAAGAGCCTGGAGTGTCTTGTAGTGCCAGAATGTAAGTAAGTATGCAATGCACACACAAATGCACAGACACTCAACAATGGGGTGTGTCAAAGGGACACAGGAGCCAACTGAAAGAGCTCCTAGTGGCCACAGGCAAAATAATTTGAGTAACAAAATAAATAAAGTAGTATTAGATTACTACCTAATGTATATAATAATTATGCATGAGATCTTATTGCTATCAACATATGATTGAATATATAACTAAAAATAAGGGAGAACAGACAAACCTCTCATGTAGAAGAATTTAAAATTATTTTTGTAGATACCCCTCTTTCAAGGAGGTAGTATATAACTCCCCCTCCCTTAAATGTGGGCTGCATATAGTGACTTACCTCCGAAAAGTACTGGATGAAAACGGGAAAAAGAGTAACTTTACAGTAGAGAAACCAGACAGACCCCTCAGCCAGGTGAGCAAGGCAGACAAAGTCAAGTTATGCTGGTGGCATGTGCCTTTACCTCAGTGGCTTTCCCCTCAAACCCTGCCACCCTAGGCTGATCATGGGGAAAATACCAGGCAAAGTCCTCCTGATGGACCTTCTACAAAAAAGCTGACGGGTCTTCCCCAAAACTCCCCAAACTGTTGAGGTCATCCTAACAAGGTCATCCTGACAAAGGAAGTCTGAGAAATTGTCACAACCACAGAGGAGCTGAAGGCCACACAATGACTAAATGTTATGCAGTGTCTGAGGTGGGATCCTGGTACAGAAAAAGGATATGAGGTAAGAACTGAGGAAATATGCATGAAGTATGGACTTTAGCTAACAATAATCAATAGTGGCTTCTTGGTTGTGACAGATGACTCCTACCCATGTAGCATCGAACGCTAGGAGAAACTGAGTGTGGAGTATGTGTGGACCTCTTCTATTACTATCTTCACAACTTTCTACAAATCCAAACCTATTCTAAAATTCAAGGTTTATTTTTGAAAAAGTGAATCGAGATTATGCAAATGAAGTGAAGGGAGTGGTAGTAAAATAAAGGCAGGCGGTCCTTGCTTGCAAAGCCCTAGCTGGGAGAGATGGGGAGAGGAGGAGAGAAAGAATGACTGGCCCATAGAAGTTTTTCAAACATGGACTTAGAAACTGTTAGAGCCTGATTTCAACATTACTTAGTGCTACTGCTCTTTAAAATGCGAATTATTTTCCTTTACCTTTGCTTCCAGTGGACAATTTCCACACTACTAACTGAGCACAAGCAAGCAAAATTTTGTTTCCAATAGACAACGTCTGTGCATTGCCTCTTACTTAGGGCACGCAAAACTACATCCAACCAGCAGATGGAAGCTGTCGAGGAAAGGCCGTGTCCTGGTGGAGGATGGGGTGGGTGACTCCAGATGTCAGAGGAGAGGAGGCAGAGGAGATCCACCAAACCTTCTGAGAGGGGCCACCCATTCTGCCCGGCTTTCTCCTGCAGTCAGGGCCCATGGCAGAGGATGTTTCTGCCTCTGGTGAGTCATAGAGGCCACTAGCATCCTGAAACGGAGGCCACCAAGGTCTGGGCTTCTGCCATCCAGTCAGACTGTAACCTCCTGGAAATCAGCCACTGCAGAGCTCTATTTTTGGGCAGCCATGGTACAGGTCTGTGGGCTGCTGCTGGTGCTCCAGCCCCGGCCACAGAGAATACCCAGGTCCCAGCCAACTGCCTCCCATGGAGGACTGCTGGATGGAAGCAGCTGCACATTCTCTCCTGCTCCTGCAAAGCAACCCAACACCCATGCCCTGTATCCTGAGACAAAGACCATGTGCTCTACAGTGTGGATGAGCATGTCAGTTCAGCATGAAGGAGAGCCGGTCCAAAAACGTAGTCACATGACAGCACACACCACCGGCACCCGCTGTGGCCCTGCTCATCTTGGCCTCTGTGGTTCACAGGCATCCCAGGCCCAGCTGGTGAAGGCTGGCGTTCATCACACTTTCCTCAGATTCTTGGCTTCAGTTCCCTAGCAGAGAATTTGGCTTTTACCATAGTTTAAAGATGTGCCTTTTAAGCATTGAATCAGGTTCAATTTTCAGCAACTGCTTTACGAGCTTATATTTTCAGACAGCTTAGGCTAATTATTGTGTGATCATAAAAAATCACCTATGGAGCTTGTTAAATTTACAGATGTTCCTGAGTCCCATCCCAAAGGAGAGTCCTGGGGATAAGTATTTTTAATATGCTTACTGGATGCAGATCTGTGTGACTAGAAAATGATACAGAAAGTTTGTGCATTTTTTTCTAAGTTCTAGTTCCTGTACTTTTTAAAAAAAAATTAGAATGAGGAGAAAAGGGAGGTTGAGAATCTGAAACTAAGTGTTACAAAATGTCTGTTAGCAGGAACCTGAGAGACCAAGCTCTCCAATCCTTTCTTTTTACAGAAACAGTGCTGGGCCCAGTGAGGTGAAGGGTGTAACTGAGGTCATTCGACTACAAAACGCCAGAGCAGGAGTAGAGACCAAGTCCCCCAGCTCTAATTCATGACCTCAAGGTGAAAAGACCTCCCTAGACAGATAACAGTTCCCATTTAAATAAGGATTAAAAATAAGATGTCTCAGTGCAGCTTATGGTACCTTGTAGAGCAAACACTCCCAAGGACGCCTAAATAAAAGCTGCAGTCATCACTGTGTTGGCTAGGCTGACTTGCCCTCTCCTTCTCCAAACTCTCCTTTGCACCCACCCATTTGTTGTCCTCCCAGGTCCTTTTTTAGCTTGGTTTCAACTTCTCTCCCCAGTCCCCAATCCACGATGACTCTGAGTTTACAGCCTCAGCTGGCTGTCCCTGGACAGAGCCTGACAAACCAGCAGGACCAAGGAGTGGGACTCTGCTCTGTGGGGATCCAGGTGGGTCGCCTCTGATCTCTAAGGGGACACTGCTTTCCAAACAGAGGCAGGTCACAGAGCTCTCTTCGAAGTGCTCGACCTCACCCTGGGATCAGCTTAGAGGGAGGCTAAGGTTATAGGGAGTTGATTGGCCACTGAAGGCCTCTGATCCCTCTCTCCATCCCTGCAATGATCCTAGTAATGACAGAAGAGCATGGAGGTACTGTTCCTGCATAGTTACTGTGTGTTACCCACTGGGTTGTTCGGTTTATGTTTATTATTTCCACTTCTCACAGCACCCTCATGAGAAGGCTGAGACGATGGTGTTCAAAGAGTTTAAGTAGCTGGCCCCAGTCTCATGGGCTGCGAGATTTGGAGCCAGGAGTGGACTATGAGAGCAAAGCTCCAGCTCCTTCCACAGCGTCAAGCTCCCTCCCATCTGCAACCTGGAAAGCACATTGTTCAACTCCTCACACGCTTTCTAGGAATATTTTTTGTTCCATGCCCAACCTGGAGGATTTCTCTAGAAATAGTGGTTCTAGATGACATTCCAATGTCTCATGATTGCTTAATACCCAAGCCATAAAGAACAAAGGAGAACCATGCACGTTTCCCTCAATTACATCATAATTTTATTGTTACCTGGGGTCAAGAGAATGATGGGAGGAGCTGAGGCTACAGAGACTCACAGGTCCTCTTGGTCTGTTCTCAGGAGGGGAGAAGGCTGTCAGAAAGGCTGCTGGCCCATGAGAACCTACCATGTTAATTAGCCTTGTTCTGAGCCTGCTTGTTGGGCAATGTGCTGGATACTTTCCTAGCATAAGCTCATTGAAGCATCATGGCAGCCCTACTGCTGTGATCCCAATTTTCTTTTTCTTTTTTTTTCTTTTTTTTTTTTTTTTTGTGATCCCAATTTTCAAGCAAGGATAGGAGGCCTAGAGAGTCTAAAACTGCCCTGAGTTAACAGAGATGCTGAGTATCAGAGCCAGGATTCAGATGCTGTCTGTCTGATATCACAGCCTGTGCACTTGACCCCTGCAGTAGACTCTGACTTCCCTTAAAGAACCACAGCCTTGCCAAGATGATGAAACTCCATCTCTACTAAAAAGGCAAAGATCAGCCGGGTGTGGTGGTGGGCACCTGTAATCCCAGCTACTCAGGAGGCTGAGGCAGAGAATTACTTGAACCCAGGAGACGGAAGTTGCAGTGAGCTAAGATTGTGCCACTGCACTCCAGCCTGGGCAACAGAGTAAGACTCCATCGAAGGAAAGAAAGAAAGAAAGAAAGAAAGAAAGAAAGAAAGAAAGAAAGAAAGAAAGAAAGAAAGAAAGAAAGAAAGAAAGAAAGAAAGAAAGAAAGAAAGAAGAAAGGAAGGAAGGAAGGAAGGAAGGAAGGAAGGAAGGAAGGAAGGAAGGAAGGAAGGAAGGAAGGAAGGAAAGAACAGCAACAACAACAACAACAACAACAACTACTATATTTTGCTTCTTTTTTCTTCTTTTTTTAGATGGAGTCCGGTGTCTGTTATCCAGGTTGGAGTGCAGTGGCGCAATCTCGGCTCACTGCTACCTCTGCCTCCCAAGTTCCAGCAGTTCATTGCAGGGAAAGGAGAAGTGGGAGTGATGAGGCTGGAGAGAGCTGTGAGCAAGACTTAGACGATTTTGAGCATCAAAAATCTAAAGTTTCTCTGGCAGACAATAGAGAGTTCTGCCATTTAAAACAGTGGAGAACCAACATCACTACTGTCAACACTTTTTCTACAAGTTTGAAAGACAGACTTGGCAAAGTTATCATATTCTGCCACCCCTCATCCTCTTTCCCACACGATTCCTCTCCTATATGGCCCCCAGCCCTAAGCGGCGTCCTGGAGCTCCACTGCACACACCTCACCTCCCATCGGCAGGCTTGGCGGGTCCTCCTCTTCATCAGCTCCTTTTCTCCACGTCTGTGCTCTGGTCAGCACCTCATTTCCTCAGCTGGCCAACTGCAAATGTCTTCTAATTGGTCTCTGTTGTGAGCTGAGTTGTGTCTCCCATAAAAAGTCTGTTCATGTCCTAACCCTAGGAACCTGTGAGTGTGACCTTACTTGAAAATAGAATCTTGTTTTTTTTCCTGTAAATCTGTTTGAGTTCTTTGTAAATTCTGGATATCAGCCCTTTGTCAGATGGGTAAACTGCAAAGATTTTTTCCCATTCTGTTGGTTGCTGATTCACTCTAGTGACTGTTTCTTTTGCCGTGCAAAAGCTGTGGAGTTTGATTAGGTCCCATTTGTCTATTTTGGCTTTTGTTGCCAATGCTTTTGGTGTTTTGGTCATGAAGTCCTTGCCTACTCCTATGTCCTGAATGGTTTTGCCTAGATTTTCTTCTAGGGTTTTTATGGTGTCAGGTCTTATGTTTAAGTTTTTAATCCATCTGGAGTTAATTTTAGTTTAAGGTGTCAGGAAGGGGTCCAGTTTCTGCTTTCTGCACATGGCTAGCCAGTTTTCCCAACACCATTTGTTAAACAGGGAATTCTTTCCCCATTGCTTGTTTTTGTCTGGTTTATCAAAGATTATATGGTTGTAGATATGTTGATTTGCCTCCGATGCCTCTGTTCTGTTCCATTGGTCTATATCTCTGTTTTGGTACCAGTACCATGCTGTTTTGATTACTGTAGCCTTGTAGTGTAGTTTGAAGTCTGGTAGTGTGATGCCTCCTGCTGTGTTCTTTTTGCTTAGGACAAGCCCATTCAGAAAGGGGCAAAGGACATGAACAGACACTTTACAAAAGAAGACATACATGAGGCCAACAAACACATGAAAAAATGCTCATCATCACTGGTCATTAGAGAGATGCAAATCAAAACCACATTGAGATGCCATCTCACACCGGTCAGAATGGCGATCATTAAAAAATCTGGAGACAACAGATGCTGGAGAGGATGTGGAGAAATAGGAACACTCTTACACTGTTGGTGGGAGTGTAAATTAGTTCAACCATTGTGGAAGACAGTGTGGCGATTCCTCAAGGACCTAGAAATAGAAATTCCATTTGACCCAGCAATCCCATTACTGGGTATATATCCAAAGGACTATAAATCATTCTACTATAAGGACACATGCACACGAATGTTCATTGCAGCACTGTTTACAATAGCAAAGAACTGGAACCAACCCAAATGCCCATCAATGATAGACTGGACTGGGAAAATGTGGCACATATACACCATGGAATATTATGCAGCAATCAAAAATGATGAGTTTATGTCCTTTGTAAGGACATGGATGAATCTGGAGAATATCATTCTAAGCAAACTGACACAAGAACAGAAAAGGAAATACCACATATTCTCACTCATAGGTGGGTGAGAAAAATGAGAACAC
This sequence comes from Saguinus oedipus, assembly GCA_031835075.1. Taxonomy (NCBI): domain Eukaryota; kingdom Metazoa; phylum Chordata; class Mammalia; order Primates; family Cebidae; genus Saguinus; species Saguinus oedipus. The sequence goes on along the minus strand of CM063179.1, from coordinate 47,182,038 downwards.
ATGGACACAGGGAGGGTGGTACTACACACTGGGATCTATTGGGGGGAATAGGGGAGGGACAGCGGGGGGGGGGAACTGGGGAGGGATAGCCTGGGGAGAAATGCCAAATGTGGGTTAAGGGGAGGAAGGCAGCAAAACACACTGCCATGTGTGTACCTATGCAACTATCTTGCACGTTCTGCACATGTACCCCAAAACCTAAAATGCAATAAAAATTTAAAAAAAAAAGAAAATAGAATCTTTACAATGTGATAAAGTTAGGTTGAGATCATGTTGAAACAGACATTCAATACAAAATTTGATATGACTGAAATTCATATGACTACTGTTGTTACACGCAGAAGGACATAGAACCAGACCCAGACACCATGAGAACACCACACAATGACAGGGCGGGACTGAGCAATGTGTCTGTAAGCAAGGGACTGCCAGGGAATGCCACGGATTGCCAGCAACATCAGAAGCTAAGAGAAAGTCTTGGAATAGATTTTCCCTAGAGCTTTCTGAAGAACATGGACCTGCAGCACCTTGATTTTGGAACTCTGGCCTCTGCTACTGTGAGAAAATGAATTTCTGTGGTTTGAAGCCACCCTATTTGTGTCATTTGTTGGGAAGCCCCAGGAAAGGAATATGGTCTCCTTGCCCCCATATTTGCCTGCCACCCTCTGCATCCTCCATGGAGCTATTAGGTTGATCTTTCTAAATTGCAAAATTTCCCCACTTTCATTTCTAACTTATGTTCCAAGTGTACTATGGGAAAATCTGTGGTTCTTTTTCTGTGATAGAAATGCCTGCATTTTATTTTCTCTCTATTGACTTCTTCTCATCCTTTCATCACCTGTAAGTAGCGGGATGATGCCCCTCCTCCATGCCCCTCTATTTCTATGTCTGCAATAAGGAAGTGAAGAACAAGCGATTGTTAGGTAAGTGAATAAGTAGATGGATGAATAATCGATTCAGGGAAATCCAAGGTGCCTACTGCTGTTGCAATGCAGAGTTCAAAAAAGCATAAAAATATTTGAATCAGAGGAAAGTGGGACTTTTCACTCTTTTGTTTACTGTTTATGTGACTCGGGGAAAAATCGCTTAACCTCTGAGATTCATCTGTAAAAAAAGAGGTGATAATACATTCGCCATAGAAGCACTAAGAACATGAAGCGAGCTGGTGCGGGTGAATGAGAGGCTGTGCAATGCCTGGAGCAAGCTGCAGGGCTGCCTCTCCCTTCCCCAGTTAAACCCATATGTTCGTTATGTAACTGTGAATTAGAGCCCTCCAGTCTAAAGTCTCATAAACGCTAAGCAGAAATTGCCCTTTGTTTTGGACGTGCACAAGAATGACCTCTGCAGTGCAAACTTCCCTAATTACTTGTGCAGAACAATAGCAAAAGCCACGAGGAGGTCCATTTAAACACGGGAGGAGCAATTAATCACAGCCCATTGGAATATTGCTTTTGGTCCTGAACTCAGTTTGCCTTACATACAGGAAATGAAATGCAGTAATTATGGCTGTCACTTGAGACTCTAGAGTCCTGGCTTCAATTCCCCAATCCTTCATCATTTCATTTTGACTGTGTCTATAGAACACCAAGACATCTGGCTAAAAAGTGAAAAATGCCATCCATTTTTCAACTCGTGACTCATTGCATATTCTACCTTTCCTTTTTGTATTGTGGTATAGTACCCATAATGTTTACTATTTAACTGTTTTTAAGTGTGCAGTTTGGTTGTGTTCAGTACATTCACACCGTTGTGTAACCATTTTCACTATTCATTTCCAGAACTTTCATCATCCCAGCAGAAACTGTCTCCATTAAATAACAACTTTCACTTTCTCCCTCCCCCCAGACCCTGGCAACCACCATTCTCCTTCCTGCGACTGTGAATTTATTACTCTAGGTACCTCATATAAGTGGCATCATGCAGTATGTGCTCTTTCATAAATGACGGACTTAACTTAGCATAGTATCTTCAGGCTTCATGCATGTTGCAGCATGTGTCAGAATTTCCTTCCTTTTTAAAGGTGAATACTATTCCATTGTGTGTTTATGCCACATTTTATTTATCTGTCATCTGTTGATGAACACTTGGGTTGCTCTACCTTTTGCTTTTTTAGTATTGATGCTTTGAACATGTGTGCGCAAATATCTGTCAAGTCCTTGATTGTTTTTAATTCTTTTGGGTCTATACCCAGAAGTAGAGTTGTGGGATTGTATGTTAATTCTGTTTTTAGTTTTTTGAGGAACCACCATACTGTTTTCCACAGCAGGTGCTGCATTCTACATTCCCACCAGCAACACACAAGGGTTCCAATTTCTCCCCGTCCTCACTAGTACTTGTTATTTTTTGTTTTTTTTTGCTAACAGCCATACCAGTGAGTGTGAAGTTCACCTTTTCTTTTTCAAGTGTTGCAAGAATTTACTTTTACATGATAATTCATTTATGCATTTGATGTCTTAATTTCTTGACCCATCATAAACTAGAGTAGGGTTATCTGAACACCTTGCTCAACCTTTGTTCAGAACTCTGCCAAGTATTCTGGATTTTCACATTTCTGATCAATGCATCCTAAAATTTCTGCAACTGGATATTTGTAGAACATAGCACAATTAGAAGTCGAGAAGGAAGAGGCAGTAAGGGGCAATGAGAAAGGATGAAGGGATTCTTCCTTCCCACATTGAGTGCTGTGATCAGTGCCTCGTATCTGTGAGTCGGGTGCTGACTCCCACTGAGGACTCTGGTGCTGTCTCCTGGCCTCCATGATTGCTGCTTCGAGAGGCTTCATTGCTGGGAGGTCTGTGAGCTTCCAGGGGAAATGAAGGGCTACTTATCAATCTGTGTATCCTCTGCACTCAATCAAGACCAACCCAGCAAACGCTCAACAATTTTTTTTCTAATAAACTTTATCAATTAAAGTAAATGAGTTAGTGACTATGCAATATTCTTCTATGAGCAGAGGAAGTAGTCAGAAAAACGAACTACATTTTCTTGTCAAAATAATTTTATTTGCAGGAGAATTTGCAAACATCCCTTTGTGCAGTTTCAGTTCATGTGATTTTATTGACGGTAACTTACTTGATCTCCTAGCATAAGGAAAACTTCCCCAAGGCTGTTTTAAATGTTGATTTGAATCTAAACACCTAATTATGGGTCCCTGCCTGGAGATAGGGCTCCAGAGGCCCCACCGTGCTGGCTGCTGCCAAGAGCTGCCTGGCAGTGATGGATCGAGCCGCTTGCTGTCCCCGCCAGCCGGGGGGCCAAAGACTTCCTACCGAAGTGCCCAGTGGGGAAGCATGCTGGAGGGGCCTGAGTGTTTTGTTATTTGGGTCTACTTTTGTTTAGTTTTGAGTCAATGTCAGAGACAAAAAGGCAAAGCTCCTCTTCTGTTGACACAAGTACAGTCTTCAGCTTTGTAATTGTCACTCTTTCCCACCAAGAACAGGAGCTCTGGGGTGGCAGTGGCCAGTTCCTGAACTTCCACCAGTAACTCCCACTGAGTTCTGACCTACCATGTTGGGATACAATTCTCTAAGTGCCTTTTCTGTTTCTCCTGACAGAGGTATTGGATGCTTTTGTCCCAGACTGCCCTTTCAAGGATGTTTATAGAGAAAGCAGCCTGGAAGATAGTATACCCCCTACCGAGCAAAGGGCAAGCTTGTTTGCTGTCTAGTGAAATAAAAATAAAGTCTCCCTCTGGAGCAAAGGTTAGGCAGGTTTGCCTCCTACATACTGTAAAATACTCACTCTCCCTAAACTCTGCTTCTCAGCTGTGAAGGAAACTCACTGGATATGTAGTATCCACCCGGTCCCCTCTGTATCCTCTCGATGAAATTTTGGGGGCGGGGGTGCAAAGAGAATGGATTGTAATGTCATGCTTCTTGCTGTATTGTAAGTAATGAACTCTTTTGTCTCTGACCCAGGAATCTCATATATTTTGCCTCCATCCAGGAAACTGTGACAGGCTAACTTGTTACTGTGTAAACAGGGTAAAAGCTCACATCTCAGACCCTTCATGATTCATGGTATACAGTGATGTCAGTTTTATAAGATGTCGACTAGTTTTGCCTTGATCCTCTCTTTATGCTGCCTTCCTCCGCCCAGGCCTGGGTCAAGTGCTCTTCACGTGTACACGTTCTCCACCATTTCTGTTGTCCTGTCCAGCACTGACTGCTGGGAGCAGACTACACATGTCTGCATTGGGCCTGGTCAGGAGGAAAGAGTGAAGGGAGAAAGTTATTCTGAGGATCAGATGGACTCTGTGGGCTTTTCTGGAAATGTTGACTGGTAATGGGAGTAATATTTTCATTTCCTACTTAAATCTCATTCTCCAGGTATCTTATCCCAGGGCCATGCGTGAAGCGTGTTATCCCATGGAAGTTTAGCACTGGTATCTTTAGAACACATAGGCCATTGAACAATGTTAGTCTCAAAGGTAATGTTCTCAAGTATTTAGAGGGGCATTAGTCTTGATGGCCAGCTAGGCCTTCACCCAGGGGCAGGCCATGGGATTTTTGTTGAGGTCACAGGGAAGGAGCAGCAGTTCAGCCTGGAACTGGCTTGTCAAGTGGTGTGTCCTGGTGCATCGCCACATCCTCTGAGAGTGAGAAGCACTTTCGGGTTCTCACAAAGGTTTCTTGTCGGCCAGCAGAGAAAAAGGCTTTTTAAAGAAGAAAGAGGAGATTTTAAAACCCCCAACCTACCAGATTTAGACAATAAAGACTTAGGTTTTCCAAGGCTCTGATCATAGAATAGAATTTTACTGCAAGTCATACTGCAGAGAGAGAGGATTCGGGACATTAAGAGAGGGAGTTCTCCAACCAGACGGAAAGAGGAACAAGAGGCCGTACCCTGCCCACCCTGGGCCTGGGCCAGGAGCTGAGGAAGGAACAGGATGCAGAGGGAGGGCAAGGAAGCCATCTCTGGCTCCGTAGCCTACATCATGGAGAGGCTGACCTGCAGTTAGGGCATAGTCAGGAGCAGACAGGGAGGCTATTCGCACCAAGGGAAGGCAGCCACTCGCATCTGCCTGGGTGCTTCTGAAGCCTTCTCTAACTCTGACCACTTGGCCTTCATGTTGTTTTGAGAACAGATCAGACATTCTTGCCTCAGGACTATTGCATGAGCTGGTCCCTTTGACTGAAAGATTCTTCTACCAGATATTCTTATGGCTCACGTCTTTTCAGTTTTAAGTCTCCATGCAAATATTTTCAAATATCACTGTATTGAGAAAGCTTCCCTGACAGTGTATTTAAAACAGCAACCTCCTTCCCCAACAATCTCCATCACCCTTCAGGGACATGCTTTCCTTGACAGCACCTATCACCCTCTGGTGTGGTGTATCATATTGTTGGCTTAGTGTCTTTTTGCTCCCATGGGGCAGGGGAATTTGTTTTGTGTGCTACTGGATCCCCAGTGCCTACATCAGTGCCTGGCATGATGATCCCTTGATGAGTGAACCAGAAGGAGGAGGTATGGGGTGGTGCTGAACTGAAGTTTTAGGCAGTGTGGCCAGAGAAGGCCTCAGCGAGGTGGCATTTAGTGAAGATCTGAACCAAGCAAGGAAGCCAGGCACATGGCTGTCTGAGGAAGTGTCCAGGCACCAGCAGGTGCAAAGGGCGGGCCTGGCATGCTTGAGGGCCAGCGTGGCTGACAACGAATGTGACGGAGGGAGAGAGCAGGTGGTGAGGCCACAGACAGGAGTCAGGGAAAGGTGGGTGGGGTACATCATAGACTTGTGAAGGCCATTTGAAGGACCTTGGCTTTCATCAGAGAAATAGGGAGCCACTGCAGGATCTGAGCAGCAGCTCAGAGGAGTCTTTCAATTTTAACTGGATCACTCCGACTGCTAGGTGGTGGATGGACTGGAGAAAGCAGCAATGAATGTGTTCAAATTCAGTTTTGCCAGTCCTCATTTCTTCAATTCCTCTTTTAAAAAATGAATTCTGTGATGATGTGAACCAGGAGAAAAAATATGGTTGTGCAGGAGCACCAGGGAGAACATGAAGAATGGAGCTCATTGGTGAGCCAGAAGAAGAGTAGCTGTCAGTTAGACAGGAGGATTTGGGTAGAAAACCAAGCGAGCTGGCCAGGGCTTCCCTACGGATCATGGGCACCAACAGTGTTTGGAGCAGGTGATGAACGCAGAACCTGGGATCCCGGTGCATCTGTGGGGCTCCATGTGGACTGAGGCTGTGTGGCTGGGGAGTGATGTCATTTCCTCCAGGATTAGCTGGCTTTTCCAGAAAATTCAAAAAATTATTCTTCTCTGATTAGTTTTCATTTCATCATGATTTGTCATTACTTTACCTGTCTTAGTCAAAGGCTGACAGCCTGTTTATATTAAGATGTAATCCCCTAAACTTGGGATTCTCAGAAACTGAGCCTAAACTTCCCATTAAACAGTACCTATGTTTGTTAAGAAAGCTATGTTGCCAACTGAATGGGGCAGGTCATTTGAACAAAATTTATTAAACCATTCTTGAGTCTTTGGGGATGAGGAGTTTTGATTTCCTTATCATAAAGCCAAAAATGCAGAGGAGTGTGATCAGTTAACCCATTATTATTGTATCATAAAAAACAATCAGTGTATATTTATGTGGCTGTTCCTCGGGGTAGGGAGAAGAGACACAGAGAGGTCTTGGGCCACGTTTGCAGGGGCATATGTCAGCCTATTATCTGAGAGGCAGTGTAACCTTCCCAGGGAGAGGTTTACAGTCTATGCAATATAAAACAGAAGGCAGAAGACATCTAAACTTGGGAGGCAAACTTGGCCACCAGTGCATTTTGTACAGTTGGTCTCCATGGAGTTTCAGGAAAAAACAATGTGAAAACTGGGAGGTGATATATAAAAGTTCACCTTCCCAGGTTTTCTTGAAAAATCGGAACATTTTACAAAACCAGGCACACCCTCCAGTGTGGAGATGATGATGCAGACATGAGAAGCAGCCCCATGTGGGTGTCCTCAGCTCCACTGCAGCCCCCATGTCCTCAGCTAAGGGGGCAGAGGGTTGCTGTTCACTTATCATCATACTTGCATGCTTTCCCCCTTTAGTAGGGAAATTATCTATCTTTACGTTTCTATCAAAAGTAGGAAGTTAAAAGAGGTGTGTGTTTCCAAAAAAGTGATGGTAATTTCTCTTCTTTATGGAAAGGAAGAGCATCCCCGTGTGTCCTGGAGCATGTTATGACTGCTGGAATTTTTCCTTCCTCCCATCAGATTTCTCACTTACTGCACAGCTGGAATGCTGCAGCACTCAGGGAATGTGATCAGTCTTCATCAGCCTTGGGATGCTAAGGCTCCCTCAGTGGGCAGGTTGGGCCCTCTGGATCACTTGGAGCCTGACTCATGGAGTAGCACCCAGACGTTGGGCAACATTGTGGAGAGCCAAGGGGGCTGGAACTTGCAGACTGGGCAGAGAGTTGGGGCAGGAAGTGTCTAGATCCTCAGGGTGGCTTGGGTAATGGCTTCAGCACTGGGGCTGGGGAGGTTGGGTCTCTGTGGCAAGCCACCAAAAGTAAACTTCTTTGTGACGCCACATCATGTAAGATCTGGTGTGGACCCAAACACCTCCGAGGCTCAGTTTCTCTCTCTGCATCCCTTTTTTTTTTGAGATGGTGATTCACTCTGTCACCCAGGCTGGAGTGCAATGGCATGGTCTGGGCTCACTGCAACCTCTGCCTCCCGGATTCAAGTGATTCTCCCACCTCAGTCTCCCAAGTAGCTGCGACTACAGGGGAGTGCCACCACACTTGGTTAATTTTTCTATTTTTAGTACAGATGGGTTTTCACTATGTTGGCCAGGCTGGTCTCAGACTCCTGACCTCCTGATCCACCAGCCTCCCAAAGTGTTGGGATTACAGGCATGAGCCACCATGCCCAGCCTCTCTCTGCATCCTTTGATGCTGGCCTTTCTCCTTCCAACCTCACCAAATGAGAGAGGCCTGAGAGGACTGGGAAAGCTGATGCATTCTGCCTAATGAGAGTGACTCCTGGGAAAGCAGGGGTCTAAATCTGGGGCTTGTACAGCCTGCAGGGTGGGTCTGTTTCCCTCCACAGGATGCAAGGCCAACAGCTGTCCTTGGCCCACTCCTGTGTATCTTCAGGTGTGCTCCCGAATAAGAAATTCCCAAAAGTAGAAGGTATGATGTCCGTATTTCTCCAGCACTTTGAAGTTTCCAAAATGTCTCCCAAGACATTTCCTTCTCTGCCTCTCTGCGGGGCTGGCCAGATAAATTCAAAGGGTCGTGTGGCTTCAAACCATTTCCATTTGAATTGAGAATCATTACTATAAATTTTGATCTACTGTAGCAAAGTTATTTTATGAATGGCTTCGTTTAAGCTGATATATAAAGAGAGAGTGCATCGCTGATATGTTCCACCTAAAGAGGCTGTGGTGTCATGGGCCAGCCCCCAAATCTGTAGGATCCATGACTCCTGAAACCCCACTCTCCCCTCTGCCCCTGGGGTGGGCTTCGAATCAGTTCAACATGACAAGCATCTCTCTGTAAAGGAGGCAGACATCTGTTTTATTCTGAGAGTTTAACTCATAACAAAATCATTCACTTCCCTCTGCTGTGTCTGTCTGCAGTGGGTGCCAGCCCCCAGGGAGGAGACTTTAGAAAGCAAGCCCCCAGTCAAGTCTCCATTCTTGCTGTTCTTCTCCCCACACTGGCACACCTGTGCAGAGAGCAGGCCTGGTGAGCTCCCCGGAGGCTGTCCGGTCCTGCTTTCCTCCTTTCAGAGGTAGGGTTTCCCCCATTTCCTCCAGGAGATTGGCCCCCAGTTTATCATCTCTGACATTTACAGCAGGAAGCCTGGGGTCACTAGGAATCCTGGACTGGGGAACAGAGTCGATGACTACTAGCACATTTGCAGAGCAGATAGAAAAGTTCTGAGCAACTCAATACCCAGAAGGCATCTGAGGATCAATACAGCAGGAATCACAGCTCATCTCTGGAAGGGCAGCAGCCCTGAGGCCTGCGGGGCGTGAGTTCACAGAGCCATTCCAGGGCCTGTGATTTACAGCCTGGTCAGAGAGGCAGAGAGGCCTGAGCTCTGTGGCTCTCGGAACAAAAACAACTCACCCTGGGGGAAGGGAAGTGGGCCAGGGCCAGCCTCCCCCCAACAGGGCTATCTCCCTCCCACCTGTTCTTTTAAAATAACAGCCTTATTGAGACATAATTCACATACCACACAAGTAACCTATTTAAAGTACAAAATTCAGTGGGTTCTATATATACACAGATTTGTGGAACCATCTGTGCCCATTTGGCTCCATTCCCCAGGCAGCCATTTTCTCTCTCTATGAATTTGCCTGCCGTGGACACTTCTGAAATGGAATCATACACCATGTGGGCCTTTGTGGTTGGCTCCTTTCACTTAATATACTATTTATTTAATTTAATTTATTATTATTATTTTTTGAGACAGAGTCTCACTCTGTCACAAGGCTGGAGTGGAGTGGCACGATCTCGGCTTACTGCAACCTCCACCTCCCAGGTTCAAGTGATTCTCCTACCTCAGCCTCCCCAGTAGCTGGGACTGCAGGTGCCCACAACCACACCTGGCTAATTTTTGTATATTTTTTTAGTAGAGATGGGGTTTCACCATGTTGGCCAGGCTGGTCTCAATCTCCTGGCCTCGTGATCCACTTGCCTCGGCCTCCCAAAGTGCTGGTATTACAAGCATGAGCCACTGTACCTGGCCTATTTATTTATTTTTGAGTGGAGTTTTGTTCTTGTTGCCCAAGCTGGAGTGCAATGGCGTAATCTCCGCTCACTGCAACCTCTGCCTCCCAGGAGGTTCAAGCACTTCTCCTGCCTCAGCCTCTCGAGTAGCTGGGATCACCAGCATATGCCACCACACCTGCCTAATTCTGTATTTTTAGTACAGACGGGTTTTCTCCATGTTGGTCAGACTGGTCTCAAACTCCAGACCTCAAGTGATCCACCCGCCTCGGCCTCCCAAATTAATATATTTATAAAGCTCATCGATGTTGTAGCATGTCTCAGGACTTCATCCCATATGAGCCAGAAATTTCCTTACTAGGCAAATATTCAACAGAAATTAAAATATATATCACATACACACTTGCATGAGTGCTCAGAGCAGCGTTATTCATAAGATCCAAAAAGTGGAAATGGTGTAAATAATTCATCAGGTGATGAAAGGATACATAAAAAGGGGCATATTCATTTCATGGAATATGCTTGGCCAGAAAAAAAGAATGAAGTACTGATATGTGGTACAGCATGGAAGAGACCTTGAGGAAATTACGCAAAGTAACAGAAGTTAGTCATAAAAGACCACATATTGTATGATTCCATTCTGTGTAATGTCCAGAAAAGGCAAATCTATACAGACAGAAAGATTGGTAATTGCCAGGGATTGGGGGAAGAAGAATGAGGGCCAGGGACTGCTAATGGATACAGGGAATCTTTTGGGGGGGTGATGAAAATATTCTGGAAATAAATAGTGGTGTTGGTTGCATAGCCTGGTGACTATGTTAAAAACCAATGACTGTACACCTTAAATGGCTGAATCTTTTTTTTTTTTTTGAGACGGAGTTTCACTCTTGTTGCTCAGGCTGGAGTGCAATGGTGCAATCTCGGCTCACTACAACCTCTGCCTCTCAGATTCAAGCGATTCTCCTGACTCAGCCTCCCAGGTAGCTGGGATTTCAGGCGTAATCTCCACCACACTCTGTTAATTTTTGTATTTTTAGTACAGACGGGGTTTCACTATGTTGGCCAGCATGGTCAAACTCCTGACCTCAGGTGATCCACCTGCCTCAGCCTCCTAAAGTGCTGGGATTACAGGCGTGAGCTACCATGCCTGGCCAAATGGCTGAATCTTATAGAAAATGAATTCCATTTGAATGTAAAGTTTGTAAAAGGAGTATATGGAGAAAAAAGGAGGAAATGAAGAAGACCGAGGAGAATGCTCTGGCCAGAGAAGATGTTGTAGATAGACCCGTTTTCCCTGCTGTCTGCACTAGCGCAGCAACAGGCCCTGGAAATGACACGATGGGCAGCCAAGTGCATTCTGAAAAGTGGTCAGAAGAACTGCTGGAGACCCCAGGACTGGAGGAAGAAATAGTGGCAGAAGACATTGGGTCCTCTGCCCAGCAGGAGAACGAGATCCACATCTGGTGTTTGTCATCTCCCACCCAGGAACAGAAGGCACCCATGTAGGCTCTTTTCACCCTGCAGTGGAGGAGAGTTCCTATGACAGCATAGCCTGCTCGGTGATCAACTGGGACCCAACTGCCAACAGACGGTGAAGGAAAGAGGTCTCCCTGACACCAGTGCGCCTGAGACGCTCCTCCTCCACAAAGAGGTCTGCTGGGCCAGGTGGCACAGACAAGATGGACTCCCCCATGTGGCATGGCCTGGGAAGCCCGTTTGTCCCCATGGGGATGAGACTCTTTCCCCAACAGAGATACCAGGGAAGCTGGGGGTCACTGTTAAAGAGACCCCATTACAACAAGCATCTGGCCACAGAAACCCCTGGCCCTCTTGGGCCTGAAAGTCCCCTACCTATCAAGAGAGAGCAGTGCTCCACCTGGAAAATCTCCCCCTACCTCCTCAGGTGGCACCAGCAGGCCCAAGGACAGCCCTGGGGCACTGTGTGAATCAGCAGGCCACAATGCCAGGGCAAAAGCCTTGAAAATCCAATTGCCTTTGGAACCACAGCCCACAAAATAGGCCAGTTCCTGGGGCTAAAACTAAACAGGGTGACCGTGTACCAAAATAACAGATTTTTAACAAAATTGAGACTCTCCCTGCATCTGCCATCATCCTACTTCTATGTAACTGAGTCATTTACTGTCCCATTATGAGCTCTATGGGCACAAGGGCTGTATTTTTGTTGTATTTTTCAATTTTCAATTATTGTCCAGATTGCAAAGTGATACATGTACATTGTAGAAAATCTGGAAAAATAAAGAGTAATAAAGAAGAAATATGTCACCTGTAATTCCACCACTCACAGAGAATGTATGTATGTGTGTATATGTGAGTGTGTGTATCTACATTATCCACGTATCCTTCCAGCCTCTATATCTTTAGAGCAGAAAGTTTTGCTCTTATTGAAAATAACATTATTGTATGTCTAACATATTTGTGACATGCCTTTTTCCTACAGAATATATTTCTTCTCCAAAGCATTAAATGTTTTTTCTGCATCTCTTTTAGTGGTTACATAGTGTTTAATCACATTTCTGTAAAAGAAGTGTATAAGTTATTTTTGGACAACCCATGCTTGGCACAGTATGTCATAGGTGTTCAATGAATGTTGGATGAATGGATGGACAGAGCTGTGTGGCCTGCCGGAAGCCACAACGCCTGGTGAGTCCCTCTCTGAGCATTCACTCGTCCAGCCAGGCCCTGTGAAGGAAGAAAGAGCCTGTGTCCAGGCTTGTGGGAAATCACCTGGAGGGGTCATGGCTCTGTGTTGTCGGCTTTCCAGTGTTTCCCAGTGAGGACCCAGCCTTGGTCCTCCAGATCCCACCAGGAAGGAAGGCCCACTTCTGGCCCTCCCAGAAGGCTCACTGCAACACATCCCCTTCAAATTCCTTCTTGCACCTCCAGGCCATCATGCATTGACTCGTGGTTTTTCAGACTGCATCATCTACCCAGCATTTCCTAATGGCAAACCCCAATCTGACTTCAATCCCAGCCCCAGGGACACCTCTGCATGCATCTTCCCCAAGACGCTCTAACACCTCCACTGTGCCCCCCCTTTCCCCACCATTCAGTGCAGCATCAGACAGAAGCCTTGGCCATCTGCTGGGTGGATGTGTTCTTATGTCTGCCTCATGCGTTAAACTGCAGATTCCCAGCAACAGCCCTCTGTGAATGCCTGTGGAAGGATTAACAGGCAGGGTGAGACTGGCCTGCCTCTGCAGAGGAGCAGAGAGCTTCACGCTCCACAGACACTGACCTCGAAGCTCAGAGGGGAGTGGGTGGCAGCCTTCTGGACTGGGGCTGGCATCCCCAGAGAACATTTGCCCTTGCTTTGCCTTGTCTCCAATGCTAAAGAGTTGCCAGAGAGCAGGAAGAAGATGAGGATCCCTTGGCATGTTTCCTAATCATGCTTTATGAAAGGGAAAGTCATCTTTATTACATTTAATTTAGAAAAGGGGGTTATGGGCACTTCATCTGGTGCTCACTTCAGAGCAGCTGTTCAGCATTACTGAGGAGAAAGACAAGTGACTCGTGTTCCTTGCTTTATGCCAGATAATCCAAAGAATAGACACAATGGCGTCTCTCCTGACAGGCAGAGTTCCTGGAACCAGGAAGGTTTCTTCCAAATCCCCTAGGCCTAAGTCCCAAGATTTTTCTTTTTTTTTTTTTTTATCCCAAGGCTTGATTTAGTCAATAGATATTTCCTAGTGCTGACTCTGAGCCTGGTCCAGGACTGCAGCTGGGAGCTGGAGCTCAGGATGAGTCAGCTGGGAGCTGCCATATGGCAAAGGACTGTCCACTGTGAGAGAGCACGGGAGCAGAGCTGTAGCTGCAAGTTTAATCAGCAAAAGGGTGTGGTGAATGTGTACAGAGATGCTCCCACAACTCAGGAAGGCTGGTGAGCAAGGCTTGGAACCAAGGGAGGTTAGATGACAGGAAAAGCAGCTCAGATGAGCCATGGTTTCCATTGTTTTTGGAAGCCATTCCCGGGCCTTCAGCTGTCTTGAATATTTTCTCAAGTGTCCTTAAACAGTCATGTCATTTTCTCTGGATTTAAGGTACTACATGGGAGCAACTGAGTGGCCAAATTTACGTCACCTGCCTGCACACTGGATGACAACGGTATGCAGAGAGGACTGGCTGGTCCCTTAGGACTCCAAGGAGATAGAGGCCTTGCAGTGGCACCTGCCCACAGCCAGCATTTCTGCTGAGTTTTCTTCCTTTCAGATTGGTCTTCTGGTTATAGAAGAGGAGATATATCTAGAGGTGGGATACCCAGAATTTTCAAAGGTAAGGATGAAGTTCCATTTCTTAGGCTTGACATGAATTTTTGGTGTGTGGGTGGGGGGGCACTGCTTAACTCAGTACAGTGGGATACATGCATGCATCACTCCCAGGCCTCAACGGAAGGCCAGCCCAGGACACAAGCTGTGGGAGAGTCTGCCTGCAATTTACAGATTTGGAGATAGATAACTTCTAAAGGTGTTTGCATTTTAAATCTTTTATTTTCCAATGACTTTATTTTAAATTCAAAAATAAAGTTCCTAGTGGTCAAGGTTATCGGTCTTTCTGGCTATAGTTAAGGCAGAGTTTGCTTAAATCTTTCAAAGAAATACTTTTACCTGCCAGTAACTGTAAGAAACACATTTCTAATCTCAAAAAAATTGAAGTCAACTCATTCTGGGATTTCCAGCCAAGTAACAGGGATTTAGAGTCCAGAAATATGGTGGTCTTGGGCTGTCTAGTCACATCTTCCTTAAATTACAGCTGAGTCACAGTTACTCTACAGAATGAACGATTGCCAAGCTTCTTATGGTGTTCTCCCTTCTCCTTCCTCCATACGCGCGTGGTGAAACTCTTCCGGGAGTGCATGTCTGATTAGTGTCAAAGCGTTTGGGCAGCATCACTCATTGTTTTCATTAGCTCTCATCCGTTTGTTTCCCCTGGATAACCCAAACACACAGTTTCACCTGAGCGTCATTAGAATTTCAAGTTGCTGCCACAAATATGTACTTATTCAGCATATACTTTTAGAGTGCCTACCAAGCTCTGTAGCCACAGGGATGAGGACAAAGAAGACCTGGCCCTTTCCTGGAGATTATCTTCTGGGGTGACAGATAGGTCAGCAAAGGGCAAGTAGAATTCAGCCTGAGAAGGGCTCTGAGTGGTTTAATTACAGGGCATCACAGGAGCATGTGTAGGGGTCTCAATCTTGACGTGGGAAGTTGGGGTGAGTGGCCTAGGCTGAGGCAGTAAGAGGGGTGTAGAGAGGAAAGGAAGCATGGGAGAGAATCTAGGGAGCAGAGCTGCTTGGACCCTGGACTCTGTGGATGTGGGGTACTATGCTGTGTGAAGACAATATGCAGGTGTCCCCTGCTGGAGCCATCTTGTGAAAGGGCTCCCTGTCCTTTTTATAAGAGACAAGAGGGCAGGTGGTTTGGAGGAGCAGGGCAGGGAAGAGAACGAGTTCAGCTTCAGAACACATTGATTTTGCTGCCAAAGGAACATTTAAGTGGAGTTTTCCAGTTTGAATTCAGAGAGCACTGGGAGGGAGATTTACATTTCAAAGTTATCAGCACATATATGATCCACAAATGGGAGTAGACAAGTGAATCCAGAAACAAGGTCCAGTGAGAAGAAAAATCCTAAGACGTATCCAAAGCACGTCCTAAGACAGAACTGTGAACAGATGGGTGGGGGAGGAACAGTCCTTGAGAGAAGCATTCCCCATAGTGCAGTCAATATTTTGTCCAAAGGAACCTACAGCTCCCTGGTAAATCTCTGTTCTCAGAGTGTGGTGACTGTTTGATTGAAATCAGAGCTCAGCTGGGGAAGCGGTGGGGGTGGTGGGGGTGGGCAGTGGGGAAGGGAGGAAACCTATTCCCAGCAAGGGATGAACCAACAGCAAGCTGCTGGCAACATCTTAGCTGCCTAAGCCTGTGATTTTATTTGGGGCAAACAAGAGTCCAGCTGGGAAATGAAAAGGAAATCCTGGACAACTAGACTACCATAGGAAACTTGAAAAGTTCTGGCATAGCCCTGGAGATCTAATAGGCGGTACACACCCCTACGGCTGTGCAAATGCATAGGAAGGATCTGGAAAGGAGAGGTTGCCAGTGTCTTACCTTCGGCTGACCATGAGGCCCTGCACAAGGAGGAAATGGAAGCTAATGCTACATTGAAAAATGCCTGAAGTTTGAAGACTTGCCTTCTCATACACAGATCTCCTTGGCAAAGGGTGGAAGACAGGCAGGCAAGGCATTTCAGGAAATTTCGCCCCCAATCACTGGCTGACCAATAAATTATACTGACCCAGGTATGACCCTAGGAATCCAGGCTTAAAAATAGAAACAAGGACTTTAAAAAAGTAACAAAAACTTCATAGCCACACACCACAGGGAATATAGAATCTACAAATTTAGTCCAGAAAAGTCACTAAGCCAGTAATTAGCAACGAGGAAAACAATAACAATAAACCAGTAACAAAAAGTAAATTTTGGGGACGGAGTCTCATATCACAGTTGTTATTATATATAATGTCAACTCACATGTCCAACTTTCAACCAAAAAGTTATGAGACATGCAAAGAAATAAAGTGTGACACATGTATAGGAACAAAAGCAAGCAACAGAAAATATCCCTGAGAAAGCAGCTTCTGGATTTACTGTACAAAGACTTTAAATCAATTTATATATGTATATATGTTCAAAGATAAACATTTATAATATAAATGCAAATACTTCTATGTTGTGAACACATATTTATATGATATAAATATTTACATTCACCTACCATGTCCAAAACATCAAAAGGAAGTATGACATGGATGTCTTACCAAATAGAGAATATCAATAAAGAGAGAGAAATTTATACACATAAACACACATACGCACACGTGCGAGAACTTCCAAAAGTTTGGGGAAAAATGGAATTAAAATATAAAACAAAAAAATATAAATTCTATTTCTCAACAGAAGCTCCATGAAGTTTAAGACACTCTTATAGCTGATGATACCAGCCATTCTGTCCATCCCTAAAGAACTGAGGGTCCAGGAATTTAACCATGTTCTTGTAGTATTTTTTACATTGTTAACTGAAGAAAAATGGATTGCCCTTTACAGATTTTTAAGATTAGGAAATGAAAAGAAGTCAGAAAGAGCCAAGTCAGGACTGAAGATGGATGTCTAATGATTTTCCACTGAAGCTCTCATAAAATTGCCCTTGTCTGATAAGAGAAATGAGCAGGACCACCATCGTGGTGGAAAAGATCTCTGCTGAAGCTTTCCTGGGCATTTTCTCCTGCAGCTTTTGCTAACCTTTTCAAAGCACACTTTTAATCAGCAGATGTCATCGTTCTTTGTCCCTCCTGAAAGTCAACAAGCAACAAGCCTTGAGCATCCCCCCAAACTATTTGCTCTTGACTAGTCCACTTTTGCTTTAACTGGGTCACCGCCTTCAGATAGGCATCGCTTTGATTGTGCTTCATCTTCAGGATTATACTGAAAAAGCCGCGTTTCACTTGTTTAAAATTTCCATGGAAAGTTTTGCACTTGTCTGCAGCTGATCTGGGGTGAACCAATTTTAGCACCCAGTAGTGGAAAGTTCACTGAACTTTAATTTTCTGCTCTGAATTGTATAAGCTGAACCAATTGAGATGTCTATGGTGTTGGCTACTGTTTGTGCTGTTAATCCCTGATCATCTTCAATTAGGGCATGAGTAGAATGAATTCTTTCCTCACAAATTGATGTGGATGGCTTCTGTTACAGGCTTCATTTTCTACATTATCTTACTTCTTTCTTTCCTTTCTTTCTTTCTTTCTTCCATTTTCTACATTATCTCCCTCCCTCCCTCCTTTCTTTCTTTCTCTTTCTCTCTCTCTCTCTCTCTCTTTCTTTCTTTCTCTTTCTCTCTTTCTCTTTCTCTCTCTTTCTTTCTTTCCTTTCTTTTCTTTCCTTCCTTCCTCCTTCCTTCCTTCCTTCCTTCCTTCCTTCCTTCCTTCCTTCCTTCCTTCCTTCCTTCCTTCCTTCCTTCCTTTCTTTCTTTCTTTCTTTCTTTCTTTCTTTCTTTCTTTCTTTCTTTCTTTCTTTCTTTCTTTCTTTCTTTCTTTCTTTCTTTCTTTCTTTCTTTCTTTCTTTCTTTCTTTCTTTCTTTCTTTCTTTCTTTCTTGACAGTCTCATTCTGTTGCCCAGGCTGGAGTACAATGGCGCAATCCTGGTTCACTACAACTTCCGCCTCCCAGGTTCAAGTGATTCTCCTGCCTCAGCCTCCCTAGTAGCTGGGATTACAGTTGTGCACAACCACATCTGGCTAATTTTTGTATTTTTCATAGAGACGGGATTTTACCATGTTGGTCAGGCTGGTCTCAAACTCCTGACCTTGTGATCCACCCACCTCAGCCTCCCAAAGTGCTGGCATTATAGGTGTGAGTCACCGTACCCAGCCCCCTGTTTCTTAAAATGAGTTACTCATTTTTAATTTGTTTATTTCTTTAGGGCATTGTCCCCATAAGTAATGCATCAATAATTCCACTCTGCTTTCATCCAAGCTTCACCATCAATTCGATGTTTTTTTCCTTTCAATTTTAGCAGAATTCATGTTGCCTTGACAGGGGCTCTTTTCAAACTCACAGTGAATTCTCCTTATTGACTCACAGTACACTAGGCATGTTCTAACAAATTAGCATGAGTTTATTTTAATGCCAAAAATAAAATCCACGTATAGTTTTCATAATATTCTTTTCCATGAACTCCTTCCTTCCTTCCTTCTCTCCCTCTCTCTTTCATTTTTTTCTTCTTCCTCTTTCTTTCCTTTTTCTTTTCCTTCCTTCCTTTCTCTCCTTCATTTCTTCCCTCTCTCCCATCCTTCATTCCTTCCTTTCCTTGTTTTCTTTCCTTTCCTTTTTTTCCCAGCTTTCACTTGGTTGCCCAGGCTGAAGGACAGCAGTGTGATCATGGGTCACTGCAGCCTCAAACTCCTGGGCTCAAGAAATCCTGTAGTCCCACCTCAGCCTCCTGAGTAGCTGGGACTACAGGCATGTGCTCCCATGCCTAATTTTTAATTGTTTATTTATTTGGTGGAGACAAGTTATTATTATGTTGCCCA
Source organism: Saguinus oedipus (assembly GCA_031835075.1). Taxonomy (NCBI): domain Eukaryota; kingdom Metazoa; phylum Chordata; class Mammalia; order Primates; family Cebidae; genus Saguinus; species Saguinus oedipus. Next base: position 47,163,251 of record CM063179.1, on the reverse strand, counting down.
GTTTGGTCTCAAACTCCTGGCCTCAAGTGATTCTACTGCTTTGGCCTCCAAACTTTTGGACTTGACTTGAAGTTATTAGAGAGGTTCATCAACAGATTTGAGCTGGCAAAAGAATCAGTTAACTTAATGATAAATCCACTTTAAGTAGCAGAAAGAAAAAATAATGGGAAAAAAAGTGAACAGAACCTCAGCAAGCATACCAGCATACATATAATGCTGCCATATTACTTCCAGAAGGAATGAGAAAAGAAAGAGGCAAAAAAAAATTGATAAAATAATATCTGAAAACTTCTTAAGTTTGATGAAAATCATTAAGCTACATATTCATAAAGCTCAGTGAACTCGAAGTGGAATAAACTCCAAAGGATCCACACATGGACATACCATAGTCAAATTGATGAAAGTCAAAGACAGAAAAAATCTTCAAGGCAGCAAGAAAAAAGCAATTAATCCAGTACAAGGAACATTGAAAAAGATTGACAGTTGACTTCTCATCAGAAACCACAGAGCCCAGAAAATGGCAGGATAACATCTTTGGAATATTAAAAGAAAAAGCCTGTCAGTCTAGCTAAATCTTCTTCAAGAATTAGAAAACATAGATCTAAGATGGCCAAATAGGAACAGTTCTGGAGTGCAGTTCCCAGTAAGAACAAAGCAAAAGGTGATCACTGCATTTCCAAATGAGTTTTTACTGCCCACAGACCAGGAGATTCCCGAACTAAAAATCGCCATGGGATTCCACACAAAAACTCACAAAAATCTGGGTGGCTGTTTCAACTGGTGCCTGGAATGCCTGGGAGACAGAGCCATCCATTCAACTGGAAAAAAAAGGGGGCCGAAACAGGGAGCCAGGTGATCTGGCTCGGCGGGTCCCACCAACACAAAGACTAGCAATCTGAAATGCTCTGGATTGAGAGTTTCACAGCAAGTGCAGCTGGACCCAGGACAGTCCACCTCTGAGGGGGGTAGGGCATCCGCCATTACCAAAGCAGTCCATCACTACTGAGGCAGTCTGTCATTACCAAGGCAGTCCACCATTACTGAGGCAGACGACCATTACCCAGGTAGTTCTAACTGTACCTTTGTAAACAAAACCACAGGAAGTTCACACAGCAGCTGGGCAGAGCCTGCAGCAGCTCAGCAATGCCTCTGCTGGCAGACTGTGACTAAGCCATCTCTTGCTGGGCATGGCAACTCTGAAAAAAGGCAGCAGCACATCAGGAACTTATAAATAAAGACCCACCATCCCAAGATAGACCACCTGGGAACAAAAGCGGTTATGAGTTCTGCTGCAGCAGACTTAAACATACCTGCCCAGCAGCTCTGAATGAAACAAGGAGCTCCCAGCTCAGCACTTGAGCTCCTATAAGGGAAAGACTGTCTCCTCAAACAGCTCCCCAACCCCCACATATCCAAAGAGACACCTCATAAGGGAGAACTCAGGCTGACATGTGGCACATATCCTTCTGGGATGAAGACAACAGAAGAAGAAACTGGCAGCAACCCTTACTGTTCTGCAGCTGCTGTAGGTTATACTCAGGCAAGCAGGGTGTGGAATGGACCTCCAGCAGTCCTACAGCTGAGGGGCCTATTAGAAGGAAAACTAAAAAACAGAAAGAAATAACTTCAACATCAACAAAAAGGACATCCACTCAGAGACCCCATCCAAATTCACCATCTTCAAAGATCACAGGTAGATAAATCCATGAAGATGGGAAGAAACCAATGGAAAAAGAATGAAGACACCAAAAACCAAAATGCCTATCCTCTGCCAAGGGATCACAACTCCTCTAGCAAGAGAACAAAGCTGGATGGAGAATGAGTCTGATGAATTGAGAGAAACAGGCTTCAAAAGGTGGGTAATAACAAACTTCTCTGAGCTAAAAAAACATGTTCTAACCCAATGCAAAGAAACTAAGAACCTTGAAAAAAGGTTTGACAAAATGTTAATGAGAATAGACAGCTTACAGAAGAATATAAATGAATTGACGGAGCTGACAAACACAACACGAGAACTTCATGAAGCATACACAAATTTCAGTAGCTGAATCAACCAAGCAGAAGAAAGGATATCAGAGATTGAAGGTGAACTCAATGAAATAAAATGAGAAGGCAAGATTAGAGAAATAAGAGTAAAAAGAAATGAACAAAACCTCCAAGAAATATGGGATTATGTGAAAAGACCTAATCTACGTTTGATAGGTGTACCTGAATGTGATGAAGAGAATGAATCCAAGCTGGAAAACACTCTTTAGGATATTGTCCAGGAGAACTTCCCAACCTAGCAAGGCAGGCTGACATTCAACTCCAGGAAATACAGAGAACACCACAAAGATACTTCTCAAGAAGAGCAACCCCAAGGCACATAATCATCAGATTCACCAGGGTTGAAATGAAGGAAAAAATGCTAAGGGCAGCCAGAGAGAAAGGTCAGGTTACCCACAAAGGGAAGCCCATCAGCTCACAGTGGATCTCTCAGCAGAAACTCTGCAAGCCAGAATAGAGTGGGGTCCAATATTCAGCATACTTAACAAAAAAACTTCCAACCTAGAATTTTGTATCCAGCCAAACTAAGCTTCATAAGTGAAGGAGAAATAAAATCCTTTATGGGCAAGCAATTGATATGAGATTTTATCACCACCAGGCCTGCCTTACAAGTGTTCCTGAAAGAAGCAGTAAACATGGAAAGGAACAACCAGTACCAGCCTCTGCAAATACTTACCAAATGGCAAAGACCATAGACACAATAAGGAAACTGTTTCAACTAATGGACAAAACAACCAGCTAGCATCAAAATGGCAGGATCAAATTCACATATAACCATATTAACCTTAAATATGAATGGGTTAAATGCCCCAATCAAAAGACAAAGGAGGAAGTCAAATTGTCTCTCTTTGCAGACGACATGATTATATATTTAGAAGACCCATTATCTCAGCCCAAAATCTCCTGAAACTTATAAGCAACTTCAGCAAAGTCTCAGGATACAAAATCAATGTGGAGAAATCACAAGCATTCCTATACACCAATAACAGACTTAAAGAGAGCTAAATCAAGAGTGAACTACCATTCACAATTGCTACTAAGAGAATAAAATACCTAGGCATACAACTAACAAAAGATGTAAAGGACCTCTTCAAGGAAAACTACAAACCACTGCTCAAGGAAATAAGAGAGGACACAAACAGATGGAAAAACAATCCATGCTCATGGTTAGGAAGAATCAATATTGTGAAAATGGCCATACTGCCCAATGTAATTTATAGATTCAACACTATCCTCATCAAGCTACCTATAACCCTCTTCACAGAACTGGAAAAAAACATCTTAAACTTCATATGGAAACAAAAGAGCCCGCATAGTGAAGACAACCCTAAACAAAAAGAACAAAGCTGGAGGCATCATGCTACCTGACTTCAAACTATACTACAAGACTACAGTAATCAAAACAGCATGGTACTGATACCAAAACAGAGATCTAGACCAATGGAGCAGAACAAAGGCCTTGGAGGCAATGCCACACATCTCCAACCATCTGATCGACAAACCTGACAAAAACAAGCAATGGGGAAAAGATTCCCTGTTTAATAAATGGTGTTGGGAAAACTGGTTAGCCATGTGCAGAAAGCAGAAACTGGACCTCTTCCTGAAACCTTACACTAAAATTAACTTCAGGTGAATTAAAGACTTAAACCTAAGACCTAACACCATAAAAAGGCTAGAAGAAAACCCAGGCAAAACCATTCAGGATATTGGCGTAGGCAAGGGTTCCATGACTAAAACACCAAAAGCATTGGCAACAAAAGCCAAAATAGATAAATGAGATCTAATTAAACTCCAGAGCTTCTGTACAGCAAAAGAAACAATCATTAGAGTGAACTGGCAACCCACAGAATGGGAAAAATATTTTGCAATCTACCCATCTAACAAAGGGCTAATATCCAGAATCTACACACTAAAACAGATTTACAAGAAAAAAACAATCAAGCCCATTCATAAGTGGGTGAAGGACATGAACAGACACTTTTCAAAAGAAGACATATATGAGGCCAACAAACATATAGAAAATTACTCATCATCACTGGTCATTAGAGAGATGCAAATCAAAACCACATTGAGATACCATCTCATGCCAGTTAGAATGTGATCATTAAAAATCTGGAGACAACAGATGCTGGAGAGGATGTGAAGAAAAAGGAACACTTTTACACTGTTGATGGGAGTGTAAATTAGTTCAATCACTGGGAAGACAGTATGGTGATTCCTCAAGGACCTAGAAATAGAAATTCCATTTGACCCAACAATCCCATTACTGGGTATATATCCAAAGGATTACAAATCATTCTACTATAAAGACACATGCCCACATATGTTCATTGAGGCACTGTTTACAATAGCAAAGACCTGGAACCAACACAAATGCCCATTAATGATGGACTGGACAAGGAAAATGTGGCACATATACACCATGGAATACTATGTAGCCATAAAAAACAATGAGTTCATGTCCTTTATAGGGACATGGGTGAATCTGGAAACCATCATTCTCAGCAAACTGACACAAGAACAGAAAATCAAACACCTCATGTTCTCACTCATAGGCAGGTGTTGAACAATGAGAACACATGGACATACAGAGGGGAACATCACACACTGAGGTCTGTTGTGGGGGAATAAGGGAGGGACAGTGGGGGGTAGGGAGGTTGGGAAGGGGTAACATGGGGAGAAATGCCAGATATAGGTGATGAGGGGATGGAGGCAGCAAACCACATTGTCATGTATGTACCTATGCAACAATCCTGCATGATCTATACATGTTCCCCAGAACACAATAAAATATGGATATATGCAATAAAATATGTATATATATATATATATATATATATATATATATATGAATGAAAGAAAAATATAAAGAATTCTAGAAAGACAAAAATGGCAATAATCTCTTGCTAGCAGACCCACCCAAGATAAATACTATTTGGAGTCCTTCAGGCTAAAATAAAAGAAGTCTGTACAGTAATTCAAATCTGCATAAAGGAACAAAAAACACTAGTAAAGATAAAACTAATCATATATTTAAAAACATAATACAAACATGTGTTTATTTGCTAATATTTTTTTCTTTACCTGTTTTAGAAAACTGCATGAAAGGTAATTATAAAATGATGCTGATAGAGTTATATAAAGATATATTAATAATTTTTATGAAACTAATACAAAGGAACAGGAGAGAAAAAAATTATTGTGAAATAAAATATTAGGACACCTGAAATTAACTTAGTGTAATTTAAATTAGGTTAAGATGCTACTTGTAATCCCCAGGACAATGACTAAGAAAGTAACTCAGAAACGTGCAGTAAAAGAAATAAGAGAATAAAAAATGTAGTAGAGAATCTCTATTAATACAAAAAAGGCAGGAAATTGAGAAATTGAGAACAAAATCAAAAACATAAGACATAGATAAAACAAAAAGCAAAATGGCCAATATAAATCCTACTTTATTAGTAATTAGTTACCCCAATTAAAAGACAGAAGAATGGACTTTAAAATGATGCAACTATATACTGTATACAAGAGACATGCTTTATATTCAAAGATACACATGTTAAAAGGGGAAAATATAGCATACAGAAAGCAAACAAAGGAGAGCTTTAAGATAAAAATTGTCACTACAGACAAAGAGGGACATTTTATGATGACATCAGGGTTAAGTCATCAGGAAAATGTAATGATTATGAACATATATGTACTTAACAACAGAGACCCAAAATACATGAAGAAAAATCTAAATGAACTAAAGGCAAAACAACCCAACACAATAGAATATTTGTTTTAAGAGGATGTAATTTATCCTCCAGAATAGACCATATTTTAGGCCACAAAATAAATCTTAATAAGTTTAAAAGGCTTGAAATTATACAAAGTATTTTTCCAGCCTTATTGGAATGTAATTAAAATGAACAATGAGAAAAAGAAATTCTCAAATATGTTAATATCAACCAACATATTCCTAAATGAATGTGTCAGAGAAGGAATTATAAGAGAAATTTGTAAGGCTGGTTGCCTTGCCAGGAGTCAAACGAACACATCTATCACTCTCCGTGCCTGATAACTGCGTCATCACCGGAGCTCATTATCTGGCTTCCCCACAAAGCTTCCCTGTACCCATCCGCATACCACGTCTAAGCCCACACTTTGCTCTAAATTATCCATCCAACCTCCAGCCTGCTGTTAAAAACCCTGCAGAGAAATTTTTTAAAGAAGCCCCACCATTCCCTGCTCAACAAAAGCCTGCCCCCGCACGGCCCCAGCAGGCCCATTTACCCAAAGTCCCACCTACCAATGGCAACTACTTCCTACTTTAACTCCATGTACTTCCTGCTCCCCAACAGCCAATAGAAGTGCCTTCTCTTTGTTTCCCCTGCAGTCAATCAAGGCCCATTTACCCAAAGTCCCACCTACCTACCAATGGCAGCTAGTTTAATGTACTTCCTACTCCTCAACAACCAATAGAAATGCCTTTTCTTTGTTTCCCAGTAACCAATCAATTGCCTGCACACCCCATAAAACCCCACACCCTGAACAACCGGGTGCAACTTCTCTGGCCCCTCTTGGACCACTGAGGTTGCCCAAGCTGAATAAATTGGCTTCTCACTTTTTTTATACCTCCCTCAGTTTCCTTATTTCACCTCGGTAATAAATCTAACAAAATTAGAAAAAAACAAGTTTGAATAACTTAAATACCTATGAAGAGATGAATGGATAAACAAAAGTGGTAAATCTAGTTAATGGAGTATTATTCAGTCATAAAAGGAATGAAGTACAGATACGTGCTATGACACAAATAAATCTTGAAAACATTATGCAAAGTGAAATTTATTATATAATTTAATGTATGTAAAATGCCCAGAATAGGCAAATCTATAGGGACAGAACGTAGATAAATGTGATTGCCAGGGGCTAGGGGAGGAAAGGAATGAAGAGTGAGGATCAGTGACTACTAGTGGGTGCTTCTTTTTTTGGTGATGAAAAACTATTTTAAATTTAATAGTGGTGCTAGTTGCACTATCTGGTGACTATATGAAAAAACACTGCACAGAAGACCTTAAAAAAGTATATTTTCCAGTAAGTGAATTCTATCTCTAAAGAGAACAAAAAAGAGTCATGGATGAAAAGGAGGAAACGGACAAGACCAAGGAGAGCACTTGTATTTTGGTATGGATTCAGCTCTCCCTGCCCCTACTTGTAACTATGACTCCAGACTTTGGAAATGCCACAGCAGGCAACAAAGTGGAATTTTAAAAGGGGGTAAGAAGATGGCAAGCTGAATTCAGATGTCAGGACTGGAAAGAGCACAGTAGAAGGATGTCTTAGGTCTTCCACTCTACAGAAGAAAAAGATTCAGACCCAGTGTTTTCCATCCCACCCAGCAACAGAAGTCACCCAATTGGGCTTTTTCCTACCTAGACTGAAGAAGAGTTCCTATGACAAGATGACCTGCAAGGTTATCATTTAGGGACCCCACTAACAATAAGCAGCAAGGGGAAGAGCTCTCCTCCCTGCCCTCTGGGGCCTGAGACTTCCCTCCTTCGCTGAGAGGCCTTGCAGACCGGGTGGCATTGGCAAGAGGAATATGCCCACAATTGGTGATATGCCTGGGAAAATGTTGGGCCCTATGGGGCTGACACTCTTCTCCCTCTAGAGACACCAGGGCCTAGAACTGTGAGAGATAAATTTCTGTTCCTTATAAATTACCCAGTCCCATGTAGTCTGTCATAGCAGCACAGATGGATTAAGACAGCTCCCAAAGCCCCACCTCCAAAAATCACATTGGGGTTTAGGTTTCAACATATACATTTTCATGGGACAATCATTGTATACAGCACTAAACAAACAAAAAACTAAGATAAACCAAATAAATCCATGCCATATACCTCCTAATTAAACTTCAGAAAATTAAAACAAAAACAAAAACAAAAATTTTCAAAGCAGTCAGAGAGAAATAACACTTTATCCAGAGGGTAGTTATAATGACAGTGTATTTCTCATTTGAAACAATAGAGGTCAGAATAAAGTAGCATTTTAATTACTTAAAATGCTTATTTGTTTTTTTATTTTAAATTGAGATATAATTTACTTGCCATAAAATTTTGATCTTTCAAAATACACAATTCAGTGGTTAATATACCTATGAAGTTGTACACCATCACCATCACTACTATTTAATTCCTGAACATTTTCAGTACCACCAAAAGAAAGCCCCTACTCTTTAGCAGTCACCCCCTCACCCGCATTTTCCCCTCCTCCTACTTTCTGGCAATCACTGATCTACTTTTTGTCTCTAAGTATTTACACATAAAGGACATTTTGTGTAAATGGAATTATATATCGTTTGTATCTGTATTCATACCTATCACTTAGTGTAATGTTTCAATGTTCATTCCTGTGGTAGCTTGTTGACATTTTATTTCTTGATGTGACTGAATAATATTTCATTGTCTGGAAGTATCACATTTTGTTTATTTATTGCTTGATGAATATTTGGGCTTTTTCCACTTTTTAGCTATTATAAATAACACAGCTATGACCATTCACGTAAAAATTCCTATGTAAACACATATTTTCAATTCTTTGGGGTATGCATTTGGGAGTTGAATTTCTGGCTTATATGTAACTCTATGTTTAGCATTCTGAAGAACTGCCAAACTTTTTTCTTGAGTGACTATACAGTTTACATTTCCACTGGTGATGGCTAAAGCTTCCAGTTTCTTCAGATCCTCTTCAGTGCTTTTTATTGTCTATCTCTTTTATTATTACGGTTTTCACCTAATTGGTGAAGCAATATCTCATTTTGGTTTTGATTTGCAATTCTCTAATGATTAATGATGTTGAACATTAATGTGTTTATTGATGATCTGTATATTTGCTTTGAAGAAATATCTACTCAAATCCTTTGACTATTTTAATTGAATTTTTTTTTCTTTTTGAGTTGGAAGTGCTCTTTATATATTCGGTATACAAGTTCTTTGTCAGATATCTGATTAACAAATATTTTTTTCCATTATAAGGATTTTCTTAGCCTTTCTTGGTAGTGTTCTCTAGAACATAATTTTTATTTTGATGAAATACAGTTTATTCATTTTTACTCTGCTTTTTTTTTTGGTGTCATATTTAAGAAATCATTGCCTGATCCAAAGTCATAATTATTTATACCTGTGTCTTCTTGTAACAGTTTTATAGAATTTGCTCTCATATGTGGGTAGTTTATTCTTTTTGGGTTAAATTTTGTATAAGGTGTGAAGTAAGTATCCAATGTTATTATTTTGCAGGTGAACCTACAGTTGTCCCAGCACCATTTGTTGAAAAGATGCCTTTTTTCTCTCCAAGTGGTTTTGCTGCTCTTGTCATTTATCAATTGGCAGTAAATGTGATAATTTATTTCTGCACTCTTAATTCTATTCTATTGACTCATATGTTTATCCTTATGCCAATATGGCATTTTAGTAAGTTTTGAAATAGGAAAACAGAAAAGTGAATTTTCGGACATTGCTGTTTCTCAAGATTGTTTTGGCTGTCATGGATCCCTTGTATTTCCAGATGAATTTGAGAATAAGAATAAATTTGCTTATATATGCAAAATTTTAAAAATTCTAAGGTTTTGATAAGAATAGCATTGAATATATGCCATTTACCAACACTAAGTCTTCCAATCCAAGAAAACAAAATGCTTTTTTTATTTATTTAGGTCTATAATTTCTTTCAGCAATGTTTTGTAGTTTGTAGTTGTACAAGTCTTCCATACCTTGATTAAATTTATTTGGAAGTATTTTATCTTTTAATGGTATTATAAAATTGATTGTACTCTTATTATGATTTTCAGATATTTTTATTGCTGGTAGATAGAAATACAATTAATATTTGTATATTAATCTTGTATCCTGAAACCTGAAGGAATTCATTTTTTAGTTCTAGAGGTTTTTTCAGTAGGTTTTTTGGAGATTTTCCATGTAAACAGTCATGACATCTGAAAACAGAAAAACTTTTATTTATTCTTTTCCAATCTATTTCTCTTACTTTCTTTCCTTGACTTATTCTAATGTCCAGAACTTCCAGAAGTATGCAGAATAAGAGTGGTATCAGTGCACATTCTTGCCTTTTTCCTAATTTTAGGGTAAAAGAATTTAGTCTTTTGTTATTACACATGATATTAGCTAAGGGTTTTTCATAGATTTCCCTTATCAGGAAGTTCACTTCTATCCCTTATATGTGGAATGTTTTTACCTGAAAAGGGCACAGTATGTTTATAGTTCAGAAAACAAACAAACACCTTTAAGCTGACAATTCTATGTCCAGCTAAACTATCCCTGAGAATAAAACTTTCAGGTAAAACTAAGAGAATTTGCCACTAGCAGTATTTTTCATTAAAATTGATCTAAGAAATTCTTCAAACAAGTAAATGGTAAGAAAATCTTGTAGCATTAGGAAGAAGGCAAAATGAAAAGAGCAAAAATACAAGAGGCTATTCTATTTACATGAGTTTTATCAATCATATTTGATTATTGAAAGGAAAATTATGACATCCTTTGATGCTTATGAAAATGGTATTTTAAAGTAGGGAAGGTAAAGCAACCTAAATGGAAGTGAAGTATTCATATTTCACTTGAAGTGGTAACATGTTGTTATCAGTAGACTATGATAAATCACATACATTTATTATAATACTCGAGCAACCACTCTGAAAATTATATAAACAAGATACAGTCAGAATCCATTACAAATAAATAAAAATTGAATCCTAAAAAATATTGAAGTGACTTGCAGGAAAGCAAGGAAGTAAAGCATAGGACCACAAGAACCAAACAGAAAATAATTGCTAAAATGATAGACGACTTCATTGCTAACTTAACAATAATTGTCATGAGTACAAATCATCTAAAAACACCAATCAAAAGACAAAGATTAGTAGAACAAATTAAAAACATTACCCAAGAAAATGCTGTTTTGAAACAACTTGCTTAAATTTCAAATGACATATGCAGATAAAGTGAATGATGAAAAAATATTCTATGCAAATATTAATAAAAAGTAAAAGTGGCTATATTAATATCTGATAAAATAGACTTTGAAAACAAGAAAAGTTCCAGTAATACATACTGATAAGAGATATCTACCAGAAAGATATTACAAATCTAAACACCAAACAACATACCCTCAAAATACATGAAGCAACAATGGATCGAGTTGAAAAGAAAAATAGACAAATCTGCAGTTACATGTGATCATTTACCTAAACCTCACAGTTTATACAAGAATGAATTCAAAATCAGTCCAGGTTTTTCATGTGAAATGCAAAACTATAAAACTTTTTGAAATAAAATAAAATACAGGAGAAAGTATTCAGTTTTTAGACTTGGCACCAAGTGCAAAACTCATAAAAGGAGAAATCTCTTTAAAAATGTATACATTAAACTTTTTCCAACACAATTTTTTTTTTTTGCTTTTTGAGGATAAAAAGACAAGCTATGGATTGGAGAAAATGTTTGCAAACCACATATCTGACAAAGAACTAATATCTAGAATATATAAAAACTCTCCAAACTCAGAAAGTATTCACAATCTAATTAGAAAGTGGGCAAAATATGTAAACAGACCTTTCACTGAAGAGGGTACACAAACAATCACATTAAAAGGTGTTCGACATCATTAGCCTTCAAAGAAATACAAATTAAAGCCATGATGAGATATCACACCACACCTATAAGAATGTCTAAAATAAAAAATATACTGATGTTGATAACACCAAATGCTGGTGAATATTTGGAGGAACTACATCACTCTTACATTACTTGTGGGAATGTAAAATGGTTCGACCACTCTGAGAAACAGTTTGGCAGTTTCCAATAAAACTCAACATAAAATTACTGTACAACTCAGCAATTACCCTCTTGGGCATTTATCCCACAGCAGTGGAAATTTATGTGCATGCAAAAAGTTTTACATGAATGTACATAGAGGCTTTATTTATAATAGTAAAAAACTGGAAAGAACCCAGACTTCTCAAGGGGTGAATGAGTAAACAAACTGTGGTACATCCATACCATGAAATACTACTCAGCCATAAAAGGAAAGAGCTACTGATATATGCAAAGACTTGCATGACCTTATGAAAATTATGCTGGATAAGAAAAGTCAGTCTCAGAAGCTTGGATAGCATATGATCCCATTTGAATGTTATTCTTGCAGTGATAAAATTATAGGAATGAAACAATAGAGGGATAAAATTGTAGGCATGAAAAATTGATTGGGAGTTGCCTGGGGGTAGAGATGGAATGGGAAAAGATGGTAAGTGTGCTCATAAAAGTGCCACACCAAGTTTCTCATGGTGACGGAACTATTCTGTATCTTGACTGTAGTCATGGATAAGCAAACCTACACGTATGATAAAATCGTATAGAACTAAATCCACACATACGCGAGTACAAGGGAAAACTGGTGAAATCTCAGCAAAGTTAGGAGTGTATCAATGTCATATCATGGTTGTGATGTGGTTATATAGTTACATAGTTTTGCAAAACGTTACCATTGGGGAAAATTGGGTCAACGGTTCTTGAGACTTCTCTGTATTACTTCTTTGACTGCATGTGAATCTATATAAAGACTTTTGAAAGTCTCTATTTAAAAAAAAAAAAAAGAGGCCCAGGGGAGGTAGAAATTGTAGAACCCAGAGGGAGTGTCAATTAAGAAGATGAAGAGGACAAGAAGTCTTTCCACAAAAAAGAGAAGAATGTAGGTCATGCTTCTCACCTCCATCAACTCTGAGCTCAATCCCACATGGCTTCACTATACCTTGTTACTTTCCTTTGGCCATGGAGGTGTCCACGTGTCACCCCCGGCCCTCCAGCCCTGCAAAGTTGGGAGAGAAAAATTGCCACCTAGGAATGGGGCAAAATTTGAGAGAAATTCACTCCCTGCATTTATCAAAATGCAGATGTATGGCCTCCATGGTCACTTTCCATGTCACTTCCCTAGGATGCCCAGTCTTAGATGAATTACCAGCAAGGTCAGCCTTTTACTGGATATTGAGGATCAGGTCTGGCTTTGCAATAAAGAAAAGTGATATGCCTGAGCCCCGCTTCTTTCTAAAACACCTAGGAAGAGAGCATGGTTACATTACCCACCTACACTATTGTGACTCTGAACCTTGGGTTGGCCACACTGCCCTTGACAGAGTCAGGGGTATGGGTTAGGCCTGGCCTTATCTCCTGTCCCTTTTGAGACTGATTTTATCTGTGGGGTGGCATTAGAGCTGCTCTGGGAAAGGTAAAGTCCTACACAAAGCCATAGGTAAGGAACCAGGACTGCAGGGAGGCTCCTGGGGCTTGGATTTGGGTGGTATAGTGCAGTGGTGAGTGCGAGTTCTGTAGTCAGCCCCCTGGGGAACCCTGGGTGTCTCACTTCCCCCCTGTGCTCATGGCTGATCTGCGAGATGAGGAGACTGATGGGATCCACCTCAAACGGCTTGTAACATGCTTAGGTTGATGTCTACTGTGGCACAGAGGCTCAGTTAAACTGGGTGGGCATGACGCAATGATTTCTGACCTCCAATTCACAGCTAGCTTGAATGAGGGGTGCAAGTGGAGAAGTATTTCCTTGGGACATGGGCAGAGAGGCCAGGGGTGAAGCCCATCAGAACAAGAAGTTGTACTTAGAGGTTGAGCCATGGGGTGGCTTCAATAGCTCACAAAGGCAGAGTGGCCACGTTCTTGCGGTAAACTGAGGGGCTTGAGAGGAGCCTTCTGGTGAAGGGCCGAACTTGGAAAAGGAGATTGGAGCCACGGAGGCAGCAGACCCCGACTTCAGTTCAGTGGAGAGGTAGCCAGACTGGGCACTGACCCTGAACCTGGGCTTTGGATGCCCATGCCTGTGAGGCCGTCCTCCCAAATCACTTGGGTGACATCTAGATGTGCTGGTGGTTTCTTGGCACAGGCTTATTTTCTGCACAACCTGCTTGCTCCCACCTTTTTTCTGCCCTCAAGCTTCAGGGCTGCAGATGGGGGCTGTCCCATCTCTCCAGGTTTCTGTGCTTTGCCTTCTGAATTGTCCTTCTTTTATCTTTCCACTGAGTTGCCTTTTGCTTTGAGTCCTAATACCTCCCCTTTTAGTTTTCTCTCCTCACCCTCGCATGGTTACAGGCTACCCGCCACATAACAGGGTGCGGGTCCCAGTTAACCTCTTTGGGGAGCTTCCCTTCCAGATAGCATCTGCTTAACTGGGGGTGCATGTGAAAGCATTTCCACAAGCCCTCACTACCTTTACGCTTCTACTGTGCTGGCAGAGGGCTGCGGTCTGTGAGACCAAAGATCTCTGATGTTGGTGAGGCTCTTCTATCTGTGCCCAGAGTGGGGCAAGAGGGGACATCCCAAGAGAGCATGTGAAGGGAAAGGCCAGATGGAAAAATCCCACTTAAGGTATCGAAGCCTTATAATACGTGATACACATTATGTTCGAGGCTTGAAGTACATGCTCCGCTGTTGATTCATTTGTCCACTCCACAAACACCTACCCAGTGGCTCCTGGAAGCCATGACTGAGCTTGGTATCTGGAGTAGGTAAAGCCGTAGCTTCTCATCTCTGTCCTTCCAACACCCAGCATCTAACAGAGGAGAAGGCAGGTCCATACAGCTCAGGACTGCTCTGTTCTCCTTCCTCATGAAGCAGAAGTGAGGGCCTTACAGCTTTATTTAACTTTCCATGTTATGGAACAGAGGATTCAGCACCCAGCCCTTTATTGATGTCTTCAAACACATTGCCTCACTTTCATAATCTTCACATTGCATCTATTAGGGATGTGGGGCACTCGAGCCAAGAAACTTGAAATACTATAAACGTCACCCGGCTGGCAAATGGTAGACCTGGGATTTGAATGCTGCTTCTTTTGAAACCTCCCTTGGGAGAGGGGTAAGGCTACATCGGTTGGGGTGAAGGCAGGGAGAAGAGATGGGGGAGATTAAAGAGCAAGGGAGCCCCATGGGCAGGAGATGACATGGGCATGGGCTAGGGCATCAGTGAGGAGGGCAAGGGAGCTGGAGAGATGCATTCTGTTGGCTTGTGAGCCCTCTGCAAAGGCCAACATGAGCCAGGCACAGCTGACATGGAGGATGCAGAGATGAACAACTTCAATGTGCTCGCAGTCCAATGGGCAAGGGATCTGGGAGCTGACAACCGCAGAGGAGCATGATGGATGTTGTGCCTGAGGAGGAGCCCTGATACAGAAAAGGGAAGCTTGGGGAAGGCTGCAGGAGGCGAGACCGGAGACACTGTCGAGAAGAAGTTAAGCAAGTAAGGAGGAGAATCAGAGGAAACTGAAAGACAAGAGCTAAGTGTTCTTCCCAGAGAACAACAAGGACAGGAGAGTGAGGAAGGAGAGGATGTGCAGTCTGTGGTTTCTTGACATTTTCTTCAAGGGCTCTGTGGGACTCTGTCCCTCTTCCCCACACGTGCCTGGGCAATGCTTCTGGCTGCCCATGCTTGCACCTCTTCCAGCCTCTCCCAGGCCTGTCCCTCAGGCCTTCCCTCTCACTTCTTCTCTGGCTGTCTGCTTTATCTCCTCCGGAAAGGTCAGTTCCCACTACGTGAGCCTCCCGTGTGGTTAGCGCTGACCAGCCAGGACCAGAGAAACCAGGCTGGAGATTTCTCTGTTTGATTTGAGTGTAAGCAAGGGGCAGTGGCAGGTATCATCTGGTGAGGAGAAAGGCAGGGTCAGCCCTGGAGCCACAGGAGGCTGACGGAAGGGTTTGTCTGCAGCCGAGATCTCTATTACACAATGTCTGGTCACTGTCACTAGCTCTGGACTCATGCAACCAAGAATAGGGACATTCTTGGCCCAGACACATGGGAAACCATGGCTGCTTGAGATGCCTGTCACCCTCTGCTGGTGTCTGGGTCCAAGTGGAAGCTCAAGATCTCAACACTGTAGAGCTGGGGGCCCTCGTGTTAGCAAGACACTGTAGAGCCGGGGACAGGACATCCCAGAGGAATTAGTTACCTGGTGAGAAGTGACGTCCTGTGGAAATGTGCTTTGTTTTTCTCCGGTAAGTACCATCCTCAGTATTCCAAGCCTGCTGAGACAGCTGACATTTCACATTCTGCCCCACCCCTTTTGAAACATCCCTTTAATGAGAGGTTAGCCTGTGTGGACTGGGGTGAAGGCAGCTGATGCAGGGTCACCTCTCATTGAAGGGATGAAGTGAGGGGTCAAGATAGAAAGTCTCAGTCCTCGACCTCCAAAAGTGTGCCGTATCTCTGAGAAGATAAGACGGGGTCAGAAGTAATTTCTGCACAGTTGAGAAGGGGATCTAATGAGCTATGAACTGAGCCCTGAGAGGCTAACAGAGGAAGCATACAAAAGGGGAAGTACGAAGGCTTTCTGGAGAAGGTGGCACGGGGCAGGCCTCAGAGGATGCAGAGGTGATGTGCATATGGACGGGGGAGGGCCACTACTGGGCACACAGCAGCAGTGACCTGTGCAGCGGGCACGCAGGCTGCCTCTGGGGTGGATAGAGATGGCGCCACCCAGAGGGGGCCTGGGGTTCTCTAGCTTTGTCAGGGGTTCAACCTCAATTAGGGAGCAGCCCAGGCACCTCTGCCTCTGTGAAAAGCGGTCACAGGACGGAGATCTGGTGGCAGCATTAGTAAGGGGCCCATGGGGGCTCAGACACCAAATCCAAGACTGTAGTCCCAGTTAGAGAGGAGGTGGTGTGAGTGACCTGGTAGTAGAGGCTGGGAGTGAGAGAGCAATGCTGCCCTGGGTGGGATTTCGAAACTGAGGGAAGCAGGAATTAGTGGGGAGAGAGGAAGGTCTGGGTGACCTGGTGGGGAGGGGTGCATGGTGGGGGCTGTGTTCTGGGTGACCTGGTGGGGAGGAGTGCATAGTGGGCTGGGTTCTGAATGACCTGGTGGGGAGGGGTGCATGGTGGGGGCTGGGCTCTGGGTGACCTGGTAGGGAAGGGTGCATGGTGGGGGCTGGGTTCTGGGTGACCTGGTGGGGAGGGATGCATGGTGGGGGCTGGGTTCTGGGTGACCTGGTAGGGAAGGGTGCATGGTGGGGGCTGGGTTCTGGGTGACCTGGTGGGGAGGGATGCATGGTGGGGGCTGGGCTCTGGGTGACCTGGTGAAGAGGGGTGCATGGTGGGGGCTGGGCTCCCCTGCCTCAACTGCCCTCAGAGATCACAGAGATGATGGGGGTCCTGGACATGATCAGGCTGAGAGGAGGCCACATAACCACCCCGAAGGGCTATTTGCCTAGCTGCCCATTGATGTTTCTGCTGGGCTAAGGCTCTGCAAGAAAAGAGCTCCAAGACTTTCAGCATTTCTTCTTTCTCTCATTAATATGCAGCATGGTAAAGACAGCAGGCCTGGGATTTGGCAGGAGAAATCAAGTGATTAGAAAGCAATTGGTGCTCTGGTGTCTGCACAGGGAGCTCAGTGTCCACCAAAGCAGGTTCCTGGAGGGCGGAGACAGCCAGGACTCCCTAGGCAAAGAGGGGTGCACATGCAGTGGTCTCAGCAGGCCAGTATGACGGTCCCCCCTTTTCCTCATAGCTCAGAGATGGAGGAGTTTGTCATGCCAAAGCACAGAATAGCCTCAACCTCTTTGCCGGCTTCTCTGCTCCTGTGCATGGCTCAGCTTCTTCTAAGTGAGCTGTTTCTTCCACTTCACTGCAGGCGTTAGTTCACAGTGTCCTGGTGGGCTACTGCGCATGACCAGGGTGGACTTATGGAATATAAATATGAAATATACCCTAAATTTAAATCGACTAAATCCCCCAATCAAAAGATACAGCCAAAACCTAAAGGTATACTACATCCAGACCCATTTTATATCCAAAGATACACAAAGTCTCAAAACAAAGGGATGGAGAAAGATTTACCAACCAAATGGAGAGCAAAAATAAATAAATAAACAAAAAGCAGGATTTGCAATTCTCACATTTGATAAAACAGATTTCAAAGCAACAAAGATACAGTGGTAAAAGGGTCAATGCAATAATAAGAGCTAAGGATCCTAACACCTAGATACATAAGACCCATAAAGAGATTTAGACTCCATGAGACAGAAAATTAATAAGGATATCCAGGACTTGAACTCAGATCCGGAACAAGTAATCTTAATAAGTATTTATAGAGCTCTCCACTTTAAATACACAAAATATACATTCTCCACTACACAAAATATTGATCGGCCATTATTAATACCCATTTTTAGAATAAAGCAATATTCCTGTTCTCTCTCCCTCTTTTTCTTCCTCTTTCTTCCTCTCCTTCTCTCCTTAAAAAAAAAAAAGGAGTATAAATATGTGACTGTATTTCAATTTTAAACATGAGTGAAAACTCAAAGAAGTGGAGAGTAGAATGGTGGCTGCCAGGGGTTGGGGTAGGGAAGGAGGATTTGGGTTGGACATGAGGACTAAGTTCAAGAGCTCTGCAGTGCACACTGTGACTATAGTTAATAATGCACTGTATTCTTGAAAATTCCTGAGAGCAGCGTTATCACCACAGTAGGTAAAGCTTATGTTAATTCATTCAATTCAGCCATTCCACAACATGTAATGTATTTTAAAATATTATGTTGTACATAATAAATATGTACAATTTTTTTGTCAATAAATAAATAAATAAATCAGAAAAAAGAATAACAAATTAAAAGTAAATGAGACTGTTTCCCTAGCAACTTAGAAAATGATTTCTATATCAACTGATACATTACTTGTAACTGAAAAAAAATGGGAAAAACCCCAAAGAATCACAGATCAAGAAAGCTCACAATTTGGTGGCACTTTTGAAGATGTCTTCTCACCCATCAACCCTGTTGGGGCAGGGATGATGGTTCCTTGTTACAGTCACTCTACAGAGACCACATTCCTGTGGAAATGAGGTTTGCTTGGGCACAGCCCCAGTGAATGGGGGATTTGGCACCACATGCTAAGCTTTCCCCATGCCAGCCCTTTCACTCTGCACTGCAGCTGTCTGGGCCTGCCTTCCCTCAGTACCTATGGAAAATCCCCACACCCCCATGCTGGTCACCCAGAGTGGGCAGCGCACAGCAACAGTCCTTCAGCTGTCAATGAGATTCTCAAATACACCTGGGTGCCTACTAGAAAGGTAAGGGATGGGTTTTCCTCAAAGTGAAAAAAAGAAACACCCAGAAAACAAGATACAGGTAGGTGCCAAATGATGTCATCCCAGAGGAACTAGTCAGCCTGCCAGACTAACATTGCTAGTGAGGGATCCATGGCAAAGGAGAGAGAGCAAGATTTCCTTGGAGAGGACTTTACTGGGTAATAATCCAAATGACTAACATTTAGCAAGGGTTTCCTAGGTGCCAGACATTGTCTAAGGCGCTTACATGACTAACTCACTTAACATCCTATGTAGTAGGCTTCTAATTTGCTCAAGGTTACACAGCTAAAGACTCAGCCTGACTTCTGATTTGATTTAAATTGGCCCATAAAGGGCACCAATGGTCATTTTACTTAGGACTTAACCATGTACAAGGCTGAGCCTCTTATATAAGCAATGTATTTGTTCATTACCACGCTGTTAATGAAGACATACCCAAGACTGGGTAATTTATAAAGAATAAGAAATTTAATGGGACTCACAGTTCCACGTGACTGAGGAGGCCTCACAATCATGGTGGAAGGCAAAAGGCACATCTTACATTGCAGCAGGCAAGGGAGAGAATGAGAACCAAGAAAAAGGGAAAATGCCTTACAAAACCATTAGCTCTCATGAGACTTACTCACTACCATGAGAACAGTATGGGGGGAAACCGCCCCATGACTCAATTATCTTGCACTGGGTCCATCCCACAACATGTGGGAATTATGGGCACTACAATTCAAGATGAGACTTGGGTGGGGACACAGTCAAACCATATCAAGCAGTACTTTGAGTTTTTAGAAAACCTATGTAAATGCGGAGAAGATGGCACTGTAGGACCAACTCAGGATTGCAGCTCCCAGTGAAAACGCAGAAGTTGAGTGGATACCACATTTCCAGATGGATCTTTATTGCCCACAGACCAGGAGATTCCCAGGTGTAGGAGCCCCATGGGCCGCCAGCATGGCTGTTTGGGCCAGCACGGCTGTTTGGGCCAGCATGGCTGTTTGGGCCAGGGCCGCAGCACAGCGGCACTCCATACAAAATACAGTGGTTTGGTTGCCCTGTTAAACTGGCAATTGGAGATTTCAGAAGGCAGATTAGCACATTCATCTGATTAAACAGGACTTAAACAGAAAGCCAGGCCAGCAACGTTGTTCCAGCCGGTGCAGTGGGTCGCTGCATGGGAAATCACACAGATCCTGGTGCCCTTTCAGAAGGTGACTGGAACACCTGGGAGAGAGTCAACCGTTCAACTTAAAAAAAAAAACAAAAACGGGCTCTGAGGCAGGGAGCCAGCTGATCAGGCTCAGCAGGTCCCACCCCCACAAAAACAAACAAAACAGCAATTGAAAATGCTCGGGGTTGAGAGTTTCAGAGCAAGCATAGCTGAACCCAGGATGGTGCAGCTTGGTAGGGGACGGGCGTCCACCATTACCGAGGCACTTGACCCCTACAGAGGTACCCTCCCATTGCTGATGCAGCCTGCCATTGCTGAGGCAACCTGCCATAACAGAGAGACTCCGCCACTACAGAGGTGGGCCACCGTCACCACAGCAGCTCTAACTGCACCCATATAAACAGGACTACAGAGAATTACACACAGCAGCAGGGCAGAGCCCACAACAGCAGGGTGGAGCCCATGGCAACAGGGCAAAACCCACAACAACAGCATAGCTGCAGCTCCGCATAGCCACTATAGGCAGGCAGTGATCAGATTGCCCCCTTGCTGCGCAGGACAGTGCAATGGATACTCATAAATAAAGCCCTAACTCCCCAGGACAGAGCACCTGAGGAAAAAAAGGGGGCTTTATGAATACTGTTGCAGCAGACTTAAACATACCTGCTTAGCAGCCCTGAATGAACAACGGAGCTCACAGCTCAGCACTTTAGCTTTTATAAAGTACAGACTGTCTCCTCAAGCAGCCCCCTGACCCCCGTATATCCAAAGAGTCACCTCACAAAGGACTGATCAGACTGACAGGCATCATTTGGCAGGCATCATTCTGGAACGAAGATAGCAGAAGAAGAAACTGGTAGCAACCCTCATGGTTCTGCAGCTGCTACAGGTGTACCCCAGGCAAGCAGGGCCTGGAGTGGACCTCAGCAGTCCTACAGAAGAGGGTCCAGATGGTTAGAAGGAAAACTAAGAAGCAGAAATACTTCATCATCAACAATCTGGACATTCTCTCAGAGACCCAATCGAAAATCAGCAACTACTCAGACAACAGGTGGATAAATCCACAAAGATGGGAAGAAACCAGTGCAAAAAGGAGGAAAACACCTGAAACCAGAACACCTCGCCTCCTACAAGAAACCACAACTCCTCACCAGCAAGGGAGCAAAGCTGGACAAAGAATGAGTGTGATGAAATGATGGAATCAGACTTCCGAAGTTGGGTAATGAGAAACTTCTGTGAGCTAAAAGAACATGTTCTAACTCCATGCAAAGAAACTAAGAATCTAGAAAGAAGATCTGAGGAAATGATAACAAGTATGGACAACTTAGAGAGGAATATAAGTGAATTGAAGGAGCTGAAAAACACAACACGAGAACTTCACGAAGCCTGCACAAGTTACAACAGCTGAATTGACCAAGCAGGAGAAAGGATATCAGAAGTCAAAGATCAACTCAATGAAATAAAACAAGAAGCCAAGATTAGAGAAAAAGCACAAAAAGGAATGAACAAAGTCTCCAAGAAATGTGGGACTATGTGAAGAGACCTAACATACGTTTGATAGGTGTACCTGAATGTGACGAAGAGAATGAATCCAAGCTAGAAAATACTCTTCAGGATAGTATCCAGGAAAATTTCCCCAACCTAGCAAGGCAGGCCAATATTCAAGTCCAGAAAATACACAGAACACCACGAAGATATTCCGCAAGAAGAGTGACCCCAAGGCACATAATCATCAGATTCACCAGGGTTGAAATAAAGGAGAAAATACTAAGGACAGCCAGAGAGAAAGGTCGGGTCATCCACAAAGAAAAGCCCTTCAGACTCACAGCAAATCTCTCAGCAGAAACTCTACAAGCCAGAAGAGAGTGGGGGCCAATATTCAACATCCTTAAAGAAAAGAACTTGCAACCCAGAGTTTCATATCCAGCCAAACTGAGCTACATAAGTGAAGGAAGAATAAAATCCTTTGCGAACAAGCAAGTACTCAGAGATTTTGTCACCACCAGGCCTGCTTTACAAGAGCTCCTGAAAGAGGCACTACACATAGAAAGGAACAACCAGTACCAGCCATTCCAAAAACATACCAAATGCTAAAGAGCATCAACAAAATGAAGAATCGGCATCAACTAACAGGCAAAACAGTCAGCTAGCATCAAAATGGCAGTATCAAATTCACACTTAACAATATTAACCCTAAATGTAAATGAGCTAAATGCACCAATCAAAACACAGACTGGCAAACTGGATAAAAAGCCAAAACCCATCGGTGTGCTGTAACCAGAAAACCCATCTCACATGCAAGGATACACAAAGGCTCAAAATAAAGGGATGAAGGAAGATTTACCAAGCAAACGGAGAGCAAAAAAAAGCAGGAGTTGCAATTCTCATCTCTAATAAAATAGACTTTAAAGGAACAAAGATCAAAAGAGACAGAGAAGGACATTACATAATGGTCAAAGGATTGATACAACAAGAAGAGCTAACGATCCTAAATATATATGGACCCAATACAGGAGCACTCAGATATATAAGGCAAGTTCTTAATGACTTACCAAGAGACTTAGACTCCCACACAATAATAGTGGGAGATTTTAACACTCTACTGTCAATATTAGACAGATCCACCAGACAGAAAATTAACAAGTATACCCAGGACTTGAACGCAGATGTGAAACAAGCAAACCTGATAGACATTTACAGAACTCTCCACCCCAAATCCACAGAATATACATTCTTCTCAGCACCACATCACACCTACTCTAAAATTGACCACATAATTGAAAGTAAAGCACTCCTCAGCAAATGCAAAAGAACTGAAATCATAACAAACAGTCTCTCAGACCATAGTGTAATCAAGTTAGAACTCAGAATTCAGAAACTAACTCAGAACCTCACAGCTTCATGGAAACTGAACAACTGGCTCTTGAATGTTGACTGGATAAACAATGAAATGAAGGCAGAAATAAAGAAGTTCTTTGAAACCAACGAGAACGAAGACACAACATACCAGAATCTCTGGGACACATTTAAAGCAGTTTGTAGAGGAAAATATATAGCCATAAGTGCCCACATGAGAAAAGCGAAGAGATCCAAAATTGACACCCTAACATCAAAATTGAAAGAGCTGGAGAAGCAAGATCAACAACACTCAAAACCTAGCAGAAGACAAGAAATAACTAAGATCAGAGCAGAACTGAAGGAGACAGAGACACGAAAAACCCTTCAAAAAATCAATAAATCCAAGAGCTGGCTTTTCAAAAAGATCAACAAAATAGACAGACCACTAGCCAGACTGATAAAAAAGAAAAGAGAGAATAACCAAATAGATGCAATAAAAAATAATAAAAGGGAAATCACCACAGATTCCACAGAAATTCAAACCATCATCAGAGAATATTACAAACAACTCTATGCATATAAACTAGTAAATCTGAAAAAAAATGGGTAAATTCCTGGACACCTGTGTCCTCCCAAGCCTAAACCAGAAGGAAGCCAAAACTATGAATAGACCAATAACAAGGTCTGAAGTTGAGGCAGTAATTAAGAGCCTACCACACACAAAAAGCCCAGGTCCAGATAGGGTCACAGCCGAATTCTACCAGACACACAAAGAGGAGCTGGTACCATTTCTTCTGAAACAATTCCAAATAATCCAAAAAGAGGGAACCCTTCCCAATTCATTTTATGAGACCAGCATCATCCTGATACCAAAACCCGTCAGAGACTCAACAAGAAAAGAAAACTTCAGGCCAGTATCCATGATGAACATAGATGCAAAAATCTTCAATAAAATATTGGCAAGCCGATTGCAACAGCATATGAAAAAGCTTATCCATCATGATCAAGTAGGATTCATCCCGGGGATGCAAGGCTGGTTCAACATATGCAAGTCTATAAACGTAATTCACCACATAAACAGAACCAAAAACAAAAACCACATGATTATCTCAATCGATGCAGAGAAGGCCTTTGACAAAATTCAACAGCCCTTTATGCTAAAAACACTGAATAAACTCGGTATTGATGGAATGTATCTCAAAATAATAAAAGCTATTTATGACAAACCAACAGCCAATATCATACTTAATGGGCAAAAACTGGAAGCATTCCCTTTGAAATCTGGCACTAGACGACGATGCCCTCTCTCACCACTCCTATTCAACATAGTACTGGAAGTTCTAGCCAGAGTGATCAGGCAAGAAAAAGAAATAAAGGGTATTCAAATAGGAAAGGTGGAAGCCAAATTGTCTCTATTTGCAGATGACATGATAGTATATCTAGAAGACCCCATCATCTCAGCCCAAAATCTCCTGAAACTGATAAGCAACTTCAGCGAAGTCTCAGGATATAAAATCAATGTGCAAAAATCACAAGCATTCCTATACACCAATAACAGACTTAAAGGGAGCCAAATCAAGAAGGAACTGCCATTCACAATTGCTACAAAGGGAATTAAATACCTAGGAATACAACTCACAAGGAACATAAGGGACCTCTTCAAGGAAAACTACAAATCACTGCTCAACGAAATAAGAGAGGACACAAACAGATGGAGAAACATTCCATGTTCATGGTTAGGAAGAATCAATATCATGAAAATGGCCATACTGCCTAAAGTAATTTACAGACTCAACACTATACTCATCAAGCTATCATTGACTTTCTTCACAGAACTGGAAAAAACCACCCTGAACTTCATATGGAACCAAAAGAGAGCCCTCATAGCCAAGTCAATTCTAAGCA
Organism: Saguinus oedipus; assembly: GCA_031835075.1. Lineage (NCBI taxonomy): Eukaryota > Metazoa > Chordata > Mammalia > Primates > Cebidae > Saguinus > Saguinus oedipus. The sequence continues at coordinate 47,138,165 of CM063179.1, read as the reverse complement.
AAAAGAACACAGCAGGAGGCATAACCCTACTGGACTTCAAACTATACTACAAGGCTGCAGTAATCAAAGCAGCATGGTTCTGGTACCAAAACAGAGATATAGACCAATGGAACAGAACAGAGGCATCGGAGGCAACATAACATATCATACAATCTTTGATAAACCTGACAGAAACAAGCAATGGGGAAAGGATTTCCTGTTTAATAAATGTGTTGGGAAAACTGGCTAACCATATGCAGAAAGCAGAAACCTGACCCCTTCCTGACACCTTACACTAAAATTAACTCCAGATGGATTAAAGACTTAAACATAAGACCTGGCACCATAAAAACCCTAGAAGAAAATCTAGGCAAAACCATTCAGGACATAGGAGTAGGCAAGGACTTCATGACCAAAACACCAAAAGCATTGGCAGCAAAAGCCAAAATAGACAAATGGGACCTAATCAAACTCCACAGCTTCTGCATGGCAAAAGAAATAGTCATTAGAGTGAATCAGCAACCAATAGAATGGAAAAAAATTTTTTGCAGTTTACCCATCTGACAAAGGGCTGATATCCAGAATTTTCAAAGAACTCAAACAGATTTACAAGAAAAAAACAAACAAGCCCTTTCAAAAATGGGCAAAGGATATGAACAGACACTTTACAAAAGAGGACATACATGGGACCAATAAACATATGAAAAAATGCTCATCACCACTGGTCATCAGAAAAATTCAAATCAAAACTACATTTAGATATCATCTCATGTCAGTTAGAATGGCGATCATTAAAAAATATGGAGACAACAGATGCTGGAGAGAATGTGAAGAAATAGGAACACTTTTACACTGCTGGTGGGAGTGTAAGTTAGTTCAACCATTGTGGAAGACAGTGTGGCGATTCCTCAAAGACCTAGAAAAAGAAATTCCATTTGACCCAGCAATCCCATTACTGGGTATATATCCAAAGGACTATAAATCGTTCTACTATAAGGACACATGCACACGAATGTTCATTGCAGCACTGTTTACAATAGCAAAGAACTGGAACCAACCCAAATGCCCATCGATGATAGACTGGACTGGGAAAATGTGGCACACATACACCATGGAATATTATGTAGCAATCAAAAACGATGAGTTCATGTCCTTTGTAGGGACATGGATGAATCTGGAGAACATCATTCTCAGCAAACTGACCCAAGAACAGAAAATGAAATACCGCCTATTCTCACTCATAGGTGGGTGATGAACAATGAGAACACATGGACACAGGGAGGGGAGCACTACACACTGGGGTCTCTTGGGGGGAATAGGAGAGGGACAGCGGGCGGGGGGAGCTGGGGAGGAATGGCATGGGGAGAAATGCCAGATATGGGTGAAGGGGAGAAAGACAGCAAATCACACTGCCACGTGTGTACCTATGCAACTATCTTTCATGTTCTGCACATGGAACCCAAAACCTAAAATGCAATAAAAAAAAGAAAAAAAAAGAAAACCTATGTAAATGTTTCCCCATTTTACAGATGGAGCAAGTAAGGTCCATTGTGAAGAAAGAGTTCCAGGTAAGGTTGTGTAGGCAAGTACAGACCAGAGCACAATGCCGGCAAGTGGTAGGACATGGATGGGTGAGGAGTGAAGGCTCACCTTGGAGAAATGGTTGGTCTTCTGGGTAGTGAGGTTGCATCATAGAAATAGAATTTGGAGGCAGCACTTCCTCATCATCATACAGTGTTAGAGGAAGAGAATCTGATCAACTGGTCAGCTATGCCAGCCTGGAGTTTTCCTGCATGACCTTCTCTATGTAGGGCACAGGGTTAGCATTAAAAATCATCTGAGAATAAGGCTTTGTCACACAGTGTTTAGGAGTAGCCCACATGTGTTGCTGAGATCTCACAATGAACCTGAATCTCACATCCCTGAGGCTGCTTAGCTTTGCTCTTCCAGATAGCCCTGTCCAACTCATATCTAGGTTCATGAAAATTGTTCCAAGAAAGGTGTAGTCCCACAAGCCTTGGAGGTGTCTACTGGTCATTTTCAAGTTTAAACTTCAAGTCTGAGCTGTGAATGGCCAGAGGTCTTACATAAAGCTATAGGCTTCCAAGTAGAGGTTAAATACTAAGAAAAAAGTAGTAAAAAAAATGACATGCTTTTGCTAGACAAAGTCAAACATCTGGATATTTAGATAAAGCAAGATTTCTAATGGAGCTTTTCAGTTTTCCCATGGATATTGGGCTCATGTAGTTGTAAATGTGAATCAAATCTAGAAATAATATGTGGATTTGCACTGCAAATTCGGTGGGCACTGAGCTGGAACTGTCAAAATGAATGGTCCACACTAGTCCAAGTTAACATCTTGGTTTTGTGTTATTGCAAGATGATGACAGCATGTGTGTGCTACATTACAACAATCTGCCATGGCATTAATAGCTTTGGTGTGTGATAAATGCAACAGGTCCCCAAGGAAGTCTGCTCAGAGGTTAACTCCATCCAAACAAGTTATATATAGCCTCACTCTCTAAATTCTACCAAATCTCCTACTTTCAAATAACACCAGTGTTACAGCAATATTTTGGTATAAATTTTGTCTATGTGATGAGTGTTTCCAGTGCAGAACTTTATGTTACCCCGTATAATGTGTCCTGTGATGCTGAGGGTAATTAGGAGTGAATGCATAGCAAACCCGTCTCAGGGGAGTTCCTTGGAGATTATTACATCGAAGCTGTGGAATGGATGAGCCTAAAGGGGCTGGATTTGGGAGCCAATTGTGGACCATCTCCAAGGCAGAAAGAATATGGAATGATCCATGCTAGAGAATACTCACTGATTCCCTCAGTGCTCATAAACCTGTGGCCGCTGTGCTCAATGCACTTGCTGAGAATAGGAAGATTAATCTATTACAGAGTTGGGAGCTGTGTAGGAGATTTGAAGTGTGTAGGGAAGGATGGAGGGGAAAGTGGGCCCTGCCACTAGATGAGACTGAGTGGTAAGCTCATGCTGCCTGGGGTTTGTCAGCCGTCTGGTATACCCCTCTCAGGTACCCCTGAGTTATGCCGTGCTGCTAGGCTCTCTCCCCAAATGCTGCTTCTTTCCAAACATAGATTTTACCTGTTGTATTTCGCAAGTAAGGTGACATTTTGTACCCAAATGGCCCTTAGCTGGAGTCAGTTTTTAATATTTCCTGAACTGAAAGGATCCTGAGTGAAATGCAAATCAGAAAATCAAGTTATCTGCTTAGTGGACAACAGAGTCCATGAGGTGAGGCTGCAGCCCTAGTAAGGGTGGGCATGGAGGAATCACACTCCCTTCTCTGCAGTTGCAGGCTCCAGATGCCTTTGTTGAACATCTGCTGTAAAAGAAAAAGGGCTGCAGGAAGGTTGAGAAGGCAAGCTCATCAAGCTGTGCACGGGAAGGAAGCAAAGTTGATAGGCTGGACTGATGGGGTGACTCCAACAAACGGAATAATTTTTCTAGTTCTCCTTTTACCAAAAAAGAAATCTGTGCACCTAGCTATATTCTAACAGTATTAAAGCGGCACAATATCATCTAATCCCAGATTCCTTAATCGTACTTGCCTGAGGCAGCAATTACAGTAGTAGTCCTGCCTTATCCTCAGTTTCACATTCCACAGTTTCAGTTATCTAAGTCAACCGAGGTCTAAAAATATTAAATGGAACATTCCAGAAATAAGAAATTCATAAATTCTAAATTGCACACCATTCTCAGTAGTATGATGAAATTTCTCATTGTCCTGCTCTGTCCCACTTGGAACCTGAATCATCCTTTCATCCAGCATCTCCACGCTGTCAACGTGCCCTGCTGTTGGTCTCTGACATTGTCTGCTCCTGGCACCCAGTCATCAACATGCTCACAGCGCAAAGATCCAGGATCATCTGAGCAGATTAATCTCCTTCGGATAACTTGTCAAAAGGTCAATAGTCCGCTAACGCTGCATCACAATGCCTACATCATGCATCCCACCCACTTCCTCTATATCGTACATCAGCACATGAAAAAAGGCAGGTATAGTATAATCAGATAACTTAAAGAGAGAAAGAGAGAGAGAGAACGCATTCCTATAACCTTGACTACAGTATGTTGGTATAATTATTCCATTTTATTATTGGTTATTATTGCCAATCTCTTACTGAGATTAAGTAAGAGATTATTTACTAATCTAAGTAAGTAAGTTAGTAAATTTTACTAAGATAAATGCAATTTTACCTTGGGTCTCTCTATATAGAAAAAATATATATACAGGATTTGTTTTTGAAACATATCCCTCATGGATGAGGGCGAACTATTATATCAGTGTCTTGTGTATTATTCTATTTTTATGCACATGCAAATACAGATATATAAACGCATGTATGTATAGGCATCTCTAATTTTTTTACACAAATGAGAGCGTATTTCTGAAATTATTTTTGGACTTTTTTTTCTTTTTTGACTAGTGAGTTATACTTTATCTTGGAGAGCAAGGTAGAACTTAACAGTGATTTTCCCTAAAGCCATGGATTTTCACTGTGCTCACTCATGGAAGAATACAGTGGGGGAAATTTGCCTTGGCAGCTCCCTGTGACTTGGAGTATTACATGGTTGTAGAGAGCTCAGTTTGATATATAACAGCTGTGACACTGCTGTTGCAACTGCATCCATCACTTCAAAATTGCATTCACAAAATGATGGGATTCAGGACAGAGGAAGCAATAGCTCAAATCACACACTTGAAGAGGATAAAGATCCACTGGAATGTTATCTAAGAGAGTGACTGGGATGGGTCAGGGGACTAAAAATCATGTCACATGAGTTCTGAGTGACAAACTGACAAATGGAACCAACCAACCAACCAAAACACCAGCCCCCCAAACTAGAGACCCATGAAAGTGGTGGTGGGAGTTTACTCACAAAATTTTGTTTTGACTTGGCTAGGGCTTGAGGGATCCTGGTGGCTATATGAATGTGGAAGAGAGAGAAGGCATCTGCAGTGAGGACTGATTGTGTGGAATTAGGATCACTGAGTGGAGGCTACAGAGAGGCTGCTGAACACGAAGAGGGTTCCAAGGACATCACCGCCTGTGGTGATGTCATCATTAGCTTAGAAAGCAGTGAGTTCTGGCACTGCAAGTATTGGAGGGCAAGCTGCCTAGGCACGTGAAGCAAAGGCCATGAAGTGATATTTGTTAATCTCTGCTTTTAACAAAATTAACGTTCTCTATGATCATAGCAGTCGTTTCACAGAACATGTTCTATGGGACATTAAAGTTTAGAAATACAAGTTTAAATGAAGCTCAGAAGTCTTTACTGCAGACTTTCTCAGGAAAGAGATGAAATGCACTGTCTTGAACATTGATGGCATAACACCAGCTCTGGCATGCATACCCTCCTGGCATATAACATGATGAAAGGGGAGACTTTTGGGGCTCAGTGGTATTCTACGGAACACAGTTTGGGAAACCATGCTCCCGCAGGGTGGAGTTAACACTGAATGATCATCTGTGTGAGAATTGTGACTCCAGAGGGTGACATGTCTATTTGGCATGTTCCACCATGAGTCTGGAATAGCCGACATCAGTCACATGCATCCCCTGTGGCGGCACTATTGGCCCTGTTTAGAGCATTTTCTAATTTCATCATCACAGTGAGTCTTGAAGACACGTGCTGTTATTGGACTCATTTTACAAATGGGGAAACTGAGGAATAGAAAAGTTATACAAGGTGCCCCAGGCCACACATTTGAGAACTGGAACCCCAGCCTCATGCTGTAACTGGGAGGAAAGAGCAGACATTTACAGGACAAAGGCGAGGGTAGCCATGAATTCGATGTCTTTTGGGGGAAGTCACAATGAAACCTTGCTGGAGGAACCTGGCTTCTAGGAAATAAGGAAATAGTATATGTGAGTTTGTGAGGGAGGAGAGCAGGGCCAATCTCTACTTAGAATACAAGCTGCATATTTAAGTGATTTGAAGTTTCAACACATCTTCAGATGGACTGCTATAGCATCTGACATTCTACCTTTAGAAACAGATTCATTTCACTAAAAATAAGACCAAATCTCTAAGCATATTCCATGTTATTTAAAGATCACATGAAAAGAAGCTTTGGTCACTTCACACCGGAGCAGAGCAGCCTTTGTACTGCCGTGTTTAGGATTTCCAGCCCAGGGCAGAGGTTGGGAAGAAACACGAAGAGAAAGTGAAGGGTCAGAGCAGCTTTTATTTAAAGCTCACCAGGGATTCACTGTAGTCTTTCTGGGTCATCAGGAGAAGCAAGAAGAAAATAAATGTCCCATGAGTCCCAGGAAAACTTTCACACAGATGTCTGGGAGTCTGAAGGTACCTAACACCTCCAGCCTGTCTGTTTGCAGCTTTCTCTTGTCCACAGAACCCGTCTTCCTGAATCCAGCACATATGGGTGGGGTGGGGGCAGCTGCTTACCTTCTGACCGTGTGCCCATGAGAGAAAACAGATGTCTTCTGGCTCAGGGATTTCAGAAGGAAGCAGCTGGCAGGATAAGATGAGCCCATGGAAGGCATGTGTCCCCCAGGGGGTGGCAGCACGTGGTAGGGGCTCAGTCTGTGTTTACCTCTCCCAGGGCCGTCTCTACCCACCCTACCTGCACCCTGGACCTCAGCTTGATGCCAACTTCAAGAACCTGCATTGTCTAACAATGTCTCCAGCTAGGCCTTTTGTCTTCAGCCTGCTTGTATGAATAGCAGACTTTGAATGAGAGCCAAGAAAATGTCCATTTCTTTACCATTATCATTGCAACCAATGTTTATCTTAAAGATGCAAGGGGGAAATCTGGAATATACCCCTCTTTTCATGCTTTTGGAAAGTGTTGGTGTCATTAAACATTCCCAGAGTTTTTATCATATTAGGTCTTAACCGTGTACACAAATCTCAGAGCTCGGGGAAGGGACACAGTTCCACTCGGCTATTGATGGATTTATGCCTCAGAGCACAGGGGACCAGCCAGGCTGAGGCCACCGTCTGAACCCAACTCCTCACTTGAGCAGGAACTGTCAGGATGTGTGAATGAAACACAGAGCGGGAGTCTGAAATGTTCCTGGAGATTTATGAAGTATTGCAGACCACAGAATCCCATAAAATAAGAATTGAAAGCCTGTTTGAGTGAAGCAGGAGAATTAGCCATCAGTGGCAGCTCACTGGGTACTGTGATTGATTCTGTCTCCCCCGTCTCCATCTGTTCTTAAGTGCTCTGGGCACCCTGTTAGCCCTTGTCCTCATCCCCTTTACACTTCCTTCCCAAGGCAGTGGAGTGACCGAGTGAGTCCTTCAGGCAGCAGAGTGACCAAGTGAGAATGCAGCTGGCCTCCGGCAGCAGCTCCTTCAAAGTCCACAGCACAGACAACATGGTTCATGGCATGACCAGCTCTGGGGAATCCAGAGAGGGCAGGCTGGGCTGCAAACACAGATGGCTCTGAGGACCACTGGCAGAAGGTCCTGTAGGGCATGATGGCTGTGGGCAGAGTGCCCTTCAGGCTTGCTTGCATAGGGTTTTTTTCTGTAGCAACTTATGGATGGACGGCTCATAGGCTCTGATGTCATTGGAGGCATGACTTCTCATCAGCAGACCCTGAGCTACAGATCATGGAAATCGTCATCATCAGTCCCAGGTGGCGCCTCCTAGAGGAACACATGAGCACAGCCACACCTCCTCTGCACTGGTCCATGCGCTGTGGACCTCCACAGCAGGCTCCTGGGGTCACTCAGGAAGGAAGCAGTGTGCCCAAGAGAGCTGCTGTTCAATAACAAGCTTCCTGGAAACTTGGGCTTAAGGTAACAACCACTTTATTACATCTTGTGATGTTGCACATCAAAAATTTGCCCAGAGCTTACATGTCGAGTCTACTTTATACCGTGTAGACTGGGTTCACTTGGCCCTCAGCTGGTGGCCGGAGAGGCTCAAGGGTTCCAGATGCCTTTCCTCACATGCCTGGTACCTTGGAGGAGGCAGATGGAAGGGTGGGTCTGTACGGGTTCCCCTCCCTCTCCAACAGTATAGTTGGACATGTTATGCAGTGGCTTCAGTCTCCCAGAACTGGTACTGTGTCACTTACACCATCCTCCAGCTGACATAGCAGTCACAGGCCAGCCTGGGTTCAAGGGAGGCAGCAGAGAGCCCCTCTCAATAGGAGCACAAAAGGCATCCTGAGTCCACTGCACACACCTTCACAGCCATCATCTATTTCTGTATTCAGAACCCACTGGGTCCTTACAATGTATCAGACACTGAGCTGAATGATAGGGGAAATGATAACACTCATATTTACTGTTTCTTTTGTGCTTGTCACTGATCTAAGTGCTTTACACATAGTAACTTATTTCATTCTTGTAATGACCCATTTTAAAAACCAGGAAAAATGGAAGTAAAGAGAAGTTAAATGACAAGACTATATAGCTAGTAAATGGTAAAGCCCAAATTCGACCCAGGCAGCCTGTCTTAGAAGTCTGAATTCTTACACATATTTATAATGCATCTGGTATCTAGAAGTCCTGCTTTTGGCAGCTCATGTTTTGTGACAGAGGTGAGGTAGATAACATACCCCTTTATCTATCAAAATCTCCTCAAGCTAATAAGCAATTTCAGAAAAGTCTCAGGATACAAAATCAACGTACAGAAATCACAAGCTTTCCTATACACCAACAACAGACAAACAGAGAGCCAAATCATGAGCAAACTCGTATTTACAATTGCTACAAAGAGAATAAAATACCCAGGAATACAACTAACAAAGGATGTAAAAGATCTCTTCAAGAACTACAAACCACTGCTCAAGGAAATAAGAGAGGACACAAACATGGAAAAACATTCCATGCTCAGGTTAGGAAGAATCAGTATTGTGAAAACGGCTATACTGCCCAAAGCAATTTATAGATTCAATACTATCCCCATCAAGGTACCATTGACCTTCTTCACAGATATGAGAAAAACCCCTTAAACTTCATATGGAACCAAAAGAGAGCTCACATAGCCAAGACAACCCTAAGCAAAAAGAATAAAACTGGAGACATCATGCTACCTGACTTCAAACTATACTATAAGGCTACAGTAATCAAAACAGCATGGTACTGGTACCCAAACAGAGATATAGACCAATGGAACAGAACAGAGGCTTCGGAAGCAATGGCACACATCTACAACCATCTGATCTTTGACAAACCTGACAAAAACAAGCAATGGGGAATGGATCCCCTGTTTAGTAAATCATGTTGGGAAAACTGGCTAACCATATGCAGGAAGCTGAAACTGGACCCCTTCCTTACACCTTACACTAAAATTAACTCCAGATGGATTAAAGACCTAACACTATAAAAAGGCTAGAAGAAAACCTAGGCAACACCACTCAGGACATAGGCACAGGCAAAGACTTCATGACTAAAACACCAAAAGCAATGGCAACAAAAGCCAAAATAGACAAATGAGATCTAATTAAACTCCACAGCTTCTGCACAGCAAAAGAAACAATCATTAGGGTGAACCAGCAACCCACAGAATGGGAAAAATTTTTGCATTCTATCCATCTGACAAAGGGCTGATATCCAAAATCTACAAAGAAATAAAGCAGGTTTACAAGAAACAAACAAACAAACCAATTCAAAAGTGGGTGAAGGATATGAACAGACACTTTTCAAAAGAAGACATTTATGACACCAACAAACGTATGAAAAAATGCTCATTATCACTGGTCATAGAGAAATGAAAATCAAAACCACATTGAGATACCATCTCACACCAGTTAGAATGGCAATCATTAAAAAACTTGCAGACAACAGATGCTGGAGAGGATGTGGAGAGAAAGGAACACTTTTACACTATTGGAGTGTAAATTAGTTCAACCATTATGTAAGACAGCTTGGTGATTCCTCAAGGATCTAGAAATAGAAATTCCATTTGACCCAGCAATCCCATTACTAGGTATATACCCAAAGGATTATAAATAGTTCTATCATAAAGACATGCACATGTAGTTGCAGTGCTATTTACGATAGCAAAGACCTGGAATCAACCCAAATGCCCATTGATGATAGACTGGACAAGGAAAATGTGTCACATATACACCTTGGAATACTATGCAGCCATAAAAAATGATGAGTTCATGTCCTTTGTAGAGACATGGATGAATCCGGAAACCATTATTTTCAGCAAATTGACACAAGAACAGAAAATCAAACACTGCATATTTTCACTCATAGGTGGGTGATGAACAATGAGAGCACTTGGGCACGGGGAAGGGAACAGCATTCACTGGGCTAGGTGGGGAGGGGAGGGGAAGGACAGCTGGGGGCAGGGCAGATGGGGAGAGATAACACCAGGAAAAATGCCTGATGTAAGTGACGGTAGGGTGGAGGGATGTGGCATGTATATACTTACATAACAATCCTGCAGGATGCAGGATGTGCACATGTACCCCAGAGCCCAAAGTACAATTAAAATAAATAAATAAATAACTATAATATGGCAGTATTGATAAATGCACCAGTGTTTACACTAATGTGCAATGGCATGGTGCAGAGAAAGACATCAGTGCCAGCTATAAGCACTGGGGCTTGATAGGAGCACGCTGTAGGAGCGTATTTCCATTACCTATTGCTGGGTAACAAATCAACTTAACAGCTTAAAATACCATTTGATGATCGCTTGCCTTTCTGTGGGCGGATCTGATGGCTCTTTTGTTCCAAGTAGCTGGGTCCCAAAGTCATCTGAGCTCATCAGGAACTCTTAGCTGGGGCCCTCCGTTCTCCTTACGGCTGCCTGGGCTGCCTCAGGGCATGATGGCTGAGTCCCCAGAAGGAGTGTCACAAGACTGAGGAAGCAGAAGCTACCAGACAAATCACTGCCATCCTAAGAACTGGCACAACATCACTTCTGTTGTGTTATGTTGGTCTCAGGCCCAGTGAGGGGACAATGGATGAGAACTTCACAAGGTAATGAATGTCAGGGGCATGGCTCACTGCAGTTATTGAGAAAGGGTGTAACTGAAATGGAAAAGATAATATTTTCATTTTCTTATGTTTTAATTTTCCCTCTTACCATGGATACTTCTATTATAAATATTTGTCATGTGGGTATTAAAATTAAATGGCAATGTGCATTAATACTTGAAAAATATGAAAACATAAGCATAGATAAGACGCTATTAGAAGATAAGCAGGGTTTTGGCAAGCAGGCATGCAACTGGTTGGACCTTCTCTGTCAAGAAAGAACAGACCACACAAAGTGAGAGGCATGAGCAAATGAGTGGAAGGGAGGGTGTTTCCGTGGAGGAGCTGGTGGGCTCGTCCGTTGGGAAACCGTGAGGAGATGACAGAGCTGGGAGGCCCAGCCTTGAAATCCAAACAAATAAATGTAAACGCTTATGTTCTGTTTATGTCACAGCTAGATTTGGGTCAGGCAGCTCTCCTAGGCAGCTCAAATGATGACTCAGAGATTAGGAACATTCCTTCTTATGGTGCTGTCATCTTCGACTCATGGCCTCCAGAGTTGGCATAGAAAGGAAAAAGGTAGGTTGTAGGATTATGCAGTGGGTTTTACAGTCAGCCTGGGAGGTAGCGCACATCACTTCTGCCCACATCCCAGTGTCCAGACCCCTTTTACATAGCCCCAAATTATCTTCAAGGACAACTGGGAAATACATGTCCAGAAAGAGGAAGAGTGGGTAAACAGACAGCCTGTCTCAGTCTGCCACCTTGGACAAGTTGCCTAATCTCTGAGTCTCTGTTCCCTCTTTTGTATTTTAGGACTAATAAAGCTTACCTTTTGTGGTTGGTTGTTGTAGAATAAATAAGATACTGTGTATGAAAAGAGACCTGGTAAAACTTAAGTTCCAAGGAACTGTCATTGCACTTGTTGGTACCAGTAAATATATGATGAAGATCAATTACAAATGCCAGAATCGAAGGAAGCCATCAGACATCTAAAATAATTATTTTGAAATAATAAGTTATTTTAAGTACAGTACCAACTTAAGCGCAATACTTTGCATAAATTTCCTTATTGAATTCCATCAACAAATCTTTAAAATTAGTGAAGCTATCCCATTTTACAAATGAGGAAACTGACACTTTGAGAGACTAAGCAGCTTGCCGAGGCTCCCATGGCTGAGACTTGAGTACAGTCGATCTGATTCTACACCTGTTGGTAAGCACTGTGCTATCTTTTCTTTTTAAAGGAAGAAATGGAGTTGAAAGAGAAGGAAGACAGTAGAAAGTACAGCTATTTTGACCTCGGCAATCTTTATTTAGCGTAGCACTCACAGTCCTTTTAGGACTACTGAGCAAAAGTAAAGGACTGTGAGATTTTAGAACGTGCTTTTTTTTCCATGTCAGTATGGGTCCATGACTCACTCTGGGAAGCCTCACGTAAAATTCTTGCCATCCTTTCCCCAACCTCCCCCGTGTAATTATCAACTTGTTTTGAGCCAGCAAAGTGTTTCAAAGTCCCTACATACTAGTGTTTAACTAGGGAGCAACATAAATTTATGCAGAAAGAAAAGAGTTTTCAAATTCTTAAACTTCTCATTTTGGAATAAATTTGATTTACAGAAAAGTTGCCAAGATAGTATAGTTTCAGAAAGCACACATGGCTTCTCCTGAGTTCAATATCTTAGATAACCATGGTCCATTTGTCAAAACTCATTAATGCAGGAAACCAACATTAGTACAGGACTGATGCTTGAACTCCAGACTTTATTCAGATTTCATTGTTCTTCCCACTAGCGATCTTTTTCTGTCCCCGAATCTAATCCAGCATACCACCATCATGTGACTTTTAGTAGTCGTTATGGGCTGAATGAGGTCCCCCTAAAATTCATGTCACAGTCCTAACCTGCAGTGCTTCAGAATATATTTGGAGATAGATCTTTAAAATGGTGATTAAGTTAAAATAAGGCCCTTAGGGTAGGTCCTAATTCAATATGATTGGCATGCTTATAAGAAGAGGAGATTAGCACAGAGACACCCAGAGGTAAGACCTTGTGAAGACACAGGGGGAAAGTGGTTGTTTGCAAGCCAAGGGGAGAGTCCTCAGAAGAAACCAACCCTGCTGACATCTTGACCCTGCTGACGTCTTGGTTCCAGACTTCAGAACTGTGGGGAAATAAACTTCTATTGTTTAAGCCACCCAGTTACTGGTACTTTCTATGGTGGCCCTAGCAAATTAATAAAGTTGTCATGTATCTTATTCTCTGGGCTGTGATGATTTCTCAGTCTTTCCTTGTTTTCCATGACCTTGGCAGTATTAAAAGTACTAGTCAGGTATTTTGTAGGCTAGCCCTCAATATGGGTTTGTCTGATGTTTGTTCTTATTATTACATTGATGTTGTGGGTTTTGGGAAAAAATATTGCATGGGCAAAGTGCTCTTTTTGTCATATTATCTTGAAGGGTATATGCTGTCACTAGTGATGTTAACCTTGATCACTTGGTCATGTTTTCCTGATGTCTCCACTCTAAAGTTACCTCTCACTTAATATTCCATTTGCTGGAGGCTAAATTCAGCCCACATTCTAGAGTACAGTAGGGGGAGGATTAATCTGCTTCTTTTGGAGGAGAATCATCTGCATGAATTATTTAGAATTATTCTGTAAGAAGATTGGTCTCTTTTCTCCATGTATTTACTTATTTAATCGTTTACTTATATTCTTGTGGATCCAGGGATATTTATTTTGTATTTCGGGTTTTAATTCAGTACTCTGTTATTTGCTTTGTTGTTCATATTGTTTCAGACTGGGTCCCCGGATATTCTTTCAACTTGGTTTCTATGCCTTGTCGACAGGCCTGCCTCCTCTTGTTATTTGAGCTCTTTTCTGCTTTGGGGCACTATAAAAATGCTCCAGTCTCATCCTTCAGTTAACTGGCCCCAGACCTAGTACCTGCCGTTTTCTGAAAGAAGCTCTGACCTCTTTTATTGGAGAATGCTATTTAAAAACCAAGATATGGGTGCTGAGAGACATCACGGATTATTGACCTATTTGATGTGTTTTAATCCACTGCAGTTATTGTTCTTACTGAACCTCAAAGTTTTCCCTTTTTGGCCATTCAGAGCTTCTTGAGGTTCTTGAGTTTCTGAATTCTATTGACACAACCCAAGTACCTTTGAGAGCTGAATTGCATTCTGGGCTCTTCCTGCCCCAAACCAGGACTTGCTTATTGCCTGTGATCAGTTTCCTTTCCTGTGAGATGGTGAGGCTGCAGCCTGGGTGTCAGAGTGCTCCTTGCTCCTGGCATGATCATTGTTAAGAGGCCTTTCTTTCCAGTGGACAGAACTTGTCAGTACACATGTGCGTAAGTGTGTATGTAAGCATGAAACGTGTCATAATTCACAGATGCTTCCATTAAGATATAGAACTGTTTTTGTTTGTTTGTTTGTTTTGTTCTCTTGAGATGACGTCTCACTCTGTCACCAGGCTGGAGTATGGTGCCACAGTCTCAGCTCACTGCAACCTCCACCTCCCAGATTCTTGCAATTCTCCTGCTTCAGCCTCCCAAGAAGCTGGGACTACAGGCGCATGCTGCCACGCTTGACTAAGTTTTTGTATTTTAGTAGAGACCGGGTTTCTCAGTGTTGCCCAGGCTGGTCTTGAACTCCTGAGCTCAGGCAATCCACCTACCTTAGCCTCCCAAAGTGCTGGGATTACAAGCATGAGCCACCGCGCCCGGCCAAAATATAGAACTGTTAATACAAGGTTCTAAAAAAGGTTTTACTTTGGAATAATAGATTCGCAGTCTGTTTAAAAAGATGCACAGCAAGGTCCCCTGCAACCTTTCCTGGCCTCCACCAGTGGCAATGTTTTGCATGATTGTAGTGCATTGGGACATTGATATTGGTACAATCCAGAAAACAGTCATATTTCATCAGTTCTATAAGCACTTGCTTGTGCGTGTATAGCTTTTGCTGTTTTATCTTATGTATAGATTTGTGTAACCACCACAAGAATCGAGATACAGAATTGTTCCATCACCACAGGGCTGCCCTGTGCTGGCTACCACTTTACAGCCACATTCATCTCTCCTCTCTCCCCACTCCCTACACCTAACTCTTGGCAACCAATAGGCTATTTTGATGCTTTTTATTTCTAGAATTTTTTTCAAGACTGTTATATAAAGAAAATCATGGAGTATGCAACCATTTGAGCTTGGCTTTGCCTTTCAGAATAGTTCTCTTGGGATCCATCTAAGGTGTTGTAATGTGTATCCATAGTTGTTTCCATTTTATAGCTGACAAGTATTCCATGGTATGTACCAATCATGGCCTGTTCAGGCATCTCCCCACTGAAAGACATTTGGAATATTTCCAGTGTTTGCTATTATGAGTAAAGTTGCTATGGACAATTGCATACAGGTTTTTGTGTGGACAAAAGTTTTCATTTCTCTAGAACAAATGCCCACAAGTACAATTGCTGAGTAGTATAGTGAGTGTGTGTTTAGTTTTGTGAGATGCTGCCAAGTTTTTTCAGAGTGTCTATACCATTTTACATTCCCACCAGGAATGTGTGGGTGATACACTTTCTTCTCATCTTCATAAGGATTTTTTTTTAATTTTTTAAATTTTTATTGCATTATAGGTTTTGGGGTACATGTGCAGAGCGTGCAAGATAGTTTCATAGGTACACACATGTCAGTGTGCTTTGCTGCCTTCCACCCCTTCACCCACACTTGGCATTTATCCCCAGGCTATCCCTCCCCAGCCCCCCCATTGTCCCTCCCCTCTTACCCCCAATAGACCCCAGTGTGTAGTAGACCTCCTCCCTGTGTCCATGTGAATTGTTATTTTTTGTTTCAGTCATTCTGATAGGCAAGTAGTAATATATCATTTTGGTTTTAATTTGCATTTTTTCTAGTGGCTAATTATGTTGAATATCTTTTCATGTGTTAGTTTGTCATTTGTATTTTCTTTTTTTTTCTAAGAGAGAAAGGAAGAAAAAGAGAGAGAAGAAGAAAGAAAAAAAGAGAAAGCAAGAAAAACAAAGAATGAAAGGGAGAAAGAAAGAGGAAGAGAAAGAGGGAGAGGGAACGGGAATCTTGCTCTATTGTCCAGGCTAGAATGCAGTCTAAAAATGGGTATTAAAAACCTTTTTTATGCCAATAAATGTGCTTAACAATGGAGAGAGGAAGGAATAAGGGAGGAAAATAACAAACAAGCAGCCAACCAGTATTTCATTTAAACCCGTGAAATGCTATGCAATTGCTGAGGAGTGATTTACTTCCAATCATGTGGTCACTTTTAGAATAGGTGTGATGTGATACTGAGAAAAATGTATGTTTTGTGGATTTGGGGTGGAGAGTTCTGTAAATGTTAGTTTAAGTTTACTTGTTCCAGGTCTGAGTTCAAGTCCTGGATATCCTTGTTAATTTTCTGTCTCGTTGATCTAATACTGACAATGTAGTGTTAAAGTCTCCCACTATTATTGTGTGGGCGTCTAAGTCTCTTTGTAAGTCATTAAAAACCTGCCTTATGTATCTGGGTGCTCCTGTATTGGGTACATATATATTTAGGATTGTTAGCTCTTGTTGCATTGATCCTTTTACCATTATGTAATGTCCTTCTTTGTCTCTTTAGGTCTTTGTTGCTTTAAAGTCTATTTTATCAGAGACAAGAATTGCAACTCCTGCTTTTTTTTTTTTTTTTTCTTTGCTCTCCATTTGGTTGGTAAATCTTTCTCCATCCCTTTGTTTTGAGTCTTCATGTATCCTTGCATGTGCGACGGGTCTGGATGCAGCATACCAATGGGTTTTGGCTTTTTATCCAATTTCCTGTCTGTGTCTTTTGATTGGGGCATTTAGTGCATTTAAATTTAGGATTGATATTGATATATGATTTGTATTTTCTTTATTAAAATATTCACTCACAGTTTTACCCTTTTCTAATTAGATCGTTTGAGTTTTTAAGTTATTTTTTTCTTTATTGAAGTGAAATTCATATAACATAAAATAAATCTTTTTAAGAGAATAATTTAGGGTCAATATTGTGCAACCACCACCTCTGCGTTGTTCCAAAACATTTTTACCATCCCACAAGGAAACTCCTTCTCCATTAACAGTTCCAACCCCATCCCTTTGTAACCACCTATCTGTGTTCTGTGTTTTGGGATTCACCTAATTTAATCATGTCATATATAGGATATACACTACGTGATATTTTGTGTCTGACTTCTTACTTGCACAATGTTTTTGAGATTCATGCACATGGTAGCATGCATCAGTACTTCATTCATTTTTGTGGCTTGATACTATTCCATTACATGGATATACTAATTAGTTTATCCATTCATCTGTTGATGGGCATTTGGGCAGCATTCACTTTTGGCCTGCTATAGATAGCTCTGCAATTAATATACAGACACATGCATTTTTAAATTAAGGACCAGTTTCAATTCTTTTGAGTATATACCTTGGAGTGGAATAACTAGATCGTATGGTAATCCATGTTTAACTTTTTGAGGAATTGCTGACTGTTTTCTGTAGTTTTCTATAGTAGCTTAACCATTTTACAATCCCAAAAGTAATGTAAAAGCATTTTAATTCCTTTATATTCTTGCCAACACTTAATATTTATCATTCTTCTTTTTATAGCCATCCTCCTGAGTATAAAGTGCTACCTCATTGTGGTTTTGGTTAGCATTTGCCTAGTTAGTAACTATGTCAAGTGTATTTTCATGAACTTGCTGGCCATTTGTATCTCTTTTTTGTGTCTTTTGCCCGTTGTTAAACTGCATTGTTGTCTTTTTGTTGTTGAGTAGTAAGAATTCTTTGTATATTCTGGGTTTTAGATCCTTATTAAACATATGATTTGCAAATATTTGCACCCATTCTAAGGACTACCTATTCACTTTTAAAATAATGTTCTTAGGTGACAAACTTTTTCAAAGTTTTGAAGTTGATTTACCAAACTTTTCTTTTGTTGCTTGTGATTTTGGTGCCACATCTAAAATTATATTGCCAAATCCCTGGTTAAGAAGATTTACCCTGATGT
Organism: Saguinus oedipus; assembly: GCA_031835075.1. Taxonomy (NCBI): domain Eukaryota; kingdom Metazoa; phylum Chordata; class Mammalia; order Primates; family Cebidae; genus Saguinus; species Saguinus oedipus. The sequence continues at coordinate 47,120,187 of CM063179.1, read as the reverse complement.
TTTCTTCTAAGAGTTTTTTGAGTTTGGCTCTTCTATTTAGTAATTGTTCCATTGTTAGGTAATTTTATATACAGTGTGAGGTAGGAATGCAAATTCATTTATTTTGGCATGTGAATATCCAGTTGTTTTAGCACCATTTATTAAAGAGACTATTCTTTCCACCATTTAATCATCTTAGGACCTTTGTAGAAAATCAATTGGCCATAGAGGTATGGGCTTTTTTCTAGACTCTTAATTCTATTCCATTAGTCTATGTCTATCCTTATATCTTATTACATTGGTTTGATTACTGTAGCTTTGTAGGAAGTCTTGAAATTGGAAGTGTGAGTCCTCCAACTTTGTTTTTTTCTTCTTCTCCTCAGCCTCCCTAGTAGTTGTGATTACGGGCACATGCCACCACTCCTGGCTAATTTTTATATTTTTAGTAGAGATGGGGTTTTGCCATGTTGGTCAGGCTGGTTGTGAACACCTGACCTCAGGTGATCCACCCACCTTGGCCTCCCCAAAGTACTGGGATTACAGGCATGAGCCACCGCGGCCAACCAAAATATTAAATTTTTTAATCCACAAACATAAGATGGCTTTGCATTTTATTTTTATTTTTTTATCATTAATTTAGAATGGCACTTTTATTTAGACATGATTTTTCAGTATGCAAATATTTCTCCACAGGGAAGTGATGTATATGCAGTCCCCAAATTATAAATGATTGTTTCAAACAACAATTTTAAAATCAACTACTGTTAATGACAACACATTTAAGGCCTTAAGCTATAATACAGCAACCTACCATGTAGTATCAAACCTTTAAAATTTCAATACAAAGCAATTGAAAGCAACATTACCACATTCAAACCAATAATTAAAGTCCATTAGGCCTTCTTTTATTTCCTACAGGAATACATTCTAGTTGTCAGCATTCAAATCTTTCATCTCTTTGGTTAAATTTTTTTCTAGATATTATACTCTTTTTATGCTGTTGTAAATAGAACTGTTTTCTTAATTTTATTTTTAGATTGTTTATGACTAATGTACAGAAACACAACTAATGTTCATTTATTGATTTTGTACCCTGCAACTTTGCTGAATTAATTTTAGTTCTAGTGGCTGTGTGTATGTGGTTTTTTTGGAATTTTCTACATATAAATCATGTTATTTATGAACAGAAATAGTTTTACCTCTTTTTATCAAATATGCAAGCTTTTTATTTCTTTTTCTTTACTAATTTCTCTGGCTAGAATTTCCAGTACAATGTTGAATGGCAATGCAAAAAAGAGACATCCTTTTTTTCTTTTTGCTCTTAGGAGGAAAACTTTCAGACTTTCACCATTACATATAATTCTAGCTGTGGGTTTTTAAAAAATGAACTTTATCATGTTGAGATGATTTTTCTATTCCTAGTGTTCTGTGCTTTATTATGAAAGGCTGTTGGATTTAATTAAAGGTTTTTTTCTGCATCAATTGAGATGATACTTTTTCTTGTTGTTTGTTCTATTAATGCAGTATATTACATTGATTTACTTTCTTATGTCAAACCATCCTTCCATTCCTGGGATAAATTCGACTTAGTCATGGTGTATAATATGCTGTTGGAGTTGGTTGGCTAGAATTTTGTTGAGGATTTTTATTCCGTATTTATAAGAAATATTGGCCTGTAGTTCTCTTTGGCTGTGATGTCTTTGGCTTTGGTATCAAGATCGTAGTGGGCTCATAGAATTAGTCAGGATGTGTTCTTTCCTATTTCGTTTTTTTAAGAGTTTGAGAAAGATTGATGTATTTCTTTGAGATATTTGGTAGAATTCAGCAATAAAACCATCTCATCCTTGAATTTTCTTTTTTAGGAAGTTTTCATTAGTGATTCAATCTGTTGTGTAGGTCTGTTCAGATTTTGTATTTTTCAGGAGTCAGTTTTGACAATTTATTTCTAGGAATTTATCAGTTTAATCTAGGTTTTCAAATCTGTTGATGCACGTTTGTTCACAGCATTCCATTATAATCCTTTTTATTACTATTAGGCCAGTTGTAATATCTCCAATTTTACTCCTGATTTCATTTATTTGTGACTTCTCTCTTTCATTATATTCATTCTGGTTATAGGCTTGCGAATTTCGTTAATTTTTTCAAAGAACTAGTTTATAATTTAATTGTTTCTCTCAATTGTTTTTTTTTTTTAATCTGTATTCATTTATCTCTACTTCAATCACTATTATTTCCCTCCTACTAGCTTAGGATTTAATTTATTTTTATTTTTCTAGTTCCCTAAATTGTAAAGTTATGTTATTGGTTTGTGATTTTTCTTCTTTTTAAAGCAGGCATTTATAGTTATAAATTTTCCTCTCATCACTGCTTTTATTGCACCTATATATTCTGATATGTTGTGCTTTCATTTTGATTTGTCTCTAAGTATTTTCTAATTTATCCTGTGATTTCTTTAATTTTTGAACGTGTTGTTTAAATTTTATATATTTGTGAACTTTCTAGTTTTATTTCAGTTATTAATTTCTAGCTTTATTCTATTTGGTTCAAGAAGATACCTTGTGTTGTTTCAATCTTTTAAAGTTCATTAAGACTTGTTTTGTAGCCTAAAATATAATTTTGAAGAATGATTTATGTGCACTTGAAAATAATGTGTATTTTCCTGTTGTTGGGTTGAGGGTTCTTTATTTATGGTAGGTTTAGTCTTTATGCTCTGTCCACTATCGGAGGCCATGCAGTAAAGCCTCCAACTATTACTGTAGAAGTATCCATTTCTACCTTCAATTCTGTCATATTAGATCATTTTTGTGTTGCTGTAAAGAAATAACTGAGACTGGTTAATTTTAAAAGAAATGAAGTCTAATTGGCTCATGGTTCTTCAGGCTGTGTAGGAAGCATGGTCCCGGCAGCTGCTTGGTTTCTGGGGAGGCCTCAGGGAGCTTTTATGCATGGCAGAAGGCAAAGCGGGAGCAGGCATGTCATATGATGAGAGAGGAAGCAAGAGAGAGAAGGGGGGTGTTCCAGACTCTTTTAAACATCCAGATCTCATGAGAACTAACAGAGAGAACTCACTTGTCATCAAGGTTTCCAATAGTGGACAGAACATATAGACTAAACCTAACATAAATAAAGAACCCTCCATGCAATAACAGAAAAATACACATTTCAAGCGCACCTAAATCATTCCTACATTGTAGGCTACAAAACAAGTCTTTTGGAACTTTAAAGGACTGAAACAAAACAAGGTATCTTCTTGAATCAAAGTGGAATAAAGCTAGAAATGAATAACGGAAGTAAAACTGGAAAGTTCACAAATGTATAAAAATTAAACTTCGCTTTCTAAAATGAGTTAAACCATTCCTGAGGCATCTGTCCCCATGACCCCCGTGATTTAAGTGTAGCCACTCCTGCTCTCTTTTGGTGACTATTGCATAAAATATCCTCTTTCATCTTTTCTTGTTTAGCCTACTAGAGTGCTTACATCTAAAGCAAGTCTCTTGAAGACTAGTTGGGTTCTGTTTTCTTTATCCACTCAGCCCATCTATGTCTTTTATTGGAAATTTAACCTATTTATATTTAAAGTAATTACTGTTAAGAAAGGACTTATTTCTGCCATTTGCTAATTGTTTTCTGTATGTTTATAGATTTTTTTGGATTATCCATCACTGCCTTTTTTGTGTTTGATTTTTTGCAGTGTACCATTTTCATTTTCTTCTCATTTCCTTTTGTATATATGTTTTTGGGTATTTTCCTAGTAGTTAACATGGAGATTCAAATTAACATCCTACATTTTTAACAATCTACACAGCTCTTTACCAATCCTTTTTGCTATTGTCATAAATTATATATTTAGTTATTGTTTGTCCATTAACATATATTTCAATTATTTTTATTCATTCATTTTTACTTATGTACAAAATAAAACAAGTGGTTTGGCTATATATATCATTCTGCTTTTTTTTTTTAATTTCAGCACTTTAAGTGTTTTATTTTGCTGCATTCTGGCCTCCATGGTTTCTGATGATAAATTAAACTCTCACTAAGGATCCTGTACTAATCTACTTTGAATTGCTATAAAGAAATACCTGAGGCTGGGTATTTTTTTTTAAGCAGTTTATTTTGGCTCATGGTTCTGCAGACTACACAAGAAGCATGACACAGGCATCTGATTCTGGTGAGGGCCTCAGGAAGCTTTTATTCATGGCAGAAGGGAAGGGGAGTTGTCATGGCACATGTTAGCAAAGGTAGCAAGAAGGAGGATAGAGGTCCCAGCCACTTTAGCAACCATATTTCACATGAGCTCATTGCTGTGGGGATGACACCAAGCATTCATGAGGGGTCCTCCCTCATGACACAAATACCTCCTAGTAGGCCCCACCTCCAACAGTGGTGACCATGATTCAAATGAGGTCAGGAAGGGACAGACATCCAAATCATATCAGATCCCTTGTACATGACAAATCACTTCTCTCTTAATGCTTTCTCCTAAACTAGAAAGACAGCATATGAACAAAATCACTTCTTTCCTAATGCTTTCAGGAGTATTGTAGCTTTTGTCTTCTGCCAGTTTTATTATGATTTATGTTAATGTGGCTCTTTTTAAGTTTATTCCACCTGGGATTAATTATTCTTTTGGGATGTATAGATTAATTGATTTCATCAAATTAAGAAAGTTTTGACTACTGTTTTTGTGAAATATTGTTTTTCTCTCTGTTTATCTCTTCTTCTTCAATTTCTATACTGTGCATGTTGGTCAACTTGATAGTGTCCCACAGTTCCTTTACATTCTGTTTACTTTTCCTTATTCTTTTTTCTTTTTGTTCTTCAGATTTAATCATTGCGATTGCCCTATCTTCAACTTCACTGATTCTTTCTTCTGACTGCACAAATATATGGTTAAAACTCTTTGGTAAATTTTTCATTTTTGTTAAATTCTCAGAATCTTTATTTGATTTTCTGCATGTTTGTGATATGGCTTGCTGGTGCCAGGGAGCTATACAGGTTAGTACACTGTGATTGTGCCCTTTGGCCTATCTGGTGGTTCCCTGAGGAATGAAGATAGAAGTTGTCTTTTTTCTTTGTCCTCCCTTTAGACTGGAGTAGCCTCCCTGGCAGTGGCAGTGTCTGTAGAAAGACTGAAAGAATATGCTATCTGTGCCCACCTATGGCAGGAGACAGTATATGGGGCAGGAGGCAAACATGAAAATCGAGAACAAAGGAGGCAGAGAAAGAGGTCTCTTGTAGAAAGAAGTGGAAGGGCAATAACATACTGGAAGGAAAGAAAGTGCAATATGAATGCCTAGGACTGGACACATGCTCAGAAGAGACCTGAGTATGAGCCATTCGGAGAAAAAGTAAATAAAATTATAGAAATGACCCCTGGGCCGGTCGCGGTGGCTCACGCCTGTAATCCCAGCACTTTGGGAGGCCGAGGTGGGTGGATCACGAGGTCAGGAGATCGAGACCATCCTGGTCAACATGGTGAAACCCCGTCTCTACTAAAAATACAAAAAAATAGCTTGGCATGGTGGCGCGTGCCTGTAATCACAGCTACTCAGGAGGCTGAGGCAGGAGAATTGCCTGAACCCAGAAGGTGGAGGTTGCAGTGAGCCGAGATCCTGCCATTGCACTCCAGCCTGGATAACAAGAGCAAAACTCCGTCTCAAAAAAACAAAAAACAGGAGAGATCCAAGATGGCCGATCGCTAACAGCTCGGGATTGTAGCTCCCAGTGAAAGCTCAGAGAACGTGAGGACGCCACATTTTCAGAGGAATTTTCGTTGCCCACGGACCAGAAGATTTCCAGTGGAGGAGCCCCGCGGGTCGCCAGCGCGACTTCTGTGGCCGGCGCAGCGGTTTTGTCGTCACCTCGGCGCGGCAGCTCTTCGTGTACAGTGAGTGGGACTGGTTCCCCTACTGACTGGTGTTTGGAGCTCCGGGAAGGCAAAGCCGCTTGTTGCGGACTCAAGAAGGAAGCCAGACCGGAGATTCCCAGGCAGAAGAGCACCAACAGTCTTATCGCTGTTGTTTTGGCTGGTGCAGTGGGTTGCTCGGATTCCAGCACTGGGAATCAATAAATTGGATGTCCTCTCAGGAACTTAATCAGAAAGGCACTAATTGTAAAGATATCAGATGGATAAAATCACAATAAAGGGAAAAAAACAGCCTAAAAAGGCCGAGAAAACTGAAAGTCAGAACCCCTCTCCCTCTACAGGGGATAGTAATTCCTCATCAGCAACGGAACAAGCCCTAATGGAAGAGGACTGTGTTCCAGTATCTGAAGGAGGTTTTAGAAGGTGGATGGTAAAAAACCTCTGGGAATTGAAACAAATTGTTCTAAACCAATGTAAAGAAACTAAGAACTTTGAAAAAAGGTTAGACGAAATGTTAAAAAGAATGGACAATATAGAAAGGAATATAAATGAACTAATGGAGTTGAAAAATACAACACGAGAACTTAGTGAAATATGCACAAGTTTGAATAGCCGAATTGATCAAGCAGAAGAAAGGATATCAGAGGTCGAAGACCGACTTAATGAAATGGAACAAGAAGACAAGAATAGAGAAAAAAGGATAAAAAGGAATGAGCAAAGTCTCCAAGAATTATGGGACTATGTGAAAAGACCTAATCTACGTTTGATAGGTGTACCTGAATGTGATGGAGAGAATGAATCCCAGCTGGAAAATATTCTTCAGGATATTATCCAGGAGAATTTTCCCAATCTAGCAAAGCAGGCTACCATTCAACCTCAGGTAATACAGAGAACACCACAAAGATATTCCTTAAGAAGAGCAACCCCAAGACACATAATCACTAGATTCACCAGGGTTGAAACAAAGGAGAAAATACTAAGGGCAGCCAGAGAGAAAGGTCAGTTTACCCACAAAGGGAAGCCTATTAGACTTACAGCAGATCTCTCAGTAGAAACCCTACAAGCCAGAAGAGAGTGGGGGCCGATATTTAACATCCTCAAAGAACAGAAATTTCAGCCCAGAATTTCATATCCTGCCAAACTAAGCTTCACAATTGAAGGAAAATAAAATCTTTTATGAACAAGCAAGTACTCAGAGATTTTATTACCACCAGGCCTGCTTTACAAAAACTTCTGAAAGAAGCATTACACACAGAAAGGAACAACCAGTATTCACCTTTCTAAAAATATACCAAAAACTAAAGAACATCAACAGAAAGAAGAATTTACATCAACAAATGGATCAAATAGCCAGTTAACATCAAATGGCAGTAATCTTAAATTGAAATCGACTAAATTTCTAATTAAAAGATATAGCCAAAATCTAACGGTATACTATATCCAGACCTATTCCATATCCAAAGACTAAAAACAAAGGGTTGGAGAAAGATTTACCAACCAAATAGAGAAAAAAACAAATAAATAAACAAAAAGGAGTTGTAATTATAAAACAGATTTCAAACCAAAAAAGATAGAGTGGTATAAGGATCAATGCATCCTAACACCCAGATACAAAAGACCCATAAAGAGATTCAGACTCAACGAAACAGAAAATTAATAAGGATATCCAGAATCTGAACTCAGATTAGTAACAAGTAAACTTGATAAGCAAACTCTCCACTTTAGATAAATAAAATATACATTCTCCATTTTAAATACATAAAATAATGATCGGCCATTATTAATAGCCATTTATAGAATAAAGCAATATTTCTGTTCTCTCTCCCTCTTTTTCTTCCTTTCTTTTCCAAAAAAAAAAAAAAAACAAAAAAAAAAAAAAACAAAAAAAAAAAAAAACAAAACAACAACAACAACAACAAAAAAAAAACAAAAAAACAAAAAACAAAAAACAGAAATGACTCCCAGGGAAACCCAGATATGATATTTACTAAAAGATGTGAAGTCAACTATCTTAAATATATTTAAAGAGCTAAAGTAAAGCACAAGCCAAAAACTTAAGTAAACTAAAAAGACAACATATGAACAAAATGACAGTATCAATAAAGATAAACAATGTAAAATATCAAATAGAAATTCTGGAAATTTCATTACTTGGAATAAGAAATTCACTAGTGGAATTCAAACTAATACCTGGCAGGCAGAAAAAAGGATCAATGAGCTTGAATAGAGGACAACTGAAATTATCAAGTTTAAAGAAGTAGAGAAAGATAATCTATAATTTTAATTATTTCCCTTTTTTTTTCATTTTTCTTTCTTCTTCTTCTTTTTTTTTTTTTAATATTTTTTTGATATGGAGTTTTGCTCTTGTTGCCCAGGCTGGAGTGCAATGGCATGATCTCGGGTAGCCACAACCTCTGCCTCCCGGGTTCAAGCGATTTTTCTGTCTCAGCCTCCCGAGTTGCTCAGTATACAGGGATGCACCATCACACCTGGCTAATTTTGTATTTTTTAGTAGAGACAGGGTTTCTCCATGTTGGTCAGGCTGGTCTCAAACTCCCGACCTCAGGTGAACTGCCCGCCTTGGCCTCAGTGCTGGGAATACAGGCGTGAGCCACTGCGCTTGGCCTTTTCAGCTGTCTTTAATGGCAAATTATATGGCAGATCTTGGTGAATGTTCTACAGGTCCTTGAAAGCAATGCATATTCTGTTGCTACTGGGCAAAATATTCTTATGGGTCAATATAGTTCCTGTTGGCGGATTATGTCATTTAGATCATCTACATGTTTTCTGAATTTCTATCTCGCTGTTTTATTAATTGTGAATAGGTTGGCATTGAAATCCCTAATTTTGACTGTTGATTTGCCAATTTCTACTGTAGGCTTTATGAGTTTTTGCTTCATATACTTTGAAATGCTGCTATTCGGTGAACACACAATCAGGTTCACTATGTCTTCTTTGTGGATTGACAGAGATATCATTATGTAATGTCTCTCCTTGTCCTAATTTCCTTTCTTTGCTAGGAGTCTACTTTATCTAATAAAATGTACACCTGCCTGATTTTTCAAGTTAATATTTGCATGATATATCTTTTCTATCTCTTCAGTTTCAATCTACCTATGTTATGTTTGATGTGAGTTCCTTGTAGACCGCACATAGTTGGTCCATGTTATTTTAATCTACTATGCCAATATCTGTATTTTGATTGGAGTGATTTGATGAATAACATTTAAAGTAATCATCAGTTGGTTTAGGTCTGATTCTGTCATTTATCATTCATTTTCTGATTGTTCTATTGTTCGCCCCTTCTTTCTCCCTTTTTATCTTTTTGTGGATTACTGTACCACGTTTTAGAATTTTATAAATTTGTTCACACCAGTTTGAGTATATGTCCTTATGTACTTTTCTAATTGCCTACTTTAAGTATTATACTATTGTTTAATATTGTACCACATGCTACTATTATTTATGTCTCACCACTTTGAATAAAGTATAGATAACTTACTTCCATCCAGGTCCCTTTAAATTATCCACATTTTATATATAAGTGTTGTACACAATTCTTCTACACATTCTGAGCACCGCATAAGGTGATTGCTGTCATTTTGTTTTTGCTTCAATCTTTAATTATGGTTTTAAAGATTCATGAGGAAAACAATGTCTACTATATTTAAGATAATTTTACCCATTCCATTGTTCTCCTTTCTTTTCTGAAGTTCCAAAGCTTTTTCTGTTATCTAAGCTTTTTCAGCTGTCTAAAGTTTACAGAACTCCCTGTAGACATTCTTTACGGGTAGTCCAGGAGGGAACAAATTCTCTTGATTTTCCTTTGATTGATAATAGCTACATTTCTTCTTCATTCCTAAAGAAGACTTCTGCCAAATAAAAAATTTAAAGTGGTCAATCCTATTATTTCAGTGCTTTAACAAGCTGTGCCAATCCTTCTCATATAAATGGTTTTAAATGAGAAATCCACTGTCACTAGAACTGATGTTCCCCTATGAGTAATTAACCACTTCTGTCTGCTTGCCTTTAAGGTTTTTTCCCCTTTGTCTTTGGTTTTCAGAAACTTAATTGTAGTGTTGTTATGTGTCTTGGCATAGATTTATTTGCAGTTATCATCCTATTGGGGATATGCTAAGATTTGTGAATTTATAAGTTTATGTATTTTGCCAAATTAAGAAGTTGTATCTATTATTTTGTTGAATACTCTTTTAATCCCAATAAACTGAAGCTAATCCTTTCGTTACTGTCCTCCAAGTCCCTGAGGCTCGTTATTTTTTCCAGCCTATTTTCTCTCTCTTTTTCAAATTGAGCAGATTCTATCAATATGTCCTCAGATTTGCTGATTCCAACTTCTGTCACTTCCACTTCACTACTGAGCTCATCTATCAACATTTTTTGTTCTGGTTATTGTATTTTCAGTCCTGTAACTTCTATTGGTTTATTTTAAAATAACTTCCATTTGTTTGCTAAAATTTTCTATTTTTTGCATTTCTTTCAAAAGAATTTGCAATTGATCATTGAAGCAATTTTTTAAGATGGCTGCTTTAAATCTTAGATAATTACACCATCTGGTTCATCTCAGTATTAATATTATTTGATTGTCATTTACCATTCAAGGTGAGTTTTCCTGGTTCTTAGCAAGATGAGTGATTCTCTATTGTACACTGGGCATTTGGGGTTTATGATGGGAAATTCTGAATCTCATTTAAATCTTCTGTTTTAGCAGTCAGGTTCCCTATTTAGTTTTAGCACACTGAAGTTGTGGCTACAATTTGGCTTTTAGAGCCCTTGCACTCCTATTCTGGTCTGCTTGGTTCATCTGGCACCAATGGGGCTACTGCTGGATTCTTCATGGAGGCACCTGTGGGATGGGGAGCAGAGGGCACTTCCCTGGATCTGGTGTTGCTTTGTTGAGTATAGGAGTCACCAGGTAACCAAAGCAGAGAGCACTTCCTGCAGTCTGCCCTCTGGGCTTCTCAGTCTGCCCTCTGGGCTGGTGGAAATCTCACTTGACCACTATGGCGTTGCTGTAGGCATGGAAGGTGCTTCCCTGGGCCTCCAGTGCTGCTAGACAGGAGTTAGGGAAAGCCAGTCCTGCAGGATAGGTGTCCTTTCTTTGGGCCTACTCTCTGGTTCTCCTTATGCTACTGGCTTCCTCCTTGATCTCTGCTGGTGCCACTACAGGAGGAAAGTGCCCATTCAGGATGCATTCTGTCGCTGCAGATGGGAGTCAGAAGACCCAAAGCCTAGGTAACCCTCTACAAAGGGCAAAGGGCCAGGAGACACTAGGAATAGATTGCTATCTTCTGCAGGTAGAAGATTGGGAGACCAAGGAAGACCAAGTCTGGGTCACTTTCTCTCTCTCTCTTTTTTTTTTTTTTTTTGAGATGGAGTCTGGCTTTGTGCAGTGGTATGATCTCGGTTCATTGCAATCTCCACCTTCCAGGTTCAAGCGATTCTCCTGCCTCAGTCTCCCAAGTAGCTGGGACTACAGGCATGTGCCTATATTTATATTTGTATTTTTAGTAGATGGGGTTTCACCATGTTGGCGAGGCTGGTCTTGAACTCCTGATTTCAAATAATCCACCCATCTCTGCCTCTCAAAGTGCTGGGATTACAGGTGTGAGCCAAGGTGCCTGGCCATCTGGGTCACTTTCTACTGCTAAATAGGAGATTCTAGGCTTGCTGTTTCCTCTGGTGGAACTGGTAGGTAGGGAGCAGGCCTCCTGCTGTCACTGCACAGGTGACAGAAGAGAGTGCTCCTTGCTCTGTCTCTGCTTATGCCACTAGTGGATGGGTATGTAAAAGATGACACTCCCCACCCAGTCTTCACCTGCTACCACCTCCAGCAGAAAGAGTAGCCCACTGCCACTGAGTGGCAAACAGAAATGGGGCTCCCCATCCAGTCTGTGCCTGTGCTTCTGCTGCGAGTGGCAGGTGGTGATGTGGGTCCATCTGAAGCTGCTGCTGATTGAGGAAAGGAAAAGGAAACTCCCCATCTGGTCTTCTCTGGCATTGCCAATGCAGTTGACACAAACACACCAGTTGCCACTGGTTATGGAATAGGAGTGGAGCTCTCCAATCTAACTCTGCTGGGCCACCCTTTTCTCTGTTCTGTCACCTGAAAGCAGACTTTTCTTGGAGCTTTCTCTGTCTGAACCTGCTGACAGTCCCAGGTGGCACACATCTCCATTGCCAAGTCTGGGATATACGATAAACAAAGACTTGGGATGCATAGCCATGTTATTCCACAAGTCCAGAGGTGCCTAGCAATTCTGTGTCTGGTTTCTACCTTATAGAGATATGTTTTGGTTGCATGTTGAAGTATTTGCAAGATTTTTAGTTCAATTTAGAGAAGTCTATGCTGTGTTGTCTGGGACCAAAAGACTGCAGACTATAGATTTTTTTCTTAACCCCATTTATTTGTATCTTCATTTCCTGGGGCTAAAATTCCAAGTTCTCAGTAACTCCAGCAAAATCATTCATTTGTTTTATCTTGCAACATGTAAAGAGTCACCTCAGAACACCACCACCAAAACTATGTCCAACAATGTGATTACTGAAAATATTTTATTTCTGTATGTTTACGCCACAAGTCAATATAGTCGGGTGTATTTCTTTAAATTAGCTTTTCTTAAAGAGATTTGTTATTTTTAATTTAGTCGTACTGTTATGCAAAAGTGCTTCAAAAGAGTAAAACCTGCCAAAAGCAAACAAATAGAAAGTGTAGCCTCTATCTCTGTTCCCTCTGTGATGTTCTCTTCCTCACTAAAATGTAATCTTTTCTTTCTGTTGTTTAGTTTTGCGTCTTCCCCATTTTAATGTGGTTACGCCAAAAAGGGGAAGACCCAAAATTAAACATACATTCATATATATATATATATATATATATATATATATATATATATATATATGAATATATAATTAAACATATACATACAATACGTATATATCATAAAATTTACCATTTTAAATGTACTGTTCATTGACATTAATTACTTCACACTGTTTTGCAACCATCACCACTATGAATCCCCAGAACTTTTTTATCATCCTGTACTGAAACTGTGTCCCATTGAATGACTCCCTATTTCCTCTTCCCACCCTCTTTGTTCTACCTCCTGTCTCTAAGAATTTGACTACCTCTAGGTACCTCATGTAAGTAGAATTATGAAATATTTTTGTTTTTGTATATAGCTTATATCACTTGGGACAATGTCTTTTAGGTTCATTCAATTTTAGCACATGACAGAATTGTATCCTTTTTTAGAACTAAATAGTATTTCTATTCCACTGTTATACACACACACGTACTTTTTGTTTATCCATTCTTCCATCAGTGGATATTTGGATTGTTTCCACATCTGGCTATGGTGAATATCAAACTTTTAATTTAAGAAAATTGTAGGCTTATTTGTAGCAAAAAGAAATAATACAGAGAAATCCTGTGTACCCTTTCTCTAGGCTCTTCAAAAGGTAACATCTTGCAAATCACAACTGGGAAACAATGCAGTGCAATATGTACAATATGAAACTGTAATCTACAATACCACACAGCATGTAAAATACAGTGAAATACACTACAATATCACAACCAGAATACTGGCACGAATTCAGAAGGGTTCCATCACCACAAGGATGCCTCACACGACCGTTTTAACGTGTTCCTCCTACTCCCACTCTTTCTTTGTCCCTGGAAACCATTAACCTGTTCTCCACACCGAAAATTTTGTCGTTTCAATAATATTATATGAATGGATTCACACAGTAACGTTTTGGGATTTACTTTTTCCATTTGGCATAATTATCTTTAGATAAATCCAAGTTTTTACATGTATCACTAGTAGATTTCTTTTCGTTGTGAGTAGTATTCCATGGTATGGATATACCACAGTTTGTTAATCATTCACCCATTGAAGGGCACCTGGGCTATTTCCAGGGGTTTTTTTTGCCCATTAGGAACAAAGGTGTTATGAAAATTCCTATTCAAGGTTTACATTCATATAAATTTCCATTTCTCTGGATAAATGCCCAGGAGTGCAGTTTCTGGGTTGTATCATAGTTTCATGTTTAATTTCATAATGAAACTGTGAAACTGCTTTCCAGCATAGTTTTACCTTAATATCCCCATAAGCAATGTGTAATAATCTGATTTTTCTGCATCCTTACTGACATTTGGTGTCACCATTATTTTTCATTTTAGTTATTCTGATAGGGGTGGCATAATAACCCTGTGGTTTTCATTTGCATATCTTTAAAAAAATGTTTCAGCTTTTATTTCAGATACAGAGGGTTCACATGTAAGATTCTTACATGGATATATTGGAGCCAGGTAGTGAGCATTGTACCCAATAGGCAGTTTTTCAACACACAGCCCCTTTCTTCCCTCCTCCCTTAGTTGTCCACAGTGTCTATTACCACCACATTTATATCCATGTGTGTTCAATGTTTAGTTCCCACTTACAGGTGAGAACATTCTGTATTTGGCTTGACATTCCTGTGTTCATTCATTTAGGATTATGGCCTTCAGCTCCATCCATGTTGGTGTAAAGGACATGATTTCATTCTCTTTTATGACTGTGTAGTATTTTCTGGTGTATATGTACCATATTTTCTTCATTCAATCCACCATTCATGGGCACCTAAGTTGATTATGTGACTTTGCTATTATTAATAATGCTGCAGTGAACATGCAAATGCGTGTGACTTTTTGGTATAATAATCTATATTACTTTGGGTATATATCCAGTAATGGATTGCTGGACCGAATGGTACCTCTGCTTTAACTTCTTTGAGAAATCTTTGAAATGCTTTTTCACAGTGACTGAACTAATTTTCATTCCTACCAACCATGCAGAAGTATTTGCTTTTCTCTACAGCCTCAATACCATCTGTTGTCTTTTTGAAATTTTGGTAATGGCCATTCTGACTGGTATCCCTTTGTGGTTATGACTCCCATTTCTCTGATGATAGGTGATGATAAGCATTTTTTTCATATGTTTATTCACCACGTGTATGTCTTCTTTTGAGATGTGTGTTTTCGTGACTTTTTTCTATTTTTTAGTGGGGTTATTTGCTTTTTGCTTCTTGCTTTAAGTTCCTTATAGATTCTGGATATTAGACCTTTTTTGGGTGCATAGTTTATGAATATTTTCTCCTTATTCTGTAGATTGGTTGTTTACTCTTTTGCTGTGTAGAAGCTGTTTAGTTTAATTGGGTCCCACTTGTCAATTTTTGTTTTTGTTGCAATGATTTTGGGGACTTGGACATAAATTCTTTGCTAAGGCCAATGTCAAGAAGGGTATTTTCTAGGTTTTCTTCTATGAGTTTTATAGTTTGAGGTCTTAAATTTAAATCTTTAATCCATCTTGAGTTAATATTTGTATATAGTGAAGGGTAAGGGTATAGCTTCATTCTTCATATGCTTAGCCGGTTAATCCAGCACTATTTATTGAATATGAAGTTCTTGCCCCATCACTTGTTTTTGTTAGCCTTGCTGAAGATCAGATGGCTGTAGGTGTGCAGCCTTATTTCTAAATTTTCTACTCTGTTCCATTGGTCTATGTGTATGGTTTCATACCAGCATGATGCCGTTGGGATTACTATAGCATTATAATATAATTTGAAGTTGGGTAGTGTGATGCCTCTGGCTTTGTTCTTTTTTTAAAAATTTATTTTTTATTTTTTTATTTTTTATTTTTATTGCATTTTAGGTTTTGGGGTACATGTGCAGAACATGCAAGATAATACCATAGGTGCACACATGGCAGTGTGTTTTGCTGCCTTCCTCCCCTTCACCCACATTTGGCATTTCTCCCCAGGCTATCCCACCCCATCTCCCCCACACACTGTACCTCCCCTATTCCCCCCAATAGACCCCTGTGTGTAGTACCCCCTTCCCTGTGTCTATGTGTTCTCATTTTTCCTCACCCGCATATGAGTGAGAATATGTGGTATTTCGTTTTCTGTTCTTGTGTGAGTTTCCTGAGAATGATGTTCTCCAGATTCATCCATGTCCTTACAAAGGACACAAACTCATCATTTTTGATTGCTGCATAATCTCCCATGGTGTATATGTGCCACATTTTCCCAGTCCAGTCTATCATCGATGGGCATTTGGGTTGGTTCCAGGTCTTTGCTATTGTAAACAGTGTTGCAATGAACATTCGTGTGCACATGTCCTTATAGTAGAACGATTTATAGTCCTTTGGATATATACCCAGTAATGGGATTGCTGGGTCAAATGGAATTTCTATTTCTAGGTCCTTGAGGAATCGCCACACTGTCTTCCACAATGGTTGAACTAATTTACACTCCCACCAACAGTGTAGGAGTGTTCCTATTTCTCCACATCCTCTCCAGCATCTGTTGTCTCCAGATTTTTTAATGATTGCCATTCTAAATGGCGTGAGATGGTATCTCAATGTGGTTTTGATTTGCATTTCTCTAATGACCAGTGATGATGAGCATTTTTTCAAGTGTTTGTTGGCCTCATGTATGTCTTATTTTGTAAAGTGTCTGTTCATATCCTTTGCCCATTTTTGAGTGGGCTTGTTTTTTTTCCTGTAAATCTGTTTGAGTTCTTTGTAAATTCTGGATATCAGCCCTTTGTCAGATGGGTAAACTGCAAAGATTTTTTCCCATTCTGTTGGTTGCCGGTTCACTCTAGTGACTGTTTCTTTTGCCATGCAAAAGCTGTGAAGTTCGATTAGGTCCCATTTGTCTATTTTGGCTTTTGTTGCCAATGCTTTTTGTGTTTTGGTCATGAAGTTCTTGCCTACTCCTATGTCCTGAATGGTTTTGCCTAGATTTTCTTCTAGGGTTTTTATGGTGCCAGGTCTTATGTTTAAGTCCTTAATCCATCTGGAGTTAATTTTAGTGTAAGGTGTCAGGAAGAGGTCCAGTTTCTGCTTTCTGCACATGGCTAACCAGTTTTCCCAACACCATTTATTAAACAGAAAATCATTTCCCCATTTCTTGTTTTTGTTTGATTTATCAAAGATTATATGGTTGTATATATGTTGTGTTGCCTCCGATGCCTCTGTTCTGTTCCGTTGGTCTATATCTCTGTTTTGGTACCAGTACCATGCTGTTTTGATTACTGTAGCCTTGTAGTATAGTTTGAAGTCTGGTAGTGTGATGCCTCCCGCGGTGTTCTTTTTGCTTAGAAATGACTTGGCTATGCGGGCTCTCTTTTGGTTCCATATGAAGTTCATGGTGGTATTTTCCAGTTCTGTGAAGAAATTCAATGGTAGCTTGATGGGGATAGTGTTGATTCTGTAAATTACTTTGGGCAGTATAGTCATTTTCACGATATTGATTCTTCCTAACCACGAACATGGAATGTTTCTCCATCCGTTTGTGTCCTCTCTTATTTCGTTGAGCAATGGTTTGTAGTTTTCCTTAAAGAGGTCCCTTACGTTCCTTGTAAGTTGTATTCCTAGGTATTTTATTCTCTTTGTAGCAATTGTGAATGGCAGTTCCTTCTTGATTTGGCTCTCTTTAAGTCTGTAATTGGTGTATAGCAATGCTTGTGATTTTTGCACGTTGATTTTATATCCTGAGACTTTGCTGAAGGTCCTTATCAGTTTCAGGAGTTTTTGAGCTGAGGTGATGGGGTCTTCTAGGTATACTATCATGTCATCTGCAAATAGAGACAATTTGGCTTCCACCTTTCCTATTTGAATACCCTTTATTTCTTTTTCTTGCCTGATTGCTCTGGCTAGAACTTCCAGTACTATGTTGAATAGGAGTGGTGAGAGAGGGCATCCTTTTCTAGTGCCGGACTTCAAAGGGAATGCTTCCAGTTTTTGCCCATTCATTATGATATTGGCTGCTGGTTTGTTATAAATATCTTTTATTACTTTGAGATATGTTCCATCAATACCGAGTTTATTGAGGGTTTTAAGCATAAAGGACTGTTGAATTTTGTCAAATGCCTTCTCCGCATCAATTGAGATAATCATGCGGTTTTTGTTTTTGATTCTGTTTATGTGGTGATTTATGTTTATTGACTTGTGTATGTTGAACCAGCCTTGCATCCCCAGGATGAATCCTACTTGATCATGATGGATAAGTTTTTTAATGTGCTGTTGCAGTCGATTTGCCTGTATTTTACCGAAGATTTTTGCATCTATGTTCATCACGGATATTGGCCTGAAGTTTTCTTTTCTTGTTGAGTCTCTGCCGGGTTTTGGTATCAGGATGATGTTGGTCTCATAAAATGATTTGGGAAGGGTTTCCTCTTTTTTGGATTATTTGGAATAGTTTCAGAAGGAATGGTACCACATCCTCTTTGTGTGTTCGGTAGAATTCGGCTGTGAACCCATCTGGACCTGGGCTTTTTTTGTGTGGTAGGCTCTTAATTGCTGCCTCAACTTCAGACCTTGTTATTGGTCTATTCATAGTTTCGGCTTCCTCCTGGTTTAGGCTTGGGAGGACACTGGTGTGCAGGAATTTATCCATTTCTTCCTGGTTTACTAGTTTATGTTCATAGAGTTGTTTGTAGTATTCTCTGCTGATGGTTTGAATTTCTGTGGAATCTGTGGTGATTTTCCCTTTATCATTTTTTATTGCATCTATTTGGTTGTTCTCTCTTTTCTTTTTTATCAGTCTAGTCTGTCTATTTTGTTGATCTTTTCGAAAAACCAGCTCCTGGATTTATTGATTTTTTGAAGGGTTTTTCATGTCTCTATCTCCTTCAGTTCTGCTCTGTTCTTAGTTATTTCTTGTCTTCGGCTAGGTTTTGAGCTTTTTTTTGATCTTGCTCCTCTAGCTCTTTCAATTTTGATGATAGGGTGTCAATTTTGGATCTCTCCACTCTTCTCATGTAGGCACTTATTGCTGTATATTTTCCTCTACAGACTGCTTAAAATGTGCCCAGAAATTCGGGTATGTTGTGTCTTTGTTCTCATTGGTTTTGAAGAA
This sequence comes from Saguinus oedipus, assembly GCA_031835075.1. Taxonomy (NCBI): domain Eukaryota; kingdom Metazoa; phylum Chordata; class Mammalia; order Primates; family Cebidae; genus Saguinus; species Saguinus oedipus. The sequence continues at coordinate 47,101,409 of CM063179.1, read as the reverse complement.
CGTCTTTATTTCTACCTTCATTTCATTGTTTATGCAATCAACTTTAGAGAGCCAGTTGTTCAGTTTCCATAAAGCTGTGTGGTTCTGAGTTAGTTTCTGAATTCTGAGTTCTAACTTGATTGCACTATGGTCTGAGAGACTGTTTGCTATGAATTCAGTTGTTTTGCGTTTGCTGAGGAGTGCTTTACTTTCAATTATGTGGTCAATTTTGGAGTAGGTGTGATGTGGTGCTGAGAAGAATTTATATTCTTTGGATTTGGGGTGGAGAGTTCTGTAAATGTCTATCAGGTTTCCTTGTTCCATGTCTTGAGTTCAAGCCCTGGATATCCTTGTTAATTTTCTGTCTGGTTGATCTGTCTAATGTTGACAGTGGAGTGTTAAAGTCTCCCACTATTATTGTGTGGGAGTCTAAGTCTCTTTGTAAGTCATTAAGAACTTGCCTTATATATCTGAGTGCTCCTGTATTGGGTCCATATATATTTAGGATCATTAGCTCTTCTTGTTGTATCAAGCCTTTTACCATTATGTAATGACCTTCTGTGTCTTTTTTGATCTTTGTTGCTTTAAAGTCTATTTTATCGGAGATGAGAATTGCAACTCCTGCTTTAATTTTGCTCTCCATTTGGTTGGTAAATCTTTTTCCATCCCTTTATTTTGAGCCTTTGTGTATCATTGCATGTGAGATTGGTTCCCAGATGCAGCACACCGATGGGATATTTTTTGTTTGTTTGTTTGTTTGTTTATTTGTTTTTTAGTGTCCATCAATAGGTGAATTTTTGATTTATTTATTTTTTTAATTTCTGTTGCATTTTACGTTTTGGGGTACATGTGCAGAACATGCAAGATAGTTGCATAGGTACACACATGGCAGTGTGTTTTGCTGCCTTCCTTCCCTTCACCCACACTTGGCATTTCTCCCCAGGCTATCCCTCCCCAGCTCCCCCCCTGCTGTCCCTCCCTGATTCCCCCAATAGACCCCAGTGTGTGGTAGACCCCCTCCCTATGTCCATGTGTTCTCATTTTTCTCACCCACCTATGAGTGAGAATATGCAGAATTTCCTTTTCTGTTCTTGTGTCAGTTTGCTGAGAATGATGTTCTCCAGATTCATCCATGTCCTTACAAGGTACAAAATCTCATCATTTTTGATTGCTGCATAATATTTCATGGTGTGTATGTGCCACATTTTCCTATTCCAGTCTATCATCGATGGGCATTTGGGTTGGTTCCAGGTCTTTGCTATTGTAAACAGTGCTGCAATGAACATTCGCATGCATGTGTCCTTATAGTAGAACGATTTATAGTCCTTTGGATATATACCCAGTAATGGGATTGCTGGGTCAAATGGAATTTCTCTTTCTAGGTCCTTGAGGAATTGCCACACTGTCTTCCACAATGGTTGAACTAATTTACACTCCCACCAACAGTGTAAGAGTGTTCCTATTTCTCCACATCCTCTCCAGCATCTGTTGTCTCCAGATTTTTTAATGATTGCCATTCTAACTGGTGTGAGATGGTATCTTAATGTGGTTTTGATTTGCATTTCTCTAATGACCAGTGATGATGAGCATTTTTTCATGTGTTTGTTGGCCTCATGTATGTCTTCTTTTGTAAAGTGTCTGTTCATACCCTTTGCCCGTTTTTGAATGGGCTTGTTTGTTTTTTTCCTGTAAATCTGTTTGAGTTCTTTGTAAATTCTGGCTATCAGCCCTTTGTCAGATGGGTAAACTGCAAAGACTTTTTCCCATTCTGTTGGTTGCCAGTTCACTCTAGTGACTGTTTCCTTTGCTGTGCAAAAGCTGTGGAGTTTGATTAGGTCCCATTTGTCTATTTTGGCCTTTGTTGCCAATGCTTTTGGTGTTTTGGTCATGAAGTCCTTCCTTACTCCTATGTCCTGAATGGTTTTGCCTAGATTTTCTTCTAGGGTTTTTATGGTGCCAGGTCTTATGTTTAAGTCTTTAATCCATCTGGAGTTAATTTTAGTATAAGGTGTCAGGAAGGGGTCCAGTTTCTGCTTTCTGCACATGGCTAGCCAGTATTCCCAACACTATTTATGAAACAGGGAATCCTTTCCCCATTGTTTGTTTTTGTCTGGTTTATCAAAGATTATATGGTTGTAGATATGTTGTGTTGCCTCTAATGCCTCTGTTCTGTTCCATTGGTCTATATCTCTGTTTTGGTACCAGTACCATGCTGCTTTGATTACTGTAGCCTTGTAGTATAGTTTGAAGTCTGGTAGTTTGATGCCTCCTGCAGTGTTCTTTTTGCTTAGAAATTACTTGGCTATGTGGGCTCTCTTTTGGTTCCATATGAAGTTCATGGTGGTTTTTTCCAGTTCTGTGAAGAAATTCGATGGTAGTTTGATGGGGATACCATTGATTGTGTAAATTACTTTGGGCAGTATAGCCATTTTCACAATATTGATTCTTCCTAACCACGAACATGGAATGTTTCTCCATCTGTTTGTGTCCTCTCTTATTTCGTTGAGCAGTGGTTTGTAGTTTTCCTTAAAGAGGTCCCTTATGTTCCTTGTAAGTTGTATTCCTAGGTATTTTATTCTCTTTGTAGCAATTGTGAATGGCAGTTCGTTCTTGATTTGGTTCTCTTTAAGTCTGTTATTGGTGTATAGGAATGCTTGTGACTTTTGCACATTGGTTTTATATCCTGAGACTTTGCTGAAGTTGCTTATCAGTTTCAGGAGTTTTTGGGCTGAGGTGATTGGGTCTTCTAGGTATACTATCATGTCATCTGCAAAGAGAGACAATTTGGCTTCCACCTTTCCTATTCAAAGACCCTTTATTTCTTTTACTTGCCTGATTGCTCTGGCTAGAACTTCCAGTACTATGTTGAATAGGAGTGGTGAGAGAGGGCATCCTTTTCTAGTGCCAGATTTCAAAGGGAATGCTTCCAGTTTTTGCCCATTAAGTATGATATAGGCTGTTGTTTTGTTGTAAATATCTTTTATTACTTTGAGATATGTTCCATCAATACCAAGTTTATTGAGGGTTTTTAGCATAAAGGACTGTTGAATTTTGTCAAATGCCTTCTCTGTGTCAATTGAGATAATAATGTGATTTTTGTTTTTGGTTCTGTTTATGTGGTGAATTATGTTTTTAGACTTGTGTATGTTGAACCAGCCTTGCATCCCCGGGATGAATCCTACTTGATCATGATGGATAAGTTTTTTAATGTGCTGTTGCAATCGGTTTGCCAGTATTTTATTGAAGATTTTTGCATCTATGTTCATCATGGATATTGGCCTGAAGTTTTCTTTTCTTGTTGAGTCTCTGTCAGGTTTTGGTATCAGGATGATGTTGGTCTCATAAAATGATTTGGGAAGGGTTCCCTCTTTTTTGGATTATTTGGAATAGTTTCAGAAGGAATGGTACCAGATCTTCTTTGTGTGTCTGGTAGAATTCGACTGTGAACCCATCTGGACCTGGGCTTTTTTTGTGTGGTAGGCTCTTAATTGCTGCCTCAACTTCAGACCTTGTTATTGGTCTATTCATAGTTTTGGCTTCCTCTTGGTTTAGGCTTAGGAGGACACAGGTGTTTCGGAATTTATCCATTCCTTCCTGGTTTACTAGTTTATGTGCATAGAGTTGTTTGTAGTATTCTCTGCTGATGGTTTGAATTTCTGTGGAATCTGTGGTGATTTCCCCTTTATCGTTTTTTATTGCATCTATTTGTTTGTTCTCTTTTTTCTTTTTTATCAGTCTGGCTAGTGGTCTGTCTATTTTGTTGATCTTTTCGAAAAACCAGCTGTTGGATTTATTGATTTTTTGAAGGGTTTTTCCTGTCTCTATCTCCTTCAGTTCTGCTCTGATCTTAGTTATTTCTTGTCTTTGGCTAGGTTTTGATCTTTTTTGATCTTGCTCCTCTAGCTCTTTCAATTTTGATGATAGGATGTCAATTTTGGATCTCTCCACTCTTCTCATGTGGGCACTTATTGCTGTATATTTTTCTCTACAGACTGCTTTAAATGTTCCCAGAGATTCTGGGATGTTGTGTCTTCATTCTTGTTGGTTTTGAAGAACTTCTTTACTTCTGCCTTCATTTCATTGTTTATGCAATCAACTTTAGAGAGCCAGTTGTTCAGTTTCCATAAAGCTGTGCAGTTCTGAGTTAGTTTCTGAATTCTGAGTTCTAACTTGATTGCACTGTGGTCTGAGAGACTGTTTGTTATGATTTCAGTTGTTTTGCATTTGCTGAGGAGTGCTTTACTTTCAATTATGTGGTCAATTTTGGAGTAGGTGTGATGTGGTCCTGAGAAGAATTTATATTCTGTGGATTTGGGGTGGAGAGTTCTGTAAATGTCTATCAAATTTGCTTGTTCCAGGTTTGAGTTCAAGTCCTGGATATCCTTGTTAATTTTCTGTCTGGTTGATCTGTCTGATATTGACAGTGGAGTGTTAAAGTCTCCCACTATTATTGTGTGGGAGTCTAAGTCTCTTTGTACGTTATTAAGAACTTGCTTTATATATCTGAGTGCTCCTGTATTTGGTCCATATATATTTGAAATCGTTAGCTCTTCTTGTTGTATCAATCCTTTTACCATTATGTAATGACCTTTTTTGTCTCTTTTGATCTTTTTTGCTTTAAAGTCTATTTTATCAGAGATGAGAATTGAAACTCCTGCTTTTTTTTGCTCTCCATTTGCTTGGTAAATCTTCCTCCATCCCTTTATTTTGAGCCTCTGTGTATCCTTGCATGTGAGATGGGTTTCCTGGATACAGCACACCGATGGGTTTTAATTTTTTTATCCAATTTGCCAGTCTGTTTTTTCACATTGGTGCATTTAGCCCATTTACATTTAGGGTTAGTATTGTTATGTGTGAATTTGATACTGCCATTTTGATACTAGCTGGCTTTTTTGCCCATTGGTTCATGTAGATTTTTCATTTTGTTGATGCTCTTTAGCATTTGGTATGCTTTTAGGATGGCTGGTACTGGTTGTTTCTTTGTATGTGTAGTGCCTCTTTCAGGAACTCTTGTAAAGAAGGCCTAGTGGTGACAAAATCTCTGAGTACTTGCTTGCTCGCAAAGGATTTTATTTTTCCTTCACTTATGAAGCTCAGTTTGGCAGGATATGAAATTCTGGGTTGAAAATTCTTTTCTTTAAGGATGTTGAATATTGGCCCCCACTCTCTTCTGGCTTGTAGAGTCTCTGCCGAGAGATCTGCTGTGAGTCTGATGGGCTTCCCTTTGTGGGTGACCCGACCTTTCTCTCTGGCTGCCCTTAGTATTTTCTCCTTCATTTCAACCCTGGTGAATCTGACGATTATGTGCCTTGGGGTTGCTCTTCTTGCGGAGTATCTTTGTGGTGTTCTCTGTATTTCCTGGAGTTGAGTATTGACCTGCCTTGTTAGGTTGGGAACATTTTCCTGGATACTATCCTGAAGAGTGTTTTCCAGCTTGGATTCATTCTCTTCATCACATTCTGGTACACCTATCAAATGTAGGTTGGGTCTCTTCACATTGTCCCATATTTCTTGGAGATTTTGTTCATTCCTTTTTGTGCTTTTATCTCTAATTTTGGTTTCTCCTTTTATTTCATTGAGTTGATTTTCGACTTGTGATATTCTTTCTTCTGCTTGGTCAATTCGGGTGTTGAAACTTGTGCATGCTTCGCCAAGTTCTCATGTTGTGTTTTTCACCTCCTTCAATTCATTCATATTCCTCTCTAAGTTGTCCATTCTTGTTATCATTTCCTCAAATCTTTTTTCAAATCTTTTTTCAAGGTTCTTAGTTTCTTTGCATTAATTTAAAACATATTATTTTAGCTCACTGACGTTTCTCATTATCCACTTTCTGAAGTCTGATTCCGTCATTTCGTCACACTCATTCTCCGTCCAACTTTGTTCCCTTGCTGGTGAGGAGTTTTGGTCCTTTTTAGGAGGTGAGGTGTTTGGTTTCAGGTGTTTTCCTCCTTTTTGTGCTGGTTTCCTCCCATCTTTGTGGATTTATTCACCTCTTGTCTTAGGTGTTGCTGATTTTTCAATTGGGTCTCTCAGTGGACGCACAGATTGTTGATGATGAAATATTTCTGTTACCTAGTTTTTCTTCTAAGGGTCTAGCCCCTCTGCTGTATGAGTGCTGAGGCCCACTCCAGGCCCTGCTTGTAGGGGGTACACCTGTAGCAGCTGCAGAACAGTGATGGATGCTACCACTTCCTTCTTCTGCTATCTTTGTCCCATAATGATGCCCGCCAAATGTCAGTCTGATTAGGCCTTTTTTGAGGTGACTTTTTGGATATACAGGGGTCAGGGAGCTTCTTGAGGAGACAGTCTGTACTTTATAGGAGCTCCAGTGCTGAGCTGTGAGCTCCGTTGTTCATTCAGGGTTGTTGGGCACCTGTGTTTCAATCTTCTGCAGCAGAACTTATAAAAGCTCCCCCTTTTTTTTCCCTCAGATGCTCTGTCTCAGGGAGTAGGGGCTTTCTTTATGAGTATCTGTTGCACTTTCCTGCCTGCTGCGGGGTAGTCTATTCACTATTTGCCTGCTGAGGCTCTGCCCTGCTACCACAGGGCTGCATTCTGCTGTGGTGCACTCCGCCCTGCTGGCAGTCTTTCTGTTATGGGGTTGCCTCGGCAATGGCAGGGTGCCTCACCACTGGGTGGTACTTCAGTAGGGGGGAATTGCATCTGTAGTGGCAGACGCCCCTCCCCCACTGGGCTGCATCATCCCAGATTCAGCTGTGCCCGCAGCAAAACTCTCAATCCTGAACACCTCCAATCACCACCCTGCTTGTCCCCGTGAGGGTGGGACCTGCTGTGCCCGATCACCTGGCTCTCTGCCTCAGAGTCCGTCCTCTCTCTCTCTCTCTCTCTCTTTTTCTCCCCAATTTGAATGGTTGACTCTCTCACTGGCACCCCAGTAGCCTGCTGATAGGGCACTGGGATTTGTGTGATCTCCCGTGCTGCTGCCCACTGCACTGTCTCAAATCACACTTCCCAGGAATCTTGTCTAGCTCATTGTCCAAGTCTCATTTAATCAGATGGACATGTCAATCTGCCCTTCCAAATCTCAGATTTCTGGTTTAACAGAACACCCAGACCAGTGAGTTTTGTGCTGCATGCCCCTGCACTGTGGCACCAGCTGAACTGGCCACGTGAGCCAAAACACTGGTTGCACTGGCATCCCATGTCTCTCCTACACCTGGGACTTTCCTTGTTCTGTGGGCAACAAAGGTCCGTCTGAGAATGCAGCTAGGACTTACCCTCTGCACCTTCACGGAGAGCTGCAATCCTGAGTTGTTTCTATGGCACCATCTTGGAAAATCCGGGTTTTGGTTTTTTATCCAATTTGCCAATCTGTGTCTTTTGATTGGTGCATTTAGCCCATTTACATTTAGGGTTAATATTGTTATGTGTGAATTTGATACTACCATTTTGATGCTAGCTGGCTGTTTTGCCCATTAGTTGATGCAGATTCTTCATTTTGTTGATGCTCTTTAGCATTTGGTATGTTTTTAGAATGGCTGGTACTGGTTGTTCCTTTCTATGTGTAGTGCCTTTTTTCAGGAGCTCTTGTAAAGCAGGCCTGGTGGTGACAAAATCTGTGAGTACTTGCTTGTTGGCAAAAGATTTTATTTTTCCTTCACTTATGAAGCTCAGGTTGACTGGATATGAAATTCTGGGTTGCAAGTTCTTTTTTTAAGGATGTTGAATATTGGCCCCCACTCTCTTCTGGCTTATAGAGTTTCTGCCAAGAGATCTGCTGTGAGTCTGAAGGGCTTTCCTTTGTGGATGACCCAACCTTTCTCTCTGGCTGCCCTTAGTATTTTCTCCTTCATTTCAACCCTGGTGAATCTGATGACTATGTGCCTTGGGGTTGCTCTTCTTGTGCAATATCTTTGTGGTGTTCTCTGTATTTCCTGGACTTGAGTATTGGCCTGCCTTGCTAGGTTGGGGAAATTTTCCTGGATAATATCCTGAAGAGTATTTTCCAGCTTGGATTAATTCTCTTTGTCACATTCTGGTACACCTATCAAACGTAGGTTAGGTCTTCTCACATAGTCCCACATTTCTTGGAGATTTTGTTCATTTCGTTTTGTGCTTTTTTTTTCTAATCTTGGTTTCTCATTTTATTTCATTGAGTTGATCTTCGACTTCTGATATTCTTTCTTCTGCTTGGTCAATTCGGCTGTTGAAACTTGTGCATGCTTCGTGAAGTTCTCATGTTGTGTTTTTCAGCTCCTTCAGTTCTTTCATATTCCTCTCTAAGTTGTTCATTCTTGTTATCATTTCCTCTAATCTTTTTTCAAATCTTTTTTCAAGGTTCTTAGTTTCTTTGCATTGATTTAGAACATGTTCTTTTAGCTCACTGAAGTTTCTCATTATCCACCTTCTGAAGTCTGATTCCATCATTTCGTCACACTCATTCTCCGTCCAGCTTTATTCCCTTGCTGGTGAGGAGTTTTGGTCCTTTGTAGGAGGTGAGGTGTTTTGGTTTCAGGTGTTTTCCTCCTTTTTGCGCTGGTTTCTTTCCATCTTTGTGGATTTATCCACCTGTCATCTTAGTAGTTGCTGACTTTTTTGATTGGGTCTCTGAATGGATGCCCAGATTGTTGATGATGAAGTATTTCTGTTACTTAGTTTTTCTTCTAACAGTCTAGCCCCTCTGCTGTATGACTGCTGAGGTCCACTCTAGGATCTGCTTGTCTGGGGTACACCTTTAGCAGCTGTGGAACAGTGAGGGATGCTACCAGTTTCTTTTTCTGCTCTTTGTCCCATGATGTTGCCTGCCAAATGTCAGTCTGCTTAGTCCTTTTTTGAGGTGACTCTTTGGATATACAGGTGTCAGGGAGCTGCTTGAGGAGATGGTCTGTACTTTATAGGAGCTCAAGTGCAGAGCTGTGAGCTCCATTGTTCATTCAGCATTGTTGGGTGGGTGTGTTTAGGTCTGCTGCAGCAGAACGTATAAAAACCCCTTTTTTTCCTTCAGATGCTCTGTCTCAGGGAGTTGGGGCTTTCTTTATGAGTATTCGTTGCACTGTCCTGCCCAGCTAGGAGGCAGTCTAGTCACTATTTGCCTGTTGAGGCTTCGCCCTCCTACTGCGGGGTCCGCCCTGCTGCCGCGGGACTTTGCCCTGCTGCCGTGGGGCTCCACTCTACTGTGGTGGGCTCCGCCCTGTTGGCTGAGTCTCTCTGTTATGGCAGGTTGCCTTGGCAATGACAGGCTGCTTCAGCAATGGGCGTGTACCTCAGTAGGGGCGGGATGCGTCCATAGTGGTGGACGCCCCTCCCCTACCTAGCTGCACTGTCCTGGATTCAGCTGAGCCTGCAGTAAAACTCTCAACCTTGAGCGTTTTTAATTGTTGTTTTGTTTGTCCCTGTGGGGGTGGGACCCGCCGAGCCTGATCACCTGGCTCCCTGCCTCAGAGTCCTTTGGTGTTTCAGTCACCTGCTGATAGGGTACTGGAATCTGTGTGATTTCCCATGCTGTGACCCACTGCACCAGCTCAAATCACACTTTCCAGGAATCTCCTGGTCTGGCTCAGTGTCCAAGTCCCGTTTAATCAGATGGATATGTTAATCTGCCCTCCCAAATCTCAGATTGCTGGTTTAACAGGGCACCCAGACCAGTGAGTTTTGTGCGGGGTGCCACTGTGCTGCGGAGCCGGCAGAAATGGCCACACAAGCCAAAAGGGCTGTGCTGGTGTCCCGTGTCTCTCCTACACCTGGGAATTTCCCCATTCTTTGGGCAACAAAGGTTCATCTGAAAATGCGGCTAGGACTCACCCTCTGTGCCTTCACTGAGAGCTGCAGTCCCGAGTTGTTCCTACCATGCCATCTTGGAAATCCCCGGATTTGTTTTTTTTTACTTAAGACAGTTTTGGCTATTCCGGCTCTTTTGTTGTTGTTGCTGCATATTAATTTTAGAATAGCTTTTATGTAGTTCTGTGAAAAATGACATTGGTAGTTTGATATGAATAACATTGAATCTGTAAATTGCTTTGGGAAGTAGAAAGGTCATTTTAATAATATTGAGTCTTCCAATCCATAAGCATGGAATAGCTTCCCATTTATTTGTGTTGTCTCTGATTTCTTTCAGCAGTGTTTTTTTAGTTCTTCTTGTAGAAATCTTTTACTTCTTTAATTAACTATATTTCCAGAAATTTATTTGTGTGTGTGTGTGTGTGTGTGTGTGTGTGTGTGTGTGTGTGGCTATTATAAATGGAATTGTGTTCTTGATTTGACTCTCAGTCTTGGTGATATTGGTGTATAGAAATGTTACTGATTTTTTACACTGATTTTTTTTTATCATGAATCCTTGCTAAAACCAATGATCAGTCTAGCAGCCTTTTAGCAGAATCCTCAGGGTTTCTCCAAGAATAGAATTATATCATCAATAAAGAGAGATGTTTTGACTTCTTCTTTTTTTTTAATTTGGATGCCTTTTATTTCTTTATCTTACCTAATTGCTGTGGTTAGGACTTCCAGTACTATGTTGAATAGGAGTGGTGAGAATGAGCATCCTTACCTTGTTTCAGGTCTCAAGGGAAATGGTTCCAGCTTTCACTCATTCAGTATAATGTTGGCAGTGGGTTTGTCATAGATGGCTCTTATTATTTTGAGGTACGCTCTTTCAATGCCTAATCTGTTGAGTTTTTTTTTTATCATGAAGGGATGTTGGATTTTATCAATAGCTTTTCCTGAATTTATTGAGATAAAATGGTTTTTGTTTTAACTATGTTTATGTGGTGTATCACATTTATCAACTTACATAAGTTGAACTAACTTTTCACCTCAGAAATAAAGCCCACTTGGTCATAGTGAATTAACTTTTGATGTGCTGCTGGATCAAGTTTGCTAGTACTTTGTTGAGAATTTTTGCACATATGTTTAAGAGATATATTGGCTTAACGTTTCTTTTATTTGTTGTGTATCTGCCAGGTTTTGGTATTAGGATGATATTGGCATCATAGAATGACTTAAGGTAGAGTCCTTCCTCTTCAATTTTTTGGGAGTAGTTTCTGCAGGATTGCTACCAGTTCTTCTTGGTACATCTAGTAAAATTCAGCCATGAGTTTACCTGGTCTAGAACTTGTTTGGTTGAAAGGTTTTAATTTCAGAGCTCAATATTGGTCTATTATAGGGTTTCAATCTTGTCCTGATGCAATCTTGGGAGATTGTATGTTTCCAGGAAATTATTCATTTCCTCTAGATTTTCTAATTTGTGTGCATACAGTTCTTCATAGTATTCTCCAAGGACCTTTTGTATTTCTCTAGGATCAGTTGTAATGTCATCTTCATTATTTCTGATTGCACTTATTTGGATGTTTGCCCTTTTTTGTTAATTTAGCTAGTGATAAATCAATCTTGTTTGTTTTTTCAAGACACCAAATCTCAGTTTCATTGATCTTCTGTATAAATTTTTTTCATCTGAGTTCTATTTAGTTCTTCCCTAATTTTAGTTATGTCTGTTCTTCCACTAGCTTTGGGGTTGGTTTGTTCTTTTTTCCCTTAGCTTGTTTTGGTGCCATATTAGATTGTTAATTTGACGTCCTTCTGATTTCCTGATGAAGGCATTTAGGGTTATAAACTTTTCTCCTAAAACTGCTTTGGCTGCCTCCCAGAGATTTTACTAAGTCGTATCCCTACTTTCATTAACTTCAAATTGTTTTTTGATTTTGCTTTAATTTCAATGTTCACTCAGGACTTATTCAGGAGCAAGTTATTTAATTTACATATATTTATATAGTTTTGAAAAATCTTGATATTAATTTCTATTTTCATTGCACTATGGTATGAGAGTGTGCATGGTATGATTTCAGTTTTTCTGAAGTTGCTGAGATGTGCTTCATGACTGAGCATATGGCCAGTCTTAGAATATGTTCCATGTGCAGATGAGAAGAATGTATGTATATTCTATGCTTGTTGGGTGGAGTGTCATGTAGATGTCTATCAGGTCCAGTTGGTAAAGTGTTGAGTTTAAGTCCAGAGTTTTTTCATTAGTTTTCTATCTGAATGATCTACCTAATGTGGTTAGTGATGATTATCTTTTCATTTGTGTATTTTCCATCTGTTCATGTTTTTTATTAAAATGTTCATGTCATCTGCTTATTTTCTAAGCAAATTGTTTGCTTTTTTACTGTTGAATTTTCAGAGTTCAGATACTAGTCCTTTATTAGCATGTGATTTGCAAATATGTTTACAGCTTGTCTGTTCATACTTTAAACGAAGTCTTTCACAGAGCAAAGGTTTTTCATTTTAATAAAGTTCATTTTGTTTATAGATTGTAT